>JAPDOI010000130.1:810000-1410000 GCA_029168955.1 Aplectana chamaeleonis | reverse complement strand
TGTAATGATTGCTAGGGTTAAAGCTCTAACTAAAAAATTTGCGAGGAAATTTTCAATGTTCCATGCAGTATGCGGCTGCACATGAGTACTGTATAGCGATCTGGAAATCAAATCTCAAAATTCTTTGCTAAAAATTGAACCCTAGCAATCATTATGCTGTTGAATAAATAGCTCTCCCCACCAAAAATCTGAATTTGTTCCCCGATTCCCAAAAAAAATGAATTTGATGGGACTTGTTGAAAAAGGGAGCTAAAACACAAGAATTGCTGCTGCATGCATTCTGACCAAAATTTGCGAGCGGTATGCTCCGGGGGGTAACTCTGCTATACATTTGAACTTATCCTCTGATCTAGACCCTTCAATCCAGCCTGACTTTTTGCCCTTAAATTTTGGGTTCCTCGTTGATAAATTAGAAACATGCATAGTCGCCTCGGAAAATTCGCTCCAGTAAATTGAGGGAGTCGCTAAGGTACATAGATCGCACTTTGCGATCGAAACGCGGCTGAACGCTGTGTCACTAACGCAGCAAAAGTCGTCATAAATGATCGCGTCCCGTCCATCCGCTAGACAAGAATCGGCGAGAGGACTATACTAACTGCAAGGTCGTCAGCACGCATGTCACAGGCTTACCCAACATTGGCTCACAATTGTGTCGTTATTGGATGACGACCTACTAGAAATCCTTGGGGAAACATTACATTTTTTTATTTTTGGACGCGGTGAATCTCACGGAGTACTAACAGACGGGTAACCTCAGCATTCGGAGCAACGTTGACTGCGTTGAACCTGTTGACGCCCCTACAGCACTTTTGCTGAGAAACGCCCACTCCTTGTATAAATTTAATCGGTTGAGAATCTTTGAATTACCTAGCCCTATAACTCATCTGAACGCAGGCTTTGTACCGTGACCGCATGCTCATATCTCCCCGCCCGTCCCCGGAAAGCCCAACTATATTGGTCAAAGGTCTCTAAGGGCCAATCACAGGGAGGCATTCTGGGTAGCGAACTCGTGGAGAAAAATGAGCAAGCGGTCCTTTAGGAGCTCACTGGGTAACGATTTTTGTACGTAATTTTGTCCTATAGAATTCTAATTATCTGCTCAGTAGCTCTAAGTTTGGGTTCAGTTTCAAATGCGATTCTCAATCTGAATTTTTCGTGCGATACCTGTCCACCTCATTCGCTCTGGAGAAATTTTGAACTGAAAGTGTAGATTTGCTGGCATACACGACAGGGTTCAATCGCCTCGATTTCAATCTCATACAGAAAGGAAATAGTTCTATTTTTGCAAGTTGAAGCCTCTATTGCAACGTTTGTATAGTAAAGATCATTCTTTCAGGGATCAGCGAAAGACGTTTGGGCCGATGTACACAACTTGAAGCGATTTGCTCTACAGCCGCACAACCGCACAGCCAGGCAGACCGGCTACGGAGATGCTGAGCACGACTTCACTGCCCCAGTCGAATCCCCACCACACAGCACCGTTCCCGCATTTGACACTGGATGTGAGGGTTGCTGTCTAACCGGACCAGCTGGAGCCCCAGGAGCTCCAGGAAAACCTGGACGACCAGGACGACCAGGAGCACCTGGAATGCCAGGAAATCCAGGTCGGCCACCGAAGCAGCCATGTGAGATGGTCACCCCACCACCATGCAAGCCTTGCCCACAGGGACCACCTGGACCCCCAGGACCTCCTGGGCCACCAGGAGACAACGGACTCAATGGTGAGCAAGGACCACCTGGTGAGGACGCTGCCCCCGGAGAGCAAGGACCAAAAGGACCACAGGGAGCCCCAGGCAAACCAGGAGCGCCAGGAGATGCCGGTGAGCCAGGACTGCCAGCCGTATGCGAGCCACCACAAACCGGAGAGCCAGGACCCAATGGAGATCCAGGACCAGAAGGACCTGTTGGACCAAATGGTCAACCAGGAACAGATGGAGCTCCAGGTGAGATCTTTCATCTGTTCATTCATATTATCATATGCAAAATTTCGATTGCGGAAAAATGTGGACGTCGCGAGTTTTTCTGTCGCGGAATCAGTGCTTATCCAGTCCACAGCGCACCAGTCCGCAGAGAGCGAACTTAATCGCATGACAAATTGCGATGAAAACTGAAATCGCATGGCGAACAATCGAGACAACGACTAACGATTATGATTTCTAGGTCAACCCGGACCGAAGGGACCTCCTGGACCAGACGGAAAGCCTGGAGCAGATGGAAACCCCGGCCAGCCTGGACCACAGGGACCTCCTGGACAGCCAGGAGAGCGCGGTATCTGCCCCAAATACTGCGCTATCGATGGAGGAATCTTCTTCGAGGACGGAACTCGCCGTTAAATCAAAAGAAAAGATTATTTATTTCATCAAAAAATCTTTTAATAAAATCAGAAGTAAACACTTACATGTGTGAGATGCTACATCTTCTTCCTTCTGAAGTCATTGTGGTCGAACATTAGGTGTGCATTACCGCTGATCAAAATCAGATGTAAATCGCGATGACGGAACAAAAACCCTGCAGTGATGAGAAGAATGCGTTCACATCCACAAATAAATCTTAAAGAAGGCAACGAGTACATGGCGAATGCGTGGTATTGTGGTGCACAAGAAGGCTTCGAATCGGCCATGCGCAATCCCGCTATTTCGAAATCTTGGTATGGAATGGTTCCTTGAGACTCGAAAAAATGGACAAAATCACGTAAATTCCGTCAAAAAAAACGTTCATCGCCTTTTTTATGACGCTCACGATCTCATTGGAACACATGAAACTGAGCTCGAGAGCACTTTTTTTGGCCGGGAAACCGGATATGTGTGCACCTAGCAGGATATATGTATTCAACTTTGAACTTGCTAACTTTACTTTGAAGGGTGATCGTTGTTCCAATTCTCCTTTTTTAATAATTCTAAGGGTGCACGCAACTTGAGCTATGCCGGAATATAAACACGAAAAACAGCGAAGAACCATCAGTGACTTTGCCCGCGGAAAGAATCCTGTTTTTGCACATCGTCGGAATCTGTTCGCAATGCAAGCCATAATGGAGTTCGGCGCTGAATCATAATGGAGTTGCAGATATATTTGATAAAAGTTGAAAGCGATGTAAGCGTGGACCTCCAAAATGGTCCGCGTTTTTGCTTGATTTTTCGGATTGCATCATTTTTTCGGCTTTGAACTTTTGTGAGCACAAACACGAAACATTTTTATTTTTATTTGTTGTTTTTTCTACATGTGGGCTTTCTTGATCAAGAAAAGGTGGAGGTATCGCGAGTGCTGGATATCACATTCGATTTTTGTGTTCATTTGGAAAACTAGGCATGGATGTAATCATTCACAAAATTTGGGGACATTCATTTGCGCTCCAGTGAAGTTATGGATCCGGAAAATGGCTGCAGGGTCAAAAAAGGCGGAGCGAAATTTTCGTTATACCGAGCGACAGGTATACAAACTTTTTAAAGGCAGTGTTCACGATGATTTTCGTTCCCGAGTTTTCCACTCAAAACAATGCGTTGGCAACCAAGTGTTACCAAAATTACGAAGAAACGTCGAGAAACGCACTAAAACGTCTTATATCAGTGACATTATTCTCTGGCCTGGACTAGTTGCCCGATTGGATGAACATGTTTATGGTGCTTGTCATTGGTAAAAAATGGGGCTGATCGAAAATGGAAGAATATTTTAGGCATAACAGTATTAGTTAGGGTTCGAAAGAAGGAGCGGAGCAACAGAAAGTAGAAAATTGCAAAAGACGGGTCCACAAAAGATTTCATTTTGACAACAAACAGTTCCAGTGAGAGTAAAAAGGTGAGGTGATAGTAAAGCCTAGTTTTGACTGCAGGTGGTCGCTGCGGCCTTGCGAGGGACAACTGTTCCTTTTTTATCGCGCGTAATGGAAAGCCGCTCCAAATGTGATCGCTTCGTGGCATACGTCCTACATCGCTGGGTCGCGGCGACGAAATCCTATGTTTTACTGCATCGCTGCTTGAAGATCGATTCTCAATGGTCGCTGACCATCGCTCCATCGCGGCCAAAAAGGCAGCGATGGAGCGATTGCCAGCGAATGACACGTTTCGCCTAATGAACGTTGACCCTTTCACATGGCAAGATCAGTGTTTTCGAGTCGAAACGCGTTATTGATGAATACCAGCCATTAATTTCACTGATTGATTGAATTTCTTCTATCATCTCTGGGCCTATGCACTATGAACAGAATCGCTGCCGCTGCTACGTCGCTGCAGCAGCGGGTGCAAAATCGCTGCGATGAAAAACAGCAGCGATGCAGTCAAAACTAGGCTTAAGGGATTTGGTGCCCTTCTTGGGCGTTTTTCTCGATTTCTCCGTCTTTGCAGTTCTACTCGGAGGCTAAGCAATCGATTTAATGATTTATCTCAGAATCGAAGATTATCGTGAACACTGCCTTTAAAGACTTGTGGCCTACCAAATGCAGAACAACTTTTGAAACCTACGATGACGCGAACCGAAAATGCGACTGCTCAGCGTACTTATGCAAATAAATAGAATGAAACTCTAGAAAATCATTGTAGCACAATCGCAAATGCTTTTTCCGAAGGCAGCTTTCGTGATAGTAATTGATGTGGTTTGGGCAGTAGACTGCAATTGTACGGTCAACTGAGAGGGCGTGTCGAAAGAGCGTCATGAGCCTGAAGGAGAAAAATGCCTACGAATTATAGTGGTCCCATAGTGTTGATGTCCCTGACACCCCTCGCGCTCCACGTCTTCTTCTTTGATGAGAGCTAATGAAAACCTGCCATTGCGATAACAACTAGTAATCAAAAAATTTAAATTTCGTCAATCTCTGGATGAGGTGAAGCAGCGATGCTGCTATGAAAGGTTTACCAAAGAAGCAGAGCGGTTGTTTCTGAGAAAACAATGGTAGAAATGGAAAACAACCGCTCCGCTTCCAAGATTAAGAGATGACAGCTGCATCGCGGCTTCCTAGAGATAGGGCACAGACTATGCTTCTAATTGAGGTAAACAGTCTACATGTGTTGATAGGTATCATTCTTCCATAGCGGTCAATTTTTCACGCCTAGAAGTCAACCGGAGCAAGGGTGGATCTACTTTAACCGATGAAGATGGTTTTTCGCGTTCTTTGCAAGCACGTCAATCATGTGGAGTATATACCACACTTTCGGTATCCCATGGAAAACACGGAGATGGGATTTGTCGGTAAAACTGCCTCTGAGGATAGAACTTATCAACATGTCACATGGTAATGGTCTCTCATCCAAAGGACAAGCCCAGGCTGGGGCTTCAAGCGCAGCTGGACTCGATGTTGGATAGATACCCCTCCAACATCGACGGTCGGCTGCGTGTGTTTCTAACTTCTTTCTGTATCCTTGCCTGTATCGCACCCAATGTGGCTCAGAACTCTCAAGGAAGTTCACTTCAAGATTACCCACACATTGCTCGATGGGCTTCCAAAGCCATCGTGTCGGCCTCGACGACTCGTTCCGGAATGGCGCTGAATGTATCGGGATATTCTCTGTTTCGAGACCAAATTTACTCTGTTCCTTCGCGAGCTTGTGCGGAGCGACAGGAGAGACAGCGAGAGAGTATTGAAAAGAAAGAGGAGCGGCACACGCGCAAGGGCGCATGCAAAAATAAATTTGACTTTAAAATAGAGATACGTTCCATCCACCGTTGTGATAACATTGCGAGATCAGTTAGAAAGAATGTCTATCACCTAGAACATCGCCACAAGATTATCCGTCTTAAGTTTGCGGGTCTAACAGGATTACGAATTGGTGAACGCACTGACTCGGTCAGGGCGTTCCTCTTCGGAAGGCTCTTATTACAGAACGGAATTCTAGGTTGTCTTCTCTGACTGAGAGAAGTTCAATGCAAATTGTCGGGTGTTTAGTAAGCAGCCGCCCCATGTAGGCAGACGGAGCATCACTCAGAACCTTTAGAATTACTTGATTCCCAGGATTCTCTAACAAAATCAACATTAATTCGACCAATTTAGCTTGAAACCAGTTGATTTCAACTAAGCATTAACTTCTGCCAAAAACTATCAACTATGAATCAACTTCAAAACAACTGTATCTCCACATTGCGCTCATTCATGAGGAGAAACAACTCGAAATCCATTTTGCCGGCCGATTCGAGATGATATAATGGTAGAAACAAGCTTTGATTCACATAAAGTACAATTCGAATGCCAGTTTCAGAACACGGAACATTCTCGATTCCATTCACTTCTACACTCTCACATTGCCCCTGATCTTCTGTTTTCTCTTATTTTCACATTACCTTGTTTGTTTTTTTCTTCTGTTTCTTCTATTACAATTTGGAAATGCTCATCATTTTCTATGTAATCTTTTTTGAGCCTTCAACCAAACCTTTGACTTTCAAGCCGAAATTTGAAAAAAAAATAAAAAGTACAGACTAAGCGCATTCACTACCATTCCTTCTAGCTGAACGCCTAATCTGTCAAACTTATATGGGCATTTTGAACATTTTTGACCAGTTAGCTGAATTAACTTTGTTCACCATTCTTCGTCGCAATCCGATCGATCATTAACAAAATAAGCTTTCTCGATTGGAAACTTACGAATATTAAATAGGAGCAATGTTCAAATTTCAAAATTCTTTCTAAAAAAATCAATTATCACGTTCTATCGAAAATTCCGCGAACGCTATGTATTACCCATCTTCATAGCCCTCGAAAGGTTTGAGCGTCCTGTCATATTTAGCAGCTTCGATTTATTGATTGAAAGGAAGTAGACGCACCAAACGATCTCAGTTTCGAAAATTTCCACTCGAAATCAGCTTATTACTTAGGAACTGCTAGGTTTGGTTTGCTTCTGAGAATGAAGCGATAGAATGTGGTGTGTGCTTCAAAACAGTCTATTACACTTTGTCAGAAGGCCAAAAAATGAAAGTTCAAAAAATTGACGAAGTCGGGGAAACTTTCAGAGAAACCTAAGATGATCGGTTTTTTTCACTTTCCCGTTTTTATTGCCCACCATGCACACGTTGAAGGACGGGGGGGGCGGGGTGCCACTGGAACTGCTTTAATTATCTCGCTTATTTCCATTTCGTTAAAGGCAGTGTCCACAAAAAAACCATGTCTGATTTCTTGGAGGAGATCGGCAGCTGCGGGACCTAGCGCAACCCTAACGTTGAAAAAACTGAGAAAAATGAGCTCGGAACGGTTCCCTACGACCCAAAGTTGGACACCTGTCAGCTCGTCACACCCCAGATGCACTTTCCACGCCCACCGACGTGAACAAATGAATGCTTGAGATTGTGAGATGGTTTCCGATCAATAGCCCCGTTCTTCCCATCATTCTCAACTTCTCACTTTACTCAGGTCAGCTCGCATACATCGGCTGAAAAAGACGGAAGTTACAAGCCTCGGACAACTCGTCCACCATGCTTCCCTAGCTCAATTTTTGAGGGACCATAACTCCGTTCCTAGATGGTCTTGTACGATTCCAGAAACATCATTGGAATCAGCACGGAACCGTCTTCAAGATAGGCGGAGAAGCAGAAAAACGACTCCTATCGCGAACACTGCCTTTAGGTTTCTATAGAGTTTTTCTATGGATGTCACAGTTGGAAGTCACATGTCGTGAAAAGGAGGAATCTTTTCTGGAATCCGTAGAAGATCATGGGTAGTCGGTGTTGCTGAATTGACTAATTATATTCGATTGATTCAGGACACTGAGACACGCCCTCAGAAATTCAGATGCGAAAGTAAACTTACAAGGGAAGTGTTTCTAGTGGTAAACGCCTCTACGAAAACGACTTGTATTCATAGTATCTCTTGTGGCTCAATAGTTGAATTGCGCAGTATCCCACCCCGAGCTGCAGGTTCCAAGAAGGTATAACCGTTTTTCAAGCCCTGCGAAAAAGCAAGTGAATGTCATCACACATTTTTTGGGTGTTTCAAAAACTTTTTTCAGATTTCGCTCAAAACTTGTATGTGGGGGAAGTCTAGAGTTGTGAACACGAATCTGGAGTCCTTTTGACAAAATTCTGAGGTTTTTCGTAGGTTACGGTAGCTTACGGGTTTCATAGTGGATTTTTACATCGCAAAACTATGAAATTTGCAATCATTTATCATGAAAACTCAGCCATTTTCGTCCGATTGAGTCGTTGCATTTTTCCGAAACTGCTGTGATAGACCGGTGCTTCTGTGTTTTCACCGATATGACTACATCCGTGGAAGCAAGGTGAAAATGTGAGAGTGGAAACAAAAACGCACCAACCAAACTGTTATTTTGAAAAAAAAATCGAGTGATAATACTATCATACTACAGTATGTTACGAAAAATCTGCAGCCCTACCAGGTCCTGCATACTTCCGTTGCTGTAGTTTATATGTTCTCCGATTTCGTATTCATTTTTGTGTTTTTTTTTCGCAATCCTTGAATGATGCTCTACTAAGTTTTGCGCTATTCATTCACGTGACACTCTCTAGATTTATATGTAGCTGCCGTCTTTATTTCCACTGCATGGTTTGTAGGGATAAACACATTCGTGAATTTTTTGAAATTAATTCTTTACGGTGGGGATTTCTTATAAACACTGTACCAGCAAACGGTTTTCTAGAAGTTGCAAACCGTATCTCAGGGTTCGACGCATGAGATAGGGTTTGAGTCTTCTAGTGAATACTACTTTACAACTACATTGATTCCTAGCAGTTCTGACTGCTAGTAATCATTGCAGCGATATAGTAGTGTTCCCTGGGTGGATCGGAAAGTGTTGTTGACAAGTTAATGGGCTATGCTTGTCAGCTACATTCTGATATACGGTATCAACAACTAGATAACAGCTTAAGGGTGCTAACTTGTTTTAGAGTTGTTCTTACAGTAAGAGCAATTGTTGTTGACAAATTGGTGAGTATCAAGTTGTGATCCACGTACGGACAACTATACCGTGGTTAGTTACGGCGACAAGCAGAAAGTTGTTCTCAAAGTCGAAATCAAGTAAACGAAAATCTTCTGAGCAGAGAAGGCCCGGCGATACTGTGTGCCTTCCTCAACAGTAGTGGTGGTGTCTACGCTCACTGCATTTGTTCCTAACAGAATGGACTCACAAGGGAAGTGTTTACAGTGGTAAACGCTGCGAAAACGACTGGTATCGTAAGTATCTCTCGTTTCTCAATAGTAAAAATGCGCAGTATCCCGACACGAGTTGCAGGTTCCAAGAAGTTACAAGGTTGAAAAGGTCGTTTTTTGTGCCTTTTGTGCCTTCCAAAAAGCGCATTAGTCTTCGGAAATTCCTGGAACGGACCTCATAATTGTGTTCAGCGCCCAAAACTGAGCCCCTGAGCAAAGCTTGGGTAAAGCTGCACATTTTCCAAAGTCTGTAAAGACTGATAGCGCTCTGGACTTTTACGGATTTTCGGTTGGGCGTTTATTTATCCCCATTAGAGGGCTCTCGAAGCGTTCGAGAAAAATGTTCCAGATTCGACTTCAAGTCTTTTCAGGAGGGTCATTTGGTGTGCTGATCACGAATCTAGGGTTTATCTGCCGCTTTTAAAGGCAGCATACACGCTCGTAAACGTAGTTGAGATAACTACGGAATTAGAATGGTATGGCACCGAACACAACGCCCACGCCTTTTTAAACGTCAAAAACGATCCACAATGACGCTACACGAGTGAGAAGTTGGGCCCGCCCCTGTATCTGCCCGCCTCCTGTATTTGCGTCCTCTTCCAAAACAGGAGTGCTGGGCCATTTCCACCTTCGGCGACGTTTGTGGGTGGTGGAATGGGTACAATAGGTAAACCATACACGCTGACGACGGTGGAATTGGCCCAGAACCCCTGTTCTGGAGGAGGACACAAACGCAGGGGGCGGGCAGATACAGGGGCGGGGCCAACTTCTCACTCGTGTAGCGTCATTGTGGGTCGTTTTTGACGTTTCAAAATGCGTGGGCGTTGTGTTCGGTGCCATACCATTCTAATTCCGTAGTTGTCTCAATTACGTTTACGAGCGTGTATGCTGCCTTTAAGTTTTAGACTTGATTCGTTCAAAGCTTCTCATCGGGGGAAAATTTCATGGGAAATCACGAGTTTTGACGATTTCCGGGACGCTACGATGGAAATGGCCCAAAATGTTTCTCTATTGGTTATTTAGAGCGCAAGACACGAATCCGGAGTCCGTTTATAGATTTTCGGCAGATACGGTTGATTACGGTGGGTGTACGGTAGTTCGCTCAAAGTCTCAGATTCCACTCAAAACTTCTACACGGGGGTTATTCGAGGGTGGAGAATACGAATTCGATGTCCGTTTGTCAATTTTCAAAATACTCTGGTAGGTTTTGCCCGCTAAATGCATTGTACCTACCGTAGCCTACAGTATACTTCAGAAGTTCAACAAACTGACTCCAAATTCGTATTCACCACCCTAGATTACCACTACATACAATATTTGAGCGAACTCCGAGAAAATTTTCTGAAACACAGAAAATGCCTGATGGGTACCCTTGCCTTTTCGCGAAACTTGAAAAATGCTCATAACTTGTTCGAGCCTGCAGTTCGGGGCGGGATATTGCGCATTTTTACTATTGAGCCACAAGAGATTCTAAAGATACTAGTCGTTTTCGCAGATGCGTTTACCACTCTAAACACTTACCTTGTCAGAAGAGTACTAAAAAGATTTTTTCCACTCAACAATGGCCGTTTCTTGGTAATCACAAACGCCAGCCATTCCTGTATACCCAGGAAGATTTATCAATGGTGTCAGTCGGTGGCCATGCAGGAGCGGTTCTGGAACAATCATGTCGACCCTTTGACTTGCTCAGCCCCATTTCCCGACTCAAAGGCACAGTCCAACCTCAGGGGTAATTTTTGATATTATGGTCAAGCCACCGTTTATAGTAACCCTGCCAAGCGCAAAACCTCCATTCGCTCGAATAAGCGATAAGGAGCGAGGAAAAAGTCGGCCACCCCCTATCAAAGAAAAAATGGCTTACACCCACCGACAAGCTTCCGAGCCCAATAAGAAAGAGAAGTGCGGTTGACCATTCAAATTCTATGTTCTTCCATTTGTTTCTGGTCTGGATTTATATTTTGGCCTGCTTCAAAACGATGGCTGCGAATTAGGAGAAAAAAAAACAGGCTCGAGAAGACTCGTTCGCGAACTTCTCGCTGTTCAAATTCAAAATATTCGAGGAGCCATAATGCCGTTCGTAGTGAGTTCCGTGCCATTCTGAAGACACCGTTGTGATCAGCATAAAATTTTCTCCAAGATAAGTAGGAAAAAAATGATTCTGAGGTAGCACTGTGTCTTCAAACCCCATGCGAAAACGTGTAGGTCATCATTGCTCAGAAAATTACAAGATATAGGCGCAGTGTGACAACTTGAGCAGGCCATTCTGTGCGCATGCCGCGAACTCGATGAAAATGTCCCCAAGCGACTCAGCGGCAGTCTTCCAGACCTATTGTTTAAACAGAATTCACGCAGTAGTGCTGTTACTTCATAGTGATAACTCTTTGTTTACGATTTTTTTACGAATTTTTCATTGTAATGTTTTTGGAGTGTTCGTACACTTATGCAAAATGCGAGAGATGGAGCCTGTTGCAAAATCTGAAGCAAAATAGAGTAGCATTGGTAATAAAGATACAGACCACCCAGAAAGTTATTATTTAGGTTGATGCCGATCTCGGAGAGAGTCACAAGCTGATCACTATGGTACCTCTGAAATCGTCCAAGACCTCCTACGAACAGAGTTATGGCTCCTGAAAGATGCCTATATTTTGAGGGCAAAAGTGGTGGACGAGTTCTCTCAGGCCTGTATTTCTCTTCATTCGCTCTACTTGCGCGAGAGCGAGCCAGGATAAGAAGACAGTCCGACAGCGGATTGGAAAAACGACGGCTTGTTGAGAATTCATCCATATATCTAGCCGCTATCGTGTTTGGAAATCTGGTAGGGGTGTGGCCCGTGGTGGTGAGCGAAGGAGGTCGGGCTTGTGGTAATCGCTTATATCTCGCTTATTTGGAAGAATTGAGATCTCGCACTTGGCATGTGTTATATGGGAGGGGTCTACAACACAATCAAATGAAAATCACAAAATTCATTTTTGAGGGTGAACTATGCCTATAAGATATGATCCATCATTTTCGAGGTCACACAGAAACTGATATTCTTACTCAAAATCGTCGTTCAAATTCCAATCGAACAATTTTAGGGTGTTCACATTTCGACCGTTACAATTCTTGACCGTTCGTATTCATCTCGGTAGGACTGAAACATTTGAAACAGCTGATTACTTTTGGCAACTTCTCAGTTCACGTCCCTGCACCTCAGAACGGTGGCAGAAAGTTTCGCGGACAAACCCCCAGCAGAGAAGCATTTGGTCGCTCTACCCCCTCGGATTCCCACTGCAAACTGGAATGTCTCTGTTGTCTTAGATTATGAGGCACATCTTCGAAATCGTCGCTGTCGAGAACACTTCACATGGCGAATCCATATGATGAGATTTGCTAAGAAGTCATCGTCCACAAGAGGCTGCTATATCGCCTCACACATGATCCCAGAAGTTGGGCTAATTGCACACCAGATTATGAGATATGAATGTTTGCTCCTTTTCTGAATGTGTGCTTTGTATACTTTCGAAGCAATTTTCACACAGAATGTGAACATGCTTCGTTTCTGGCACGAACACGTTGACTTAGAGTTGATAAACTAATGCTACTTTCGTTTCTCATAAATCCTAGGGCTAATTGTAATTATTTTATTAAAAGCTGGGTGAGTATAGATTTTCCTCACCCCCTAACGAAGTGGAACGCAATGCTAGAAAGGGAGGTCACGGAAGAATTTCAGTGAGATCGAGTCGACAAAACTAGCGAGGAAGAGATTCCAGTCAGATAACGCTAACTGGATGACTGGAAAAACAGGATAACTTTAATGAATCACCGTCACATACAGCTTGCGGTTCCAACGGGACACAACAATGGGAAACGATAGCAACAACATTCTGCAACTAGTTCCTCGGAGTGCCAGTTTTGAAGTTAACCCTTCCGAGTGAAGAAATGGGTAGACTATGTGGTGTCGAGTGCAAAAGGCGATCCATCTAAATGTTTTCACCCATCTCGAAATGCAACAGCCCGCGTTTTCCCTTCTTTCAAAAAGCAATGGACTTGTTACTCAGAGAATTGTTCCTTTGCAGTCATTTTTGTTTATTCGCAGAGATAGGTAGGTACATGTAATGGAAGTGATAGAATCGATTAACGGCTGTAGCGAAGAGAAAAATACGGCGTTTGAAATTGCCGCGCTAAATGTTGCCGCGCTTACCGGACCAGCCCGTTTGAAAGAAGGTGCGAGAAATTGATCCTTCGAGGGGACTGGCCCGGAGAATTTTTTATTCCTTCATCTCCAGCCAGGACTCGACGTATTCGCCATCGCCACCTTTGGCCGGGGGCGATTTCTTTTTTATGGTTTATCTGATTCTCTGCCCTCCACGAAAGAAGCCCGTGTGTTTTTCAGGAGATTCTTTTATAGACATTCCGCTCCTTATTCTACCCATTTCTGCTGCAGTTTTGTGTAATATTGTCTGCATGACTGTTGTTGTTTGGGAGAAAATTTGTTTCGTTGTTATTGATTGTTGACCTGGTTTTAAGCGTTACGAAACCCTTACACACCTTTGAATTGGGGGGCAAGCTCTTCAAGCGCAGTGGTAACTGGGCCATAATCTTCATTAGTGCGAAGCTCGAATGGTCCGCTCAAGTTGTAGGCTGAGAGACGTTCAAGGCAGACTCCCTATTGGATCGCATCCACAATCTAATAGTTGTACCGCTGATGCTCCATCGTGTTGCTTGGATGCAGGGAGGGAACCACACTCGGACCTACTTCTACGGTTATTTCTCTGATATCAGCGCGAGGAAGGATGAGTTCCACACGGACAACCTTGGTTTCGCGGTTTTGGTTCAACAGCCGGAGGAGGCAGGAAAAGTCCACGTGGTTGGCATTTATGGTGGCCATCGACTTGTGGGCTGTGTGCGGCACCCGAGTGTTTTTGGTGAATGGGCCACGGACGGTAAACACGGTCACGATCAAAGCTCGAAGCCTTATCTTGTCGTATGTGTCGAGTCATCCTCAGCACTCGACGTTGACAACCGACCTACTGGAGACATTGGAGGGCATGACTACAAACTCAGCTCAGGGTGCTCTTGTATCCTAGAAAACAAACTGCATCAGCGACGAGTTAACTAGGAAGTTCAATGGGTTTTTGGGAAAGCAGATGAAGCCTCGTCTTGAAGTGGATCAGTTGCATTAATAGATTTTTAGGACTCACAAGCGTAAGCGTAAGATCGCTCACATACAATTGTTCCATCAGCAGAGCGGGCGCAATGCTCGTCAATATAGGAAGCGTTCAGCTTGTAGAACCAGATGATGACTGCCGCAGAGTCTGACGCATAGAGCATGTCAGGGCGGCATAGAGTGGAACCAGACTAAATATGTACCCCCGGGCATGTAATGGAAATGATCGAATCGATTAGCGGCTGGAGCGAAGAGGAAAGTAGGGTGTCGAAATTGCGGCACCACAGGCTGCCGCGCTCCACGGACCAGCCTCTCCAAAAGAAGATGCTCGAAATCGAACCCTCGAGGGGACTGGCCCGGAGAATGAAATCATTGCTTGATCGCCAGGGCTCGCCGCGTCCGTCGTCACCACCTCAGGTCGAATGTGTTCACATTTTTGGGTATATGTAGTCTCGTAATCAGGTTCTCTGCCGTCTTTAAAAGATGCCCGCGGGTTTTGTTGGGGACCTTCTGATAGACGTTTCACTCCTTATTCACTCCATTCGTGCTGTTGTTTTGTGTACAAATTATTGCCTGTATACTCTGGCATTCACTCGCGTGTAGCCCTACACAAACTCACTTGTTGCCCAGTGACACCTGGGCAACAAGTCATTTTTCTGTGGCGCGAAATGGAAAGTGTGGGGCGATTGTGAGCATTTGTGCCCACAAAACCACTTGTACCCCTACTAAATCACTAGTCGCCCCGCAAACTCACTTGTTGCCCCGCAGGTTCACTTGTTGCCCCGTAAATCACTCGTTGCCCCCCAAAACCACTTGTTGCTCGGAATCATCATTTGATCGTTCGGACCCAACTGCGTTGTTTATTCACGGATTTCGTCTACCTTCTAGACACCTTGTACTTCTCAAACCCTTCTTCTTCTTCTTCCTCTTCCCCCTCTTCCTCCTCTTCTTCATCTTCCTCCTCTTATTCCTCTTCCTCCTCTTCTTCCTCTTCCTCCTCTTCTTCATCATCATCATCTTCTTCTTCCTCTTCATCATCATCATCATCATCTTCTTCTTCTTCTTCTTCTTCTTCTTCTTCTTCTTCTTCTTCTTCTTCTTCCTCTTCTTCCTCTTCTTCCTCTTCCTCGTCTTCCTCGTCTTCTTCCTATTCTTCCTCTTCTACCTCGCCGCTTGTGAGTGTGGTTTAAAGGCAGTGGTCGCGATGAAAAGCGTTATCTACAAAACTATAAAAATCAGCCTATATTGAAAACAGCTGAAAAACTATGAAGGTAGCGCGGTGAAAGACGGGCTAGAATAAGAGTTTCTAGGGCCCAAAGATGCTAATTCGTGCACACGTGCACACCGCTGCAAAAAAAATCGTCGCCTCATGCCGAGCAGTCAAAAATCATCGACATTCAGAGGTAGAGATAAATGCAAATTTACGTAATGAAAAGAGTTTACCAATGAAAGCAAGCACCTCAGGCAATGTTTTTGACTAGATGAGTCCGAAGGATGATGTTCATTGATTGAAATCCAATTTCAAGCCAGCTGATGTTCTTGATATCAGAGATTATCGCTGCCGATGATGTGGAGAGGGCTCGTCCACCATCAAAAGACAGGAAAGCTTAGGCTTCAAATATGGCCCAAAACAGCGGTTTTTTCGCGATTCTTTTTCATTGGTCCTACTACTCTAAACCCAGAAAAGGGTTCAGAGAGGAAAAGAAGACAAGCATATTTTATCGCGACCACTGCCTTTAAGGTATAGCGGATGAGGGGATTCCTTCGTTGAGTTCTGTCAATAACAACAAAAAACACTTGAACTAAAATCCAGGGGTGGTAGTAAATGCATTTTCAAGGCGAGTTAACCATCACCTTTGAACCTCGAGGTAACCACCAACTTTACGCTAGTTAACGACCAGGTCGATGCGAGCTTGCCAATCTTTCTACTTGGTGAAAAAGTGATCAGGACGCTGTAGAAAGTGTGCAGGACCCGAGTGGGGCTAAGCAAGTCGTCGTGAAATGTGCGTAGTACTTCATTGGGAGTGTGCAGGGTGTCATGTGCATGTGTGCAGTACATATAGTAGAGGTGCAGGACCCAGTAGGGTCCTGGACATCCTGCGCACTCCCAATGTGATCCTGCACACCCCCAGTGAGGTCCTGCACACATCCTGCACACTCACACTGTGGTACTGCACCAAATCATAAACGTCCTCCACCCCATTCACGACGACTTGCATACTCTTCAGCAAGCGTAAGCGTAAGGGAAACGCGTTATCGTATGTGATCTCGCGTTAAGTCCGCGCAAAACTGCAACCAAACGGGAACTGACAGAGAAAATGGAAATAGTATGTGAATGAAAAAAAAGATGGATAGCTTCCGAAAAAGTCCTTCGGACGACTTTTTCGGAAGCTATCCATCTTTTCTTCATTTTGGCATTTTTTCTGTCAGCTCACGTTAAGTTGCTGTTACGCAGGCTTCACGAGCTGAAACTCAAAAAAACTTGAAAAAATTCTAATTCACTAATTTTTCTCCAAAAAAGGCAGAACGGACCATTTTTTGGAATTTTTTCAATGCGTATCTAGTGGCTCATACAGTGCCATAGTGTGTAGTTTAGAAATGCCTGGCGCATCTGCTGAAAATCGTCAACTGAAAAGCTCACGGTCAGCTGCAGTTAACCGCGAGTTAACTCGCGGTTATCTACCCATTTCTACCACCCCAGATTTATTTCTAAATGCTCCTCATCAGACTAGAAGAAAATCACGAATAAATTAGAGGATATCAAACGAATAAAAGTTTTCGAATATTCGAATAAACGAATAATTCGGATAATTGACTCTTTCAAATATTCGAATAAGCGAATTATTCGAAATTTTTCGAATACTTGAATTATTCGAATATTCGATTATTCGTTTATTCGAGCGAATATTCGTTTTCGAATATTCGTTGACATACTCTCTACAAGAAATCAGAATCGTTTTTTCTTCAACTGTTCGGTGTTGGTAATAATTGCGAAATGTTCACTCTTCGAATGTTCGATTGTCCAAGTAATTCGGAAATGGCCTTTTTAATTTTCGACTTTTGGAATGATTCGAAGTCGCCTTCTTTAATCAGATATTTAGTTTACAAATCATTCGATTTGGTCAGTATAGTTCCCACCCCATGAAAATTTTAGGGTGTTTTAAGAACAAAATCAGTTCTGCTCAAAAGTGGCAATCGGGGGCAATATCAATATGTCACGGTATCAGGCAGTAAATATGGAGAACTCTTGAAAGAAAAACCATTACACTTCCGTGAGAATTTTGTGCCGGTGGCAAATTATAAACTTGTATCTAGCGTACCACTTCGGAAATCGTCAGAAGTCGCGATTCGCCATCAAATTTTCCCTAAAAAAAAAGCTTCGAAAGAATCAAGTCGAAAATTTCAGAAAATTGACACATAAACCCCCAAATTCGTGATCAGCGCCCCAAATAACACAACTGGAAGGGTATTAAGTTAAATCTGTAACATTTTTAATAACGCTTTCGGGGCCCACTAATTGATATGAATAAACTCCCAACCGAAAATCCGTACAAATCAATAACGCTATCAGTGTGTACAAAGTTTGGGTAATGTGCCTTCACCCAAACTTGGGCCAGAGGAGTTGTTTTGGGCGCTGAACACAATTATGAGGTCACTTTCCAAATTCTCTAAAGACTAGTGCACGTTTTGGAAGGTACAACAGGTACAGAAATCTGACAAAAAAACGTATATAACTCTTTTGGGTGTGGTTTTAGGCAGATGCGAAGGCCATAATCGGTTTCACACCAAAAATGGTTCTAGAGAGTTATAATTCTTCCAGAATAGTTAGGCTAACTAAAAGTAGCTCCCTTAAGAGCCTCACTAGACATGAGCTTATAGAAGAAAGTGGAAAATGGAGGAAGACTGAGGTGATGATCAGGAGAGAAAGACAACACGCGGGCGCACGCGACGCGACTGCACACGCCACCGCCCAGGCCTCCTCCGTGCCGGCGCTAGCTGGGGCGAGACAATCCACACAATGCTCACAAAGATTTTCTGGGCATTGCCCACAATCTTTTTTGTGGGCACTCGACTCTCGCCGGCGCGATTATGTGGAACGTTTAGCGCCGACGAAAAAGGACGCGAAATTGTCCACGCCTTCCGGGGCAACACGCGAGCGAATGCCAGAGTAGCTGTTGTTGTTTGGCAGAGACTAAATTCGTTTTTCATTATTGGTTGTTGACCTGATTTCTAGGGTTACGAAGCCTTTATATACTTTTTTACTCAAAAGGGATGTGCGCAACTCCCTGTTGTCTTCCCATTTCCGTTTATTTTTTTCTGTTTTTCAGAAAATAGGCCGAACAGAAAACAGAAAAAAGCCACTACGTGAGAACCGGCCCGCTTTGCGATTCTCGAAGGAGTGATGTCAAGGAGCTAGCTCGAGTTGAATGCCTAACTTTGTGTGGGAGATTCACGTTTTGTGATCTTTAACTCTCTTGATTTTAGGATATGGAAGGAACTTCCGGGTTGATGTGAAATATTTGATGGGTGTAACACAGAGCTCGGACCAGTTCTCCGGGAGTGACATGCATGTACATATTCGGCGGCTAGGGTTAGGAGGCGCGGCGTCACGTGCAAGCATAACGACTTGAATTCAAACCGTGGCGCGTGCGTGTGGCGTAGCGCTCCCTGAACCTCGCTGCCGTATTCATGCATGCCACTCCGGGAGGGGAAAAAAACTCGTATACCGTGATATGAAGCAAATTTTCTCCAATTAGCGACACAGTCGGTTGGCCCGTAAATTCAAACGCGACCGTCTCATAAGAATTCTATTCAATAGCTTCATTATTTGACTGATCCTCGTAACTACCATTACTGTCATAGGCATTGTTACACGCATACATAACTGGTTAAATCGAGTTCTGATCACTTCCATAGGAGAATTAAATTGTTTCATCGCTCCAATTTTCGCCAAATCCGTATTTCGCCCTTGTTGAAACAGTGGGCGGTCTTTCTTTCGTCTTGTTTCTTTTCCATTTTTTTCTGTTTCCAATTTCCCAACAAATCAGTTTTCGAGGAAAGAAAAATTTGGGAAATTCCTCATCAGCAAGGTTCCCTTCACAGTCGGACGATCGGCTGCAGCCAGCCCGGTCGATAAGTACGGACAGTTCACGTAATAAATTTAGTCTGATGACTGCGACGGTAGATCACCGTGCGCGAACTAAATCCCTTTGGCGGGTGACGCCGACAACGCCGCACGGTCGGCCGCCTGGTCCATTCGTCAGAATAAATATAGTATGAAAACCATACAGTAGCGGATAAAAATCTAGTGACATCTTTTTTTTCAAATTTCCTTGCTTCCTTGAGGCTATCAATTTCAACCTCGGAATTTTTCGAATTTTCGATTATAATGCCGATACAATGAAATATGCTACACGACTATAATGCAAATGTACATCGATGGGGGAGATTATGTGTCAGTATTCGCAATCTGAGACTTCTCGCCTCCTCTTGAAGTCGTCGTGTTCGATATTCCTTTCATGATTTTTGTGTCTTTCGGGTCGTTTACTTGGAAGTAGGAATATGCCACATAGTGATCGAAGATCTATCATCTGTGCTTCCCAAATGGTTATATTATGCGCCGTTCTTGGGCGTCAATTCCGGATCACAATACTAACAGTTTAAAAAGCTACTAAAGGCACAGGAAACTCAAAAAAAATTTTTTTTATGCTTATCTTTGAGAAAATCACACGCTGATCAAAATGATGTCTCTAAAATCGCTTGAGGCCCCCTACAAATGGAGTTATGGCTTCTCAGAAATGCCTATACTTCAAGTCCGAAAATTCAGTGGGCGATTTTCCCAGGCCTATATTTCTTTTTATTCGCATTCGCTGCACAAGAGCAAAACAGAATGAGGAGACAGATCGGCAAGGGAGTGAAGAACGTTGAAACTCATCCGTCCATCTAGCCGCTTTTGAGTTTGAAAATGAGGAAGGGAGTTTGGTCCGTGGTGGTAATTGAAGGAGGTCTGGCCTGTGGTGGTCGCTCATATCTCGCTTATTTAGAGGAATTGAAATCCCGCACTTGACACTTGTTAGACTGGCTGGGTTTACAACACATTTAGGTGAAAATCGCAAAATTCGTACCTGAGGATGAACTTAACCTTTAAGCTTGGTGTTAGACATCTATTGGGAGCGGAAGCTCGAGGAAGGCTTTGTGAGATAAGAGCAACAATACTGGATGGTTTTAGAACACACACCTTACGCGACATTCCAAAGCGCGATAACAGAGACATTAGAGGGAAACAACGATTTCCATCATAGGTGGTTTTGTGGCTTTTTTTTTGTGGAGATTTCATTCGGAGGTTTCCCAGGTTTGGTTAAGCACTGTTAAGCGTCGGCTCCGTGCTTCTAGACCCTTCCCGTCAAACGGACACTGGATAGAGCAAGGCATCAGTAGACAAGCCTGGCAAGGGCGATGGGGCTTCACTAGTCTCAACTTCTTCTTCTTCCTCTTCCTAGCGTTCGCGGGGTCCGCTTGTTTGCACGTTGCTCGCCATTTGTTCCTGTCAGCGGTGTCCCTCATAGTGATTTGCGCTTCAGCCATGTCCGTCTTTACTCGATCTAGCCATCGGGTTTTCGGTCTTCCGCGAGGTCTGGTCCCTGCAACTTCCACCTCGAGTGCGGTTTTAGCTACTGAGTCTTCGTCCTTCCTTTGAACATGGCCAAACCACCTGAGGCGGTAGGTATTCTTTCATCTTCGCAGTAATGGGGGCCACTCTAAAGATGGAATGCACCAGGTCATCGTTAACCCGTCTTTCAAGGTAACTCCCATTGACCACCTGAGTATTCACTAGACTCAACAGCAATGAAAAGAAGTCGTTTTCTCAGCCAAATCTGGTGTTCGACCAAAAATACGTAGAATGAGCTGAGAAGACAACTACTCCACTGCAGTCTAGTGAAGATGTCCCGTTGTCCACAGTAGTCTTGTTTGCTGATGCTTTGCTTTCACCGAAAGCAATCCAATGGGACGACGTCCGAAGACTCCGGAGCCACAGCATCGACGTTTCGCAGTAGAGATGGGCATCTGAGAAAGCTCTAAATGAGTTTCCAGGAAAATAAAGCCAAAAAATCACCTGTGTTCAATGAAATTACTCAAGCTTTCCTTTGATGTTTTGAAAACTGCGCATCGGAATGTCGCGTAGTATCGTGTCATGATATCATCCGAACTCTTAGAGACCGACACCATGCCTTACCCTGATCAGAAGAAGACGAGGGTGGGTGACTGTGTGTGTTTTGTGCCTCGCGAATCGAGTCATTTCGTCGTGCAGTTGTTATCTCAATTACGTGGCACTTGATGCGCTCAGCTAACTATGTATTACCAGTTTTGCGCGTTCATTCGGCCGGTTTCGTCTGCATCCTTAAAAGCAGACGGCGGCGGCCCCCTGGCGTTCGCCCTCTCTTAGCGCTCAGTGTTTCACCTCGTAATGACGTTGGTGGACCTTCAAACGAGGGTCAAAGCGTACCGACTGGTCGCCTATTCGGCCGTCGCATTCTCTTTCGTCGCTGTACTTTCTGTCTGCATCACGCTGCCCTTGGTCTACAAATATGTGCACCATGTGAAAAGCCACATGCAAAACGAGATCGTCTTCTGCAGGGTCAGTTTATTAAATTTTCTTCACACTTTGGATGCAGACGTTTTTCTCCTTATTGACACAATGCCTGCAGTATCGATAACCCTTAACGTTGATAGAAATTAGCCACCACAGTGTGTCCAGTTAATTTAACGCGGTTGCCACATTTCAAAGCACGAATCTCTAATTTAATTCTTTTAAGACATACAATCTACCGTTATCGTGTAAAAACACCTGAATTCAACTTGCAAAGCTATTTTCTGCAACGGCAGTTCATAGCCTCGCATATCCTCTATTTCGGATTATCGCGTACGTCTGCGCGCGCATACTGTGTTTCCTTCTCTCCCCTGCCTTTTCGCTGTCTCTCTCCTCGCTCCGCACAGCGCAAGAAAGAACAGAGCAAAATTGGCTTTGAAATAGAGGATAACGTCAAATCTTATACCAAGAAAAATTATTTGGTCTGATATGAATTACCAATGGACAAAATCCTCTAACCATTTCAAGAAAGTGTTCACGATTGGAAGGTTTTTCTTTTCTGTATAAACGTGATCTTTGGGCCTCTCTGAGGGAAGTAAGAAAGAAAAAAACGACGGAAATGGCCAAGAATTGGGTAAAAATCGCTTGTATCAGCCAGCCAACCGGATCGACCCCCCCACATCACGGAAGAGTTGTCCGCCTAAAGGAACAGTTGCCAAAGTGCTGAATGCCGAAGTGCTCTTTGTTTCGCGACATCCTGGCCTCCGAGAATGCGCATTCCCTAAAACTGAAAGCCTAAGATCTGAAGAATCTACCGAGACTTTACCTGGCGTTTGACGTAATTCTACCGCGAATCGAGAAAATGCCTCGAAAACTACCAAGAAACCGCTGCCGCGATTTAACAGTCAACGGACCGGGAAAATACCATAAGTTTCCCTACCATCACTACAATCAGGGCTTCCTAGTGAATAACATGGCTCAGTTTATAACGCGTCGGACTACAAAGCCATGGACTGATAAGGGTTCATGGTTCGAATCTTGGTATGCGGTGGCTAAAAGCGGGGCCGAATACCGGCCTCGCCCTGCTCCTACTAATCGTGGCACTTGGATCTCGGCACTATCTAGACGATGCATGCCGCGACTCTGCCGCGAAACTGTCGCTTCAAATCTTCGGCCCGGCGTCCTTTTCCCGACAGGCTCTGGGTAGAATCCAGCAATTTTTTTCTGGAACAAGCCCTGTTTTATTTTCAGAAAATTCTCGGTGAAAGAAAAGCGAAGGGAATACTTACCTAAAGGGCTGAAGGCTCGAAAATTTTTCCGTTCCAATATCTTCTGAGCCAAACCTGCCGAAATGGACGCAGGGGACATGAATTAAATGTTGCAGGGCTTTTTGAAACAGATTTATTCCAAAAACGGAGGGTTCTGTGAGGCGTTTTTGCTATTAATATCCTTCGTGGGCCTATGTACGCACAAACATCGTCATTATAAAAAAGGATAAAGTTCTTTTTTGTGAGCACTGCTTTCAAATTTATATTCAAACTCAATCTTTGTATTTTTCAGGGCGCAGCCAAAGACATCTGGTCCGAAGTGCACACACTGAAGATCGCAGCACAACCGCCTTCGAACAGAACAGCTCGTGAAGCCTACCAGGATGCGGCTGTTGTCTCTGGCAAGCAAGGCAGTGGTGGCTGTGAGTCGTGTTGCGTGGCAGGACCGGCTGGACCAGCAGGAGTGCCCGGAAATCCCGGAAGACCGGGAAAGCCTGGAGCACCAGGATTGCCCGGAAATCCTGGAAAGCCACCCGTACAGCCGTGCGAAGCAATCACTCCACCACCATGCAAGCCGTGTCCTCAAGGACCACCAGGACCACCTGGCCCGCCAGGACCACCAGGAGATGAAGGAACACCGGGGACTGCTGGCCAACAAGGAAGTGAAGCCGCCCCAGGAGAACCTGGACCTAAAGGCCCACCTGGACCTCCCGGAAATGATGGAGCTCCTGGAGCACCCGGTGAACCTGGAGCGAATGCTGAGTCAGAGCCGCTTGTACCCGGGGAACCAGGACCAGCAGGCGGTGCTGGCCCTCCCGGACCACCTGGATCGGACGGACAACCTGGAAGTCCTGGAGGTCCTGGAACTCCCGGACCAAAGGGACCAAATGGACCACCTGGCCCGCCTGGATCGGATGGCAAGCCTGGAGCTCCTGGCCAACCGGGAACACCCGGAACGCAAGGAGAGAAGGGTATCTGCCCGAAATATTGCGCCATCGATGGCGGAGTTTTCTTCGAAGATGGAACTCGACGTTAGAAAGCATCGTAGAAATAAATCTTCGCTCTTCGGTGATTGTTGTAATTATGAATATTGTGATTCGAAAACGAATTTTGGTGGTGCTAATCAAAATAAAACGCCGTGCAATGAGCCATTTGGCAACGTCAACCTGAGGGTTTGAGCTATTCAAGAATAAGACAACGATTCATCTCGAAGCTAAAGGCAGTGTCCACGATAAAAATCGTTTTCGAGTTTCCACCAGAAAATGGTTCAGAGCCCGACTGTTCCATCAAAGAGGAAAGAATCCTGAAAAACGCTGCGAAACATCCAAAATCAGCTCTTCTTCTTGAAAGCCATATTTCGACGATGGATGAGTTGCGCGGGCATGGGCCTGAAATGGACAGCGTGCGCAAATGTGCCCCAATGCTAAAACTCAGCTGCGCTCGCGCTCCAATGCTAATGTGAAAGCGGAACAAACTGTTCCTCGGAAAACTCGGCTGCGAGCGGAAAGGCCAGCGCGAGCGGATTCGGAGCCGTATGGAGGTCTTTCTGGCTCGTTTCCGTTCGTTCTTTCGACCTCAGTGCTCCAATGAGACCCTGAACTTTCGATTTCCGGTCAAAAGCCGAGGACGAAATTCACCGTGGACACTGCCTTAACGTAGAAATGTTCGAAGGCAGCGAACACATTCGCAAAAGTGGTTGAGATGGAGAAGTTAATGAGGTTGTACGGCTGCTACTAAAACGCGTTGCAAGCGCCAAAAGAGTCAAAATTACTGAGTTTGAGTCGTACTCACCATACCGTCTGTTCTCTGCCCACTTCCATTACCGGCTCCGCCCCTCCATACAAACACCCTCAACTTTAATGGTCGAGTTTTAAGGCGTCGTAATCTCAACCAATCTGTAGATAGCCTCGCTATCTCAGCCAATGCGGTGTATTTCGTCCACTTCTGAAACAATGCAAGAAGAACCATTTTTCCCTCATTTCAATCTTTTCTTTGTTTTTTTTTCCATTTCCCAAATCTCACAGCTCTAAGCCTTCTATTGATGACTTCTGTTCAAGGCCATTGTTATACCCCACGACAGGCTTGTCGCGGTCGCAGAATACTGCGACGTCGCTGTCGCTGAGGGCCAAAAAACACCAGGAACGATACTGGATTTGCATGTGGCACTGACGCGGCTCTCCGTCGCAGTGCGACGGAGAGCCGCGACAGCCATCTCTTACTGCACGATTTTCACGTTTCAGGCATAACATCCCCATTCGAGCCTGCGACCGTGCTGCAAGCTGTTCTTGCGACAGCATTTTTTTACTGTGTGGGCCTAATCCTGGCACGATTCATAACAATTGTCGCGATCGAAAACTTTTGGTATAATAATGGCCCAACAGTTCTGAGTAATAAAGGCAGGGTTCGCGATAAAAACGAATTTTGAGCTCTCTTCATGAGAATGTAAATTTGGTCATCACAACAGTAAAAATGAGTGAGAAAACCCAGAAATTTGCGGGAAAACGCTCAAAAACAAGGTATAACGGGTAATTACCGGTGTCGGCCGGCCCCCTAATTAACGAGATTTTCATCAATGCTTGTTTCTCCGCCACTTATTTTGCGGCTAAAGTGGTCAGTGGTCTCCAGAAATGCTCAGAAATTACTTCAGAAGCAAAATAAAAGTGTACAAAGCAGGCTTTTACCCAAATCTCGGTAATTGGGGGCGGGAGGACACCAAGCGATAATTTGTTCCTGAGCGATTTTTCTCCAATTTTTTGCTCACTTTCAATTTTCTGATGGCCAGATCTACCATTCCATGGGGATAACACAACAACCGATTGAATCGAGAACCCTGCCTTAAGGGCACGGTACACCCTCAGATATGAATTTTGAGATTTTCATGTAATTGTGTAGAAGACCCCTCCTGTATAACACGTGCCAGATGCCAGATCTCATTCTCTCCAAATAAGCGACATATAAGCGACCACCACAGGCCCGACCCCCTTCTCTCGCCACCACAGGCCCGACCCCCTAACCGAATTCCGAACTCGATAGCGGCTCGATGGGTGGATGAATTCCAACAAGTCCTCGTTCTTCAGTCCATTACCGGACTGTCGCCTTATCCTGGCTTTCTCTCACGCAACGATTGCGAATGAAGAGAAATACAGGCCCGAGACAACTCGTCCACCAAATTTTCACCTTCAAAATCTAGGCATTTTAGAAGAGCCATGACTCTGTTCAAAGGGGGTTCTGGACGATTTCAGAGATACCACTGTGATCAGCAAGTGACTCTCTCCAAGATAAGCATGAAACCTGAAAGTTAATTTTTTGGGTGTTCTGTGCCTTTAAATAGTGCAAGGGGCTCTGTAGCATCCTCGCAGACCAATGGTTGGTTAGAAAAAGATATCACGCTATCTTATCTTATCTCATGTGCTTATCAGCCCGGTCGGCCACAACTTGTGTTTTTTTTATCCCTTATAGACCGTGCCGAATACACACTATCGTCAAATTATGACCGGGGCCGAATCAGTAATGGAGCTTATCCGTACTACCTTATCATCGACTGTTCACGAAATCCATGAACGGTCAGGAGGCCCGTTCGCTTTCTCTGTCGGTGAATTTTCGCCTAGTATAAGAGAAGCAGCATATGACGCGAGTAAATCTTGCTCTACATTCGACGGCGAAGATCGTTATAACGTCTGGCACCCAGAAATTGGGAACTCATAACGCCGGCGATCTCTAGAGCAACGAAGAGAGAGGGCGGAACGTCCTACACTCCAGCATGTAGCTCATAAATTCAACGCTTTATCAATTTTAAAAAAATCTTGAGCCTCAGGCTGCGTGAGGCTGTTTTCTCCAAGTGCCTATAACACTACCCACCCCTTGATTTCGCTGTTTCGTAGGAACAAATCACGTGGGGGTCAAGCTCTGCTCTTCGCTGCAATTCACTTCGCTCGACGGAAGCACATGTTGTCAAAAGTGACTTATATCCATAGGAAAATAGTTATAACTAATGAACATTAGTCAGGATTCGGAAAGTTAGTTGAGTCAACGAATAACTCGAAGTTCTGGAATTTCGAGTTTTCAAACTGGTCAAAATCGGGAAATTTAGAATTATGAAAATATTTTTCTAACTCGGTGTCGGCTGTCTTAGACGAGGAGAGCTCGCTGACTTCATAATCCTATACACTCACTGTACACAGTACACTTGCTATCCGAAGATAATTTTTCGGCTAAAGGATCGATTCAGATAATCCCGATTTCAAATTTCCCGAATATTGGTTCGATTCAAATAATGCGTTTTTCCGAATATTCGGATAATGGATCGATTCACATATGTAATGCCATTTTTCCAATGATTCGGATACGGATATCCGGTCGGATAATTTCCGATATTTTCGGAACCAAGTTGAGGCAAAATGATGAAAAACAAACCAGGTACTCAAGGCAAGTCTTTTAATACATCATTATTGAACTAACGGTAGTACTTCATTGTATTTGCAGCATTTTCACATACAAACTTCAATCGTCGTATATGCATATTTATGAAAATATGGAAACAAATCCTCTATCGTCGTTGGGAGGCACTGTATTATCCATACACAGCAACTAGCAAGTGAAAAGTATGCAAAGCAACTATACAAAAAACTTCTACACTGAATAACTAGCCACTTGGTCATCCCACTTGACCACGCCCATTTTCCGCTCCGCAACGACTCTTCCGATTTCGGGAAGAGGTGGAAAACCCTGGGTTGATGTACTAATGGGCGTTGCCGAGTGATATTCAATCCGAATTCATTCGATTTTATCCAAAATTTGTCCGATTTCATCCAAAAATTATCCGATTTTATCCGAAATTTTACCCGATTTTATCTGAGTTTTATCCAGTTTTATCCGAATTTTCGACTCTTCGGATAATGGTTCGATTCAGATAATGCCGATTTTAAATTTCCCGGATATTGGTGCGATTCGAATAATTCTTTTTTTTTTCGAATATTCGGATATCGGATAATCCGAATCTCGGATACCCGAAAAGGAGTGATTCGGATAGTAAGTATAGTACACAGTCAGTCGTTAGCAGACGCATGCTCTACGCTCCAAAATGGATCGACCAACCGGTTTTTTAAGGTCTTTTCCTCCCCAAAGTCATCGGTCAAAAGCTGTGGTCGCGATAAAATAAGATTGTATTATTTTTGTTTAGCTTGGCCTCTCTAGTGACCGAAAATGTCGAAAGGGCTCATGAAAAACCGTAAATAAAAGTCAATCGGAACGCATCGTATGTGAATATAAATTTGAATTTCGCGCCTAAATCGTTTTTGAAGTTTTCTGCGTTTGGAGCAGGCATGTGCGAAAAACTTTGAAACCGAAAAAACCGAAAAACGAAAAATTTTCGGTTTTGAAAACGAAAAAACCCAAAAAAAATTCTCTTTTTGAAACGTCTTCTTTTCGCAATTACATATTTTCGACTGGAAAAACTAGGCAAAGTAATCGAAGTGCATCAGACAATGACAGAATTATGCTTTCTTGGAGAAACAAAAGTTTCCGCAATCATCATATTAATGGAAGGGATTTTAGCCTTGCTGCAGAGGCGAATCCTGACAAAATCGTAGCACTGAGAACCAGCCGAAATTCTCAACGTGAACTCGTTTTTCAAAAACTGCACTAGTTCTCTGAGCATTCATGTCCGCGTTTTTTTCGCGTTTTTGATCAGTACTGTGGGCTCGAAGGTCGTGAAACTGAATTCGTAGAAGTTGAAATGCAAGTCATTTATCGAAACGGGACAAACGTTGTACAAAGAAGAACAACATCAGTTTCTAATGCATAGCACACATTTGCGTGAATTCCTTCCGCAGTCATGTTTGACTTCAGTGTGAGCGGTCACGTAGTGGTCAGCACTGACCCGTAGCTCAGTATCCCGGCGTTATTGGACGTGTAATGGCCGCTGCGCAACCACACGCTTTGAGTTGCGGTGTCTACACAGGGCTCATTTCAACCATTTTCGCTGGTTGGAACTACTCTGCCAACGCGTAGCTAGATGCCTGAGGGCGTGGCCTATAACACCGCCCCATTCCATGTAGCGAGAATTTACGGGATTTGGCTACGATAGCTAAAACCCGCATATTCTTGTGTCGACGGTACAAGGGGGCAAATTCAACGCGTAGTCTACGTAGAAACGAAGGCTGAATTCGAAACGTTTATCTCCCTGACGCTGAACCCGTATATTCTCGCTATAATTTTGTAGCGAGAATCTACGGATTTAGCGACAGCCTGTGTTGAAATGCAATCTCAAACCCGCGTTGGCTACGCGGAACGCAGGGATGCGGTTCGAACAGTGTCGGCACAGTCAACCCACCGATAACCTGACACTATGTGGGTGGTCGTGGAGGGTGACCCCGTGTCGCTATCTGGAAGAACTTGCTAGGAATAATTCTGGCCGCTGGGATGCTGTAGGCCAGTGTAAAGACACGGCGGTGCGCTCGATCGCAGCGGGGGTCGCCTTTCTAGTACGGATCAAGGTTGGGTGGGTCAATCGACCGAGTGCTGCAACGAGAATTTGCGTAGAATATGCGGGTGCCGTAGCGAGAATTTTCGTAGAACATGCGGGCGCTGTAGCTAAAATTTCACCAACTAAGGCTAAACTTTCCGTAACTTACGTAAATTCTCGTGTCAAAATCAGACTATATGCCTCCGAAACCCTGGGCATCTCTGGTTTACGTGTGAGGCATCTAGCTACTCGTTGGCGGAATACCTTATTTTCTCTATCAAAAGTACACTCTATATGAAGTACACCTCTAATAGTAGTCCATTTCAAAATGAGATGAGGGAATAGTCTAGATTTTAACACGGCTCACAAAATGACAATGGTACTAACGAGTGTGCAAGCATTGGCTCAATCGGACTTCAATAGCTGACTTTTGAGGTTCTTGCTTACGAAAACCTGAGTTTTGTTATTAAAATTTTCATTATGAGAATTTCAACAAACGAGGCTGAAAAATGAAAGTTACTCTTTTATTTGAGGTACACTTCTATTAGAAGTACACCTAAAAGAGGCCTGAAAAATAGAAGCACATGTATGAAACTTCTAAAAGAGAAAATAAGGTACACATGCGGCTGTTTCTCCAGGAAAATTTTCATTCGCGGTTTTTTTTGTTATGGTTTGATAGAGGGTGCAATAAAATTTAGGCTGTTGCTACCAGATTTTTGGACACGCCCCTGTTTGAAATTTACGAGCTTCTGAAGCAATGTTCGACTATTTTATATATATATATATATATATATATATATATATATATATATATATATATATATATATATATATATATATATATATATATATATATATATATATATATATATATATATATATATATATATATATATATATATATATATATATATATATATATATATATATATATATATATATATATATATATATATATATATATATATATATATATATATATATATCAAAACGGAAACAAACTTTCCTGATCTTTGAAGGCAGTGTTCTACGATGGATTTCACTGTTGATATCTCCATTAACGGAAAGTCTGGTGCCCTATACAGCAAGGCATGCTTTGAAGGAAGCGTTCACAATAATCATTCTCGGTGACTTTCCGCAGTGAAATGATAGGCGAGAAGGTTCCCAGGCTCCCATTGTCAAAGGAGTGGTAGAAAACGAGCCAGGAGTGGCAAAATAGCGGCTGCAAACAAGCGTTTTGGAGTCCCAGAACAGCCCCGTGCCCCATTTCCGCCCCCCTCGATATGAACAATTGAACACTCGATATCATGGGATGAGCGGTGATTTCCGATCAAGAGCCCCGTTCCTAACTTCATTCTCAACTTCTCTCTTTACTCAGGTCAGCTCGCATACAACGGCTGCAGAAGATGGAAGTTTCAAGCCTCGGACAACTCGTCCACCATGCTTCCCTAGTTCGATTTTTGCTTGACCATAACTCCGTTCCCAGAAGGTCTTGTACGATTCCAGAGACATAATTAGAATCAGCATGGGAACATTTTCAATATGGGCGTAAAAACAGAAAAATCGATTCTTATCGTGAACGCAGTCTTTAAAGAGAACGCAATAACCGTGTTTTTTGTTCTAAAAGAGGGCCTTTTGCGATGGATGACAACTATCAATGCAATCAAGCGATTTAGCTCACTTACCAGTACTTTCTTGACTTGATCAATCCATGTTATCGCAATCCCGAGAGTTCAATTGTTCATATAGAGGGCGAGGGGCATGAGGCGCTTTAGTGATCTCAGAACGCTTGTTCGCATTCGTTATTTTGCCATTCCTAATTCGTTTCTTCTTGCTGCAAACGTCTGTGGGCAGCGAAGGATCAACTGCAAGTCGCATCAGCATTGGAAAATTTAGACCGAAAAAAACCGAAAAAAAATTAAACTTTTTCGTTTTTTTCGATATTGATTTTTTTCGCCAAAAAGACCGAAAAACGAAAAAATCGAAAAACGAAAAACGCACACTCCTGGTTTGGAGGCCTCGTCACTGTCATTTTCGACGTTTTTCTGCATGTGGAGCTTGTGTCGTAATTGCTTTTCATGATGTTAGACGGTCCGTGAAAAAGTGCTAGTTGACTCGTGAGAACTGGTGTCGGACCCTCATCTTTAACCCCTTCCAACCTCATTGCCCTACGTTTTTGACAACCCGAAGCTCATCGGTGTAGTGTACCGAGCTCATTCATGAAATTGAGCCTGAATAATGAAAATTGGTTTTCAGCTCAAACGATGCCTTTAACTTTCCGGTCATTTGTTGGTGGACGAGCCCACTCCAAATCATCGGCATCGATGATACTTCGTATCAAGAACATCAGTTGGCTTGAAATCGAGATTCAATCAATACTAATTTCTTCAGACTGGCCTGACCCAATATTTCTGTCCTCATCTAGTAAAAACATTCAAGAGATCGCTTAAAGGCAGTGTTCACGATACAAATCCCTTTTCTGTTTTTTCATCTGTCTTGAAAACGGTCCCATTCTGATTCCAATGATGTCTCTGGAATTGTACAAGACCTTCTGGGAACGGAGTCATGGTCTCTCAAGAATTGAGCTAGGGAAGCATGGTAGACGAGTTGTCCGAAACTTGTAACTTCCGTCTTTTGCAGCCAATGTATGCGAACTGACCTAAGTAAAGAGAGAAGTTGAGAATGAAAGGAAGAGCGGGGCTTTTAATCGGAAACCATCGCACTTCTCATGATCTCGAGTGTTCCACTGTTCACGTCGAGGGGCGGAAAGGGGCCGGACTTGCCCAGAGCGGCGGGGTTTGCCCACTTTTCTCAGCCGTTTTGCGGCTCCTGGGTAGCTTTTCGTCCCGTTTCTTCGACGCTGTTCTGCTTCATTCAGCCACGAGAAGCGTTAGTCATGGAAAAATCGAGGTTGAAGTTTATCGTGAACAGTGCCTTTAATTACATTGTTCAACGGTTTTTATTAGCTAATTTCGCATTTAATTCTGCCTTTGAATGTCAATGAATTTTGACTGTACACACATGAGTCTCCGATCTTTTTGGAAGGTGCTGTGCACATGTGCACAAATCATTAACTTAGAGAACTCTAATTATAGCTTGATTCTTGCACCGAATTCTTCATGGTCTAGCGGTTTACAGACCAACCTGATTTTCATGGTTTTCTCAACAACGTTTTTCATCGCGATCGCTGTCTTAAAGGGAACACAACGAGAGTACGCTGAGGGTGATAGACGATAGTGAAGTCCTAAAAATGCTCAAGTAGTAGGGCACATGCGAGCTTTTTTCTGATGACCCACTTTCATATGCCGGTCTGCAGAGCGTCCCGGCCAGCGTCCGCGCAGAGGACCACATTTTTTTCTTCTAAATCCAATGTTTGAACCAAATGGAGATAGTTGGCAAAGCTTCAGACTTCAATGCTGCGTATTCATAGTGCTATATACTCTTGAAAACTGTTCTGTGGTTTGAAAAGGCGTTTTGCCGCACGATCATCTAGCACGAGAAGCAGAAGCGCCCCCACAGACCGTGGAAATCCAAAAGTCTATATTCCTTGTTTCGAGAGATTCTCGCGTTCAAACTTGTGTACTGAAAGTTCCTTTTTTTGAACAGTTCTTGACAATGGAAAGCCAAAAGAAATAATCAACCTAAGATGCGGTCTGCAATTGCGGGCTACGGCTATAGAATCATGCGACACGCGGTAATCGTGCTGGGAGAAAGGTGTATCGTGCCGGGCCCATGTGGTCCCAGCACGATTATCACGTGTCGCATGATGCAATAGCCGTAAGAGATATGCAGAGTTGCGCCGCCGCAAGTCTCGCTGCGGCGGGGCAATGATGGAGAGTGGGGGCGTCCACGCAGCGGGCGAGGGCGGCGACGCGGGTACCTCGCAGTGTTTTCGTCGCCGCAACAGCAGCGGTTGCCGCAGCGACGCCGCCAGCGGGCGGCGGCGAGGAATGGTGTGGACCATTTCTGCGGCCGGCGAGGAGTGCCGCCATCGATCCGTTCAATGACTTTTTTAATAGTTTAGTCATCCATGCGTCTTTTTATATTTTCACTCTCACTTCAGGTATTGATCGCACCCTTCCATAAACGCTTGAGCACTTTTTTCATTCATTTGTGGTTTTTTATGTGATCTATTCCGATTCACTCTAATTGACACAAGAATTTCAAGAAATCCTCAATAACGTAGCCACAAGATTCTATGTTTTCCGCTTCTGACAAGGGAACCACAATATGTCATAGTGGCCATTCCAAATGAAATGTACTTTTCTAGAATCATTTTCGGACGAAAAGTTCGAATATGCCCATCGCAGCTGCCTAGACCCGTTCTGAAAAAAGTTAAAGGCATTTTTTCTCTGATTTTCGTGCCTATTGTACCCTCCAAAAAGCGCGTTATTTTTACGAAAATCCGGAAACAGATCTCATAATCGTGTTCAGCGCCCAAAACTACCCCCTAGACAAAGTTTGGATGAAGGAACATTTTCCAAACTTTGCGCAGACTAACAGCGTTTTGGACTACTGATTTTCGGTTGGGTGTTTATTTATAGCAATCAGAGGGCTCTCGAAGAGCTTTCGAAAAATATTCCAGATTTGATTTAAAATTCGCTCTGGAGGGTTATTTGGGGTGCTGATCACGAATCTGAGGTTCATTTATCGATTTTCCGAAGTTTTCGACTGTATTCGTTCACAGATTCCCATCGGGGGAGAATTTAATGGCAAATCGCGACTTTTGACGATTTCTGGAGTGCTACTATAGATTATGCTCAAGTTATTGATCTGGAGATTATTTGGAGTGCTGAAAACGAATCTGATGGCAGTTTATCGATTTTCGACAGCTTACGGTGAATTACGGTGGCTATATGGTAGTTTGGTCAAAGCCTCAGATTTGTCTCAAAGCTTCTATGTGGGGGTTATTTGGGGTGCTGAATACGAATTCGATGTCCATTTGTCGATTACCTGAACATTGAGGTAGGTTTTGCCTCCTAAATGGCATGTTACCTACCGTAACCTACAGTAAACCTCTGAATTTCGACAGGCGAACCCCAGATTTGTGTTCAGCACCCCAGACCCCTACATACATGTTTTGAGCAAAACCCGCAGAAAAATTCTAAAACACCCTAAGAATTGCATGGGCGACCCTTGCCGCGAAGCTTTGAAAAACGCTCAACTTTTTTCAGAGTGAGTCTAAGCAGCTGCGATGGGCATATTCGGACTTTTCGTCCGAAAATAGTTTTAGAAAAGTACATTTCGTTTGGAATGGTCACTATGACCTATTGTTCCCTTGTGAGAGCAGTTCCTACAAAAAAAATTTCTCGAAATGAAATACAACAACGAACACATGAAAGCAAGCGAGGAAAGCGATGACGAAATTTCGAAATCGAAAATATTCAAACTTTGGCGTGGAATGAATGAGGTTGTCCGTAATGTATGAAAATGAAGAACGACGGAGGCAACGCTGCCACTCTGCGAAGCATCGAAGTGCGCCGCCGCGGAGAGGGTAGAACAACAGGCACTTCTAACGCTGTGGGCCGGAGCCAGAGGGGCGGGCCCGACTCCGCCTCTCTCGGCGCGGACGAGATTGCCTCCAGAGTGCCTCTTTCTGGTACAAGTGCTTGATTTGATTTACTTCCTCACTGTATTCGTCTGTCATTCCACTGGAGATCATGAGCTACAATTCTGCTGATAAACAATTCTATTCAACCCAAATGACCACCCCACTTTCTGATAAACGCTGATCCCAAATGCATTGGTTTGCTAACTCATGAGGAAGTTTTCTATGTTTCCATGCTATCAACATGCAAACTTTTTCTTGACCAGCAATACGATGATATTAATGCGTTAACCCCATTTCTACTACGAACTACTGGATTTGAATATGGGTCTGGCTTCCACTATTTTTTTAAAAATTGTTCATACTTAAAAAAATGTGTTTATAGAGGGAAGAGCGCTTGGGTAACCTCATGCAAGGTGGTCGAGCTCAAATTTTTGTAAAAATGTAAATGCAATCTATTCTTCATTGTGAAGCAATTTGATTAGCAAAATTTCAAAGTTAGGGTACAACCTTAATTTCAAGTGAGTGAAAAAAAAGTTGAGAATTTTCCAAGCCACTGATACAATTTTTTTTCTTTAAACTCATAGTAATCCTAGTCGGTGGGTTCTGATAAATCCACTTTTCAAGCTCGCCTTTGTAGCTTATGAAGTGGAAAGCCGAAGCTGGACACAAATTCGTAATTTTTTCCATTTCCACTTCGCACAATTTTTAATTTTGTAGCACTTACCTCTGCACCACTCGTATGTGCAAAGCAATTTATTGCACTTTTAAGTGAGTATTTTCTCTTCTGTTGTGCCTTCTTTCTCTTCTGCCTTCTGCACAGTTTTTAAGTAATATTAGCGAGTACTTAAGGAAGAGACGGAATCAACATTTGTTCTCGTCATAGGATTACTCCCCTAAATTGTTTTAGGGAAAAAGCAAAATCTAAACTAATTTTTCTTCTGAAGAACCAGAGATTTATGTGAAAAGGATTTATTTAAGGCTTTAGGAAACAAAAGTTAGAAAACGGTGACGAGATTTTCAACTTTACTGTTCCAATAAAATTGTCACATTATCAGATAGAAATTTTTAAACATTAAATAGCATGTTTTCTACACCAGAAAATGCAAAAATGCTTTAAAAAAATAAACACCACTTCAGCAATGAAGAGATCTCGAATTTTTGTGCCGTCGGTGGTGTTTTTCATGTTTTTTTATTCATTGATGTCCAATTGAATTTTAGTTTTTAAACAATTGAATTTTCCGTCCCAACAACAAAATCTCTTTACCTTCTATGACTGATTTCTGTCGTTCGCTGAAAAAGAAATAACGTTCTTTCTTCTTAAACATGGTCTGAGCCTATGGATTCAAAACTGAATAAATCCTCTGGGTTTGACATCTGGCCGATTACCTATCTTACCTCACTCCACCGACCCATGGCCATTAGCAAATGCCATTTGGGACATGCTTACTGATCCTGGGTCGCTTTGTCTTCGGATCTGTTATGTCCACTGGCTATGCAGGATCACGAGCGGTCTAGTGGAGGCGATATCGACCATATGTGCCAAAAATTATTAGATTGAATGGGTGAAGGCTGAGAATATATACGGAATTAAAAATGAGGCATAACTAAAAACAACAGTGTAAATAAGAATAAAAATTGTATTTAATAAATATCAAAACTTTCTACTTCTACTCCTTTTTCAAGCGTTCGTTCTCGTTTTAGAATAAATTTTTTATAGTGAAAATGAATATATAATACAAAATTAAAAAAAATGAAATAAGCTAGAAACAAACTTCAAGAAAAAAAATCATTTGAATTTTTCCTGAAATTCAGATGCGTTTTTCATGATCGCTAAAAATCGCATAAAAATGGGAGTAGACGTCAAATTTAGAACGAAACTCCTCTTTCTGATTCCATGTGACTGTTCACCTACGCTTTGATTGAAAAAATCCGAATTCATAAGTCACCGACAGTTTTCCATATTTCTATAGCAACTTTGTCAGACAGGCTGTAATTGGATCCGATCAAACAGAGGTTTTAAAAATAGGGTCCGAGTTCTTTTTATTTGATCACTACCACTCACTAAATTCCTTCTTACAAATTATATGTAAAGATCTTTTAGAAAAAGCTACTGCCTAATAAAACTAACACAGGAATTGGTTTTAAAAAACCTCGTCCGATTTTTTTTTTCTATTGGTGACTAAAATGCTAACGAGGGAATCAGTAGACACTTGAGATAATCTAGGAAATTCGTTAAAAATATTTCACCAGCATGTAAGGCATATCTATGGTTTTTTTCAGTAACAGTTAATTTACTTGCCCAGGGAATGAAAAGTTGTCAAGAGGCTTCAAAATCTTTTTCATAGGGGACAGGATAACTGGTAGTAGATAAAGTCAAATGTAAATCAAGGAATGGAGGAAACAACAACACTTGAGTGTTTTTTAAAAAATATTTTCTTCGGGGGCCGCTTGTGTGGGGAAGTGAAGTGATGCAAAGGCGGCATATGAGCACGTTGTCGTAAACGTAATTGAGATAATCACGGGAATTAGAATGGTATGGCACCCAACACAACGCTCACGCATTTTGAAGCGTCAAAAACGACCCACAATGACTGCTACACGAGTGAGAAGTTGGGCCCTGCCTCAGATCTGCCTCGCCCCCTGTATTTGCGTCCTCTTCCAAAACAGGGGTGTTGGGTCATTCCCACCGTCTGCAACGTTTGTGGGTGGTGAAATAGGTACAATAGGTGTGAACCACACACATCGACGAAGGGTGGAAATGGCCCAGCACCTGTTTTGGAAGGAAGGACGCAAACTGCAGAGGGTGGGCATAATACAGGAGCAGGGGCCAACTTTCTCACTCGTGTGGCGTCATTATTGAACTCGACCTGACGCTTTTAGAAATGCGTGGAACATGCCATACCATCTCTAATTCCGTGGTTATTCCCAGTGATTTACAGTTTACGAGCGTGCTATGCTGCCTTTTAAAGCGTAAGCAACATTTGGCCCAGAGTTACTGCAATACGCGAATAGGGATCTTATCATGATTCATTAAACATTTCTATCTTTAAAAAAAAAAAGAGAGAAGGAAATCCGAGAAAAGGACTCACCTTTTTCATAAAATTACCTTTGCGGAGAAAAAGGAGAAACGTATAGCATTAGATTGCCGGTCAAGAAAAGTTTCATGTTAACAATGAAACATGAAAACTCTCATGATTTAGCAAATCAAATGCATTTGGGATCAACGTTTATCGGGAGGATTGCTATTGGGGTTGAATACAAGCTGTTTAATACCTGCATCTGAGTACCTTGCAGTTCAGTGGAATACAGGTGAATAGTGTGTAGAAATACAAGTGAGGACGCAATCAAATCGAAGCACTCATGAAACAGGCACTCTGGAGGCAATCTCTGTCCGCGCCGAGGGGCGGAGTCGACCCACCCAACTGGGACACGCCCACCCGAGAGTGCCTCTTCGGGCGCTCCCCGCCGCGTCATGTTTTGGCCACGCCCCAATCCGCTAGAGTGTTTCACCGAATAATATCGATTTTCCAATTAACTCTTATATTTTCTCACAGACGAGATGGTTTTAACTGGCCTTGGTATCAAAAATTACGCTAGGGGCAAGGTTTCCATAATTGCTGAAAAAGTAAATTTCTGTCCAATCTTAAAATTGCTATAACCATTTATTCGATTATTCGAATATTCGAATAGAAACTCAATTGTGGCATGTTAATGAATAGACGAAGCCCCACTTTTTCATCAAATATGAGACCCTTTCGCTTACCCTAATGCGTGATAACAAGTGCTGTTGAAACCATTCCGATCATGCAGAGAAAACTAGATTTATTCGGAAAAATCGATATTATTCGTTTGATATACTCTACAATCCTCTCGCTCGGCGGCGTGCCGCCGGGAGGCGCAACTCTGCATAGCCCTGTAGTCCGCAATTGAGGACAGGAATTTGGCCCTGAGAACGACAGTATATCACACAAGGCACACCGGACACGTGAAAAAGGAGACTGCATGCTCTGGGATTTTCTAACAAGTTTTCCCCTGATTTTTCAGTGTTCATGGTGACTTCTTGGCGATACATCACAACCTGGTGGGCCTACTCGCGCAAAATAGTAAACAAACTGAGCACGGTTTTTTTTGCGCGTACGCTGCCTCAACGAACATCGACATATCGAGAACAACTTCCAGAATCATCAGAATTCATTCCTGTATTTTCATAAGCTACTGGTGTTTGTAAAACTTCTCTTCAACCTGCATATCAGCATGAAATATCCAGCACTACGGAATAAAACTAGCTTTATTAAGAAAACATTGTATAGCTATTCATAAAACTGTAAATCATCGCCTGGTTCCGTCCTCGAAGAACACGCCTCCGTCGATAGCACAATATTTCGGGCAAATGCCGTTCTCTCCCGGCAGCCCTGGTGGTCCAGGAGGGCCCGGCACCCCAACCGGGCCATCATCACCAGGCAGACCATTTTGCCCGGGTAGTCCTTTCGGTCCAGGTGCACCAGGAGGACCATCGTCTCCAGGAATGCCGGCTTCACCTGGTGCACCAGGCTCTCCGCGCTCTCCAGGAGGTCCCGGTGGGCCTGGCAGCTCTGGTTCCTCTGGTGCTGGTCTTCCTGCAATTCGCCACAATTATTGCACAAATTTATTAAAATGAATCCCACAATTCCCTGTACATACCTGGTTTTCCATCCGTACCCGGGTCGCCCGGAGTTCCAGGCTGACCAGGTGGACCTGGCGGCCCCGGTGCACCAGGAGCTCCATCCTCGCCTGGCAATCCTGGTGTTCCGTCTGCTCCAGGTTGTCCTGGAGGTCCTTGCGGGCCGGGTTTTCCAGGTGGACCAGGCGGACATACAGGACATGGCGGAGGAGTGAGCGGTTCACAAGGCTGCTTTGGTGGTCTGCCAGGATTCCCAGGCATCCCTGGTGAACCGGGTCTGCCAGGCTTGCCAGGTTTTCCAGGAACACCTACAACTCCAGGTGGACCAGGAATACAGCAGCTCTCACAGGCGGAATCCATCCAATCCTCGGCGTTCTTTGCGTAGCGAGTATTGTTTTGAGCGGAAGAAGTGTTGACATAGGCTTGTCGGATGCTTCGGTTAGTTTTGTAGGGAATGGTCTTGATGTCCTGCACTTCTTTCCAAATATCCTTTGCTGACGCCTTCAAAAACATGAAAACGCCTTCAAATTATAGAACTGAAATGTGGTGGACCACTTACTCGGCAGAAGTTGATCTCGCCATTCATACTGTCCTTTACGCTGCTGACATACTTGTAAACCATAGGAAGAGTAAGGCAGACAGACAGAACCGAGAGAACTGACAGCCCAACTGCCGCATAGGCAACAAGTCGGTACGTCTTCACCTAAAAACTGACCCATGTATTACATTGGCAGCCTTGCTGGAAATTACGCTCAACTCTGCTCTAGAGCTATGCCTGCACAAACAAGGCGAACCTCGAAGTCGGATGGCGGACGTTCTGTCCCAAGGGGGGCGGAGCCTAGGCGAGGTGCGAGCGAGGTGTGAATCACGGGAGTCGTCGACTCGGACTAATTACCTCACTTTACTCACTGCTAGGGCCAGACATTGTTATACGAGACACTATACAACAAGGCAAATACAGGTAAAAGTGTCGTTGCGTGTTAGTGTCAAGGATATCCTTCGGGTGTCTTTGAGCATTGTGTGATGTTAGTAAGAACGATCTTCCTTTCGCAATTTGTGCCTATCTGTGATGACCGAGGTCGAACCTCCCATAGGCTTTCGCATCCTTATTTGAATTGAATGAAAAACAGGTTTTCAGAAGCAGTCATCTGAAAATATTGAGAAGTCCAAGTCGAATTTGTTCTACAATTCGAGAATTTCACAACGTCATTATTTGAAATCATTCAGTCATTTAAAAAAAAATCCAAACAGTATTTTCTCGATTAGAAGAACCCCCCATTTGAAATACAAAAAAAGAGAAGACTGAATAATGGAAGTAAACACTCTCTCCGAAGTACACCTCTATTACTAGTACATTTCGGAAAAGGATGGGGAATAAACATTTTGACAGCAAAAGAAGGCTTAGAAAAAGATGATAATATCTATATGAGTAGAAAAACAATCACTCAACCTAACTTGGTGGTTGTTGATCGCGAATTTCATAGTTTAGTTGTGAAAATGTCCACCGTATTCCCACTATGGGATTTTCGAAAAATGAGGCTGAAAAATAGAAGTACATGCATGCATCTCTCCAAAAAAATATGGTAGGTTTTTGAATTAATCCATTGATTCGAGATGTTCTGAAAATGCAATATTATAATTATTGAATCATTCCGTATTAAAGTCGGATGCCCATGTCTATATGTCACTTCTTTTATTAAATATTAATTTAATATTAATATTGTTAACACTCTAATCATCAGATTAAGTTTTTTCAACAATCCTGATAAGCACTGCTTCAACACGAGGTATTATTCATTCCGCTCAAAATGGTCTTTCGTTAGAGTAATAGCGTCTCGTATGACAATGTCGGGCCCTAGCAGTGAGTAAAGTGCGGTAATTAGTCCGAGTCGACGACTCCCGTAATTCACACCTCGCTCGCACCTCGCCTAAGCTCCGCCCCCCATGGGACAGAACGTCCCGCTGCCCTCGAGGTCAGTTCATGGTTATCGCACGAACGCTTAGAAAAATGGTTCATGGTTTATTGAAGTGGTAAGCGTAGGCTGTGCTCTGAACATAGCTCTGATAAAGGGGACGAGTGGTCCAAAACATGTGATTTTATCGCGACAGATGTCCTTGAGGGCATCGTACCTTCTTCTGAGTGCAATTTGATATTCCGATCTACCCGCTGCGCATTAAAACCCTGTCAAATGTGACATATTAGTTCTGTCAGATAAGAGAGGGAAGACGTAAATGCCTTTCGTTCCGCTTTTGAAATAGCTGCCACCGCGCTCTCACGAGTTTTTAACTCAGGGAAGACTCTCCCAATTGGACTAGCCTTCCATTCTGTTTAGCTCCTACTCAGGCCGGAGTATTACCGGAAAATTCTGCCAGATTACGAAACGATTTTGCCCTTTTCTGGTGGTAATTATACCGTTTTCTGGCAAATTTTTCTCGTTTTCTGGCAGAATTTTTCCGGAATCTGTCAGAATTTTCCCGTACTCTGGTCGGGATAGAACGGGAAATTCTGCCAGATTACGCGGCCCACCGCAGTCTGCGGTGAAAAACCACCCTCCCCGCGGATCGCGGCGAAAGCCGCCCCCCACCCCAGCCGTGGGGATAGAAATGTGGGCGCCGGCCGTCGCCCTGAGTACCTGAGCCCCTGAATTCAGGGAGTAAGCAACCAAGATTCATCTATTAAATTCATATACCAAGATTCAGCAATAGTTCTCGTGGTTCCCTGGGCCTATGAGTGACAGCTGACCCTGGATCCTAAAAAGTCTTGCTTGCGCGAATGCATCTCAATTCAGCCATCAGAGATCACTCCTATAGGTGCGACGATGTATACCTGGGGTGATACTTTCAATACGGCGCGATGCGATTATTTGATATTACTGAGTATCGATCACTATTACGTCGCGCGTCGATTCGTTTTCAGAGTAAGCCGCCGCGTTGCTCCGCGGTGGAAGTATAAACCCGGCCTAAGGCTGAATATTGAATTCGGTGCCGTAATATTCTATTCTTTCACGAATAAAGACATTAGGAAAAATCTACAATAGTTCTTGTAAAAGAGGCGTGGTCCGTGGCGGTGACTTAAGAGAATTGGGCCCGGGTCGCTTATATCTCGCTCATTTGGAGAAATTGAGATCTCATATCTACTTTGCATGTATTACACAGAAGGGTTCCACCGCACAGTTACCTAAAAATCTCAACAAAAAATCATGTATGAAGGAGTACTGTGCCTTCAAGTCGGGCACAACGCGCGCCACATGGATCACATCCGCGTTCCGGCGTAATCCTCGATCCTTTTGCTTTGCAGCTTACTGTCTCGGGTCTCAAAAAGAATGATGAGACGCGTCTCATCATTTGTTTTGAGACCCGAGACAGCTTTGGCCTTGTAAAATCTCATTTTACTCATCCAAAAGCATCCGATTTGGTTGCTAAAGCCGTATTCCGCAGCCTATCACAATTCGCCATTTTTCTGACAGATTACGGAAAGAGTCCAGAAAACAACGGAGAAATTTTGTGGTAACTTTCTCGTAATCTGGCAGAATTTGTCAACACCAGAGATTAAGTAAAATTATCTGGTAAAATGCCCGTAATCGGGTGGTAATTGCACATTTACAACTGATCACTGGGAAACTTCTGGTAATTTTCTGGTACTACACCGGCCTGAAATATATTCTACCATACCACAAAGAAGCCATGGTAATATATTTCTATGTTCAAGCTGATACGCTGCCGAATTGAGTGAGTTGATAAGAGGACTTACCTTGGTGTCGAGGTCCATGTAAAGATGTGTAGCCAACAGAGTTGGCTTCCAGGAAGGATTTTATAGACCATGGACGGAACCGGGTGTATAACCATACCAGAGTGGCCTAGTTAGAGGAGTAACGAAGGAGTGCGAATCCGCCCAGCTGGCCATATGCCCATTAAGAGGTGTTCTCCGACCAAGTCGAATGCGTCTCATAATTACTGTCGGAGCTGAAAGGATTTCCTGTAAGGAAAACTTGAATCAATATTGAAACGAGAGTTTCATAAGTCGCGGAATGCTAATAAAATATAAGAAAATGTGCAATTATGCCTCGAAAGCATCCAGATTGATTACAATTAGAAATCCGGATATTCGGAGAGGGAAAATTTTGCGTTGGGGCACTATGGCATATGTATACTGCTTTTCTGCCCACCACTTCACAATCGGTAGGGCAAAAATAAGGATTATAGATTTCAGATGATTATTGAAGCACTGAATGAAGTCAAATTTCAGCCTGATCCAAAGGGTTGAGGCTGGTTTCCAGCGCTCTTCGCTCACCATTGTGGGCGGCTTTCCGTTTGCCTTTATTTATCGACCACTCCCCGCATACAATAGCCTCACTGCTCTGTTCTCATCGAATAAATCGCTCTCAAATACTTCTTAATTTAACCATAATATTTCTTTCGTTTTATTTCGAATAGTCACGCAATACCTGAAGATCGGATTCGTACGTTTTAATCCCGCCAATGCCTTTTCCATACTTTTGCCGCCGCGACAAGCGCCGCTATTTGAGCTACGGTGGAACCAGCATTTTGGGACAATAAGCAATTAGGTGAACGTTAACAACTGACTTCTATGCAAATGAGTAAAGGATATATAGGACATATGTATGATAAAACGAGGCGAAAGCCGCAATGGCGGCGAAATCAGTCGCGATCATTATTGCCGCTACTGCTGCGCTTGCCGCGTTTTACCGTATTGGTACCAGTTTTGTTCGGAGACCTATTGCCGATTGGAGATGTGCATCTTGGCGGAATTCTCATGCGCAAAATATTCAGTTGTCAACTTTCACCGAATTTCACACTTCGAAACATTGGTTTTGCAATAGCTCGAAAAGCGTCATTTGCCGTGGCGGTAAAAGTATAGAAGCGCGTAGACGTCTTTGCGAGTCTGTGAGTGCACTCTTCATGCTATCACACAGTCTATGTTCCTATGTTTCCATGCCTTTGGAAAGATATACCGACCAGACAAACGATTCTGTCCACATTGTAGTCGACGCTTCGATTTTACTTGCTTGTTCCGCTTCTAAAGTTTATCTAAATCGATTACATTCTTCGAACGCCAGAATGATAGAGAAAATTCATGGCTAGCGGTATAAATTACCGGGAAAAGGTGATTTGTGCTATACGCAAGAAGCCTCGTGTGTTGCACCATTCAGTTGCGTCATCCTGTTGACACACTGGTGCTCCAGCTATCTTCGATTTGGACATGAGGCTAATGGGCATAGTTCGGAGGAGAGTGAAGGCGGACCGTTTCTCTGTGTTTGATTACTTACCTTCGGTTACTGCTAAGTTTAATATTTCATGGAGTTCTCGTAGTGCTGTTTCAGTAACCTCGTCCTGAGTGTGTTACTTTCACGTGTTCAGTCAAATCGATTATGTTCCAAACGAAAAAAACTTGTAAATAGCCAACTATATGATTTCTTATGTCGCGGGAGCTTTTTCATGTGGAAGTTTTTTTTTTCATGAGTGTTTTTCGAAGGCACCCGTAGTAAAGGAGTTACAATACCCGCGCTAAGTTTTGTAAAAAACGGGGAGCATCTGGCAAACTTGGCAGAAAAGCGTCCGTTGCATGTAACTTTTTTTGAATGAAGACTTTTTTGAATTCCGAAAGCGCTCTCATTTTCACAGATCAAATTGCTACCTAATTATGTGACTCGTTAGCCGAAGCTCCACAAAACAGCTTTGTTTTCAAAGGAAATAATTTTTGCAATAGTTTTTTTTTGAAAACGTCGCGCGCGGCGAGCTGCGGCGAAACTTTGAGCAGTATTTGTACAAGCAATGTAAGACCAATCTGTATGATTTCTTCAAAAATTAGGTGCAGGTGAGAGAATCTCAAGGTTTTTGTTGGTTGAATTTTTGAAATCCCTCATCTAAGAGTCCAGGGTTTTTGCAACAAAACTCCGACTTTTCAGGTAGTTCTCAAGCGTGTTTGATAAAGAATTTCAAAAACTCAACCAATACAAACCTTGAAATTCTCTCACCTGCACCTAATTTATGAAGGAAGCATACAGATTGCTCTTCCATTACTTGTACAAATACTGCTCAAAGTTTCGCCGCACTCGCCGCGCGCGACGTGTTTGCAAAACGATTGCAAAAAAATATTTCCTTAAAAAAACAAAGCGATTCTGGGGCACTTCGGCACGCCAGTTACATAATTAGGTAGGAATTTGATCCGTGAATGTGATGGCGTTTTCAGAATTCAAAAAAGTCTTCATTCAAAAAAGTTACATGCATCGGACGCTTTTTTGCCAAGTTTGCCAGATGCTCCCCGTTTTTACAAAACTTAGCGCGGAAACTGTAGCTCTTGAAACTTTCAATTTTAGCATTTCCCAGTAAACGTGAAATCGCGCGCATCAGCCGACACGGAGTTTGGCAAGCACGTCTAGTTTTGTTCTCAATATTATGTTTTACTCTTGATAACGACGTATTTTTTGTTGATCTGGCCATCTGTCCATTTGTAACGAAACATGTTCTAATTATGTTTCTGAACTTGATTTTGAGGCTGATAAGGAAATCTTCGAGACGGGCTACGGAGGCATTTTCTCAGTTGGGCGAAAAGATTAGTTTTCTATAGATATAGTCGATCTCCAGATGGCGGGCAGCCGCGTCGAATCCGGGGTTGCGCGTGTCCAGCTTATAAGGTGGCGCCGTCATGGAAAAAATGATTTTTGTGGCGCAGCGTTTCACTTTCCCGTGGTCAGCACTCCTTCCTCATCTTTCTTCCCGTTCTCTCCTTTCCATCCTTTTTCCTCATCTTCTTAATTGCCTGATAACTTTCTGATAGTTGCTCGTATTTAAATTTTGCGTATTTCGCAACTTATTTGTGTTTATCAATCAATGACATTTTCCTGAAATGAAAATCATCAGAAAAGTTGAAGATAAACCAAAATATTTCCGATATATAAGAAGAGGAGGAAAAAGATGAAAAGAAAAGAAAGGGAAAAGAAACATGGGGAAGGAGCGCTGGCCAAGGGAAAGTGAAACACTGCGCCATTTCAACCGTTTTTTTTTTCATCACGGCGCCACTCTACAATCTCGACACGGAGTACAGTTACGGAGCTTCGGGAGCGAAAAATATTTTGGCACTGGAGCGCGCTTTCCACCCGTACCTTGATCGTTGCAGGTTTTTTCTATGCCAGCCGCGATCTGCACGTGCATAATTATTGTTTTTGGGAAAGTGGCAGATCTTTGAAATAAAAATACCTTGATCTTGTACTAAGGATTGAAAATCCGGGTGGGCGAAATTCTCGCATGCGTTCTAGATTTCTCACACTACGGGGTTCCAACCCTTGGCTCAAAATCGGGGAAACCTCCGCACAAATGTGAACTTAATACCAGATCAGCTCATCGCAAACGCGACTCCATATGCGACACTCAAAAGCCATTTTCGTTCACGCATACAACAAAATTACGTATGCAGACGCTTCAGAGAAATGCTTGGGGCTACTTTCCCAGATTTTCGGAGAGCGAAAATGTATTTGGCCTAAATAAACGTACATACTGGAGAGGGTTGTCAAAAAGGAATTCGTATCCACAGCGAAATTTTCCACTATTGGTAATTTTATAAAGTTTGATACGTGCTAAACGTTTTCCAAAGTGCTCCAGGGGGTTAAAACTCAGCGTGGACCAAATTTTGACGTGGGTACGGAATTTCGTCCCCCCTCCCCTCTATTATGCCGTATGTCGACGTACTTCAAACTGCCACACCAGAGAACTCACACTCGTCCCGAAATTATAACCTTCTCAAAACTTCGCAGCAAGCCAGGGTCCCCCTCCCCTTTCCAAATCAAAGGAGCGAGTTGCCTGGAGGATTGACAATCCACACAAAGTCGGATTTACAGCTCTCCTCATTTTGCATATTTGTAGTTACCCAATAACGCGGCGGGTGTGAGTTCTCATAGAATCCACCCAAGGGTGTGGCAGTACAAGCCCGTATGTCTCACAACACAGTAACTATTTTGTAAATCAGAAGTATTCAAAAGTGTTCGGAACTCGTCCGCGCTAACATTTTCACACCCAACAAACTTTGCACCAACCCGGGGTTTCCCTCCCTTTCCAAAATCAGGAGAGTTATGGGCCCTAAGAAGTGTATCGTACACACAAACTCTAATTTCCATTTTGAGTTCAACCGCAGGTTTCAGAGCCCAGCAAATCGCGGCCACTCACGAACTCCGACGTATCGTCCATCACTGGATGAGGGATCGCCGCGACGCTGCTTGGCGGGAAAAATTGCGCACGGGAAAACGAAGGGAGAGTGGCTATTGATCGCGCCATTTTTTCCGCCAAGCAGCGTCGCGACGATCCCTCATCCAGAGACTGACGATAATCATTTTCCTCACGGCATTTCTACAGACAATTCACATTTGGCAAAATCAACGGCCTTTGTCGTTCAGTAGACCTATTACCTCCGAATTGATCTTTCCTTTAACACGAGCATGCATTTTCTGGAGATTGCAATGCTTCTGTCGTCCATCTTCTAATCGATAAAAATGGCGCGATAGTGATCGAGAAATTGACACGGGTAGGAAAACACGCTCCAATGCTAAAATATTTTTCGCTCCCGAAGCTCCGTAACTGTACTTCTCGACACGCGCAACCCCGGATTCGACGCTGCTGCCAATATTTAGGGTGTTCAAAAAATTGCGTCGCATTCAGCCAAATATATTATTTCTGTGGGTTATTCGCTGTGTTCATTACCAATCTGAGGTCCTTTCTCGGTATTCTAAAGCTTACTGAGGTTTACGGTTAATATAATGTCATTTATGGTCTGGGTCATTTAACTAGGAAGCCGTGACACTGCTTGGGCGAAAAAAAAAATGAGCGCTGGAAAACGAAGGGAAGGTGGCTATCGATCGAACGATTTAGCGCCCGATCGCTGAGCGCGGCCTCCTATTCGCGAGACACGGACGATACATAGCTGGCGCAACCTAAAGTAGAATTTCGAAAACCGATTAATACACCTTGATTCTTTGGCACCCCAAACACCCTCAAAGAGAAGTTTTCGGCTAGATCTGACACTTTAACCAAACTACCGCATACCCACCGTAGCCTACAGTAATCCATCGATAATCGACAAACGGGCCTCAGACGCTCGTTTGCAACTCCGAATATCTCTTATAACGAGGTTTCGAGGCTAATCTGTTTGAGCTTTCGCCGGTTGAAGGCTTCGAACCAGACCTGTCGAAGTTTTCAAAAATTAGATGGACCTTCGGTCTACCCCATCGGCATGGATCTATTTCCCAGTTCATTATCTGAAGGATTGGATCGGACAATGATTTCGGTATCGGAGTATCCAAATATTTTATTTTTTCGGGGATTTACATTATTCCGCATTTTAAATTCAGTTAGGCCTGCTTCCTTAAGAAAAACATTTGAATCTCACCAGCTGCTGGCGGTATGGTAAGCTGATCAGCTGCGCTCTTCTCTCGGCCTGCATCGATTAGGGGCCGAATAGACTCCCGCCTCTGAAAAACGCGGCAGCATGCAATGGGGGGATCGATCGTGGGGCGTCGAATGATCCATTCTCCTCCATTGCAGAATGTCGCGGCTTTCAGCGGCGGGAGTCTATTCGGAACCTTAGGGGCCGTTTATACTTCCGCCGCGGCGAGATGCAATACAGCCATATCGATCAAGCGGCGGCGCCGCGAGACGTTTAGAGTTTTTCTGCTCGAAATCTTCCAACGGTGCCGCACGCGGCCGCCACCTAGGTGCTGCCGCGCCGCCCGAGGAAAGCAGGCGGCGCGGCGGCCGCGTGCGATCCGCATTGACATAGTATGCTCCTTTTGCTGTTATTTCATACACATTCTCCATTTTGTGCTTCTGATTCATCTCTAAAGTTCCTTCCAAAGTCCTGGGCATTGTTTAGAGTAGGCTGGGTTGTAAAAAGTTCATTTTTTTCAGCTTTTGGAATCATTTTTCTAAAGAGAAATAGTTTTCGAAGACTCTATCCGCTTTCGGATGCTGTGTTATGGTACGAAAAATTATATGATCGAGAGATCGCCGCGTCGAACACATGTGGCACGCACGCAAGCGAGGAGGTAATGATCCTATCACTACCTCCTCGCTTGCGTGCGTGCCACGTGTGTTCGACGCGGCGATCTCTCGACCAGTGATCGACGATAGATGATTCTTTTGCACAAGAAATCACTGATTACAATCGGCCTTGTGTTATGTCAGAGCTCCTCCAGGTTGTGTTTAACGTCATTCTGCGACGTCGCCGCGTAAATTCGACGCAGCCCGATTATACCTGGTGGCGCGATTTTTCACGCGGCGCGCCGCGCCGCCCCACTTAGGCCTCGTTTATAATTCCGCCGCAGAAGTCAAGCCCCGAACGGTCATGTCTAGTAAGGAGATCGTTGGTCGATGGAGGTGTGGAGGCGGGGTTCGCCCCTCCCCATACCATTTCCAACACTACTGCCACTGAGGTAGGTATGCAAATCACCGAAATGATTGAGGTCCAACTTGACGGTATTTGCGCGTGAGATGAGTGACTTTGTGTAACTACAGGCCATCTACCATATTTGACGCTCCGGTATTTTTGTCGCGATAATAAATTCTCTCTTCTTTTCCTCTTTCAATCATTTTTCAGTGTTTTATTCATTTTCCTGGTCTTTTCCTAACGTCCTATACCCTGTGCCTGATGGCGTTCCCTGTTTTTCATTTTATTGTTCAGCTTTCCAAACAAAATGAAGTCATATTTCATATTTACACGCCGTTTTTTCTGAGCTAAATTTGTCTGAAAAGTTTTTTGTGGATCCAGCCTGGCATACGCTCACGTGTTCGTTCTAGCTCGAGTTCCTTGCCAGTCATTGCGTCATTTTTACTGCATTTTCGATCCAGATTCAGTGTTGTGATTGATTGCCGTAATCAATTTCCAGCACGTTCAGGTACAACATCGCCATTCTGTTCTTTGGCGTAATTTGTGTTAGTGTTAGAAGTGTCACTAGGACTTTATCTTCAATGGCAGCTAATTCTGTGGGCTCGTGCAGCAACGGTTCGTTTTTTAAGAATGATCAGTCTTTAATTTTCTATATTTTGAGTTGTTAACCTTTTCGTCTTGTCTTGCAGGAGTTACTAAACGGACCCAGAAAGAGTGGAGTGTGCCTTCGAATTCCACTCCGAATCCTCAACTCTGCCTCTATAATAGTCTGACACGGAGGAAGGACTTATTCGTGCCAAATCAAGGAAACGTGGTTGGTTCTCATACTTCTTCCTAATGAAATACTGCCTATTCTGGTATGGTCTGTGTAATCCAATTAGGAAGCCGCGACGCTGTTTGGCGGGAAAATTCGCTGGCAGGAAATGGAAGAGAAGATGGCTATCGATCGAACAATATCTGAGTGTGGCTTCTTAGTAGAATAACACTCACGATATGGGATTTCGGTCCCCAATTGCAAACAACCACTGATTCAGTATGTAGCTCAAAGATAATTGTGCTCATACCAAGACACAAGCCAGAAACGGTCCAAATTTTCCGGCCTGTCCCCGATCCACAGTACCACTTTTCGCGACAGAACCAGTCATTGATTCTTTTCACGCCAGGTCAATCGATATGTTCGACATATCACCGCGGTGCCTGTCGCAGCGAAACAATCGTGATCAACGTTTTCTTTCGAAAGCCATGGAAAATTGACGTCCGCAGCGTCGTTTTCCGTATCCGTCGAGATTTCTATCCAAACAACGATGAAATCGGTGTCTGACTCCAAACTGCACAAATATAATAAAACATTGAGCCGAAACAACCTGTTTGATGGTTAAATAAAGTTTTTTACATATTTCAACCGTTTTCCGATTAAAATATGTGAAAACTTTATCTAACCATGGATTAGAAGAACTAAAAAAACTAATCAGCGTTTTTCAACGAACTTCTTCAAAATCCAACCTGATCTTGGGGCGCTTTTCCAGCTAAGCTCTTAAGACGTACTGTGAGCGTTTTTGTTCCTCTTCTGAACTGATGTCAGTACGGAGCGGATCGATTAGACGAAACAGCCTCCCTTCGTCTTGCAGAAGAAAAGCCGTCGATCACGTGACGTTTCCGTTACGAATATGTCGCACATGTCGATCAATCAGGCGAGCCAGGAATCCATGCCTGGTCCCGCCACGAACAGGGGTACGGTGGATCAGGGGCAGGCCGGGAATTTTTGACCGTTACTGGCTTGTCACCAAGACTAATCGTGCCGAGACTCCGAGGTCCCAACACGATTATCCTCAAGTTGCGTGCTGCTGCAGCGGTTGTCTGCAATAGCGGGCCGCAATTTCGTTTCGATAAGGATAGTAGACATCATTTCAGCGAAAATTTACATCAGTTGCGTGCTAAGGTATTTATGACAATTTTCCTCCAACATTTCGAGATACTGCACTAAGTAGTTGAGCAGTTGAACGAACTGAATCTCGCAAACTTTTATTTCTCTGTGACCCACAGCTCCGCTGCTCGCGTGATCAGCGCGATATGCTTCAAAACATCTGCTCAGAACCTCTTCCCGACCCGCCCGGTGCAAAAAACTTCATTTCGGGGGACCCAGACACTCAAAAATCGGGGCCAGGTTCCGTTCTGCTAACCCCTCGATTGTTACCAGGCACCCGTATGACGAAAATGGCCTTCCCGGTGCAGCGAATTTGCATGTGAATGTACAATAACGGATGGTTAATGTACTTTATTAAATTTTTCGCGCTACCCAATTCATCATTTCGGGCGACTCGGACAATCAGCGATTGGTTACCCGGTATTGGGTAACCGGAAAGCGCTGCCCCAGGATCTGAGTGAAAAGGACTTTTGCCTCCCGTCCGAGTCGCCCGAAATGATGAATCGGGTAGCGCGAAAAATTTAACATTGTATATTAACCGTCCGTTATTGTACATTCACTCGCAAATTCGCTGCATCGGGAAGGCCATTTTCGTCATCCGGTGCCTGGTAACAATCGAGGGGTTAGCAGAACGGGATCTGGCCCTGATTTTTGAGTGTCTGGGTCCCCTGAATTTAGTTTTTTCGCACCGGGAAGGCCGGAGTGAAGCTCTGAGCAAGTTCCGCGCCGTTGCATAGACTCTGGAGTTGAAGTGCAACGCTCCACAGAGTCTCTACCCCCCATCCCTCCTCATTTACATGGGTTGGAACTTCGAGTTGGGTAGAAATATAACTGTGAAAGCCGCCCACGTGATGCAAATCAGGGCCTTTCTTTCAAGCGAATTCATTTTTCTGTTGAAACCATTACCCAAACTACCTCTTTACTGAGCCAAATTCAAAGGTTCTGGAGAACCTATACAACCGAAAATCGACTTAGAATGATTCTAGAGGTTCGCTTAACAATTTCTCCTTTTTTGAAACCTAAAAATCATTCTCCGACTTGTTGAATTTGGAACGATGAATCTGTATTCTGATTTGCAGGTATGAAGTTTATATTGATTCAGGTAAAATGGTATATATGCGGACCGACAGTTTACGACAGCTCACACATGGGACATGCAAGAGCTTATTTGTCAATGGACATTTTGAGACGTGTCATGACATCGTATTTTGGCTATGATGTGCAGTTCGTGATGAACATCACCGACATTGACGACAAAATCATTAAACGGTAGACTTTTTTCTATACATGCACTTTAGATCAGTTTTTAAATTGTTCTTATAGAGCTCGGCAACGTCATTTGTTGACGCAGTATCTGAGTCAAAATAAGGATGCTCCTTCCGTTGAGAAAGTTGTTGAAGATGTCGTAACCGCACTTGAAAACTTTAGGGTCAGTTTAGTTATCTCTTGGCTCTCCTTCACATTGTTAGAGTGACTGTCATCCTGCGCACACTATGGTGTTTAGGGCATAGAGGTGGCATTCAAGATGGCTATTATGGGTGACCTTCACAGTAAAATGAATGGTGAAGGGAACCTGAACTCCCAGTGTCGAAAGATTGGCAGAAATTAAACCAGGAAAGGCAAGAACGGCTCTGCACAAGTCTTCTGAGTTCTCCGAAATACCTTGTCCCTCCTCTACATTAACAAATGAAAATTCGAGATCGTGATATTAGCAAGTAATTAAATCAAATATCGAAGTACTGTTAAGTAAGCTACTGGCTCTTCGGCGCCACATTCCGGTCCGCAATTACTTCTAGACGCGCTTTGCTTCCGCACGCTCCCGAGTCGGACGAGTTTCCAGCGCCACAACCGCCGATCTGTTGATTCTAGAAAATTTGGAGAAAGTTATATAAAAAAAGCCGCCTCTAGTCGGCTTCGGCGCTGAAAACTCGACCGACTAGAGCTCGTGCGGCCACAAAGCTTCCCGGGACGCAATCGCGGACCGGAATTTGGCCTCGTTAAGCACAGTATAACGCCTGCTTGCATTACTTCATAACGGTCAGTTGTTCCGTTTTCAGAAGTTCACTCAAGCAAGAGTGGCCGTTTATATGTAGCTTAAAGATACCGCTTTCGCGTTCTCTTCAAGGTTGCCTTGCTATATAGGGCACCTTACCTTTCATATGCCGTGGAGAATACGAAAGTGAAGTTTATCGTGAACACTGCTTTCAAGCTGTTGGGAGAGTTGTTTAAAACACGTTGTAAATACGAAAAAAAAGTTTTACAGCCTGTTTATTCTCAAAGAAATGTGTTTTGATAACAACAGTGCCTCTAGAATTACCAAAACACCTGCGCCAAAAAAGCTATTGCCCCAAAGTTACCATCTCCTAAGCAGCAAAGTTCGATGGAGAGGTTGCCTCGGGCCTGTTCTTTTTTATGCCGGTCGCGAATGGGGCAATAGAAGGAGTTGTGTTACTCAGTGGGACTGAAAAGTTTGTAGATCAAAGACTTCGAATAGCCTCGCCTCTTCTAAATTCAAATCCATTTGTGTGGGCGAAGTCAGTAGTTTTCTTTTCGGAAGGAGAGCCTGTGGCAGTGCTTGTTTTCGTTAGCCCGTCGTCATAGTTTGTCGATGGGCCGTAATCTCACCCTGTCGATTTTTGTTCCAATGCGTGCGAAGTGGACGAAATTCGTCCCCTTGTGGGCCGTCCTGTGTCGTGTGTAGCCCCATGTGGTCCCAACCCTTGGGGTGGTCGTCTTGTGGCGCCAAACAGTGATAAGATTGGGCGGATCGGAGGGATGGGCTAAGCAGCGCTTTTGGTTACCTAAGTGGCGCCGACAAATAGCAGTGCCTAGCCCCTCTCCCGATCCGCCCAACCTCCTCATTGTTTGGCGCCACAAGACGACCACCCCAACCCTTGACTAGCAAAGCAACCGGATTGATTAGACCGGCTCATGGACGATCTAGGACGGTCTATGCCAGACTATCTTTCAACTATGACGGGACCTTATGTTTCCCAGACATGAAGTTGGAAGTCGTCTTATCGTTTAAAAATTTTTTTCCTGCATAACACTTGCCAGGAGAGGTGTCCCAGTTTTTTTTTCAAATAGTCAAGGTGCTGATTAAAAACAAGTACCACGTGTGCACAAAGATGTCGAAATACTTTTCCCCTGAACAACTGCAAAATGTTTGTTTCAGAAAAAGTACGAGAGCGAAACAGACATGGACAAGAAGAAGATGTACGAAACTTTGGTAAGATCTATTTCAGCTCACGAGTGTTTCATTTTGTTTTCTGCTAAAATACAAGCTGCGCTGCAGATAATAGGCTACTATTCAGTTAGAGACCAGCATGTTCTGTACCAGAATTCCTAGAAATTATGGTATAGTAGACCTTATTGCGAAGAATCTGACGCCGGTTTGGTCAAAGAAAGTGTCGTTATTCGAGAGTTACTCGAATTGTGACGTGGAGGTGTAGGACATTCGAGATTGCGTGAAACTTGAGTAAAATTCATCCTTAATTCACCAGTTCATAATTTACGCATCGAAGTCCTGGTGTGCTTTGATTCTCTCTTCGAGTTTTAATTGTACATTAGAACCATACATCCTACAGTCATAGGTGCATGATATGGTTTTCTTGGCGCGGTTTGCCTCCGGATGATCAAGCATGAACAGCTTAGACCGTTTAAATTCGTATTGGTTCACTTCAGATTGGAAAAGTGAACACCTCGGCTGAATTTCTGGAGACAGCGTTGAAAAGCCATAACAAGGAAGCAATCAATAATGCTAAGGTTGGTCGTGTTCATTGTTTCCCGATGCTTTGGCTGAGCTACTTTTATAGGGACAACTTCTGAATGAGGCCCGGGACGTACTCTCGGAATGGTTGGATTCAAAGTTCGGAAGCGCCGTCAATGATCACAGTGTTTTTGATGACCTCGCGAAAACGTAGGGCAGATTATTTGACTGTTCATATTTGTTGTAAGTAATCCCTTTAGATACGAGAGTGAATTTCTGTCGGATATGGCTCGTCTGAATGTTCTTCCCGCTGATGTTGTCACTAGAGTTTCGGAGTATGTTCCCGAAATCGTGGCGTATGTTGAGAAGATAGTCAGCAACGGCTATGCGTACCCCACCAATGATGGATCTGTAAGTTTTTGAAAAGTATGAACTACAAGCTTTCATGCGCATGTTTGTGTATGAGTTTTCTCGAGATGAACAGTATTCACCTCATCGATAATTTTTTCTTTGAATCGGCAAAGCCCAATTTGAGCACAAGTTTAAAATGTGCATTTTCTCTGCAGATTTTCGTTGTTTATGTATTTTGTTAAATTATTAAGAGTCGCTTCTGAGTATTCTGAAAGTTGTTCTTTCCCAGAAGTAGTTTGTAACATCTCGAGTGGCTCTTTTAGGTGTATTTTGACACTAAAGCTTTCGAAAGCAACCCGAGGCATTTTTATGCCAAACTTGTTCCTGAAGCATATGGTGATGCTGATTCATTGGAGAAGAATATGCGGGAAGGCGAAGGAGAGCTTAGTATGACAGCTGAAAAACTCATGGTCAGTCAAGGTTTTTCAATGAACCGTTCATGCAGTTTCTTTTCTACAACTCTTTCATTAACATACATATCTTTCAGCAAAAACGTAGTGCATCAGATTTTGCTCTCTGGAAATCGTCAAAGGATGGAGAACCGTTCTGGGATAGCCCATGGGGGAAAGGTATGCCGCCTTGTTCTGAGCAACTGATTTTTAGTGGGAACATAAGAACATGTGTTACAATTGAAAAAAAAACTCAAAACATGCGAACTTTGTACTTTGTAACACTCTTTATAATGCAGTCTCGGTTTGAGTCTTACAAGGAAACTATTATTAGTCAATCTGACCATTTACGGATAAAATGTACTCTTCTAGAACCGCTTTTGTCATAGAATCCGATTATAGTCTTCGCAGCTGCCTAAACCACTCTGAAAGAAAAGTTATATGCGGTTCTCGCCAGATTTCTGTACCTGTTGTATCTTCCAAAACACGCATTAGTCTTTGGAAAATCCGGAATAGGACTTCGTAATTGTGTTTAGCGCCCAACACCAACTTGTGAGCAAAGTTTGGGTGAAGGCACATTTTCCGAGCTTTGTACTGACTGATAGCGTTTTGTACTTGTACGGATTACCGGTTGGGCGTTTATTTATACCAATTAGAGGGCTCTAGAAGCGTTTAAGAAAAATTTACCAGATTGTCCGAAAATTCTCCCAGGTGGGTTATTCGGGGCGGTAATCACGAATCTGGGGTTTATTTGACGATTTTTGGAAGTTTTCGTTTATAGATTAGTTCACAGCTTTTCCTCGAGGGAAAATTTGATGGCAAATCGCGACTTTTTGCGATTTCCGGACTGCTTCGATAGATATCTGTCGAATTATATCTTTGGGGTTATTTGGACATCTGAGCACGAGGCTGGAGTCCGTTTATCGATTTTTGGCAGACTACGGTAGATTACGGTGGGTATACGCTAGTTTGGTCAAAGTCTCAGATTTGACCCAAAATGTGCATGCTGGGGTGATTCGGGGTGGTGAATACGAATTTAACTTCCATTTGTCGATTTTTGAAATATTAAGGTAGGTTTTGACTCCTAATTTGCCACTGTACCGAAACCTACAGTAAGCTTCAGAATCTCGACGAAAGGGCTCCAGGAGTGGCATGCATGAACGCGATTTGAAGGTGTAAAGATTCGCGTCGCGTTGCGCGACGGGCGTCGAGGGCGAAGATTTTTGCGCGGAGCGAAGAACGAGAGTAAGCGTTCAGCTCGGAGAGTTCCACTAACGGGATTTCCAAACCCCGTCTCAGCGCATACATGGATGATTCGTGTTCAGCACCCTAGATTACCCTTACATTCGACTTTTTGAGCAGAATCCGAATTCTTTTTTAAAACACTCCAAAAACTTCATAGGGACTAGGTTCCCTTACATTGTCGCTAGGCTTTGAAAAACGCGTATACGTATACTTTTTTAGAGTGGTTTTAGGCAGCTTCTAAGACCATTATCGGATTCTACGCCAGAAACGGTTCTAGAGAAATACGTTTTATCCGGAATGAACAGGTTAACTAAAAGTAGTTTGCTCGTTAGGCGTATTTCCAAATAAAAGCATGAAGCTTGCGATTGAAGAGATGTACAGATTTGTCTATTACCTTGGAGTCCAAGTGGTGCGCTACTATTCGTAGGTCGGCCTGGTTGGCATATTGAGTGCTCGGTGATGTCAACAGCGATCTGCGGTGACAAACTTGATATTCATGCTGGTGGATTTGATCTGAAGTTTCCCCATCATGACAACGAAATCGCCCAGGTGAGCTTGTAAGCAGTGATCGTGTTTGTTACGTGTCGCGGAAGAATGATCCATCCAGGTTGAAGCATACTACGACCATCCCCATTGGGTGAACTATTTCCTGCATTGCGGAACACTTCGGATAGCTGGCATGAAAATGAGCAAATCACTGAAGAACTTTATAACTATCCGAGAAGCCCTTCGAATGTACTCGTCTCGACAAATGCGCCTTCTCTTCCTGATGCACAACTGGAGTGATGTTCTCGATTACAGGTGGCATCTAATTATAACAGTGCTCATTGAGTTTCTAAATTTGTTAAAATTGGTTCCAGTACGGCTACAATGGAACGCGCATTGCAGTTCGAGAAGGTGTCCAATGAATTCTTCTTACTTGTTAAGGATCTATTGCGGAAGCACTACAAACCGGACTGCCCTCAGGTCAAGCGGGTCCTATCTCTCTAGTAGGGAGTGACCGTGTGATCTAGATCAATGTTCTTTTAATCAGAACTCGATTCGTTGCTCACAAGGGAACTACTATTAGTGAGCTTGGCTGTTTCGGGTGAAATGTACTTTTCGGGGACCGCTTTTGACGTAAAATCCGATCATGGTGATCGCAGCTACCTGAAATTACTCTGAAAAAGTAATAGTCGTTTTTCTTAAGATTTCCGTGCCTATTATACCTTCAATAACGCGCATTAGTCTGAAAAATCCGGAAACCAACCTCATAATTGTGTTCTGCGCCCAACATCACTCCCCTGAGCAAAGCTCATTAGAGGGATCTCGAAGCGATCTAGAAAAATGTTCCAGATTTGGCTTAAATCCCTTCCAAGGTGGTTATTTGGGAAGCTGATCACGAATCTGGAGTTCATTTGTCGACTTTCCCAAGTTTTCGACTGGATTCGTTCAAAGCTCCCCCATGGGGCGAAAATTTGATGTCAATTTGCGACTTTTGACTGTTTCCGGAGTGCTACGATAAATATTTATTAATTTAATACGTCGAAAAGAACGCGCTTTAACTTAAAGGAAGTATTCACGAAGAAAAAGTTGCTTTTTTTGGCTAAAGCGTAAGCTTTGGGTCCCTCTAAGAAGATTAAGAACGGAAGTACGACGAAAAACGGCCGGTAAGTGGGTGAAAATCTTGTGGGCCAGCCAACTAATTGGGCCACTTCGCCCACGTCCTATAACAGTTCCCCTGAATCCGTGGTTAAATGAGCGATGGTTTTCGATCAAAAGCCTCGTTCTTTCCTTCATTCTCAACGTCTCTCTTTACTCAAGTCAGCTCGCACACATCGGCTGCAAAAAAACGAGAGTTACCAGCCTCGGACAACTCGTCCACAATACTTCCTTAGCTGATTTTTGAGGTGCCGTAACTCAGTTTCCAGAGGGTCTTGTACGATTCTAGGGATGTAATTGAAATTAGCATGGGACCATCTTCAAGATAGGCGGAAAAACAGAGAAACGACTTCTATCGTGAACACTGCCTTTGAGCACAGGTTAAAGATCCGAAGTTTAGCCTATTTTCGGGGAAAAATGAAGTCAATAATCAAGAACCCTGTCTCACGTTGATAGATTGAGCTATGATAGCTAGTTTGTCAATCTTATCGATCAAAAGGTTGGTGCAGTATTTTAAAGAAGGTGGGGCGGAATCATCCGTGGGAGAAGCTGCCTCAGGAGCTATGATTACTCTTAACAAAGCTGAGACTCACAAGTTCGCAAATATACTGGTGTCTGCACCAGTCGGCTATGGTGCCCTTAGTCCCCAAGTACATCATTGGGGCTCACCGGAACTTCGAAACACGAGTATACCGACAACCTTCGTGGAACCGGCAAGCTGGACATGAGTACAAGCAACTGGAGAAAAGAATCAGCCCAAAGAGTAAATAGAAGCGCCAGAGAAAGCTAGCAAAGGTCGTTGCAGGTGAAACAGAAGTTTGTAATGGAACGTAGAGGGAATTAGATGATTTGGCACTAACCAATTGATACGATAAGGGCAGCTTCAAGGAAAGAACATCAGGACCGTGAGACAGGGGCAGACAACTTAGCACCATATCTTCTAAGCAAGTCATCATGGCTTGGATATAGATGCGAACAAGAGTTAAGACATCATCTCGAACACAACTAGCATTCGTTGAATGGGAAGAAGGACTGGAGTTGGAAACGAATTGACATGAAATACAATGTTCACTGTATATCAGGTACATCAATAGTTCTTAGGAGATCGATTTTCCCAACAGCTCCATTGAATTGTTTGGAGTTTGTTGCCATCATAATATTCGGAGGTAAACGTCGCATCCAAGCTACTGTTCTGGAAAAGACAGAAATAGTTTTTTCTCTGGGGGCTATTTGGAGTGCTGAGACCGAATCTGGTGTCCATTTATCGATTTTCGGCAGATTACGGTGGGTATACGGTAGTTTTGTCAAAGTCTCAGATCTGACTGAAAATTTGTATTCGGGGGCGGTGAGCACGAACTTCCATTTATCGATTTTCGAAATGCCAAGGTAGGTTTTGCCCCCTAAGTGGCATGGTACCTACCGTAATTTATTGTGAGCTTCAGAATTTCGACAAGCGGGTCACAGATCCATGTTCAGCACAATAGATTACCTTTGCATACAAGTTTTGAGCTGAATCCGGAATTTTTCTTTGAAGCACCCTGAAAATGTCATGGGGGTACCATTACCTTGCCTCCAGGTTTTCAAAAGCGCGTATAAATTTTTCAGGAGTGGTACCAGCCAGCTGGAAAAACCTTAATCGGATTCTACACCAAAAACTTCTAGAAGAGTACTTTTCATCCGGAATGGCCATGCTGACTAAAAGTAGATCCCGTGTCAGACCCACTGTTTTCAGGGTTATGTGAAATACAATGCTCGAGAGTTGCAGTTAGTCAATGAGTTTAGCGAAATTAAAAGACAGGTACGTGGAGGCCTTCTTAATAGACTGAAGGTATTGCAATCGTTATGCCGACTCAGTGCTTTCTCAGATTCATGTTGCTATGTGTGACTCTGTGGACACGAGGACTGTTATTGAGAAACTTCGGGAGCTTATCGGCATTGGGAATGCTTATATCAATGAGAAGGTTGGGTAGCTTTATTGATATTCGTACACTATTTCGGGTTCGAATATGCTTGATTCCATCGCATGCGTGTATGCACGTACGCGTCTCTCCCCTTACCCACTTTTCGCACACCTCTGTGGTGGAACCAAGAAGATTTTATTTCGAAATAGTTTATTATATGCACACCAAATGTTTTTTTTTGCAGGAGAAGGAAGGCGCTGTTCCCAACTGCCTTCTGCTACGGAATATCGCCGTGTTCATAACGGACTTGTTCGCAGTGTTTGGTGTTGTGCAGAAATCCGCTGAGATAGGATTCCCGATGGAAAGGTTCGCTTCGCGTTTTTTATTACCGAAAACACTTTGAGATGGTTACTATTTTTGCGCTTGGCGCGTGAACCATCTCAGAAATGTTGGCATCAGGGCATGTACTATCATCGTTCTCGGAGCCTAATTCCGGTTCGCCATTGTGGACCACGGCTGTTGCGTCATGCGACACGTGATAATCGTGCTGGGAGAAACGTGACTCGTGTCGGGACCAAGTGGTCCTAACACGATTATCACGTCGCATGAATAAACAGCCGTAGTCCGCAAATGCGGTTCGTAATTCGGCTCCTTGAACGACAGTATGATGGCAAACTAAGCACAGCGCGGTGTTGTGGATCTCGTTCCGAAATACGCCGGAGACTATGAACTTCGTCATCGTGCCGACAAATGCAGGCAGATGTTGATCTCAAAGGCCTTCAACGAGAGTTCCTATGGATTGACGACGTCTCGAACTTGTGGACGATTTCTATTCTTTGGCTGTATGCTGAGAAAGGACCGTGGTTATGGAGCAGATATTCAACAGGGTTGCGTGGGATATAAATCTGCATTCAAACAGGTGTTTGTGGTCTCCCCTTTATCGTGAAGAAAGTCATGTTTTGCCTCTATCGAATCGGGTGATCCCGCTATTACGAGTATGGTTGGGGGACGTGAATAGCACCAAACTCGGAGATGGAAAGGTAAGAATTTCACGGAGAGGAAGCTGTTCAGATGTTTGATAGGATATTTCTGTCCACCAATAAGACCTAGCGAGAATCAACACAAAGAAGTCGACGTAGTATATCAATGCTCCCACTCCAGGCGTCTTCCACCGCCTTCTCAAGTGGCAATCTGTGGTCGACATCGATTGGTAGGGCGTACTCTTCAATTCTCCGACCGCGGCCGCATGGGCAGACAGTTTCATTTTGATGGACTTTGCATTACGGGTTACCTTTCCATGTTGCAATCTTTAGGAGCAACTAGATGACGGTGGATCGGTAATAGCAGGGGCTTGTTTTTGATTTAGATGCTTATGTTAGTTAAAAGTGGAAACAAGAGAGGATGTCCTCCCCTGGGTGACTGGTACATATGAGAGCTTTATGTTCCAAAAATAGCGGAAACTGTTTTGAGAAATATTTTGACGATAAGAAACTACAGTATTTTGGTAGTCGCCAACCCGCTACTACATGTATAGAAAAGAAAGAACCGACAAAAACAACCGCTCCATCCCCAAGACAGCGGGATAATGGCTGCGTCGCGGCTTCCTGAAGATTTGATGCAAACTATACCTAGATGGCTTGCTTGGACACTTGATAGGGTAGTTTCGTTTACTAATTTTACCCCGCGTTCTGCACGATGAAGACGACGGTGACGTCGAAACTTGAAGCTATCATAGCAAAGAAATACTGAAGAATTGTGCAATCTTTGACATGCCATAGCCTTCTTCGACTTGAGTTTTTCATTCTTCGAGGAAGCACTTGCAGTGACGATTGATATTTGTGTACTCTTTTTTGGAGGCAAATTTTTTGTTCCTGATTGTGCGGAGCGGCGGAGAAACGGTGGGAAAGTGTGAGGGAGAAGAAGGCGCAGCGTACGCACGCGATCGGCAGCAGTAGATTTCACTCCGAATTAGGGAATAATTTGGCAGTTGATTGTTAAATGATTTTCATCATAGTAGTATTGTCAATCAGAAGGTTAGTGGTAGTTCTGTTAATCAGGATTCTCGTGCTGACTGGCTCAAGTTTGCAATGACATGTTTTTGGTCTCATTTGCAGGGAATCAGGTGTTGACACCGAAGAAGTGCTGATGCCGTACCTGAATGCTCTTGCCAGTTTCCGCGAGAAGGTCCGAAACATCGCGAAGGAGAGCAAGGTTGTGGCGATTCTTGAGGTGATTATTCTCAATTAAGGCTTGAAAATGTTCAATTTCTCCTTCCTCTTATTTTCTGTTCACAGGAATGTGACCGGTTGCGTGACGATGTTCTTCCCGAACTGGGTGTGCGATTAGAGGACCGCTTGCAGGAGACGACTGTGAAGCTTTGCGATCGGGATATTTTGTTGCAGGAACGCGAACAAAAGCGAGCTATGGAAGCGGCGAGACAGGCGGTGAGCCTACCATTGTATGCATCTTGTGTATTTCGTGGATTCATTTTTATATTTAGGAAAAGGAGCGAAAAGCTGCAGAGAAAGCGGAAAAAGAGGCGTTGAAGCGAATTCCTCCACAAGAGATGTTCTGCCGAGGTGATGAAGCAGCGAAGTATAGCAAATGGGATGACAACGGGATTCCTACGCACACAGCTGACGGCGAAGAGGTAAACGGATAGCTGTAAGGTGAAAGGAGGAGTCTTAGGCAAGTCATAGTTGGTCGAAGAAAAAATCGCCGTAACCTGTCATGGCCGACCCGATCGGTACGTATGAAAAACATGGAGGAGGGATGTTGAAAAAACACACGGTGTGGCGGACGCGGTCGATATTTATGAAATACGTTCAATGAAATCAGTGATGTCATTTATTCTAAGCTTATACCATGTAAACATCGGTTGGTTCGGCCACACCAAGTGTTTTTTTTCTTTTCACATCTCATTCGTGTCTTTCATGATTATTGGCCGCGCTGGCTACGTCCGATCGACCAACTATGGCATTGGGCTCAGGGATGTGCGGCAAACGGCAATCGGCAAGAAAATCCCAAAAACGGCCGGCAAACGGCAAAAAACCTCATCCCTTAGATTGACCCAAAAGTTATTCACATGTGCCGCCCTACTTTTTTTCCTTTTTCTCCCAATACATTATAATAATTTCAGATCAAGGGAGTAGCTCCATTTCAAGGCATCAGATGAACAAAAACAAGACATGTGGGACCTCATGGAAATCAAAGAAGTCGCCGATGCGGCTTCGCGAGGAAGCGGCTCCGGCTCCTACAGGCACGGAAGCGGCACTATCGCGGAGTCGCAGCGACAATGTCATGCCGCCCCTGCAATATTGCCGCTGCGGCTCCGCAGCAGTGTCGATGCGGCTCCGCGATAGTGCCGCTGCGGTGGCTGCGCTCTGACAAAAATAGTGTCAACTGCGAGTAACCCTTACGAAATGAGCCACAATGCAATTGGGTGGGTCCACGAACAAAAATACACACCTGCGGTGCTTACGTCCTCTGATAGGGACAGAAGGTATCCCCGTTATTGCGATCTAGGAGATACGGGGTGAACATCAAATTTGGGCCATTGAACCAGCAACAATCTCGTTCTACCACACAGGACAATTATTGGTAGTCGACGCTGGGTCGCTGAGGCATCCTCGCGGAGTTCGTGCGGTTCCAACACGGAACTGCCGCGGCAAAGTCGCGGCGTTGTCGACCCTCAAGACACTGAAACAGAATCTACACGGCACAGTAATAATCACGGAGCTCCTGCGGTACTGCGGTGGAACTATCGCGGCACAATCTAAGGTGGTGCTACTTTCCTGGCACTGCAGCGGCATAATTACTCAGAGTCCCTGCCCACGTGTGCCTCACAAATGCTTTTGTGTCGCACAAGCGCTTCCTGCTTTTTTTAGCTACATCAGAATCAGTCGAAACTCTGAACCAGAAACTAAAGCACCACTTTGGAGTTGGACTATCTACTGCACTACATCTTACAAAGTAAATACTTTCCATATGATCATCCATCAGTTTTTGAGTCCTAGCAAATCAAATGATGGCAGCTCACTGCGTCAATGAACAGAGGGTTGGAGGGGAACTAAGAGCACGTGAAGCCTATACTCACGACCGTGAAGGCACGTAGACCCAGATAATGGAACACCGCTTTTCCTTCTATACCATACCATAAACGCCGCGACGCAGTGTGATGTGTTAAAGGCACAAACCAACCTCAGAATCGTATTTCTGTTTTTTTTTTCGCTTATCTTTAGAACGGTCTCACGCTGATTCCAATGTCTCTGGAATCGTTCAAGACCCCCTAGGAACGGATTTATGGACCCTCAAAAATTGAGCTACGGAGGCATGGTGGAGTTGTCCGAGGCTCGTAACTTTCGTCATTTGCAACCGATGTATGTTAGCCGACCCGAACAAAGAGAGAGGCTCAGAATGAAGGGAAGAAAGGGGCTACTGGTCGGAGACCACTGCTCATCTTGCCACTGTTGAGCTCGAAAGATCGTAAAAGGGGCGTGCCAATGTGGCTTCCAGGTGTGGGTGCCCCAGGGTGGCTTCCCCCTATATCTCGCTTATTCGGAGGAATTGAGAGCTCGCACTAGGCAGGGGATTTATAGGGTGGGTCTACTTCACAATTATGTGGAAATCTAAGATTTCGTTTCTGAGCTTGGACTGTGCCTTTAAGTTGGCGGCGATCAAGGCAAAGCGCTGTTCATAGAGGCTCCCAGGAGCGCTTAGAGGTGGTTTACGCATAGTTTCAGCAATGTCTGGTCCCTTTCCCGAAAATCTTCAAATGAAAAGCTCGCGTTTAGGTGCAGTTTACCGCAAACTTACCGCTAGTTGACTCGCGTTTTCGAACCCATTTACTGCCGCACCAGATAAGTCAAAACCCCGGATAACGGTTAAAGGCAGTGTTCACGATAATTTTCGTCCCTGAGTTTTTCCCATAAAACAATCCGTTGGCCTCCTAGTGTCACCAAAATTACGAAGAAACGGCGAGAAAGGCATTGAAATGTCGTGTTTTACTGACATTATTCTATATCATGGACTAGTTGTCCAGGTTGGATGAACATGTTCATGGTGGTTGTCACCGGTGGAAAATTCGGTCAATCGAAAATAGAAGAGTATTTTCTCGCAAAGCAGGATTACTTAGAAACCTAAGGAAAGAACGGAGCAACAGAAAGCAGAGAATTTGCAAACGACGGGTCCACAAAAGATTTAATTGTCACAGCAAACACTTCCTGTGAGACTTAAAAGGGGGGTGAGATTAAAGGATTTCATGTACCTCTGGCGCGTTTTTCTGAATTTCTACGTCAATTTAGTTGTACCCGGGGGCCACTTGATCAATATAGCGAATAATCCCAAAATTGAAGATTATCGTGAACACTGCTTTTAAGCGAAGAACGGATAATCGGATTACCCCTAGTGCCTACGTGGCCGCGAGCATGGGCGGCGTTTCCTTTCAATGTTTTGCCGAGTTTCGCCGGGAAAATAGCAAAAATTTCGGCAAACGACAAACGGCAAAAAAATCTCAAAAATGGCCGACAAACGGCAAACGGCAATTGCCGCACATCCCAGATTGGGCTGCGAGATTATGAAATATAACATAAAGGCCACACAAAACCTGACATGACAGTACCAAAAACAAACACGGAGTTCCTACGTAAGTGCAACTTTTCCTGAATGTCTAACTAAATTTTTCCAGGTTTCGAAGAAACAGCGTAAGAAGCTTGAAAAGATGTGGGAGACGCAGCAGAAGAATTATCAGCAATCTGTTTCCGCAAGCTAGATGTTACATTCTTTTTGTTGTACTTGTTACTGTTTGGAGAAGTTCTCATCTCTTAAATTTCACCAAATACGTTGTTTTTCTCGAAGTTATGCGATATTTGGGTGGTTTTTCTTCGAGCTTGTTACTTTCATCTGTACTGTTTTCCTCCAACGGCTTTACGACTTTTGGGGTTCTATGGTGGTTGGTTTCTTAATTGTTGTGCCTAAATTGTCAGCTCTCAGCGCAGTGAACCACTGCAAGGTGGATACTAGTCGAATGCCTTCTTAAGATGTTATGTTACAGTGCTAGAGATGTGGTGAAAATATTGAATTCGTTAAGATAGTGTCTATTTTCTGTTGAGTTTTGTTTTGTCAACGAGGATGTCTAATATATGATGGTGTTGGATGTTATTAAAGAAAGGGTCTTTCATTTTATGTTTTTCTCATGCCGAGTTTATGCATATACTGAAAAGACACCTGGGGTATAAGATTGACGGACCTAGATACTCCTAGGTCATCGTTATACCAGAAGTTTTCAACTGCGGTAAGTCCGGCCACTTTTATGACAGTTTGCTGGATCTAGCGCGAACGCGAACATGTGGTATAGCGATGGCCGTCGAGTATGACAGTGACCTTACATGATTCGGGTCGAGTCAAGCCGACGCAGCATAGGTTAGAGGTGGCCTCAACTTGGCTCCCGAGACGGGTGGCAGGGGCCGCAGACCTCGTTACTAACAAAACACGATGAACTAGGTTATCCTGGATCTTGGCGTTCCGATTCTATCAACGAAGGGTCGCGGTTCTTACCAACCGTAATTTGAGTTTTATAACTGATCTTCTGAAAAATGTAAACGAAGCGAGTATTATTAACTTCTACGACTGGGTAACACAAAAGTACATAGTGCAACACTTGAGCAAATGAGCACCATCGAAATCTTCCTGACAGATCTGTCAGTTTTCGGAGTAAAAGGATAGAAAAGGGGAAACCTAGGCCCCCGTGTCTGCACGGGACAGTTATAGGTTGGCGAATTCAAGCATATTCGCTATTTTCTCTGATTTTCGTACCTATTGTACCCTCCAAAAGAGCAGTAACCTTTCGAAAATACGAAAACGGACCTCATAAACGTGTTCGGGGCCCGAAACAACCCCTGAAGCAAAGTTTGGGTAAAAGCCTATTTCCCGAATTTTGTGCATACTTATAGCGTTTTACACTTGTACGGATTGTCGGTTGAGCTTTTACCTAACATCGGCAAGGATCCTGAAAAGACTTTGAGTTCCCATTGGAGGTTGGCCCAAACTCGGTGCCATATGCTATACATACTATGTATAGCATATGGCCCCGAGTTTGGGCCAACCCTCAACAGTGAACGCGAAGTCTCTTCAGGATTCATGCCGACGTTCTGTATATCATTTGGGGGAGGGAAGGCGGGGGGGGGTCTGAAGCGTTCAAGGAAAATGTTTCAGATCCGACCTAAAACTTTTCCATGGGGGTATTTGCTGTGCTGATCACGAATTTGAGGTTCTTTTGTCGATTCTTCGAAGTTTTCGACTTTACTTGTTAGAAGCTCTCCACCGGTGGAAAATTTTAGAGCAAAACGCGACTTTCGACGATTTACGTAATGCTACGATAGATGTGGGTCAAATCGTTTCTCAGTGGGTTATTTGGGGTGCTGAACACGAATCTGAGGTCAGTTGATTGATTCTTGACAGCTAACGGTTCATTACGGTGGGTATACGGTAGTTTGGTCAAAGACTCAGATGTTGCTCAAAAGTTCTATGCGGGAGTTATTTGGGGTGCTGAATGCTGATTCAAATTGAATTTGGTGCTAGTTGTCGATTTTTTAAATATCAAGGTATGTTTTGGCCCTAAATGGCATGGTACTTACCGTGGCGTACAGTAAATCTCAGAATTTCAACAAGCTGACCCCAGATTCGTCTTCAGCATCCTAGGTTACCTCTACATACAAGTTTTGAGAAGAATCAGGAAAATTTTCCCGAAGCACCCTAAAATTCCATGGCAGGTAGCCGTGCTCTGCGGCGAGGCCTTTAAAAACGCCCATACCTTTTTAAGAGTGATTCTAGGCAGCTGCGAAGAGCATATTGGACTCTACGTCCGAAATTGATTCTAGAAGAGTAGATTTCATGTGAAATGGTTAGTATGACTTATAGTAGTTCCCTTGTGAGATTGTGGCGAGAAATGACCCCCTGATCACGTGATTTTTTAGGTAAACACAACTGCCGTTTTTGGCTCAAATGGGGCCCATAGAACTTGGGGCCAGTCACTGTTTTTTTAGTGATCCTCCTCTTTAAAATAGACACTACAGCAGTCCGATAAACAGAAAAAGGGAAAATATGGATTTTCAACCAATCGAGGCACGGGTAAAACAGTCCCTAGTGAATTTCTTCTCCCACATGACACTTTTTTAAAATCAAATTTTGCACAAACTTCCTCTTTCCATCTCGATTTCGCAGTATTTGTTACGAGACGATGATGCCCGTGCCTTGCACTCGAAGTGAATCATTGTGATCTCAGCCAGATGACACTGCGCATATAAGCCGCTCGCTCCACCACGAATCCACCCCAGTCACCCCGTCCCGGCCGGGTCAGTGTGTATTCAGTGCCAATGATGATTCGTCTTCTCCCCATATTCATTGCTCTGCTTCCTTCTTCTCACCAGGAAACGGTTACCTGCTACGTGGTAAGTACTGCATAGTTGGTTTATGCTATGGTAACTGTATTATAGATAGACTTAGAATTACCCGAAGGCGGAATTCCTGCCCAACTCCATTTTCTTGATTTGCCTCTCGTACGCCTTACCATTTTTTGAGAATTATAAATTATTTTCCAGTGTGCCTCCGAAAGTCTGTCGTCTCGATGGCAGATCACTGGGTTACCGCGAATTCAAGACAGTTACTTTTCCGACTGTTCGGGTCAGAACCCAGGTAAACTGCACACGGAGAGCTGTTCTGGAGGCTGTTTCACGTATATGTTCGAAGATCCCGACATTCCTCCAAGTGAGTTATATTCGTATGATTAAATTCGCTAAATTTTAGGTTACTACTCTTACCTCTTGGCATCTCGCCATTAAGTTACTAGCTGACCACGTCCTTTTGGAAATTTTTAGAGCAATAAGAACTTGCTGTGGAGACTTTTTTTTTTGCAGAGAAAGTGAACGGCACAGTGCAGCCTCAAACTGATTTTTCAAAGTTTTCCTGATGGAAAATTCCGCGCTGGGTACATTAGTTTCTTTAGAGTCGCTCTAAATTATGTGTATACGGAGCTGTGGTGTCCTGGAATCGTAACTTCGAGAATCGTGAAAATTTTGTTCACGAACTGGTTTCTATGCGCTTAGCTGGAATGTAGAGTCGGCAACGAGTTCACACTGCAAGTGCACGTGTCTAAATTTCATCTTCATAGTTGGAGCGCGAAGCCCACAACCAGTAACATTACCTATGATATGTATCATTCTACCCCTGTGTAATTTTGTTTGCGTGTGCAGCAATATTTCTGTAATATAGGGCTTTGCTTTAGATCAAGGAGCGGCAAGTGTGATGTTGGTAGTGCGAGGTTGCCACACTTCTATCACTAATGTAGGTTTTTTACCTGTTGTCGTTCTGAAAACCCACTGTAGAAGAACTGCACGGAGCCGCAAATCCTTTTTCGGCAAAGGTCCGGTGTGGCAACTGTCCGCAGCAAGCGATAAACACTGTCCTCCAACGCTGCCATACGGCAACCTTAGCAGAAATTAAGGGCAGTGTTCACGAAGCTAGAATTTCCTCTTTTTTCCGCAGGAACGCAAGCTCTGGATCCTTCTGAAAAAAGCAAGGAAGAGGGAAGGACGAAAATCGGGCAGGAAATGTTTCGAAATTGTGTGGATCAGCCTATTAATGAGATCAGGCCGCCCACTTAGGGAAGAGTTACAGAAAACCCAAACAGGCAGCTGCGACCGTTTATCCTTATTTGTTGTGATGTGTTCTACCAGTTTCAGCATGTTTCCACTTCCTCAACTTTGTGCTTAATCAGCACGCGTTGGGCTAAGTGCAGTTCATTTGGACGAAGTCTTCGCGTAAGGTGTCGTTTATACTCCCGCCGCTGAGCGGCGCGGCACAGTGCATTTCTGTGATATTGATCACGCGGCGCGGCGCGATCGATATTATAGAGATACACTGTGCCGCGCCTCTCGGTGGCGGTAGTAAAAACGACCCCTAACGGCTGTGCAGAGTTGCCACGACCGGCAGCACGCCGCTGAGCAAGAGGCTTGGGGCGTGCTCTAAACCTGACACGGCGTTCGGCGAGAAGGCTTCGCGGAATCGCAGCGCCTATGTCCCTGGCGTCGCTTTTTTACCAATACGTGCGCGCTCATTCATTCAACATCACATTTCGCTCTTAGTAGCTTTTACTGCTCTTTGATATGCTCCGAGAGTTCAGGAAATGCCTAGAAACGACTTCAAAAAACAGTACGCTGAGAGAACTGCGAAGTGAACTTGGAATTTGCGTTCAGTAAAGTGATTATCTCTTGAAATATAGATTTCGAGGTACCGAAATCAGCAGACGGTTTGCGGTAGTCGCATAAATCACAACTGTCACAAGTTGGAACAAAAAGCTAGTAAGAGTAAAAAGCGGAAAACTAATGTTGGACTGAAACGGCAGAAGGTCATCAGAAGATCGAATTTAGGGAGAAATCTCGATCGACGGCAGAATTCCACGCCTGCGATGGAAGTGATTGAGGCCATTTTCCGCCGCCGCTCGCTGACGGCGTCACTTAGGGGTATGGTATACTTTTGCGACACGCGGTCGCGTCGCTCTGCACAGCGACAGGCCACGACACATTTGCAGTATGTCAGCCCTCCGCGACACGTCGTTGTGACAGACGCGCGATAACTGCTTCTACGACGACCGAATTCGTTGCTCCATTGCAAGCCCCACCGCGATTTGTGCTAGATTGCATGCCTGTCGCTTATGGCAGCGACAATGTATACCATATCCCTTAGGGAAACGCTGCTGTCGCAGCGGCAAAAACACTTCGAGGTATCCGCGTCGCTGTCGCACGACATGACGCCGACCTCGTCCGCTGCTTGGCGTCCCCCATTCCCCATCATTTTCCTGCCGCAGCGAGACTCGCCGCCGTGCTACTCTGCAGAACGCTTTATGGTTTTTGCAAAGAAAAAAAGCTGTACTCACTGCCGAACATGTTATGACCTGTCCACTGGCTCAAACGTGATGTAAGCCCCGAAGAGTTGTCTCAACGAGCAGTTTCCGAAGTGTTGTTGATTACTCCATTTATCGAGGAGTCAGAACATCCGAACAAAGCATAACACCTTTTTATTTTTGAGAAAAAAAATATCAGGTAGAGGAAAGCATAGGGGAAGCTTTTACCTAAAATGTTTGAAGCGCTAAACTATTCCCGATGCTTCAAATTCCACTCCGCCAAGTCCGCAAGAATAGGCAGAGGAGACAGGAATCGAATTTTTCGGTATTCTCAATATCTTTTCTCAAGACTGAGGGATGTTGGAGCCTTTTCGACACTTCCTTCATTTCGTGGACATACCTATGTACGCAGGAACATTGAAGAATAAGATACGTTCCTACTTGAACATTGCTGCTAAAACAGGCTCTAACTGTTGTCAATGTACCTTTTCATGTTGAACTTTCGTCCGAAATGGCGAGATTAGCTGGGGCATGCGTTAGGAGCTCTGCACTTTGCTTCTAGCAGTGCCGAGCGCGATTGCCGAATGCACGACCGTTTGTTACTGGCGAAGTTCAAGGTGCAGATCTTCCAACGAGTGACTCAGCCTAATAAGTCCAAACAATTCCTATACCATTCGAAAGATGGGAATGAGGAGAATGAGGCAGTGAAAGATTTGAACTAGCTACATATGTATATTCAAAATGCGAGTAACCTTTTCAGGTGGTCTCCAATCGAACCACGACCACTGGTGCTGCTAACTCGTACTGTGAGTACGATGCCACTCACATGATGTCAAACAGCAAGGGGGAGCAGGTCTCGGTTAGAGCACTCACGGAGTTCTGTGGGTTCGTCCACTTTATTTCAGGTGTACCTCGAGAGTTAATCTTCACTTTTTAAATTGGAGACTAGAGGAAAACGCATTTGCTTTCGGGATCTAAGTTCTTCTAATTCTCCTTATCAAGGATACCTTTTCAGCGCAACCAACTGCAACACTCGACAGTCAACTGCGGCCAATGTGTTCGCCGACTGCAATCAACAGATGGTGGACAACCGTATGTGAATAAGCCATTCAGTGTCGTTTAAAGGAAGCCGTCCACCTTTTTCTTTCAGTGCTTAATGGTGAAGTTCTGAGTTGTTACGAGTGCATACCGCAAGTGGGGAAGAACTGTCAGGATAAGGATCGCAAGTGCTCGTCCAAGAAATACTGCACGAGGCAGACGGTCCAGCTTGGAGGTGTGAATATGGTGGAGTGACCTGCTTTCACATGTTGTTTATTGCTTTTCAGGTGGTTATCAAGTGGTGAAATCGTGCTCCAACATAAACATGATGGGAGTGGACAACGGCTGCATCAGTTACGACGTTGTCACCAATCCCGGAGGAGTGTCTGTTCACAACAAGTACACCCAGTGTTACTGTCGAAACAAACAATTCTGTAATTCCGCAAACACCTCACTGTTATCTCTGTTTACTGTGGTTGCAGTTTCATGGTCTCTTATCAGGATCTGACTGGACTTTCAGCTGAACTTACGATGGAAAATAAATGTTATAATATTAGCGCTCTGCACAGGAGTCAACATTCCTGATCAGTGGAATCATTGTGGTGCTCGATATACCATCACTAATCGAATGCTGCTTGGAAACCTGATGTCACCATAACCCTTTCCTTGGTTCTCTTACACATATTTAATGTTGACAGGCGGCTGAGTCCCTTACTAGAGTGGCGATTCAAGCAGTTGCCACAACCCAAATAGATTACTTACAATGTCAAGCGATAAGAGGAAGGATCCGAACAAAATGGATCCGCTAGACCACTAAGAGTTACTTACTCCTCACTGTACTCTGACCGAGTCGGTTGATTCGAATAATCATTCGACTGAAAAATTCGCCTTGTAATAATCATGAAACCGAATATTCGAAAAGCGCCAATTTCTGAATTTTTCAAAAAACCGAATATTCTAATAGTGCCAATTTTCGAATAAAGCTAGAAATTCCGAGTTTATCCGGGAAGTCGAATATTCGAAGATCTACATAAACTGTCGAGTGAATTCGATAGTCGACTTTTTGGAATGAGCAGAACTGAGAGAGTTTCATGAGTACCCAGATAAGGTTTCCTTGTTCTTTCCTTCGGTTCACTTCAGATACAGAGGGAGACTGGAGTACGGGGCGGGGTTTACCCTCCGTCGACCAATCGGTGGAAGTCTTCCCACCTCCTCAAAAGTTGCAGGAGGAATAATTGCCACCTCGCAGTACCATCTCCCCCTGTCCCATATGACAACTCAGTTAGTCGGCCATTTTTTTCTTCTGTTCAAAAATTTGTTTGCTAAAGAAATCCCTCAAAACCGTCGCTAGATTCTTTAAAGATTTCAGTTCCAAAAACGTCGAATTTTTTTTTGGGGGGGGGGGGACGTAGCATTTTCGAATTTTTTTTTCCGGAAGAGACGTTACTTCATAGTACGGGCGACGGCCTGCTTCACACTGAAACCAATATTTCAGATATGGCTAGCATTGTCGTGAATACACTTCGTTTGGTTGCCTATTCGACAGCATCTAATCCCAAAAGTAAAAAGGGAAACTCTAGCTAAAGCCATTAAGCATTTTTTCTAGAACGTAGAGGAAAATGCGAAAGGGCGCATGGCTGATCCGAAAAGTCAAATGAAAAAATCGACTATTTGCTTGGCAGTCGGTTGAGAAAGTAGAATAATTATTTGAAAAGTCGAATAGTTGAAAAGTGCCAATTTTCAAACTATTCGAAAAGCCAAATATTCGAAAAGGATCATATTCCAATTAATGCGAACATCGAATATTCGAAAAGTGCCGGTTGCCGAATTATTCTCAATGTCGAATATTCGAAAAGTTCAGAACTCCGCATTATTTGAAAAGTGCAATATTCGAAATCTTCAAATGTAAAAAAAATACTACTTATTCAGCTGCTACGCGCAGTAGATTTTCTGATTATCCAAGATTAGAAAACAGTCGCTTGCCCCATACATTAGCTGTTTGAATCCTCATCCTTCATCCCAACAGCCATTTTCAGGGGCTGTAGCGACTCATTCGGCTCGAAGAAGGGCACAGGACACCTAAAAAATTGTTTTTCAGATTTCATGCCTATCCTGGAGAGAGCTCTTCTCTGCTCACAATGGTATCTCTGAAATCGTCTGAGACCCCTTTGAACAGAGTTGTGGTTCCTCCAAAATGCCTATACTTCGAGGGGGAAAAATTGGTGGACGAGTTTTCTCAGACCTGTCTGCGAGAGCAAGCCAGAATAAGGAGACGGTGTCGCAGTGGACTGAAGAAAGGCTACTTCTTTCATTCATCCATCTGGCCGCTATCGAGTCCGGAAATCTGATTGGGGGTGTGGCCCGTGGTGTCGAGCGAATGATGTCGGGCCTGTGGTGGTCGCTTATATCTCGCTTATTTGAAGGAATTGATATCTCGAACTAGGCACGCGTTAAAGGCGGTGGTCGCGATGAAAAACGTTGTCTTAGAAAACTATCAAAATCAGCTTAGATGGAAAACAGCTGAAAAACTATGAAGGTAGCGCGGTTAAAAGCGGGCTAGAATTAGAGTTTCTAGGGCCCAAAGATGCTAGTTCGTGCCCAGGTGCACAGCGCAGCAAATAAGGATCGCAGCCCCATGCCCTGGCAGTCAAAACTCATCGACATTCAGAGGAAGAAAGAAGGGCTAATTCACCTAATAAAAACAGCTGAACAATGAAAGCAAAGCACTTCAGTCAATGTTTTTGACTAGATGAGTCCGAAGGATAATGTTTATTGAGTGAAATCCAATTTCAAGCCAGCTGATGTTCTTGATATCGGATATCATCGCTGCCGATGCTGTGAAGTGGGCTCGTCCACCATCAAAAGACAAGAAAGTTAAGGCTTAACATTTGGCTCGATACGGCGGTTTTTTCGCGATTTTTTCTCATGGGTCCTGCTACTCTAAACCCAGAAAAAGGGTTTAGAGAGGAAAAGAACACAAGCATGTTTTCTGGTGACCACTGCCTTTTACTACAAAATCAAGTAAAAATCTTAAAATTCATGTCAGAGCATGTACTGTGCCTTTAAATGCACAGGACGCCCAGACAATTATTTTTTAGTTTTTATCCCTATCTTGGAGAGGATCACACTCTCATCACAATGGCATCTCTGAAATCGACCAAGATCTCCTACGAACGGAGAAATGGCTCCTTGAAAATGCCATTATTTTAGGGGTGAAAAATTTGTGGACGAGTTGTCTCAGGCCTGTATTTCTCTTCATTCGCAATCGTTTCGCGAGAGCGAGCCGCTCCGCCCACAACGACTTTTCCATCATTTTTATTCTTAATCAATCTTCAATTTCATCCAGCTTCATAATAATAAACTACAGTACTATCTCTGCTACCATGATGGAGAACGCGTGTACAGAAATTGCTTGTTTGGAAGTCAGGATCCACATTATTCCGCTACGCTATGGCGTCGCCGTTGGAGCAAATAACTATTTATGCCCCGCGAGTGACGCGCTGGCGTTGAGGGGTATACTCATTGTCAGGCAGATCGGGGGACACTCCGCGTTCGACTCCCAGCTGGCGTTAGAGAACTCAGGGAACGCGGAGTCCAGCGTAATGGTAGGCGGGAGGCTCCCATCGTGCACGCTATGATGACGTGACCAGTCTCCACTAGAAATATTCATTGAACCACAGAGTCCGTTATCATTTCCTACATAATACCCACGGGTGACAAGGGACCTTTTGTTAGTGCCGCCCGGCCACGTGCGCGATGTCAAGACGACTTGATTGATCGACCCTGTAGTCGACTCGCTACGAGATGGTTTTCCGTATATGGCATGGGTTCGCTCTGGCGTTCAACGTGTTATACATAGTCACATCATTTGTCCAGCTCCCACGTTGTCCCCCATCGGGAGTCCAGCATTGCGAGTCTCGTCTTTTCCTTGCAGGGAGCCTCCCGACGATGGTAATCTGACGCGGAGTCTGACGAGGAATTGCCTGCATACCCCAGAACTTATGTATTCAGAGCGCATATCCGACAGTTTCGTATTCACAAGCACCTATGGCGACCATTGCTATTGGTTGTTGACGGGATATATACATGTCCTGAAACGATGAATTCTGTGAGAAAATCTGCGAAAAAACTCCTCTCTGCTGATGGATGACCTCTTTAGTAATCTGCAAAAAACTCAAGATTCAGGACTGAACACTACTTTCAAAGGCATCATCCACTCTGGAAATCTCTTTTATTGCTTGTTTTCAACAAACAACGGGGGCTGGCTGAGGCCAATAACGAATAGGGATGTGCGTAATTACGACTAACGACTAACGAATTTAACGACTAACGGGCTTTTTCGGTGATTCGACTAACGACTAACGAAGTTCAAAATATTTTCGCAAGCAATCCCAAAATTCGTTAGAAAGTCAATAGTCATTCAAATCGCGCTCCAACACAAGTCTTACACCAGGATTGAAACATATTGCACTGTTGGTTGTTCTAGGTGGATGGTACAAAAGAACCATAGCGTTCAGCATTTATTATTTCTACTGGCACTGCTTCGCAGTTCTGGAACTCCCCACCCCCCCATTTTGACCTCAACCCAACTTTGCGCAAGGTCCGGAGCAGCGCTTCTGCGACTTCGCGCCGGTCGCGCACGACTCTATGGTAGGCTCGCTGAACAACTCCCGAAACATTAAAAGCTCCAGCGAAGTTCTTTTACACAGGGCACTATCAGAGGTGATATTATGGAGCGGTGTCTGCAGGCCACATCTGCCCAACGAGATATGGGATTTCTATAGAGTGGTGCTGGGACCTCTCAGTGGGTAAAATTTTCACTTGGGTGCTAATTTCTTCCGACCTTTCCCCATTAAGGGAACAAGCTCAAAACCAAGCAAGCGCTCGGATCGCGACCGAACAAAGAAGAATTAGTGCGAAGTCAGTGCAGTTCTCCGTGTTGTCACCACCAGGTAGATCTCAAGTAACATCATATAACGCAGAATGGCTAATTTCGCCCTGAAAGAAGCGAAGAATTCAAGATTTTCTTAGTTTCCCATATTGTTTTTTTTTCTTATCGAAAAAATGACAAAAATCGATGAACACATGCTCTCGAGTATAAGGCTTTCGTAAATATTTTCAATTATGTATGTTAAGGTTTGCAGTTTGAATTAGGTTCTCTAACAAGGAGTGATTTGTGTCTTTAATGACCAGGAATGTTTTGGAAAACACACATCTATTCATGCCTCCCTTTTTTTCTATTCATAAGGGCTTTTTTCTGCCTCATCTGGGATTGTTTTCAAAGCCTAGATTTTTAACGACTAACGATTAACGACTAACGAGGGTTTTGGCCGGTTGAACGACTAACGACTAACGAATTACAAAATTTCTTTTACGCACATCCCTGATTACGAAGCTTGAGGCCTTGATATTGCGACCTTAAACATTGTGACCACCTCAGAATGGATGTGGGATCGATCATCTAGCTTTTCCTCACAGAAATTTGATGCTACCTTCAAACTACCTTGGAAACAGTCATGACACGAACCCCAGAAGCAGAAAAGCTCTGGACAAATGCTACGACCTGGACCCAACATGCAGTTAAAAGGCAGTGGTCGCGATAAAATATGCTTGTCTTCTTTTCCTCTCCAGAACCCTTTCCCGGGTTTAGAGTAGCAGAAACTATGAGTAAAAATTGCGAAAAAACCGCTGTTTTGGCTCAATTTTGAAACCTGAACTTTCTTGTCTTTTTATGGTGGACGAGCCTACTCCGCATCATCGGCAGCGATGATCTCTGATATCAAGAACATCAGGGGCCGGATGCATCAACGCGCCGGGTTGGGGTAGGGGCAGGTCAGTCGGCATCATTGAAGATCGCAGTGCGAGGGCAGTAGCTCATCTAATCAATCGTGCCCCACCTGTGTTTTTCGCTGCTCTAGCTGCCCCATCCGCCGAGCTGGGGCACGATTGATTTGACGATTTTCAGAATTCTTCAAGGGCGCAGACTGCCCTGCCCCTGCCCCAACCCGGCCCAATGATGCATTCGGCCCCAACTGGCTTGAAATTGAATTTTAATCAGTAAACATTATCCTTCGGACTCATCTAGTCAAAAACATTTACTGAAGTGCTTGTTTTCATTGGTCAACTCTTTTCATTCCGTAAATTGGAATTTATTTCTTCCTCTGAACGTCGATGATTTTTGACTGCTCAGCATGTAACTGCGATCTTTTTTGCGGTGCTGTGCACGTGTGCACGAACTAGCATCTTTGGGCACTAGAAACTCTAATTTTAACCCGTTTATCACCGTGATACCTTCATACTTTTTCAGCTGTTTTCTATTTAAGCTGATTTTTATAGTTTTTAAGATAACGTTTTTCATCGCGACCACTGCCTTCGAAGGCATCGTTTGCTCAGGAAACCAAATTCTTCTTTACAGGCTTAATTTCAAGATTGAGCCCGATAGATCGCACCGGTAAACTTTGGCGCGTGAAAACCGTAGGGTTATGAGGTTGGAAGGGATCAAAGATGAGGATCCGCCACCAGTTTTCACCAGCCATCTAGCACGATGAGCAAAAGCGCCCTCTCAGGCGCAAGAGATACTGTATTGCGAACTCTTAATACGGGAAATCTTATCATCCAAACTTGTCCAGTGAAAGCTTTTTATTTCTAAGTGAGTTTGGTGGTGCAATGTGGGATGGGGGGTCACTGTTGTATCGTACTTGGCCACGCCCATTTTTCCGTGCCGCAGTGACTCTCCTGATTTTGGCAGGGAAGGGAAACCCCGGGTAGAAACCCAAATTTAGTGCGACACGGTGAAATGGGCGTGGCCAATAGAGTGTTGGAACGAATAATTTTTTTTGAATATTCGAATAAACGAATAATTCGAATAATGCACTTCTTCGAATATTCGATTATTCGAATAAACGAATATTTGACTTCTTTGAATATTTGATTATTCGAATATCCCGAATAACCCACTTCTTTGAATATTCGAATATTCGAATTGTTCGAATATTCGAATATTTTTCGAATAAACGAATATTTGGGTAACACTATTGCGTACTATCCCATCCAATCCACTCGGGCAAACTGGGGCATCGACAACAGGTTGAGAAGTTGTCATCTCATAAACTGCACCCTCTTGACAACTCAAATCGCTCGCATTGTAAGCCTGACAACTGCCCGTTGCCCAGCGACGTCCGCCTGTTGTCGGTCTGTTGACATTTTGACCTGTCACGTTTAGCGGCCTATTTAGTAGCGGTTCACATCCAGCAAGACTTTTATGTGACTTAGGAACTACTTTGCACCGACCCGCGTCGTGGTCGGCGCATCGACACGCATCGCGGTCAGCACACCTACACGCATCGCGGTCGGCACACCGACACGAAGCGTAGTCGGTAGGCCCACGCGTCGCGGCTGGTTCGCCCAACCTCCACTGAGGCCGCCACCGGATGGGCAGGGCTTCCAGATGCTGTGCGGGGCCAATGTACTGCATACTTGGGTAATTAAACAGGCTGCACTCTTATCACTTAAGCTCAGCATACACGCTCGTAAACGTGGTTGAGATACTAACTACGGAAGTTGAATGGCATGGCTCAGAATACAACGCCTACGCATTCTGAAGCGTCAAAAACGACCACAAGTGACGCTACACGACTGAGGAGACTCGGCCCCGCACCTGTATTTGCGTCTTCCCCCAAACAGGAGTTTGGGGGAGGACGGGGCCAACTTCTCACACGTGTAGCGTCATCGTGGGTCGTTTTTGACGCTTCAAAATGCGTAGGCGTTGTGTTCTGAGCCATACCATTATATTTCCGTGGTTATCTCAACCACGTTTACGAGCGTGTACTCTGAGTTTTGGCCGAGAATAGCCGCGAAACAGACGCAAAATGCCTTTTTCCCGAGTAATAGTCACGAAATAGCCGCCAAATAATGCTGGCTGCGAAATAGTCGCCAAATAATGCTCGCCGTGAAATAGCCGCAAAATACCCGCTAAATTGCCGCCAAATTTGTGGTCTGCTTCGGTCTAGTTTGGTTTAGCTTAGTTGAGTTCAGTTGAGTTATGCGCGGTTTATGCGATTGCGAACTTCCCAGTGCTGCTTAGCCGTGCCCTACTCCGGAATCTCAGCGACAATTCGTAGTTAGTCGTCGAGACCGACACCATGTCACTGGGAACTCGCCGTGTAATATCTCACTTCCCAGCTCCATGAGACGTCTGGGCGACAACAGATGTTGAGTGGCTCAGGATGTGGCACGAACTTGAAACTACATCAAGCTGGTCATCCTAGGTGGCTGGAAACCATCGAATTCCACGTCCAGCATCATGGAAGGAGAGAACTTGGGCTTTTCCGTCAGAATTCAGGTGAAGTTCACCGGGAAAGTAGACAAATAGCATCACCTCGAACCAGTTTCATGAAAATACACATGAAAATGGCTCATTCTGGCCATCATCGTGAGAAATTTCCATGTTGCTCAAGTGTTGCTATACTTATGTGCCGCTCGAGATTTAAACTTTTCTCTATAACTAAAGGTGAAATGGGCATTTCTAGCGTTTTGACAAAATCCCACGAGCGATTTAATATATTGGAAGTACCTGCTATACTGTGCTTATCTGTGTCAAATTCCGGTCCGCAATTGCGTCTCAACACGCTTTGCGGCCGCGCGCTTTTGAGTCTGAAGAGTTCCCAGCGCCGCAGCTGCGGGTCTGTTGACTCTAGGTGGGTTCTAGAAACTGGAAACTAAACAAAATTGAAAAAAACTGTATAAAAAAGCCATACCGTGTCGGCTTTGGAGCTGGAAACTTGATTGACTCGAGCGCGTGCGGCCGCAAAGCGTATCGAGACGCAATTGCGGACCGGAATTAAACCCAGATAAGCACAGTAACTTTATATTTATGAGGTACTGAAGAATTGTGAGAAATTAGTAGTCACTACGCTAAGATGTTTGAATTGTAAAATCAGGGCAAAATGGAGTGCGATCTTTTCAAATATTCAAATTATTCGTGCTGAATATTCGAATAAACTGAATATTCCACTTCTTTGAATATTCGAATATTCGAATAAACGAATATTCCACTTCTTTCAATATTCGATTATTCGAATAACCCGAATAATCCACTTCTTTGAATATTCGAATATTCGAATAATCGAATATTATTCGATTAAACGAATATTCGGGCAACACTCTACTGGCTAAGTGCACCGCGTTACTGTGCACCCCCCATCCCACATAGCTGAAACATGTTGAATACTTCTGCAACCCCGCGACGTGTACGATGCCGCGATGGAACAAGCGAAACACGGATTGTTTTGCGTCATAGCTGGTTAAGCTTGATGTGCCTTCGGGGCAGGGTCAATCAATGATGGAAAGGGTTGAGGGTCGTCACCGAACTTGAAAAATCGAGGAGGGGTCGCACTACCGGATTTATTCGGTTTTAATTCAGCTCCACCGCAGAATGTTTCCTACACAACCAGGGGTTGTTCAGACTGGTTTGTCAACCGCTATTGAACTGAATACTCGTCAAAATTTCAATTGTCCAAACAGCGAAAAATGGTTTTTGGGGGCCTTCCAGTGTCACGTACTACGCTCTGAGGGGCCGTAGCTCAGCGGTTAGGTAAAAACCCTGAGAAAATCTTACGTGCTAGCACCGTGATGCTTCCGCGATCCGCGATGGTACCGTGATCGTTTCCCCACGGTTCCGCGCTCTCATGCTGTGCAGATTTGTGAAGAAAAGCGAAATACGGCACGGGCATTGCCTTATAGCTTCGTGTTGATCTGATAGTCAACACCCGTTCGGCTGAAACACCGAGAGGGCATGGATGCGGTACGATCAGAGGTGGAAGCTAGCCGAATCTCGCGATCGTCCCGCGTTAGTTCCGGGCTCAGTTCATCGCTCTCCCGCTATTTAACACCCCAAATTCATAGATGTATAGACGCAATTTGCCCTCAGGTTGGAACTGGTAGAATCTCGCGATCGTTCCGCGACAGCCCCGGCCTCGATTCCTCTTGGTTCCCGGTGGAGCATGACGGGAGCGTTGATGAACGAACGCGGTACGCTCTCGGTTTGAGACTGGCAAAATCTCGCAATTGCTCCGCCATAGCCCCATGCTAGTATCCTCTCGGCCCCCACCAAAAACCAAGGAGATTCTATCCGTGAAGGATCGCGGGGGATTCTCTAAGAGAAAGACCCGCCAAAGAAGCAGAAAAAAGCAAGCCGCTCATTCAGAAGAAGAAATAAAAAAAATTTCCGATGTGTAAAAGGCCGTTTTTTCCCCAACCTTGGTTTTCACTTCTAGGAGGCGGCAGTCGGATATAGGTGCACCTACTGAATACGCATCGTGAACTTCATTAGCTAGATTTTTTTTTCAAAAAAAATTCGTTCGAGATTTTGCACCTCGTCATGTGCCTTTGCGAACAACAAAAATCGCCTAGAAGTGATTTTTTCACTTCGGCCTAATTTTGCTCGGAATCAACTCAGAATCACGTCAAACGCTTTTCCACACAGATTCGGCCCCATTAGACCGGTTTTTGAGCCGCTGGTCACCTAAATGCTCGTCGAAATCGGATTTTTCGGTATAGCAAAAAAAGCTTCTCCGAACTTTCTGGTGTCATTGGTAATGCCGTTAAGTGCCGTGACTCAGCGGTTCGGTGAATAAGACCGGCTCAGGAGCTGGAAAAAATCAAAGCTGCGCTTATAGAAGAGAAAGGAAAAAGTGGTATTAGAAAGCCGTTTTTTTTCAACTGGCCCTTACAGCCTTGGTTTTCACTTCTAGGAGGCCGCAGTCGAACAAGAGATGCTTCTGCTGGATGGTTATAGAAAACTACATTACCTGGATTTTTTCTTAAAAACATTTTCTCGTGATTTTTTACCTCACTATGGACTCCACCCTCCCCTCTTTGCCCCGAGCCCAAATTACAGAAAAATGATTTTTTCAGGTCGGCTTGATTAGGCATGAAATCATCTCAGAATCACATCAAACGGTTTTTCACCCATTTTCAGCTTTCCCAAAATATGATTGTCTTTTTTAAGTGACCTGAATACTCGTCAAAATTGCAATTGTTCAAATAGCGAAAAAAAGGTTTTTGGGGGCCTTCCAGTGTCATGTGCAATGCTCTGATGGGCCTTATCTCAGCGGTTTGGTGGAATAGACCCAGCAATGAAGTGGATGAAGGCTAGGCCGCTTAATTAGAGTCAGAAATAGAAAAAACCGCCCGTTCTAAAAGGTGGTGTGAGAAGGCTGCTCTTTCAAAATGGTCCTTACAGCCTTGGTTTTCACTTCTAGAAGGCCGCAGTCGAGCAAAAGGTTCATCTATTGGATGGACATCGAAAACTACTCAGTTGGATTTTTTCTAAAAAAATTTTCTCTAAGATTTCTCACCTCATTGTTTTCACCCACCACCACGAACGATGTGAAACCCTCGAAAAAAATCTTAAAAAATCCAGCTAATGTAGTTTTCGATAACCAACCAGTAGATGCATCTTTTGCTCGACTGCCGCCTTCTAAAAGTGAAAACCAAGGCTGAAAAGGCCATTTGGAAACAACGGCTTTTTACCGCCACTTTTTCCAGCGGGGAAGCTTTTTCATTTCTCCTTCTATGAGAGCGGCTTTGATTTCTCCAGCTCCTGAGCCAGTCTATTTTACCGCCGACTAGGTGACACAATATCACCGAAGCTCTTCACGACTGCCCTACCCCATGAGATGAGCCAACCTGCTTGAGAAGAGAAAGGTGTGAACATCGACGGAAGGAAGCTGTTCAATCTAAGGTTCGCAGACGATATCGTGGTTCTCAGTGGGAGTACTCAGGAGATGAACGAAATACTCAGTGAATTGAATGGTAATGAGCATGGGCAAGACTCAGACGATGGCTAACCAGTGGTGCGATGAATGACAAATCTACCTTGAGGGCAAAAAAGTGGACCGGGTCGATAGCTATGTCTACCTCGGACGAGAAGTCAATATGATGAACGACCTGTCGAGAGGGATCGACCGACGAAGAAGAGCAGCGTGCCCAGCGATCGGCAAAATTCGAGAAGTGGCCAGCCAGATCAAGGATGGCAAGCTGGGGGCTCACTTGTTTTATTCCACGGTGCTCCCTGCTCTGTGTTATGGCACCAAAACGTGGGCCCACACTATGGGGACCTTTGCTGCCCTGACAATGAGAGCAACGCACACGGCGTTGGAAGGATGTCTGTTGGAAACAAATCGACGACGACAGTGGCAAGATAGACTGAGCAGTTTGCGACAGCTGTGTTCGAACCATGAGACACGATACCATTAGTTTACAATTAGGCTCAAAGCTGAATGCTTTAGGGACAAAGTAATAAGCTCGAACCTAGCTGATTTTTCCCCGAGCGGGCGTGAGCGCGCGATAACGAGCGTAAGCGCGAGTCCGCGGCTGACAAATCGTGCGTTAATGATGCCATCGTTTTTGCATAATCGTCCGCTCTCCAACGTATGGACGCTTCCGTACACGAAAGCCTCAAAATTCATATCTGAGGGTGTACAGTGCATTTCAAGGCAGTATCCACGATAAATCTCGCTCTCGAGGTTTCAGTGTGAAACACTAAGCTGACAGATGTTGGAGGGGATAGGGTCGAAGAAAGCAACGAAAACGGCCCAGAAATCGATAAAAACGTCCTAGAAAGTTATCCCAGTGCGCCTACTTATCCCGGTCCCACACCATTCGGACGAGCTTGGGCGCCCGCATGTTTTCGATTTGATGGCCGATTGCCCAAGAAACTCTGCCGCGTCCAGCCTGATCGATTCGCGCACATTTTGCGATTAGCGCGCGCTTGCGGGAGACTAGCAGGACCAATCAGTTCTTCCACGCCCTGTATGTTGGAAACCGTTGTTCTAGCTTATTCTGAACTTTTTTTCTTCGCTGTTCATTCACTATTAGTTAACTCATGACCGAACAACTCCATTTTTGTGTGGAATTCGAGTGTGATATTCATCGTGAGCACTGTCTTTAAACAGTGTTGTTAACTATTGTCGAATGCTGTACTTGGCACATCAAATCGGGAATCATTTAGATGAAACTGCAGTTGGGTGAGACTTCCATCTAAAGCGTAAGCGTTACGCTTGATGTAACGCTTAAAGGCACAGAACACCCAAAAATTTATTTTCCAGATTCCATGGTTTTCTTGGAGAGGGTCATACGCTGATCACAGTGGTATCTCTGAAATCGTCCAAGACCCCATATGAACAGAGTTATGGCTTCATGAAAATCCATGCATTTTTAGAGAAAAAATTTCGTGGACGAGTTGTCTCAGGCCTGTATTTCTCTTCAATCGCAATCGCTGCGCGAGAGCAAAACAGGATGAGGAGACAGCCCGGCGATGCGGTGAAGAACGGAGACTCATTGGAATTCATCATCCATCAAGCCGCTATCGCGTTCTAAAATGTGGTACGGGGTCGGGTCTGTGGTGGTCGCTTATATCTCGCTTATATAGAGGAATTGAGATCTCGCACTTGGCAAGTTTATATAGGAGGGGTCTACTACACAATCAAATGAAAATCTCAAAATCCATGCCCGAGGGTGTACTGTGCCTTTAATGCAGTGCTTATATTAGTTGCTACAAAAATGTTTAATGTTTTATAAAATAAACTACGTTTTACACAAGCATCCTTAATCTTAGGGATCGCACTATATACATGAATATTTCTATGTACATAAATATACCTCTAAAAGGAATAAACATGAAAAACGAAGAAAACTTTGAAGAGATACAGCAGGGACAGCACGTTTCTAGGAAAGCGCTCATGTTGTCGTTCCAGTGTCCCCACAAAGCTTGCAGGACTTTGCGCATTTGACAGCTTTCACCTCCTCAAAGAATGGATTCGTACAAAATCCATTCGGGACGTAAGTGGAACATCGAGGATCCTGCAAGTATTGCAAATCAGTAGCTCGGTCGTGTATCTACATAAGTACCTCCACTTTTCCTGGTAAAAAACACAAAGACCTTCAAACCTTGAATAAAACACGCAGGCAGTTCGCAGGGTATTACCTTTTCCCGGTGTGTTTGCCCAGGGCTGTGCGGAACTGTTCCGTTTCCGATTCCGTTTCCGTATTTCCGGTGAGTTTTGGACTGTTCCGTTCCGCTTCCGTTTCCGAGTTTTTGAGCCCGGAAAGGAAAGAAATATTGGTGCACGGGCAATGAATGGTTGGGGATCTAGGCAAAGGTGTTCAAAGGCATCATGATAGGCTAAAAATCACTTCCGACCCCTTGTGTTCTATCGGATACCTGAGCCTGGCTCAGATCCTCGACAAAGTTCGGCTTCTATAGTTGTGCACAATGGAATAATGACACAAAATAAGCTTGACAGGAATCTGACCGCTCTTAGAGATTTTTTAAACAGCAGATTCAGACAAAAAAGCGACCGTTCCCTGCTGTGACAGTCAAAATTAGGAGCTTACTTGAAATGAACCAGAGCCTACAGCCTGACCTTCAGCAAGGAGTCTGGGCGGAGATATGTAGAGTTGGCGCAACCATTTTAGTCTGATGAATGGACGGGGCTGCGACGGTAGATCACCCCGCGTGAATCGAAACCCCATTCTTCAGTGAGGCCGTCAACCCCGCACGGCCATCCGCCTGGTCCATGGGTCAGACTAAAATGAAAACGGAAACCATAGGTGGAGTTGGCCACGGGCAGCGGCACTGCGCGTTTGAGGTGGATTCTGGGTGAACTTTCCTGTTCTCGCCGAGGAGCTTTCTTTTCCTCCTTGAATTTGATCGTGGGGTATTTGCTCCGGTAAGCAATTTAAATTCAGAAAAATATGAAAAGCCGGCCCTGACAATCTGTAGACTGATTTTTGACCAGCCTTGAACACGCAACGCGGCCGCCCTCGTTCATCTACGTCTGGTACACCCTATACTCTTTTCTGGGGGACAGGCTGCTCCGAAGGGGCAGCCACCTAAAGCATAGTTTGCTCAGGTGAGTCCGGGCGGATCAAGCATAAGAGCGGTCGGTCATGGCAAAATATTACAGCTATAAGCAGATTTTGACATGAAAAGCCCTAAAAGCCTCACTTCGACCGGCCCAAAATGAGGCAGCTATGCTATACATATACTGGGAAATTTTTGGAACTGCCATTGCGGATTTTTGAGGAGCGAGGATTAGGCCTCGTAGCGATCTCATGTAGTTTGAATAATAAACTATAGGTTATCGAATGAGAGCTGCTAGCAATGAGCAGCGACGAAACATGAAAATGAGACAACCCATAATTTTTTGATCTCTTCCATTTCCGGCTTTTTTGGCCATTTTTCTTCCGTTTCCGGAAATCCTGAAAAATATTTCCGCAAAGCCCTGGTTTTGCCACACTGTGCTTTTCCGTTTGGAACACCATCGAAACTATTTTTGTGAATTTAGGATAGGGGCACTCTACACACCGAGGGGTTGTTGCCTCTCCCTTTGTGGCTCCAATTCCACCACATGGATTGAATTGAGTAGCGTGACGTGTCGAACTGCAAAAACGGGGAACTCCTCTTCTTAGAGGGGAGAGCCCCTATCCCTCTACCCCGACTGAAGGTAGCCCCGCTAGAGAAGTGACGAACCAAACTTTCCTTATGATTAGGATGACAGCCTACTGGAAGCGAGGGGTTGAGCTCCACTGACTACACGAAGTCAGCCACACATTACCTGCAGCTATTGCTGCCATGGAGTAGCAGTTGAAACTCAAAGATGCGTTGTCAGCACGTGCAGTTCACAACAAATGCAGGAGCTCGAGTAGTCATTGGAGTGCACTACCAATGTGATGAAGTGCAACCCCATATTTGCGGAAAAAGCTATCAATAGTAGGAAGAAAACATACCGTGTCCACACAATTCATGTTGTTTTCCGCTGGTTTCTGCTCGACAATCTTATCTGTGCTGGATGCTCCGGGAGGATCAGCTGATTTTGCCGAGCACAGCTGACACGTCCCGGCACAGTTTTTGATCATGTATCGACTATAGAACGGCATTGAGCACAACCCGTTCTGAAAGTATTAACTTGAAAACAATAGAAAGTTGTTAAGAAAATAGCTAGGCTGAATACCTTTTTCATTCTCGAGCAGTTCTTCAACATGTCACCGCAAGAAGTGCTATTATCTGCTGCTTTCGGTGATTTGATAGATGTCTTCGTTGACCCTAGGTTAGCAAAAATAGTAAGGAACGTAGCACGGAAAAAAAGCGAACTCAAAAACGATTGGGACTGAATAGGACGAAATTTCAACGAAAAAAGTTGGCAAACAGATGAGAACGGAGTATAGCAACCTTCACTGACTCCGCATTTGCCCAATCGATTTAGCTTCAGTATATCCGTCTTCGACATTTTAAGATTATCATCCAACGCGACTCCTTTCTAAACACGAAAAGTCAAAAGAGTAATTAGCTCCTCTCAGGTTAGCCAGAGAGACTTCAAGGGCTGTAAATGCCGAGTCTACGTACATACATACCTTGAGGGGTATCATTGTGGCGAGACGGATATTCTGGGCGGGATCCCGGCGGCCGAAGGCGTGCGAGTCATAGTGCATGATCGACTTGTAATCGTATGTGTCCGGATAGTCGACTTCGTAAGGAGAAAGCTTCTCGAAATTTCCTGCAAACAGTTGTTTTGAATTTGCTAGCGGCTGCGTGAAACTGATCTTGAAGGCAGTGTACAAGACGAATATCATACACGAGTTCGACTCGAAAATGGGGTTGTTTGGTCGTGAGCTATCGAATAGTAAAGAAACAGCGAAGAAAATCGCTCAGGATGAGCTGAAATAGCGGTTTCTGACGTACGTACAGGTTCAGGGAGCGGACGAGCTTACGCGCCCTGCTAGTTTCCGTAAGCGCGCCCTAATGGCGAAATGTCAGGCTGAACGTGGCAACATTGCTTGGCAAAAAAAAATCGAAAACGTCCGCGGAGCCAAAAGCTCGTCAGAACGGGGGGCGGGGCGGGCTAAGCAATCGTACTGGGCTAACGAAATCTTCATTTCGCGGTCGTTTCTATCGATTTCTGGCTCGTTCTCGCTAGTTTCTTCGACCCTACCCCCTCCGGCATCTGCCAGCATAGTGTTTCACACTGAGAACTCAAAAACGAGATCTATCTGGAACACTTCATTTGACTAACCTAGCTGCCCTTGCTGGACATTACTATATTCAACTCGAATGAATTTATCGCGATCCGGTCTTTGGTGTTCGTGCTCGAATCCGATTGCATGCATCACCTCGTGCCAGATAATGTAATCAGCGATGCAATCAGGAGCTAGCGATACCACCTGTGTGCCTCCTAAATCCATGATAAAAAAATCTCTTTTACAGGAATACATAACAATTGCATTAAAATGAAAAATCTTCAAAAACTCAATTTTCCAATACCGATTTTCCCAACGTAAGAGTAGCAACCATCCAGAGGCATGATGGCCAAAAAATCCTTCTCGTTGGATCGCTGAATGAAGCGGAAACATGACATTCGTTGCAGGCCATCCAAAGATTCTCGGATAGTATTTTTTCTAAAAACTTTCCAACCTCCAGACCAATTAAGTTTTCAGTTGTTAAGCAATGACAGTGTGTGAGCTGCATTTCCATGTAAATAAACGCTCACGTACTGTTCAGAGGTGTACTGTGAAGACAAGGTGTACGGAATGATGTTGCGGTCCCAGCGATTCACTGAACTCTCTTTCCGAGACACTCCTCGTACCGGATTTTTCTGAATTCCATAGCGCCGTCGTTGAATAGGGGTAAGAACTGAAATAAGAGAAGTCCATTTCAAATGGAGTTCACGATCACAATGACCATCGTTTCATACAGTGAATCTTGGGCGTTGTATGGATCTTTCCGAGTTAACAATCTTTTTGCTGAGAACGCAATGTTACTGAATACCCAGACACCGCACGCGCTGTTCCCAAGAGCTAACAAGGCAGGCATCGAGTGCGAATTCTTTCCTGTGTATCATCGGGGAGTATTCTCGAATCAAGAACATGAAGACCAACTCTGATGAACACATTTTCTTGCCATCGGCGGTTTCCTGCCACTTCGAAGATTTCAAAAAAAAATGTAGCAAGTGCTGAACTATCTGACAAGGCAAGTATGCAACGTGTATGTCGGATCTGGGGAAAGGAATCGTATTGCTAGTATCTCTTGGGCAGAAATAGTAAAGCTGCACAGTGCCCCCGCCCCGAGCCGCTGGTTCCGAAAAGTTATAGTCTTAAGACGGTCGTTTCTTGTGCTTTCTGTACCTGTCGAAACGCCATAGCGTTCTGGACTATTAGGATTTTCGGCTAAGCAGTGATCTGAAAGCGCTTTGAAATTTTTTTTTCTTATTTGACTTACAGATGCCCCAGTGGTTGTTTGGGGCGCTGATCACAAATCTGAGGTGTATTTGTCGAGTCTCCGAAGTTTTCGGCATGATTCGTTCGAAGCCTCCCAACGGTGGAAGTTTTTGAGGGCAAAACCCGACTTTCGAGACTTCCCCATTCCTCCAATAGATGTGGCTCAAAATCACTCTCTGATGGTGATTTGAAGTGCCTAACACGAATCTGGGGTCCGTTTGCCGGTTTCAGACAGAGTACGGTAGATTAAGATGAGTGTCTCAGATTTGACTCAAAATTTGCATGCGAGGGTTATTCCTGGTGATGACTTACTTACTTAATCGGTTGGCTTTCGCCTGACGCTGTCATTCCGCATCTTCACCGAGGTGTGCCGTCCTAGTAGTCAGCCGTGTCCATTTTTCACGGTCTTCAGCCACAATTTGAACACATTCCATCCAGCTGTCACTATTCCATTTCCTGCGAAACGATACATCGCGCCTGAACTGTCTTTCGATGCCGAGTGACTTTAAATCCTCTTTAACCACATCCGTCCAGAACTTTCGCCTACGCCCAGGTGGCCGTTTCCAGACAGGATTTGGAAGCATTTTCAAAGCGTGTTGTACGAGACGATCCGGCGTTCTTCTTAGTATATGCCCGAGCAGTCGAAGTCGACTTTCCATTGCTGCTTGAGATGGCGTTAGGAGATGCTGGCACCTCCCTCGTGTCAAGCGTTGATGTACTGCGTCGATTTCCTTGTAAAGGTCTTCGTTATGGCATACACGCGGCCAGAAATATCGAAGCAAACGCCTAAAAGCTTCCTCTCCGTGCAATCCAACCTTTCCATCTGCGTTTTCGGTGCTGCCCACGTCTCCGATCCGTACATCATGATAGGGCGAATAGCGGATAGGTAGACGCGCAACTTGACTTCCTTCGCGATGGTGGTAGACCACAAACACTTGGTTAGAGAATTGAATGCAGACGTAGCTTTCGCACATCGTTGTCGAATATCCGCTGCATAACTACCATCGTTCTTCAGCAAACAGCCCAAATAACAGAAATCGTCCACCAGTTCGATACGTTGTCCGTCCACACAAACTCCAGTTGAAGGCCTCTGAGAGACCCACATCTGCTTGCATTTGTCGCGACGAAGACGAAGTCCATAGGCTGCGGCATACTTCGAAACGAGGTTCACAATCCTTTGCAGTTTTGCGTTGTTTTCAGCGAATAACACAATGTCGTCGGCGTACTCCAGGTCGACAAGGAGCGTCCTGATGGTGTTAGGATCACATCCGCAGGAAACTGTTCTGCAACTCTACGCATGATGTCATCAACGGCGAAGTTGAAAAGAAAAGGTCCTGCAACGGCTCCTTGCCTTACTCCTGTTTTCACCTCGAAAGCTGACGTAAATCCGACAGGTGTACGAACTGCTGCTGTTGTTCCTTTGTTCATGTCCTCGATTAACCGAACATACTTTTCCGGGACTCCATCTGCTCGCAGAGCATTGAGCAATCGATCACGATGAGGAGAGTCGAACGCGGCTTCAAAGTCCAAAAAGCAAGCTGTAATGGCTTCGAAAACCGCTGCCACGATTCAATTACTCTTCTCACGACGAACACTTGGTCGATGGTCGATCTTCCAGGTCGAAAACCGGCTTGCTCATCTCTGGTCGTTCCTTCACGATGTTTGATAAGTCGCTCGAGAATGATACGTTCTAAAACCTTGTACATGACACGAAGTAGAGAGATTCCTCTGTAGTTCTTAGGATCCGTGACGGATAGCTTCTTGTGAAGAGGTACGATGATCGCATGTCTCCACGAATCGGGTATCCTTTCGCTCATCCATATGGCACGGATGGTGTTGGTCATTTCACGAATCCCAGACGGAGGAAGAGCTTTCAGCATTTCAGCAGTGATGTTGTCATCTCCACCTGCCTTTCCATTCTTCATTTTCCGGACACAATCCAAAACTTCAGACTCAGTCGGCGGTTCCTCACTGACATCGTAATGTGCTCTCTGAACATGCGGGAGCTCAGGTACTGATGGCGCTGGACGATTCAGTAGTGAACTGAAGTAATCCTTCCATATTGGCAGCGTCGCATCACCAACTGCAACTCCATTGGTAGTGTTCAAGACAGGAGAACATCTCTTCATCTTCCCGCTATACTGTCGCAGCAACGTGTAGGCTTTCTTCGGATTCTTCTCCTCCCAAGCCTTTTCGAACTCCTTAGCTCTACACGTCCACTCTCGTTCGCGGTCACTTTGAAGCTGCCGACGCAACTTCCTCCTCAGACGCTTCTCCTCCACGAAGTTTCCTGCAGTTCGGAGAGCACATACTCTGTTGTAGGTAGATGTTGTTTCTTCTGAGACGTAGGCGAACTTCTTCTTAGGCTGTACAACCGGGAGTGCCTCTTTCGAAGCGTCCTGGATGCACTTGACAAAAGAATCCGCGTCGCAAAGTTTCTTCTTAGTCCGTACTCCGATGTGAATAGAAACGCGTTGTCGGAAATTCCTTCTGCACTCTTCATCTCTGAGACTTGTCATGTCAATCCTCTGGAGAGGCTGAGACCCTCGCTTCCTCTTATGAATCCTCGCAGTGAAGTTCAACAGAACAGGACGGTGATCCGAATCGAATGCGACATCCCACACAGCTCTAGATCTTCGAATGTCCGATACTGGAATATTCCTCGTCAGGACATAGTCAAGCTGTAGTTTCAAAGTTGTCATCTTCCGCTTCCGCTGCTCTTCTGGAGATAGCCGGGTTGGTCCCTGCCACGTAAGCTGATGGCGGCGATGATTCCTCTTGAATGTCGATGCAATAATCAGACCACTGCGTTCACAAAAGTCGACAAGGCGGTAGCCATTGTCCGATGTTTGCTCCACTGGGTAGAACCATTTACCGAGTACTTCGGATTCCTGATCAAGTCCCATCTTCGCATTTGCGTCAATCCCCACGACAACAGCATGTTGACAAGGTATCCTGGCCAGCAACGTATTGAGTTCCTCATAAAACGCATCCTTCGAATTGTCTTCGGCGGTTTCAGTGGGCGCATGAGCACTCACTATCCACAGATTGAATCCTCTGTGATCCCGCAGTCGTACGAATGCATTCCGACACGACGTTGAGCCGAACTCCTTGACCATACCATTGAAATCCTTCCTTACAGCTATTGCACAGCCTCCCACTCTCCTATCGTCAGCGTTACCGCAGTAGATGGTGTACTCTCCGACGCTGATGACGGGTCTATCCTTGAGGCGGGTTTCCTGCAAAGCAGCAAACGGTGCATGGAAATAGCTCAGAAGTCTGGATAGCGCAGTTTTTTGGATATCACTCGACAGCGATCGACAGTTCAGGGTGGCGAAATTGTGGCTTGTGGCCAAAGACTCCATGACTCCCTAGGTACGGATCCTAAGGTGTTATGGACCAGAGGCCTTAGTGTGCCGGACGGCAACACCTTTATGCAATGTGCGGGATACTTTCGCGATATAGTTGTGCACGCTATATCGCTCGAACGTTCCCTGTGTACACTCAAACGTCTGCTGGGTTCAGTAGAAGCAGGGGCACCAACGAGCAGGTACCAACAGACTTGTATACACACCCCCATTCCTGGTGATAGATGTGAATTTAATGTCCAAACCCCGATTTGCGAACTATCAAGATACATTTTGCCCCCCAAATAGCATGGTACGTACCGTAACTTTTAGTAAACCTCGGGATTTCAACAAATAGACCCCAGATTCATTTCAGCACCCTCGATTTCTCCTACATACAAGTTTTGAGCAAAACCCAAATTCTTAACACTCAAGAGACCGCCTGCTCCACCGAGACTTTCCACAGCCGACCGGTGCGCTCCACGACTAGTCGCTTCCGTGGGTGACATGTGTGGACACGCTGTCCGCTGGGAACCATTTTCATCGGAGCAGGCTTTCTTACTTACACAACCAGTGTTCCGTTATTCCGTTTAGACTCCACCTGAGAGTACAGAGAGTTAGCAGAGAATTGGAGTAAGGTCATGGTGAACAATGATCTACCGCTTTCTTAGACAGCGTCCATAGCAGACGTCCTAGCGTCAAGTGACCGTAAAGTGACGCTGGGGGTTCGAATCTTCAGCATTTGTTATTGATCTGAGCAGTGTGGACACGCGACCCGAGAGGCGAAACAGCCGTGGGTGCGCAGTGTGGACACGCGGTTTGTTAAAGTGTTAGACAAGTGTTAAAGCATGCAGCAACTGAAGGCAAGCTTTGGAAGCTGGCACAGTTATCGAAAGTCTTAAGAGATCAGTTTTTTATAATTGGTAAAAAAGACCTCAAAAGAAAAAAGGTCCTATTCTCCACTCAAGGTTCCCAAATCAGTTATCAAAATTATCAAAAAGTGTGCGGCAAGCATTTTATGATTGATAGGCTGATAGCACTGTTATCAGAAACATGGAGCATTGTGCAATTTTTCTCAGTGTGCTCAGTTTTCCGCCAGTGCTCTTCAGATCGGCTGCGTCGCTCAAAAGTGCAATGAGAGAGATGAGCCTACGACACAATTGGTCAAAAGAACCCGATTTCGAGGTAACTCCCCTTTCATGCTTCGAAAATGCGAAAAAAATCGCAGAAGTCCGCGGGAAAAATCGCTGAAACCCGCGAAAAAAAAATTGCTGATATTACGGAGTTCCTTTTCATCAGGCTCATCCTGCAAGGACCATCTGACGTCACGGGTGGAGATGCAGAAGTATCTTTGTAGTATTGAAGAGGATTATTTTGACTTAGTCTCTGGGAGGAGTGGTGGTCGTAATCTTTCGAAACGCGGCTGAGGCGCGGAAACGGAGGAGCGAGGTGCGCGATTGGACGCTAGCCATGTTCAGTCCGATCACGCACTTCGCTCCTCCCTCGTTTCCGGCCTCCTCGGCTGTTGGAAAACATTACGACCACCACCCTCTGGGAGAGGTGTGAACTCAGTAAATGCGCCTTCTCCTATTTGGGAAGGTGTATGCTCCGTACTATACTTATGTCGAGTCGAGTCATCAAGTCTTGGTATCGACTGAAACAGTCGACATCGAGTCATTCGACTACTCGGTTATTCGAAGTTTTGAAAAATCGAATTAGTCGAGAACTCGATTATTCGAAATTTCGAAAAATCGAGTTAGTCGAAAACTCGATTATTCGAAATTTTGAAAAATCGAATTAGTCGAAAATTCGATTATTCGAAGTTTTGAAAAACCGAGTTATTCGAAAACTCGATTATTCGAAATTCTGAAAAATCGAGTTAGCCGAAAACTCGATTATTCGAAATTTTTGTCGAGTCGGCGAAGTGTACTCTGTACAATGCGACAAGATTCGAAACGTAGATTCCTAGACACCGTACAGAGTGAATAGTGTTGCAAGGAGTGTGCGGGACTTCAGGGAAGCTGTGGAGTAGAAAGTGGGCAGAACTTTAGTGGGAGTGGGCAGGACGTTATAAAAGTGTGCAGGACTTCAGGGGTCGTATTCACCAACAACCCGCCGAGGGAAGTCGAAGGGAAGCGGAGGGGATGATACCGCGCGCGGCAGAGGAGCAGATCAACCCATCTTACACCATGTAAGATGGAAATGCAAAATGTGTTAGGCGCTATTCATACTACTCAACGCCAGCGCGGCACGCGCGTGGTGGCGTTTGTGTATGAATGGCTCGACGCCCCGCCCGTGCGGCACGCGCGTCACACGCCGCCCGCTCCGCCATGGCGTCGCCGGTGCAGTATTCATACTGCCAACCGGAACGCCTTGGCGTTTTCATTCACTGATATTATTTATCGATCGTCTCATTCAGTCCAGCTTCACCGCTCCGCCATGGCGTCGCCGCTGGAGCATTCATAGTCTCCGCAAGCGCGGCACGCGCGTCACGCGCGTAGAAAGTATTCATACACAAACGCCACGCCAGCGGGGCACGCGCGTGCCGCGCTGGCGTTGAGCAGTATGAATAGCGCCTAACGTATCGATATCACTGCGAAAAGATAAAGATTCCATCGCGAAGCGGCCATTCTTCAGCTATGCTATTCGAAAATTTCCAGCGGTCGCGAGGGAAGCCAAGGAAGGCAAGAGGTGGCCGTGGAGCGCGCACTTTGTACTAAAATTTCACCTCATCTACCCTTCGACTCCCCGGCGGTTTGATGGCGAATACGACCCCAAGAAAAGGATATATTTTGCATGTTCAAAAGTAATCGGGGGCACTCAGGATTCAGTTGCTGAATGAATGATATCGCTTTCAAAAATCGAAGTATTACCATGAATACAATGACTGATTACGCTATCTGGCATACGATTCTGCACAAATTTTCATTTTCATGGATGGATCACTTCATTTTCTCAAGTGCCCTCCCCCCGACTACTCAGATAATAACTCAGGTACTCAGGACGACGACCGGCGAACCTCTATGCTGAAAACGACGGCCGGCGCCCCACTTTTGTAGGGTGCCGGCCAGCGGCGAACCATGCTGCATGCGACGCACACGCAGCGCGGATATTGGCTCGCCCGCGAACCACAAAACACGCCACGCCATCTTCAATTCGGCCGGTTGGAAAGACAATTGATAATGATCACGACTGACCACGTCGTAACGTGGTCATCACGTGCACAGCCGGTATAAAAGGCGCCTCATCTCACTAGAGTCCTCAATCGGCATTCTAATGCCGCCCCTTGAAGGTGACTTCGAGTCACTCTCCGGAAGCCAGCATATTTTTGACCGCTGAGGGGATAGGGGTATCTCCACGGCTGGGGGGCGGTTTTCGCCGCGATCCTCGGGGAGGGTGGTTCCTCACCGCAGACTGCGGCGGGGCGTTTCTCCGCCGTGGGGCCGGGGTGGCATGCTTGAGGTAAACAATAATACAAATTATGATCGCGGGCCATCTAGTAAAGGTCGGCGGGCCGGCGAACCAAAAACGGGCGGCCGGAGGACGGAGACCGCCGGCCAGCTGGGAAAGGTTCGCCGGCCGTCGTCCTGAGTACCTGAGAACACCGGTTGAGTGGTCAGCCTTATTTCGGGGGCGGAGCATCTTATCGGCTGAGCGGGCGGGCATGCATTTTGCCCGCTGAGGGGCATGGCTTTACGGGGTCAGCGGGCAGACATATGCATATCATCGGTCCAATACTGAACAACTAAGGGAAACTAGGGCCACATTCGGCGCGGTCGAAATGGGCATCGTGATGATTCTGGCAATGGCGTTCGAACGTGCGGTCATCCACACGATTTGGATCATTGACCCTTCACTCCTTACGATTCGTAGTGACCGAGCGGGCGTGACAGCGGGTCAGTCCGTGAATTTTGAAGCAAGGTAAGGCTCATCGCTTCAGGGATAGAGCGCGAGCCTAGAACTTGCTGGGGAATAGTCAGGACCTACTAGGAGCTTTATCTGCTCCTGCAGATCTATATCATTCACACGGTAAGCAACTAATATCGCTCACACAATCGCCGCATTGAATGCGTGTCAAATATGCATCCAACTCGAAGACAAACGGTTTCGAGCACAGTAAGGGGAAGTGCTGCAAGGAGAGCACGTGCTCCTATTGTGTGTCAAATTACAGAATGTGCCCCATCAAATAGTACGTCAAATGCGTGCATGATACACACTCTACTCGATGACAAAACGAAGTTCCAAAAAAGGAAAGCATACGACGCACTTTTGAGGAGGGGCTGAGATGCCGATAGCGTGACCGGTTTAATTACCCAAGTTTGGGGCGCTTGGCACACCCCGCCGCTGGAGACCTTGTCCAAACACTGGCAGCTCAGCGAGTCAGCCGCGTCGCATGTGGGTGTTCCACATCGCGTGACGGTGTGCTGCTACTATAGCGCTAGTCTATTCTGCATCACGTGCCCTGTTATAAACTTTCGCAGGACGTGCTTCTGCGATACAATTTCGCAGCACGTGCTGCTGTCTGGAGCACATGCGCCTGCGGAGAAGCCTTTCGATGGATGTAATCACTCGAGTTGAATGCATATTGGACACGCATTGGATGCGGCGGTTTTCTGAGTACCGGGTGAGCAGACCTCCATTTATCGGCTGAGGGGCAGTGAATGCAGGGTGAGGGGGCCAGCACTTGCCGGCTGAGCGCTCCACCATTCACCGGCTGAGGGGGTAGTGAATACCAGAGCATGCCGGGGTACAATGTTTAGTCAACCGGTATTGCCTGCCCCCTCAGCCGACGTTACTGCACGAGTAGTTTTGCACCTGCTTCTCAGGCAGTAACGCCGGCTGAGAGGGCAGGCAATACCGGCTAACTTACATAACATTGTACCCGGGCGAGCCCCGGTATTCACTGCCCCCTCAGCCGGTAAATGGTGAAGAGCTCAGTCGGCAAGTGGTGGCTCCCTCACACCGCGTTCACTGCCCCCTCGGCCGGTAAATGGCTGCTCCTCAGCCTGTATTCACTGCCCCCTAAGCCGGCAAATGGAGGTCCGCTCTGCCGGTATTAGTTGCTTACCACGTGAATGATATCGATCTGCAAGAGTAGATAAAGCCCCTAGTAGGCTCTCCCTATTCCCCAGCAAGTTCGAGGCTTGCGTTTCATTTCTGAAGCGGCAAGCCTTACCTTGCTTCAAAAATCATGAACTGACCCGCTGTCAAGTCCCCACGGTCACAACCGACCGTAAGGGGTGAGGTGTCAGTGATCTAAATCGTGTGGATGACCACCCGGCTGCCGAGATGTCGTACGTTCGTGCCGTGGCAGTGTGGAGGAAAGAAGATCACCTCCGTGCAAACCGACGTCAATCCCTCCGCAGAGAGGGTTTTTGTCATGGGAGAGGTGCTGGCTGGCTGCAGCTCTCCTGAGGATTCTTCTACAAATGGCCGGCGTCGAAAGGAATCCAGGACCCGCGAAGAAGAAGAAGAAGTACCCATGTGCCACATGCGAAAGAGATGTCAATTGGTATGGAACCAGCGTCCAATGTTTTGGATGCCAAAAGTGGGTGCACTTCTCTTGTTCGGGTCTCAGTTCTGTGAGGGACCACTATTCTTCCTTTCGTTGTATTAGGGGCAAGGGGACAACCACGAGCCCGCACCATCCCGTAGAGGTCCGCAAGTCCACCGAAGGTGGACGGGCGGACCTCTACGGGATGTTGCGGGCTCGTGGTTGTCCCCTTGCCCTATTGTGTGCTCCGCCTCCAGTAACTCCAATTCCTCATCTACCACCCGCCCCCTATCTATTGTACCCATCAATCTAAACGGCCTTCGGACCAAGCTTTCTGAATTATCTCTCTTTGCCCGTACTCATCACCCGGATGTTATCATGGTCCAGGAAACCAAACTCTCTCCCTCTGCTACCTCTAGACATCCAAACATCCCGGACTATACTGCATATTATACTCCTAGGTCATCTCAAGGAGGCGGAGTCTCTACTTTTGTTCTATCCTCTCTTCCCTCCCACATAATTCCAAACACTCCTGTGGATGGCACTCTCAGTACATCCCCATCTATCTACCTCTAAAAACACCACTTTCTCTTTTTAATATATATATATATATATATATATATATATATATATATATATATATATATATATATATATATATATATATATATATATATATATATATATATATATATATATATATATATATATATATATATATATATATATATATATATATCCCTCCTTCTACCTCTTGTCCCTCAACATACAATCCTATCCCTCTTCTCAAGCAGCTGTATGACTGTTCTCTATCTCCCTCAATTGTCTTTGCGGGTGACTTCAATGCGCACACGTTCTGCTCGTCGCTTGATTCTGATGCTAGAGGAAGTGACGTCGAAGAATGGGCGGAGGAGTGCGACCTGGTCATTCTAAACGATGATCAGCCCACTCGTCTCCCTGCCAACGGCCGATCATCTAGCCCAGACATCTCCCTCGTCTCTTCCAATCTCTCTAATGCTTGCTCTTGGTCGACATCCACAATTCTTTCCAGCGATCACGTCCCTGTCTTTGTCGATATTGATCTCTCTAACTCTCTTGCTCCCTATACAGGTGTTCGTCATCGTTCTTATCTTAATTTAGGCCTTGCAGACTGGAGCCTGTTCAGGGAGGTTGCGCTCCGCCAAGCGGCTGATTATCCGTGGAATAGCGATGTTCACCAGAAGGAGCGCCACCTATCTGATGCTATCTTGAAGGCTATGAAAGCTGCGATCCCTGGAGGCCGCGTAAAGACCTTCTTTCCCAATGTCACCAGGGAAACATTGCAGAAAATAAGGACAAGGGACGCAAAGAGAGCCGCAGATCATCTTGACCCAGACATCACTGCGCTGGATGATGAGATCAGGAAGGACCTTGACAGGCACAAGAAGGAAACTTGGGAAAAGTTCACTGAGAAGATGAACTTCAGAAATGATGCAGCAGCAACGTGGAAGGCCTTGAAAAGGATCTCCGGAAAGTTCACCTCCGCCGACATTTCCACGATTGAATTCGAAGGTGGAGTCTTCAAATCAGGGAAGGAGGCCGCAAATGCTCTTGGGAAGCATTTTTTCATCACTAGAACCAAAAGAGAGAAGCAGAATAGAATAACAGTTTGGGAACTCTGTAAGTTGCCTCTCATGGATGTAGATAATGCAGTCACGCCTGCACAGGTCGAGAAGGTAATAAAGGAGATGAGCAACTCGAAGGCATTAGGGCCGGACGGTTTGAGCCCCGCAGTCTTGAAGAGACTGCCCAGTGAACTACAGCCCATTATTGCTGACGTCATAAATACATAGTTTCGTACATGTACTTTACCCCAAAATTGGAAAGTGGCTCGTGTTATTCCACTGCCAAAGCCGGGAAAGTCACCATCCACGGCTAAAGGGTACCGGCCGATCAGTCTGCTCTCACCCATCGCCAAAATTGCCGAAAAACTGGTCGTGGAGGAGCTTACCGAGCATTAAAGCCAACAGCAGCACCAACATGGTTTCCGTAAATTACATTCCACAACTACGGCCTTGTTGGAAATTGTGAGCTATGTTCTGGACGGTTTCAATGCCATCAAACCCCAACGTACTGTTGGTGTGGTCCTCGACTTAACAAAGGCATTTGACACCGTCAATCTAGGCCTACTATCAGAGTCTGTTGAAGTCTACCATCAAGCCATGGCAGAAGCGGTGGATAACTGCCTTCATTAAAGGACGTCGGGCCAATGTGCTATTCCAGGGACATGTTTCCAATAGCATCCCCATCGCCGCTGGTGTCCCTCAAGGAGGAGTTTTATCGCCTGCACTTTTCAGTGTATATCTAGAAGATCTGCCCGTTCCCCCTCAAGATATCAAGGTCGTTGCATATGCGGATGATATTACTATTCTGTGCCGAGATCGCGACATTAAGGTAGCCGCCAGAAAGATCAATGACTACTTGATCGAGTTGAAATGTTTCTTCGATCGCAAAATGTTCACAGTCTGCCTCCAAATCATCCGTCACCGTCTTTTCCACTGATAATGCAGAGCACAGTGCCCATCCTATGGTGAAATGGGACGAAACTCAATTGCAGGCCACCCGATTCCCAAAGCTGCTTGGACTCGTGTTGGATCCTTCGTTGAAATTTCATAAGAACACTGAGAAGAAGGAAGCCACAGTGAAAACAAGACTCAACGTCCTGCGTGCTCTTGGTGGAACGTCCTGAGGATGCAATAAAGAAACGATCCTGACCACGTATAAGGCTATTGTGCAACCCGCCTTGGAGTATGCTGCGCCAGTCTGGCAGCACATCGTGTCGGACACCTCTTGGTCCAAGCTGCAGCGCGTTTAAAATTGTGCTCTGCGAATTGCAACAGGCTGTTCTATAAGCTCTCCAATTGAGCACTTACACACCGAAGCTCGCATATCGCCAGTTAGAGACCACTGCCAACTCCAGGCGCAACAAATGTACATTAACATCGTGAAGCAGTCGAATCATCCTTCGCGAAGAGTACTAAACCCGGTGAGAGAGAGATGTATCAGAAAGCCTTTCGCTGATGCTCCGTCGAAAGTAGATGTGCAGAGATAGACCGAAGCACAACAAGAACGCCTCCGTCTCTTGCGCGCGGAGCATACCTGATTTGTGAAGGAACACTTGAGCAGAGTTCCCATAAACTCCATCCTGGGAGTCGCACCTATGAAGGTCAGCGAGACAGAGATGGAACTTGGCAGGTGTGCCAGGTGCACCTTTGCATCGTTACGCTGTGGACACTCCCTCATGCTTAAGTCATATTTGCATAGGATTGACAACAGCAAACCTGACGAGTGTCCTGATTGCGGTAGTGAAGGGCATACTACTGTGCACCTGTTCAATTGCCCGAAGAGACCGACTTTACTTACGACAATGGATCTGTGGACGAACCCAGTGCTAGTGGCCGAGTTTCTGAACCTATGACAGAACCCCTCTCTGTGGCTGCAAAGAAGAAGAAGAAGACCACCCGTTCGAATGCCAACACCCGAATCAGCTCGAAGCCCATTTCGCCCGCGCCGTACATGAGACTGGTTCGCTTTAGTGTCTGTCCGATCAGCCGGTGATATGCTATGCCATTGAGTAATGTCTGCCCGCTCAGCCCGTAAAGCCATGCCCCACAGCCGGTAATGCTATGTCTGCCCGATCAGCCGGTGACATGCTCCGCCGTGGATTTGTGTCCGCCCGCTGACCCGGTAAAGCCATGCCCCTCAGCCGGTAAAACGCATGCCCACTATACTTGTTATCCGAAGGTAATTCCTCGGATAATGGATCGATTCGGATAATGCGATTTTAAATTTACCGGATATTGGTTCGATTCAGATAATGCGTTTTTTCAAAATTTCGGATATTGGATCGATTCAGATAATGCCATTTTTCCAATGATTCGGATACGGATATCCGTCGGATAATTTCGGATAAATTTCGGATATTATCGGAACAAATCTCAGGCAACACACACACACACACACACACACACACACACACACACACACACACACACACACACGCACGCACGCCCACACACACACGCACGCCCACACACACACACACACATACACACACACGCACGCACGCACACACGCCCACACACACACGCACGCACACACACACACACACACACACACACACACACACACACACACACACACACGCCCACACACACACGCACGCCCACACACACACGCACGCCCACACACACACACACACACATACACACACACGCACGCACGCACGCACGCCCACACACACACGCACGCACGCACGCGCACACACACACACACACACACACACACACAAAAATGAGGAGAATAGTAGCTACGAAAATGGACATATACATACATAAATTACACGAATGAGGAAACAAAAGTGAGTCAAATAGTTGATATAAAAAATGGACCGGATTACTACATTCAACTTGACCGGTTTACTACATTCAACCTAAAATGAACCGATTTATCCGATTTTATCAGGTTTTATCCGATTTTACGCAAATTTTATCCGTTTTATCCGGTTTTTATCCGATTTTTATCCGTTTCTATCCGAGTTTATCCGATTTTTATCCGTTTTATCCGATTTTACCCGATTTTATCCGATTTTACGCAAATTTTATCCGTTTTATCCGGTTTTATCCAATTTTTATCCGTTTTTATCCGATTTTATCCGTTTTTTATCCGTTTTATCCGTTTTTATCCGATTTTATCCGAATTTTCGACCCTTCGGATAATGGTTCGATTCAGATAATGCCGATTTTAAATTTCCCGGATATTGGTTAGATTCAGATAATGCGTGTTTTCAAATTTTCGGATATCGGATTATCCGAATCTCGGATATCCGGTCGGATATCCGAAATGGAGTGATTCGGATACTAAGTATAATGCCCACCCGCTCAGCCGGTAAGACGCTCCGCCCCCAAAATAAGCCTGCCCGCTCAGCCGGCGACCCTACTTCTCCGCCCGCTCAGCCGGTGTTATTATCTGAGTTTGTATTCCTTATTTCCCGTTGACGCAAACGCGGTGCAAGTATGCTATAGTATATCAGTGCTACCTGTGCCAGTATCACTGCGATCCGTGCGGACTGTAGGATGAACAACTGCATACAAGCTTATAATTTGCCAACGGCACAAACTTATCACGAAAGTGTGCTTCCCAACTCCCTAGTCTGTTCAGAGCTTCGTCCGCTTACCATTGGAGAAAGACGGTGTGTGAATGTAACACACCGCTCTTCATTTATTTTATATCCTACCCTTTATCAATTAGGTACCATCAACTTTGTTTATGGCAGAATTTTGTGCCGTTAGCAATATATAATCGCCTCAAATGCATAACACAAGAGAAATGATATTGTGACCCCAATACTTGCACAGGACAGATCGGAAAAAGTGCAAAAATTTGGTCCCGCAGTGCAGCAAATATGGAAGGGCGTGTTGGTGTTATTCAGGCTTCTGTTTCTCTTCATGCGCACACTCTCACTGGCGCCCTGGACACTCCCACTAAAGTCCTGCACACCTTTTATGGCATTCTGCACACTCCTCCAGGAGTCCTGCACGCTTTTTAACGTTCTGCACACCTTCCCTGAAGTCCTGGACACCTTATATCATACTGCCTACCTTCCCTGAAGTCCTGCACACCTTATATCATACTGCACACCTTCCCTAAGTCCTGCACAATCCCTGCAACACTATCCATTTATTGCTCTATCGTACACCTACCTTTTCCCAGGTTAAATACAGTCAAATTATACTTAATATCCTGTGCGAGCTCAATATAAACATGCTGGCAGCTTCTCTCGGATGACGCACAATTCTTCCCGCAAATCTTCAACCTGCGTCAAAAGTAACTGCAAACATTTCAAAGAATTCGAAAAACGACTTTGAGCGACATTTACCGCTGCGATCCGCGTCAAAAAACGCAGCTTGAATGTGCTTTTTCGCCAGCGGTAAATGTCGCGATACTCTGGTATGCTTACTCATTGCAGACACACGATTTTTGTTGCAGTTTTCGAGGTATGAGGGGGGTAACCAGCTTGACTCACTCATGTCTCCATAAAGCGGTTTGGCAGGCGAGTTTTCGTTGATTTGCCAAGATTGTGGGGCAGCAGCTACTGTTGATGGCAAGACGAGGACTGCGAGCAGTAATTTGACAGTGGGCAGCATGTGACGTCGACCACGGCATTGTTCCGAATAGCTTTATAGGCCTTCAGCATTATTGTTGAATCAGGCGGGCGATAGGACATATTACGACCACGCGGAGAAATACGCGGCGGAAACATCTGGCCATTGTTTCCAAAACAGACGTCACCAAGTCGGAAACCCGCCGATAACTTAAAATCTATCTAGAAATGGCCCTTTCTGTTCTTTTCAGTAATTTTTCGCGTTTGGAGAGAACCTCTGAGGAAGTTAATATCTACCTCAAATCTGCTAGCAATGTGTCCCGCAAAAAAGTTTAAAATGTCTGTAACGAGGTTTCTTTCTCTAACTTCGATTAAGGAGTTTTCCCATATCCCGGTCACGATTCTAGCGTGCATTGTAGTTTTAGTGATCACTAGCGTTTGATTCAATCTTTTCTAGGTGAACGATGTCCGGCGACGTCGCTTGAGAGCGCCAAGTGAAAGCCTTCATAGCCAACTTGACGTAAGCGTTTTCAACGAAATTGTCTATCTTCCTCAAGGGAAGTGTCTAGAGCGTCTTCGCTGCCTAGAAAACGAATTACTTAGTCAGTCTTTCTTGGGCCTTTGAAGTAAAGCTGTGGGCGCAATCTTATTTGGAGGGGGAGCACTCCGGATTCAAGACAGATTGAGGCGGTTGAGTCATTGATAACAGGATCAATCAGAGAATTCCTACGGAGTTTTTAAAACAATAGTAATTAATGGTATCAACCATCTGAAACCGAAGTTCCTCTTTTTACAAGTGGTTTTCAAGCTTAGGAAAAGGGTAAGAGAACATCAGACAATTCTCAGGATGTTTCAGAAAAATTTGCGCACTTGACTAAATACTTGTATAGAAGAGTTATTTAGGGCTGTAGGTTGCGGCAGGTATCGTCCCTGTCAGAGTTGGTTGAAAAAAACGCCGTGGCCGGCCCGGTCGATACGGATGAACCATGAGGGTTATGAATGTTGCAAATAACACCAGGTGTTGCCAGCTGTGGTTGACGCGATCAATATGAATGAATTATGGGGAACGATATCATGGATATCTTTCATTTCTTAACTTATATCATGCGAGTATCGGTCGAGTCAGCCACCTGTATTTTGCGCCCCACCTCAATCGTGTCTTTCATGATTATCGGTCGGGCTGGCTACTCAGACAGTAGGATGCAGGCGGATCGCTGCCTTTTGGCGGGCGGATCGCCATACCCCCGCCATCCGCCCACCAGTAGCCAGCGATCCGCCTGCTAGTAGCCAGCGATCCGCCCGCCACTAGCCAGCGAGCCGCCCGCCATTAACCAGCGATCCGCCCGACAGAAGCCAGCAATCCACCCGCCAGTAGCCAGCGATCCGCCCGCCAGTAGCCAGCAATCCGCCCGCCACTAGCCAGCGAGCCGCCCACAATTAGCCAGTGATCCGCCCTCGATGCCACATGTTGGTTTCCGGTGGTACCCGCCACGGTCTCCGTGTGCGGGACCACCCCCCTAGCAGTGGGGACCATCCCCTCAGCTGCCAAAAATTATTCTTCGGCCTCTATACTTAGTATCCGAATCACTCCTTTTCGAATATCCGACCGGATATCCGAGATTCGGATATTCCGATATCCGAAAATTTGAAAAAAGCATTATCTGAATCGAACAAATATCCGAGAAATCTAAAATCGGCATTATCTGAATCGAACCATTATCCAAAGGGTTGAAAATTCGGATAAAATCGGATAAAATTTGGGTAAAATTTCGGATAAAATCGTATAATTTTCGAACAAAATCGGATAATTTTTGGATTAATCGGATAAAAGTGCACTAGACGACGTCCATTTTCTGTACCGCCTTCTATTTGATCAACCCAGAATTTTCCTCCTACCGAAATCAGAGGAGTCGTTACGGCGCCGAAAAATTGGCGTGGTCAAGTGAGATGACCAAGTAGCTAGTTATTCAGTGTAGAAGTTTTTTTATGGTCGCTTTGCATACTTTTTACTTACTAGTTATCCTGAAAAACCTGTGTATGGATAATGCTGTGACTCCCAACGACGATGGACTGATTGAAAATTTGATTTCATATTTTTATTAATATGCATATATAAAGTTTGAAGTTTGCATGTGAACATGCTGTGAATGCAATGAAGGACTACTGTTTGTTTAATTAAAGATGTTTTCAAAGGTTTACCTCGAGTGCCTGGTTTATTTTTCGCCGTTTTGTCTCAACTTTGCTCCGAAAATATCCGAAGTTATCCGAAATTATCCGACCGGATATCCGTATCCGAACCATATTTTGAAAAGCGCATTATCTGAATCGATCCATTATCCGAAAAATTATCTTTGGATAACAAGTATATCGGCCTCTGAGTGAAGCTTCAGAGGTGACTTTAAGTGACCATTCAGGATCGGCCTCGAAATGCCGAGTGAGCAGTCTGTGCGATGAAGCGCCTTTTATAACCTTCGGTTTGTTTACTCTGAGCATGACACTGATAGCAGAAAAGAACTCGTCAATGATTGACAAGTTTTACCGTGTAAAATTTGAGCGGGCGGATCGCTGGCTATCAAAGCAGTGGCGGGCGGATCGCTGGCTATCAGAGCCCTAGCGGGCGGATCGCTCGCAGGTTGCGGGCGGATCGCTCGCAGGTTGCGGGCGGATCGCTGCATTTCATAGCTCGGCGGGCGGATCGCCGCCTCAGAGCTTGCCATCGATCCGCCCGCTAGCGTGATCAACTTTCCCAGGTGTCGCTATCCGCCCGCCAAAGCGCAGCGATCCGCCCGCTGAGACGACGAGAGGCAGCGACCCGCCCGCAACTTGCCGGCGTACCGCCCGGAGAGGCCTTGATTGCCAGCGGCCAGTCCGCACCTACTGTCTGAGTAGGCCAATCAGCCAACTGGGACCGAGGCTTACCATGTCATTAAGGACGCGAAACCTATCGTAAAGGCAGCGTTCGCAATAGATTTATGTTTCGAATTCTCCACGGAATGGAAAAGATCTGGTGCCCTATAAACATGGGCTGTTGCCATGTGGACAGCCTTGCAGAAACGTACAACCGTCAATTCCGATTCTTCAATACAAGAATTTGAAAAGAAAACAGCAGGTTCTAGCCCATCATAACTTGTTACAATAGGTTCTAACTTGTCGACATGTGCTACACTACTACTACTGTGTACGTTTCTAAAAGGGTGTCCATTTGGAGTCACACATAACCATGTAGCAAGGCATGCTCAAGAAGAACGCAAAAGCCGCGTTTCTGTGCTTCAAGAGAGCCATCCTTGCTCATTGACTTGTGGCAGTGGAAGATTTGATAGCTAATGCCTAGATCTTAAACATAAGGCTTAGTTTCACAAAAAACATAATTTGGAGCATATTCTTCCGAAAGCTACGGGTTTGAAGTATTGAATAAAGAATGACATCCTTTTCTCGGTCCATGCTGAGATGAGTTATGGCAAACTCCAGTCTTGCAGTTCGAAGCCGAGGCAGCATTCGGGGAGAATATTGCTTTCGGTGATGGATGTAGCAGTGTGGCTCCTACCTTGTCTCGAAAGCTTTCATGGAGGCTCTCCAGATTTTTTGGTATCATCCGTAACGAGATTTCTGAGGTAACCATCGATGCATCGCTTGGATCTGCCTGCGAGCCTCGATATCTCCCTCTTGCCAACCTTGTCGAGCTAGGCAGCTCAGAATTTAGCTTGACCAACCTCTGACAACCGGTTAGACTTGAACAAAATGTAAATATCCTATATGGTGCCAAGTCTCGGTCAACTAATGCCTTCTTCTTTGACCTACCAAACGTTCCGTCCTCCAGAACTCTCAGAAGGACGTCTCATGAGGCGTCACCGATCGTAGCTACGTTCTGGCAATTAGAAGTTCTGACCAACAGCACTTGGCTTGCTGACCGAATGCACAGAAAGGGAGGAGTCTTGGGCCCAGCTCGGCTCGCGCTGCGGAAAGTCGCTGCGCTCATTTTGCTGAAGTCCCGCGTATTTAACCAGCCGAACTGGGCCCGAAGCTCCTCTCTTTCTGTGCGTTCAATCAACAGTCCATCTGTACTTTCCCGGAAAGCGTGTCCTTCCTCAAAGTGATGCAAAGTTCGGCGCTAAATCAATTCAACATCTATTAGGCCAGGTTCAAACTTCCAGCATCGAGCGGCGCAACGCATTGTTTACCGTCCATATCGGCCAAAATCGATATGCCTGATATGCACTGTCGCCGTCGCTGGAACTATGATCCCGGTCTGAAACAAAGCAGTCTGTGAATTTGGAACGAGCGAGGCCACCCAGCAAACACTCTCAGTTCAACATAAAATCGTTCTTTGTCGTAGAGGAAGCAGACCCGTACTAGAAGTTCAACTTGCATAAGTCATGGTCACAGATTTATAACGACTTTTCGTTTAGGCAAGATTATTCGGAAGTCAGCTGTATAGTGACGCGCCAGCCAGACCACCTCACCAGCCCCGTACAGCAGTGAAAGCGTCAGTAAAGGTGAGTCAGAGAAGAGCCACCTTAAAGGCACAGGACACCCTGAAAATGATATTCCGACTTTCATGCTTATCTTGGAGAGAGTCACCCGCTGATCACAGTGGTATCTCTGAAATCGTCCAAGACCCCCTTTGAACAGAGTTATGACTCTTCAAAGATGCCTAGATTTTGAGGGTGAAAAAATGGTGGAAGAGTTGTCTCAGGCCTGTAGTTCTCTTCATTCGCAATCGTTGCGCGAGAGCGAGCCAGAATAAGGAGACAGTCCGGCAATGGACTGAAGAACGACGACTTGATGAGATTCATTCATCCATCAAGCAGCTATCGAGTCCGAAAATCTGTTAGGGGCCGGGCCTGTGGTGGTGAGAGAAGGGGGTCGGGCCTGTGGTGGTTGCTTATATCTCGCTTATTTGGAGGAATTGAGATCTCGCCTTTGGCACGTATTATACAGAAGGGGTCTTCTACACAATTACCTGAGAATCTCAAAATTCATATCTGACAGTGTACTGTGCCTTTAATACAATGGATGGCCTACGCTAGCTTTACACGAATTTATTCGACTCGGAAATTCTGAAAAGACCGAAGCAGAAAAATGCATTAATCCGCGTAACAAACAAAAAGGGGGCTTTTTAAGAAACTCACTCAATTAAGCGGCCTCGAAATTACAAAGTTCGAATGAAAGATTTATTCAAAACTATGCGTCAAGTTCCCTTCACTTTTATGCCATAGCGAGGAGCGAGGTACTCCACCAACCTTCACCTCTGGACAGGCGAAGGGAGTAACCTTCACCACTGGGAAAACCGGCGCCACTGAGGAAACGCCCCGAAAAAAGGAAAGTGACCCGACATTTATGCGTGATTTTCAAGATTGGATGGGTGTCATTTCCGATTTTTGGTCCATAACTTTTTTGGGCTCAGAGATAGATTTTTGGTGAAGGTTGTTTTTGGAATCCTTATAGAATTCTGATTCGGATAGCGTTCTCATTTTAAAAAATATGTTCCCCTTCTTCCAGCAGATTTCAGTTTGTAAAGTGCATTTTTTGTGCCTAAAGTTATCGGTTTTTCGTTCATAACTTTTCTTCGTTAAGAGATGGACCTTTGGTAAAGGTTGTTTTCGGAATCCCCATAGAATTCTGCGTCGACTAGTGTTTCCAGTCTGGAAAAATGTTCTATCAATCTTCCAGCCTAATTCTTGTCACGAAACACCGGTTTTTCGCCTATAACTCTTTAACCGTTGAAGATAGTGTTCGGGTGAAGGTTGTTTTTGAAATCTACGCAAAATTCTGCGTCGAATGATATGTCGGGTTTCTAACTGTCCTTGCTCTTTAAGCCAGCCCGGTCGGTGGAGCCGAGCTCCGTTGTTGGCTCCAGCAGAACTCTGCGAATTTTACGTAGATTTTAAAAACATCCTTCCCAAAATCCTATCTTGAACGGTTACAGAGTTATAGGCGAAAAACCGGTGGTTCGCAAAACGAATTAGGCTGAAGGCTAGAGAAAATATTTTTCCAAAGTGCAAACGCTAATTGATGCAGAACTTTAAGGGGATTCCAAAAACAACGTTTACCAAATATCCTTCTCTTAGCGTTGAAACGTTATGAACGAAAAACCGATAACTTCAGGCACAAACAAATGCGCTTTATAAACCAAAATCGGCTGGAAGAGTGAAAACGTATTCCTCGAACCTGAAAACGCAATTCGATGCAGAATTTCATGGGGATTCCAAAACAGCCTTCAGCAAGAGGCTATTTTTGAATGGGAATGGAAAAAGTTATAAGGGGAAAACTGGCACTTTGCAAGCCGAACTTGGTTCGGAGTTCTAAAGCGCGGCAGATCCTCAAAAAATTTCGTCGAAGAATTTTACGGAAATTTCTGAATAAAATACTTTGCGCTTACAATATCCTTCTCCAAAGATCAAATTGTTATCGGCGGGAAGCCTGTAATTCCTTGGTAGAGGTCAGGTTACCTCATGAAGTTTGAGGCACAAAAAGGACGAAAAGACCGAAAACTTGAGATGGTAGAAATGATTTTCATCCTTCAAATCGTGGTGAGAAAGCCAATCTTTGTAGCCAATCAACCCATCCAACAACCTTCACCTCTCGGACCTCTCGGATCCGCCAAAAACACCCACCTGGCAGTCTCAAGGTTGGCATTTGACGTAAAACACCGTAATGACAATCGCGCTCCAGTCTCAATCGACCCGTACCTTTAAAAAGCTCGCGGCGGGAGTACAATGATTCAAAACCCAGCAAGTATGCCAAATCTCAGGCAGATCAATCCTCCACGATATTTCCTTTAGCTCAATAGACTTTCCTTATTTGTGCCAAGATTTCTCTGACATATTGGATGATACGATTCCTAGGATAACTGCTTTTTAGCTCTCCGTGAAGAGCTAATTTTGCAACTCTAGTTGAGTTTTCATGGAATAAAGGCCTCAGAACTGGTATATCGATTATTTAACGATTTCATGATTTGAGCCTTCTTCTTGTGACAGAAACTCTGGCCCTGTTTAAGTTATAATTCATGGGTTCACTCTTGAAAATTATTCAAATACGGTTCATGTGAGACCGATTGATACGCTTTGTATGCGAGCCAATTCAAATGAATGACTCCGAATATCGGCAATCGGTGTACTTATATGGAATTTGAATGAAACCAATTGTTGATAACGTTAGATATCTGGTATGGAAGTTCCATGAACAAATCTTGGGTAACCCCCCCCCCCACCCAACTTGGTTTGCACCCCATTCGGTTCCCAGAAGCTCTATTCCGGCACTCGTGTTATCTGCAACCTTCCCGGGATAGTTTCTCCTTACCCAGCTTTCATATTTCGACAAATGCGGTACTAAGTGCTGCAAATTCACCATGAATAGGTTCTCCCTATGTTCTCTAGCCAGTAATCGGAAATTTGAATGAAGTCATAGTTGGCTCCGTAGAGGGCCGTGCGTTATACGGGCGATCCGCCCAGACCTCTCCAGAAAAAAAAACCTCGGGTCATTACCATCTTCCGTGATTTGCCTACAAGGGAAGGTGGCCTGAAGAAAGTGGCCATTCCGAATGAAATGCATTTCTTAGGATTAATTTTTGATGAATTAAAAATCGGATTTGACCGTTATAGCTGCGCACGGTTCCTCTGAACGAAGTTATAGACGCTTATTGGAGGGTTACCAATGTTAATTGTCTTCATGCCAACCCGACCTACCTTAATCTTTTCTAAAACTGAAATTGGACTTTATAGGCGTGCACAGCGCCCCAACTGACTTCCCTGAACGAACATCGGACGAAAAAATTCAATTTTCGGCGCACGAAAAATCCGTAAGTGCTCCATCTCTATGGGACTCTACAGGTAAGGAGAAATTTTTACGCTAAAATATCGTATGAAGGGGTTTTTGAGGGCTCTGAACACGAATACGAGGTCCATTTTGCAGTTTTCGGGCTGTTTTTAGGTTACGGTTCACTAAGGGGTCATTTACCCACCGCAACCTTCCGCTTACAGTTCCGTTCAGAGAAAGGGAGCCCAGCTAAAAAGGTCAAATTCGAGTTTCTCGTCAAAATTTGATCCTACTAAGCTGCATATCGTTCGAAATGGCCACTTTTTCGACTAGCCTCCCCTAGTTAAAACCATGATGTAAAGCACCACCTCACGCATTAGTGGTTGAGGACAGTTTAGCTCGAAAAGCTGACCACCTCATCACTGCTTGGGATGTGCTTCTAAATTTTCAAATGGTGAAGGTTTCGAGAAGAAATGGAATGAAATTAGTCAGCAGAATAGCTAATCGTTGAAGGAGAGGTTCCACTCCGTCCATCTGGACTCCTCGAAGGCAGAATTCCTGATAGAAATGGGTGTTGAGTGTTCCTCGTGAAAGTGTAGATCTGGCCGTCACTCAAGTGAAAAAAAACGACAATCTGGAGGAGAACTGTCCAGAAACTATTCAAGGAGGTATCTAGATAGATATAGCGATGGTGTTGACTCACGCCAATTCTTGAATATCAGTGCTAATAACTTCAGAGCATAGTATTTGCTCTACTTACAAAAGTAATTAGCGTTGATAAAATTCGGGGTTCGAAAACCCAATATCCGTTTCTATTACGTACTCTGCCTTTGAGCGAGCGGTTGTTTCGCTATCGCAATTCTATATAATATACTAGGAGAACGTGAGTTGTTGTCGAGTGTTGAAACAATACTGTATTTTGTGAAAAGCTTGTTGGGAGCAGTATAAAGCAGGCCATTATGTCGGAACTACAGTCGACGCGAACCGCCCTGGCTTTTTTCGTTCCTTCGCGACTGTTAGCACAAACTCGGTGCAATTGTATTTTCGTGCTCCGACATCTCGCGAACCGTCATGGGGAGCTCTTCCTAGAGTTGGGGGGGGGGCACCTAAGATTTAAGGATATAAATGGAGAAAAACTCTATAAGATGCTTGAGACTGCTATCCACTCATTGTTGTTTTGGAAACTCATTTGAAATACTCCGATTCATAGCTTTTCCTATGGGTGAAGTTAGGTTTCGATATACCGCTGAAATCATTTTTTGCTTGAGCTACGTAACTAAACGCGTTCTCCATCAGGTCACAGCGAGGCGTTGTGGCTGACCTTAGCAAGGCTGCGACTCCACTTTGGTGTTCAACTTTCTGGAAATTTTTCGGAAATTCGTATCGTCCTCTCCGTACGTAGCCGCCTCACAGCAAGACCGCCCGCTGCACGCTCGCTTGCCACGTCATCCATTGGTCATGCCCGTATCGATCCATGGCCCGTCACGCGAGCTGGCTACGTGGATAGGCGAATGTGCACGGAAATCCCTATAGAACCACCTCCCCCCTCGAAAATTTAGTTCACACTTTCTACAACCCCTAGAAATTAAAAACAAATGTTCACTCTGCGGGCCATTTTTTGCTATCCCTCTAACCCATTTGTGTCAAGTCACAAACTCGTTGGATCCTGTTCTCCATATCCGACTTTAATATACAACATACATAAATATCAAGAATGTTTTTGTAGCACCTCTCGAGTTTCTCAATTTTTGGGCCGAAAATTCTGCGTCCCAGCACTACGTGTTTTGTCGTGGCACAATCCCGTTTGACCCTGGCGGCCAGCAATAAACATGACGGCTAGCCCCAGCAGCGACTGATTTTTGGACTGTGGTCTGTTTGTAAGCACAAGAACCTCTACAAGCCGCCAAAGGTGCCCACGAATGGTCTTGGAATCCGGCTCCCTGCTGGACGTTGCGACTGACCTAGGCGGAGCTACGGCCCCCGCCCTTGGAGCTCAAAGTTTCTGAAATTCTCGGAAATTCCCACGAGCACCTTGCTTGTAGGTGAGAATCCAGCCCGAAATTTTACGATCTCTCTCCACAACCGTATAAGGTTTCAATTTTTGGCCAATTTTTTTAAAATCCTTTTCCGCCACCATTGCGCCCGCTCGCCACGCTGCTGAACCTCGCCCGAGACAGCAGATTTTGGTCGGAACCCAGCGGTCCGTTGGCTCGCGGAGGAGCTAAGTTCACTCCCCTGTTGACCGAAATCTCCCAGAAATTTCGAAAGGGCTTATCACGTTCTTACATTGAAAAGTTCTTTCCTTCAAACCGGTCAACTCTTTTTGTGTCAGAAATGGAGCGTCAGAGAAGCGATCCTATTTTGGTATAGAAGAGCGGTTTCCGGTCATTTTTCGCTGTTCTTTCTGACAAGATTGTCTCAGGCGCCCGCTGACCTTTTCAATGAAAAGCTCTCTATCCACGATTTAGCGCAAACACTGCCTTTAATGCTCCCTAAGTGAAAAACTCATGGAAAATTTTGGAATTGGTTATTCTCAGAAGAAAATCGGGAACGCCTAGGGCCTATTCATACTTCCAACCTCTCGCTCTGCCAGACCGGTCCGCGCGGAAAAAGTGGTGAGTATGAATAAAAACACGACCTCCCGCCTCTCCCGTTCCTCCTGCCCCGCCACAGTGGTGTCTCTGGAGCATTCATACTCCCGTCTCGCACCGCCGAGGCATTTGTTGGTAGCATTACTTGTTGCACTAAATTACATCATTAAAGTGTAGCGGGGCTCCAGTGAAAGCGCGCAATACGCCGTAGAAAGTGTGCGGGACCCAAGTGACAGTGCGCCGGACGCCGTAGAAAGTGTGTGGGACCCAAATGAAAGTGCGCAGGACGTCGTAGAAAGTGTGCGGAACCCAAGTGGGAGTGCGTCGGGCGTCGCATAAAGCATGTGGGACCCAAGTGGGAGTGCGCACCACACCACAGAAAGGGTACGGTAGACCAGTGTGTGTGCGAAGGACGTCGTAGAAAGTATACAGAATGAAAATAGGGGTGCGCGTTCGCAGAGTTGCAGTTAGGTTTGAATGTGCAATACCAGGATCAAAATGCACGTCTCCATACGCAAGAAACCGACAAGGCTGTCGTGCGATTATAAATCTTGGCTCAAATGTAGTTGGAGGGTACCTTCCAACATTCAATCCTGAAAATGAAAGTTGCCTTTGATATAGGTTTTCCGATAGCATTATCAGTCAATGTCTATTTAGAAAATCTGTAGAATTCATCCCTGGATAGCCTTTACATACAACAAAACCAACATATCTTATCAAACTTATCAAAGACCACCCACATCGCTCCATTTCTAAAAACAAACTCACCGATTTTCCGCCTCTCTTGCTCTGCCATGGCGATGTCTCTGGAGTATTCATACTTCACTGGCGGAGCGGGTGGTCGTGTTTTCATTCATACTCACACCTTTTGCCGAGCGGACCGGTCTGGCTGAGCGAGAGGTTGGAAGTATGAATAGGCCCTTACTCATAATGGAGAGGAGCGCGAAGGAACAATTTCGCGCTCACGTCAAAATGACGCCCACTAATTTTTTTTTATATTTTTCAACGTTTCTGCAGAACGTTCCTAGATTTTTCCAAAGGGCTTGGGTTCTCTGCGTGAACGAGGTTTTCACGCGAGTGCAATTTTTTCCGACCCCTCCCTATTATGTGTAATCGAGCCGTAATCAGAATTTTTATTAATCTTTCTCCTTACCCCTTTGACTAGATAAGGGAGGTCTTTTCTAATTTCTGGCCCAAAAGTTTCACGTCCCCCTCTCGCATTGCTAGTTCTTCGAATATTTTTTGTGCATCATGTATATCTTATCTTACCTCACGGGTCGGCCAAACCGGTGTTTTTCTTTCCTTACTCATTCATGACTTTCATGCTTATTGACCTGGTTGGTTACAATTGATCGGTCAACTATTAACATTGAGCTAACTAGTGAGCAGGCCATTTCTGACTTGTTCATGTTCACTCGTCACTGACATAAGTCCAAATTCATATGTCAGAAGCAACTGTAAGAGTACTTTTTGCAGGCAGCACAGGGAAACGTTATGGATAAAGCCCCACTGAAAGAGGTTCCAGAGAAGATTTTCGACAAAGATCGTGGGATTACATACCTGAGAGGCAAATTTCTTGGCAAAGGAGGTTTCGCCAGATGCTACGAGCTCACCAATCAATCGACCAATGAGGTTTTTGCGGGCAAAATCGTCTCAAAGACGCTGCTCATCAAGCAGTATCAGCGTGATAAGGTAACCAAATGCCTACATCCCGGATATTCGCCTGATGGACTCTGCAATTTTCGGATTTCCAGATGACTCAGGAAGTGCACATTCATCGCAGCCTGAGCCACCCTCATGTGGTACAGCTCTACAATTTCTTTGAAGATGCTGATAACGTCTACATAACTCTGGAACTATGTGCGCGTCGATCCCTCATGGAGCTGCACAAAAGGAGGAGATCGGTATCCGAGCCGGAAGCTCGTTATTTCACCCATCAGGTTTCAGTCATTCTGCGCTCTATTTTGTCAAACCCCTATGATTTCTGCATAAATAAGAGTGTACTTTTCATTACAGGTGTGCCTAGCTGTGGACTACCTCCACGACAAAAAAGTCATTCATCGCGATTTGAAGCTAGGAAATTTATTTTTGAATTCAGATCTTCATGTTCGTAGTTTAAGATTGAATGACCTCCCCGAATCGTCCAGAACAATAGCCATTGTAGGTCAAAATCGGCGATTTTGGTCTTGCTACAACTGTAGATATGGAAGGTGAACGTAAGAAAACTTTGTGTGGAACACCCAACTACATAGCTCGTAAGTGTTATGACCGTTTCTGAAAACTGTCATTAATATGTATGACGGTTACTTTTTAGCTGAGGTGCTCGACAAGAAAGGGCATTCCTTTGAAGTTGACATCTGGGCTATCGGTTGTATTTTGTACACTCTTCTTTTCGGACGTCCTCCGTTTGAAACAAAATCATTGAAGGTGAGTCAAATGCTAGCCTTCGTGTTGACTTCACATATGTGATAAATTTTTGGATTGCTAATTCTAAGTCTTATAGCTATTCTCCTGAGGATAAGAATGAAGCTACTAGGATATTGAAACGTGCTAAACGAGGAAGCTTGAGAACGCTTTTTTGACTACAAATTGATGTTTCTTAAAACTTCCATAGGTTTACGCAAGATGCTTTTCTGACCACGAATGGGCTGCGACACAAGGTGTCATACTAGTCAACTTTAGTCCTACTTCCTTCTGATAACGAATTCATGGACGTAGGTGCAATCTGAAAAGCTCTACAAGTGGGGCCTGTGAAAATATGTTCACGTCCAGTATTTTAATGGAAATCTTACAAGTGTTTTTCGAAATTTTTAATAGGGGCGCTAGGATTGCAGCAACGTGCGGGAAAGTTAGTTCGGGACCCAAATAATATGACAGGTCTTTTAGACCACTCAAAATGCTCTTTGGAAACCACATTATCTTTTTCTTCCTCTTATCCACGAAAAGGATATTATCATAGGCCCAGAAACTGGGCGACTAGCGTCGGATTTGTCCAAAGGTGCGCGTTTTAGGTGTAATACTTTCAAATGTATAACGCCTTAAAGTTAATCTCCAAAGGCTCAAAAACTTATATTTTATTTTGGTCCTAAACGAGTTTTCCGCACGTTTTTGCAACGGGAGCGACCCTATTAAAAATTCTGAAAAGTGCTTGTGGAATTTTCATCAAAATCCTGGGCTTTTGTCATACTTTCAAGGCCCCCGCCCGGAATAGCGCTCTTCAGCTCGCACCTGCGTCCAGGAAAATTCTGGTTCCATTTCAGATATGGACAGCCGTACTATTGATGCTGTTTCCGTACCCTGTACCAAACTTGTGTGCCCTTAGGGCAGCAAAAAATGTTCGGCCTTCGACGGGATTGCACCTTTCAGGGAGCGTCCACAGCTAGCGACGAGCCACGGTCGTCGCTAGCTAGGTTATGTTTACACATGAGGTATTGTCGTTCTCTGGGCCAAATTCCGGTCCGCAATTGCGGACTATGGCTATCGCATCATGCGGCACGTGCTAATCGTGCTGGGAGAAGGGTGAATCGTGCCGGGAAAAAGGTGAATCGTACCGGGACCAAGTGGTCCCAGCACGATTAACACATGTCGCGTGATGCAATAGCCGTAGTCCGCAAATGCGGACTACGGCTATTGCAGAGAACAACAGCATTGGTTGAAGCCAGAAGCGATTAGTGTCTCTTATGGCGCCGCTAGGAGCGACAGGCGCCAGTAGAGACGATCGCTGGCAACGTGTAACTCATGCTTTTGCACTCGGCAAGCTCTGCAGACCAGTTCTAGACCGCCTTCTTGAAGCACGTGGCTCCACGTACGGTCAATAACAGGTTAGCACATGAGCACTTGTCGCTGCAGCGTCACTCGTCACTCCGGCTGTAGATCAGTAAATCATCATCATAGAACAGGCTAGCGCGAGTGGACCGCTTGTCGCTAGCTATGCATAATCCGTCGAAGGCATCGTACGCGCTGAAAACCACCCACCGTTTTTTGGGTTTGATTCATTGGTTGGGCCTGCCTGAGAACGTAGGTAGAGTTCGTTGGGTCATCAACGCATTATTACAGGCTATAAAAGGGCGAAATTTACTTGGTTCTTACCCGTGCTGGTGCGGAGCGGAGGTTAGAGACAGTGAGAGAGCGTAGGGCAGATGGAGGCCGAGGCGTCAAGCGCGTCGCTCGCGCCTCGAATGATGTGAATTACGACGTTTTATAGAGGGTTTGAAGATGAAGGTGGGGTGATCAAATTCCGTCAAAAGAGGCCGGCCCAGGGTCAAGCGGGGTTGTGAAATTTCGCAACGGGGGGTAAGAAGGGGGTCGCAAAAACCTTGGCCCGGACATGAAGGTTAGGGGAGGATCGCAAAAATTTCGGATCCTACATACATAGATCAAAAATGAAAATTTGGTAAAGATATTCCGAAAATTCTCGATGTTCTTGGTCACCAAAGGGAAGGATCGTAGCATTGCTAAGGTTTTAGACGACTGTGCAAAACTACTGAACGAATTTTCGGCATCTGCCAACTTTAGAAATCAAATATAAACAGCCCAGAAATCGCGCTTCGAGGGGGGGAACAAAAATTCTGAATTTTGGAAAAAAAATTCTGATGGTGGGGGGGTCGCTCTGATTTTGAAAAATTACGCAACGCCCCGCTTGACCCTGGGCCGGCCTTCCGACAGCCATGTGGGCATCAGATGAGAAAAGAAAGTAGCTTATCAACAAATGATACAGCTTAAAGGCAGCATACAAGCTTGTAACCGCGGTTAAGATACTTAATGGGATAACTCTGATTACAACACCTACGCATCTTGAAGCGTCAAAAACCATCCGCAATGCCGCCACATGAGTAAGAAGTTGGCCCCGCCCCGTATCTGCCCGCCACCTGTAATTTCAAATGTATTACATGTGCAAGCACATGTGATAGGACATTAAAAAATCAACAATCTGAACACAATCAATTCAATCACTATCAAACTAGTTAAAAAACAAGGCGAATGAATGGTTCCTGTTGAAGATACCGACCGACCACCGTTTTGAAGCCAGCATAGGTAGCCGGCACTTGTGTTTGCGTTCTCCAAAACAGGGGTTCTGGACCATTTACACCGTCGCCGATGTATGTGGTTGGTTCAATGAGCACACTAGAGAAACCACATACATCGGCGACAGTGGAAATGGCCTAGGACTCCTGTTTTGGAGGAGAAAGGCAAATACAGGGGGCGGAGAAATACAGGGCAGGGCCAACTTCTTACTCGTGTAGCGGCATTGTGGGTGGTTTTCGACGCTTCAAAATGCGTAGGTGTTCTGATTCCGTAGCTATCTCAAATATGTTTACGAGCGTGTATGCTGCCTTTAAATGAGGGGGGGGGGTAGATGACCACTCACCAAAAAAAAACGGTGAGTGGTTTTCAGCGCGTACGATGCCTTCAAGTAATCTAAAAATATTTTTATGCCTTCGCACTTCGTGCTCCGACATAAATTCGCTTTTCGCCTGTGGAAACGAAGGTTTATGGATAGAGGAATCTTGAGTGTCTCGTTTCTCGTGTTTAGGGCCTCCACTGCACCGCTCAGCGCTTCTTCCTCCTTCCTTTGAAAGCTTATTTTTATCCAGCAGTAGCAGTTTTTGTAGTACAGATTCGTTGAATTCATATTGTGAAGCGAATCCTTTTCTGGTGAAGGACGGAGTAGACGCAGACTGAGTTCAGATGAAGTAGGAGCTTGTTCCACTCGCAAAGCTGCAATGATCGCATCGATGTCTTCCTGTCCCAGCAGTCTCAATCGCTTTGGAAGAATTGAAGTTTTGGGCGATTGTGAGGTACTTTGATCCTTATTCATGATTACAAGGCGATCTGAACGACTTGCACGTCTTGGTAAGGTAACAACAGAATAATTTTTTTTCAAAGTGCTTCCGAAACACGTACATGTGGACGACCTTGACGCTCTAATCAATGCAAAGCAACAGAAATTTGAGATTGTAGCGGGTTTTTCTTTTCTCCAGGAATAAACACGCAATGAGCCTTGTAATACTGTAAAAGTCAAATATCTTATGAGAATAGTGATTCAATGCATATCAAAACGACATGAAACAACTTACAACGAGAGAAATGTAGTGTTTCAGAGGATAAATGAAGTGCGTGTCACTCGTTGACAACAAAACCTGGAATGGTTCGAGAAGGAGGGACAAGTCATGGGATGGGCCCATGACTTGTTTCACAATCATCTTGGCACTGTGCCAAGATCCTCTAACGTCTCTAACGTAAACAGGCGTTGTCGAGACAACCAGGTTCCATAAACCTTCAGATCTCCCACAGATCGAAAAGCATACACTTTCGAAAGATATTATAATGAACAACATTCTTGCTTCTTCTTCTTCTTCTTTGCAGCCACTGAGAGGGGTTTCGTCACAAGTTGAGAAACTGGGCGACCAGCACTGGATTCGTCCACAAGTCTATTGTAGTGAGCGTTGTTGGCTTCTTCGGACAGTCAAATAGGTGTTTAGTGTCGTGGCCTTGGTTTCCACAGTCCGGGCACACGTCAGGCTGACTATTGTCGATCCTGTGCAGGTAAGACATAAGCAATGGAGAATGTCCGCAGCGCAACGAAGCGAGGATACACCTGGCGCGCCTACCGAGCTCGGACTCGGTATCACATACCCTGGGCGGCACATCACCGAGAATAGGGTTGACGGCCGCTTTGGCGAGATGATCCTTCACAAACCGGGTGTGCTCCGCGCGTAAGAGACGAAGCCGTTCTTGATTCGAGTCGGTCCATCTCTGTACATTCACTTTGTTCGGAGCATCGGCAAACGGCACTCTGATCGATCTCTCTCACGGGATTTACTAGTCTTCTCGACGGATGATTAGGTTGCTTAAGGACATTAATAAACATCTGCTGAGCCTGGAGCTGACAATGCTCTTTCACTGGCAAGATACGGGCCTCGGCGTGAAGGTGCTCAATCGGTGAGCTTTTGCACATCCAGTGGCTATTCGTAGTGCAGCATTCTGAATTCGCTGCATCTTAGTCCAGGAACTGTCCGACACGATGTGCTGCCAGACAGGTGCAGCATACTCCAATGCAGGCTGCAGAATAGCTCGATATGTCGTCAAGATTGTCTCTCTGCTGCCACCCCAGGACGTTCCTCCTAGAGCTCTCAACACATTAAGCTTTGCCTTGATAATTGCCTGCTTCTGTTCAGCATTTTGTGAAACTTCAGCGATGGGTCCAAAACGAGGCCCAGCAGTTTAGGAAATTGCGCTGTAGGCAAGAGGTCACCATCCCACCTGACAACAGGTTGGGCGCTGTGTTCCTTTGGGTCAGATGTGAATACCGAAACAGAAGACTTCGCCGCGGAAACTGTGAGCATCATACTATCGAGAAAGTTTTTAAGCTCGACGAGATAGTCGCTGATCTTGTTTGCGGCTACCTGTATGTCACGATTACGGCACATGATGGTGATATCGTCGGCATACGCAACAATTTTTATGTCTTCAGGAGGCTCGGGTAGGTCTTCAATATACAGGCTGAAGAGGGCAGGTGACAAAACTCCACCCTGCGGCCCACCGGCTGCTACAGGTATACTATCGGAGACGTGATTCTGGAATAGCACTTTGGCCCGACGACCTTTCGTAAACGCTGCTATCCAACGCTTCTGCCACGGTTGCAGCGAGGACTTCAATAGTTTCTCGGACAAAAGTCCTAGGTTAACAGAATCAAATGCTTTGGTTAGATCGAGGGCAACGGCCACTGTTCTAAGAGGCTTTCTGAAATTGAACCCATCGACCGCATAGCTGACAATCTCCAGAAGGGCAGTGGTGGTGGAGTGAAGCTTTCTAAACCCATGTTGATGTTGCTGTGCCTCATTCTGCTCTGCCAGGTCCCTTACGATTAGCTTTTCGGCTACTTTCGCGATCGGTGATAACAGGCTAATAGGGCGATAGCCCTTCACCGTGCTTTGCGATTTGCCTGGCTTAGGCAGGGGTATCACATTGGCGGTCTTCCATGCTTGTGGTAGAGTGCAGGTTCGGAAAGAAGTGTTTATGATATCTGCGATCATCGGTAGAAGTTCCGTGGGAAGCTTCTTCAAGATGGCTGCTGAGATACCATCAGGTCCGAGAGCCTTCGAGTTCCGCATTTCCTTGATAGCCTTCTCCACCTGAGCAGGAGTAAAGGCCTCAGTGGCGTTCATCAGCGGCAGACGGCTTAGTTCTCTTACCGTGACTCTGTTTTGTAAGCCACGCTTGGTACGTGTGATGAAGAAATTTTTGCCAAGAGCATATGCGGCAGCCTTTCCTGATTTGAAGACGCTGTTATCGAACTCTATGGTAGAGTTCGAGGAGGGGGCGCACTTGCCAGATATCTTCCTCAATACTTTCCACGCAGTTGTTCCGTCGGTTTTAAAGTTCAACCTTTCAGTGAACTTCTCCCAACTGTCTTTCTTGTGCTTGTCCAGATCCTTTCTTATCTCTTCATCCAGCTTGGCCACCTCAGGGTCCAAATGATTCTCAGCTCTCTTTTCATCTCTTGTCCTGATCTTCTGTAGAATCTCCCTGGTGACATTAGGGTAGAAACTTTTCACACGTCCTTCAGGTATGGCCGCTTTTGTAGCCTTCCGGATGGCGTCAGATATGTGATGCTCTTTCTGGTGCACATCGCCATTCCATGGATACTCAGCTGCCTGGCGGAGCGCAACCTCTCTGAACAGGACCCAGTCAGCAAGGCCTAAATTGAGATAAGAACGTTGACGAATACCAGTATAAGGGGCAAGAGAGTTTGAGAGATCAATATGGAGAAAGACGGGAATGTGGTCGCTGGGAAGAGTTGTGGAAGTGGACCATGTGCAAGAATTAGAAAGATTGGATGAAACGAGGGAGATGTCCGGGCTAGAAGGTCGAGTAGGCTGATCATCGTTGAGGATAACCAGATCACACTCCTCAGCCCATTCCTCGACGTCTTCCCCTCTGGCGTCGGACTCAAGCGCAGAACAGAACGTGTGAGCATTGAAGTCACCTGCAAAGACAGCTGATGGGGAGAGAGAGCAGTCATGCAACTGCTTAAGAAGAGGTATGGGGTTGTAGGTTGGGGGACAAGAAGTGGTAGGAGGGATGTAAATATTAAATAGAGATAGTGGAGTTTTAAGAGGGAGGTGAACGGGAACGCACTCGAGAGTACCGTCCTTAGGAACATTTGGAATTAGATGAGAAGGTAAGTTAGAAAGCACAAACGTAGAAACTCCGCCTCCAAGAGCTGTCCTTGGGATGTGATAGGCAGTGTAGCCTGGAATGTTTGGTTGGGGATAAGTGGTAGAGGGAGAGAGTTTGGTTTCTTGAACCATAATAACATCCGGATGATGAGTACGTGCGAAGAGTGAGAGTTCAGACAATTTGGTGCGAAGGCCGTTAAGATTTATATGTACAATAGAGAGGGGCGGTTGGTGAATGAGAAATCAGAGTTGCTGGGGCGGAGCACAGAACACAACGGAAGGATGAGTTGTGATGCCTCACAGAACTAAGACCTGAACAGGAGAAGTGCACCCACCTTTGGCATCCAAAGCATTGGACGCTTGTTCCATTCCAGTTGACTTTCTTGCTGCAGGTGGCACATTGATACTTCTGCACAGGTCCAGGATTCCTCTCGACGCCAGCCCTTTGTAGTAGAATCTTCAGGAGAGCTGGGGCCAGCCAGCGACTCTCCCATGACGAAAACCCTCTCGGTGGAGGGAGTGATGTCGGTTTGCACGAAGGTGATGTTGTTTCCTCCACACTGCCACGGCACGAACGTACGACATCTCGGCAGCAACATTCTTGCAAAGCAGTAAAGTATCCATCGTTTCCCAGCCTTACAAAACAGTTAGACGTCTGGTGGGATCGAACCTGTGATATCTAAGTTGCTTAAAAATACATTTTGCATTAGAGTAGGATTTTTCAGGAGCGAGAGACACTGTTATTAGAATCATTTCCATAAATACTATCACCACAATTATCATTAATATTACTCTTAAAATCATTAGTATAATAATTATTATTATTATAAGTTTTTCGTACTAACAGTATGGCTCCCAGTATCTCCCCGCCTCTGATGGAAGCCCATCTTGGTTCATGGTCAAAGGTTCGATCCCCCACCGAATGTCGAGGGGTCTGGGCCTTCCCTTGTGACCTCGCGCCATAGTCTGATCGCAAAACGCTCGGCTCGAGACCAAGCTGAGCCAGAATTATCACTTTTCGGTGAAGCGCCTTCTCGTACTGCACCTGAGAAGCTCCTGCTCCGCTCTCACTTGGGCTTTAGTGGTGTAGTGCGACAACCAAGCATGAACTCAGCATCTTGCGTTAATATACCTTAACGTGTGTTGCGACGTTGAACTGCAAGTCAGCAAAACATCATGAATCGTGCGGAACGTAGGAAGTTTAATGCTCAACGTTTCAGGAGACTTATAGCCGTATCAAGATGAATCAATACCGAGTTCCATCCACTGCATCACAAACAGCTAGTCATCTTATACAAAATCTGTTGGCAGCTGACCCTGCTAAAAGACCGACGATCAAACAGGCAAGTATACGAGCTATTGAAACTTCTTCATTTATTCGCATCTTTATCTGACTTTCCCTTGACCATTTCATGGTGGTCTTCACTGCCATTGTCATGAAAAGGAAGATCAGTTGAGATCAAGTATTTCTATACAGTTATTTCCCCGCAACTAACACGGGAAGTGTTTTTAGTGGTAAACGCATCTGCGAAAACGACTAGTATCGTTAATATCTCTTATGGCTCAATAGTAAAACTGCGCAGTATCTCGCCCCGAGCTACAGGTTCCAAGAAGTTATAAGCGTTTTTCAAGCTTCACGAAAAGGCAATCTCCATCAGACATTTTTTGGGTGTTCCGAAAAATTTCCTCGGGTTTTGCTCAAAACTTGTATTGAAGGATAATCTAGGGTGTTGAACACGAATCTGGCTTCAATTTGTAAGTTCTGAGGTTTACTGTAGGTTACGGTAGGTACCATGTCATTTAGGGGGCAAAACCTGCCTTAGCATTTTGAAAATCGAGAAGCGGACGTTAAATTCGTATTCATTCGTATTCACCACCCTGAATAACCCCGTGTACAAATTTTGAGTCGAATCGGAGACTTTGACCAATCTACCGTATACCCACCGTAATCTACCTTAATCTGTCGAAAATCGATGAACGTACTCGAGATTTGTGTTCACCACTCTAAATAATCCCTAGAGAAACATTGTGAGCCGTTTCTATCGTAGCGTTCCGGAAATCGTCAAAAGTCGCGATTTGCCATAAAATTTTCGCCCGATGGGAAGCTTTGAACGAATTTAGTCGAAAGCTTCGGAAAGTTGACAGATTAACTCCAGATTCGTGATCAGCACCTCAAATAACCCAACTGTGAGAATTTTAAGTCAAATCTGAAGCATTTTTGTACAACGATTTCGGAGCAGGGTCAGGCGGGATAGTGCAGCACCACAACAGTACATGTGAGGAAGCTATCTTTACGTAACGATGAAATAGATATATTTTAGGCAGTATTAAAATTTTCAGCTCATAAAACAAGTTTTTAGACGAGTTACATTCATTAATCGGGCCTATTACCGCGTAAATTCTTCACTTCGAAAATTGGACAACGTACGCCCCCCCCCCATAAAATTTCAGATTTTAAAAATTCTGAAAAAAAAAGATTTAGATTCTCGATGAAATCCCCCACGAACTGATACCTAGCACCCCTCCTACCACTTGAAAATCACGAAGAAAATCGCCTAAAACACGTTTTACCGTTGTCCAAAACCGCGCCTTTGGCCGAAATTGGACAGCGCTATTTTTTTTTCATAATGAGCAATCCTAAGGTCCTGAAGGTAAGTAATATGTTCATCCTTGGCCTACCGTCTACTAACTACCACGATGTCGCTCGGGAACTCCTCAGTTTAGACCAGACCACACGAAAATGTCGCGCTCTAATGCAAAACCGCGTCTGCCACCGGCGCTGGTTTTGCGGGCACTGTTGCGCAGTGCAGTGACCGCAAAACCACCGCCGGTGACACCCCCTCTCCCACCCGCGCCCACACCACTTTTGTTTCAACTATACTATGTAGTTGGGAGTCGAACTTTTTTGAACCTGTGAAGGTTTGCGCGCCCATAAAAGGGTTCCACCCTCCCGGAGGTCTTGATGCAAACCTAGTTGAGGGTTTCTTATCTGTCAAAATGTAGACTTCTGCCGGTGTCTGCTATTTGATAGTGCCATCAGTCATTGTTCTTACAGAAATTCTATAAAAATGCTCAGAGTTCTGATAGTGTAACCCTCATTCTTCCCTCGTATCCTTAGTGACCCCATCCAATTAGGTTTGCACCCGCGTGTCGTGATTCACGACACCCGGGTGCAAACCTAGTTGGATGGGGTCACTCAGGATACGAGGGAAGAATGAGGGTTACACTATCAGAACGACTCGTGAAGCCTTGTGATTAGTGAGCTGGTATCGAGAGTTCAAAACGTCCCCGACTAATGGTCGGCATACGCCGGAATTTCGCCCATTTCGAGGTTGGACTTCATTAAAATTTAGGAAACGTTCTACATCTTAACCGTAATTTCCTCAACTACGAAAACATTCTATCAGCTCAAGCTCGCCTATTGCGTCATTTTTAAATCATTCCTGACTTTTTGTTAGCTTATTGCACCATCAAGATTGGGACAAAACTTGAAGGCAGTGTTCACGGTGAAAAAAGGTGTTCGAAATTCCACGAGGAATGGGTAGTGGAGGGACACTCTGTAGCGCTAACGTCGAAAGAACACATGGAAACGAGTCAGGAAGACCCCCATTAGAGCCCGAAGTTGCCACTTTGAGCGCAAGGCAAACCCCAAAAGCGCATTGCCCGCCCACCGACGTGAACGAATGAAAGCTTGAAATCGTGAGATGAGCAATGGTTTTCGATTATTGGCCTCGTTCTTCTCTTCATTCTCGACTTCTCTCTTTACTCAGGTCTGCTCGCATATATCGGCTGCAAAAGACGGAAGTTACAAGCCTCGGTAAACTCGTCTACCATACTCCCCTAGCAAAATTTTTGAGGGACCATAACTCCGTTCCCAGAAGGTCTTTTATGATTTCAAAGGCATCATTGGGATCAGCATGGGACCGTTTTCAAGATAGGAGGCGGAAAAACAGAAAAACGATTTTTATCGTGGACACTGCCTTTAATGCAATCAAGGAACAAGTATCCAGCGTTTTTTATTTGCTTTCTGCTTTATTTGTCCGCATTTTTCTTCATCGATATGCCATCTTGAGATTGTGAGGCGATCTGTGTCAGAATTTTAATTACTTCTTCCTCAATACAGATGTTGTTGCTCTATAGCGAAGGGCAAGTCAAAACTACACTTCTCGAGGCTAATCAGTCGGATAGGAAGTGCAGTAATTATTTTTCAAAAATTCAGGTTGAAATATACTTTTTTGAAAATTTTCACCACAAAAACTTGAAATATATTTCAGAACCCTAGGGCAGGGTTGAGCAGGGTTGCGATTCGGCGCAACGGGGGGTCGTAAAATATATGGGAAATTCTGCAAAGAAGTGAAAATCGGAAAGGGGGCTCGTACGATTTGACCGAATTCTACCACAACTTTGAACTTTTTCCACCTTTTTCATTCTCGAAAAGCTTAAGTAATTTTTCGTCTCGGGAGGGGGTCGTAAAATTCTGGAAACTTTTTAAAAAATTTGGTCAGCGGGGAGGGGGGTCGCAGCTCCGCCGTAAATCGGCCCAACGACCTGCTCTACCCTGCCTTAGGGAGACGTAAAAGTTTTAACACTTCAAAAATTTTGATCTCCAAGTGGGGGGTGTAGCTTCGTCGAGGTTCTAGACAACGGTCTGTCTGACCCTGTTTCAGAGCCCTCTAATTGTTATGAACAACCGCCCACCCGAAAGTCCGTATAGGTCCAAAACGCTATCAGTCTATGCAAAGTTCGGAAAATGGGTCTTCACCCAAAATATGCTCAGTGGGGTAGTTTTGGGTGCTGAACACAATTATGAGGTCCGTTTCCGGATTTTCTGAAGACTAACGCGCGTTCTTGAAGGTACAAGAAGCACAAAACTTCTTGTAGCTTTTAACTTCTTGGAGCCTGCAGATCGGGGCGGTATACTGCGCAGTTTCACTATGGAGGCCCAAGAGATGAGACCAATACGAGTCGTTTTCGCTCACACGATTATCACTGTTTGGGCACAGGGTTCTATGAAAGAGTACTGCTTTCAGTTTGATGAGCGTTACCTGTCATTACTTCGTTTTTTTTTGCGAGGGCATCTTCTATCTTAATACATATCTTGTTGATATTTTCTTTAGTCTTTTTTTAATGGTAAAGGTTTGGCCAGAGTGTTCGTATTTCATTGAAAGTCCTGACATTATCATTATTTACCATTCGCAGGAGTTTTTCGGTAAGCAGCGGCTCGTGATTGAGAGTAAAAAAATGACTCTTACAGGTGTTAGGTCATGAATTCTTCCGTTCCGGTTTCATGCCTACACGGCTGCCAATTTCTTGTCTTACAATGGCTCCGAAGTTCAATCGGCATAGCGAGGTTTGGAAACAACTGTTGCTTTCACAAAATTCTTTGGTTCATTCTATTCTGTTAATTAAGGTTGGTCCCACGCCTCCGGTTGCCCCCGATCGTCATGGAGTGCCTCACGGAGTGCTTAGTCCCAAGCAGTTAGTGAAGTGAGTTAGCTGCTAATAGATATCTGTAGTTGTGTGTTCAACATTGTTCCCATAAAGGCAAGATCTAATGACTGGACATGCTCGCGCGCTCAATGCTGTTCCAGAAAACAAGGCACTCGATGGAGATCGTGATAGAGGTGGGAGGCAAACAAAGTGTATGGCTGCAGATCAATTATTGATTTATTTTTAAGGTGCCGCCAACCGAACTCCAGACGATGGGTATTTGTCTGAATTGTACGAGCAGGTTACTGCAATTTGTGGCGTTCGGGTGCAAGAGGTAAGTATTTTTAGGGATGTTTTTGGTCAGGATTGATTCGATATCTTCATAGATGGAACTTGAGAGCGTTTTTTTTTATTTTTAGTGGAATTCTAGCCACAAGGTAATCAAGGTCTAGAACGGGATGTGATGCACGCCAATTGTGCGCTGGCCTCCCCACCGAGATCTCGGCTTAGTAGCACTTTCGCTGATTTTCTCAGACCCCCCTGCACTTTGAAAAACTTCTGGCAGTAAACGATAGCATTTTCGTAGTTTCTCAGAACTTCTCTCTCAAAATCTCAAGTCATTGGCATCCGCTGTGATTTGCTGAAGCAAAGGTCCAGAACGAGATTTGGTGCCAATTTTGGGTAGTTGAATAAAGTTTTGCAATGAGATAAAGTCCAAAAAGGACCTTATCTCATCGAACGTAGATTTTCAAATCGCGCGGTCACGCAAGGGAGATTTGGAGCCAAAACGGTTGCGCGCTTCGCGCACTATAATGCTGTGTTTGTGACAATCCCTGCTTACAAGGGAGCCTCGCATGGTGTACCCCCGGATCAGAAAGCTGATGAATGTTTTCTGGTCAACTGTCACGCTCTCTTCGAATTTGAACTCGGATTTTGCTGCGAACAACTGCGAAAAAAGTGATAGCCTTCTCAGATTTTGTTTCCTGCAGCTGAGTTGAACGTGACGTTTGTAGTTCTTGAATGAATTTGGCTTAAAAGTTAAATGGAGTGTTATTTGACGTACTGCGCTTCAATTCTAGGTCAACTTTTTTAATTTTCAAAAGAATAAGTTGGGGGTCCTTGAGTAACAGATTTGAAAAAGCTAGAAGCCTCTAATTGTTTGTTAAGCGCCTTTTTTCTATCAAAAAAAACAAGCTTTAGTGTTTGGAGAATCCGGGAACGGACCTCACAATTTTGTTCAGCACCCAAACCTACCCCACTGACAAGGGAAGTGTTTAGAGTGGTAAACGCATCTGCGAAACCGACCAGTATCGTTAGTATCTCTTCTGACTCAATAGTAAAAATGCGCAGTATCCCGCCCTGAGATGCAGGTTCGAACAAGTTATGAGCATTTTTTAAGCCTCGCGAAAAGGCAAGGGTACACCCATCAGCCATTTTTTGCGAGTTTCAAGAAATTTTCTCGGATTTAGCCCAAAACTTGTATGTAGGGGTAATTTAGGGTGGTGAACACGAATCTGGAGTCCATTTGTTGAAGTTCCGAGGTTTACTGTAGATTACGGTAGGTAACATGTCATTTAGGGGGCAAAAGCCACCTTAGTATTTTGAAAATCGACAAACGGACGTGAAATTCGTATACTCCACCCCCGAATAACCCACGTATACAACTTTTGAGTAAAATCTGAGATTTTGACCAAACTACCGTATACCCACCGTAATCTACTGTAATTTGCTAAAAATCGATAAACTGACTCCAGATTCGTGTTTACCACTCCAAATAACCCCCACATGAACAATTTGAGCAATATCTACCGAAGCACTCCGAAAATCTCGAAAGTGGCGTTTTTCCCTCAAAATTTTCTCCGGTTGGAAATCTTTGAACGAAATTAGCCGAAAACTTTCGAAAATCAACTAATAAACCACAGATTCGTGATCAGCGTCCCAAAACCCCTCTGGGAGAATTTCAAGTCAAATCTGGAACATTTTTCTAAAACGCCGCCAGAGCCCTCTAATCTGTACAAATATTCGCCCAACCGAAAATCCGTACAAGTCTAAAATGCTGTCAGCCTGGACAAAGTATGGAAAATGCGCCTGCATCCAAATTTCGCTCAGGGGGGTAGTTTTGGGCGCTGAACACATTTATGGGGTCCATTTCCGAATTTTCGAAAGATTAATGCCCTTTTTGGAGGGTACGAAAAGCACAAAAAATGACCTGTTTAAGCTTGTAACTTCTTGGAACCTGCAGCTCGGGGCTGGATACTGCGCAGTTTCACTATTGAGCCACTAGAGATATTAGTCGTTATGGCAGATGCGTTTACCACTCTAAACACTTCCCTTGTGAGCAAATTTTGGGTGAAGACACTTTTCCCAAAGATTGTAAAGAATATAGCGTTTTGGAAATAAACGGATTTTTTGTTGGGCGTTTACGTATACCAATTAAAGGGCTCTAAAGGCGTTTTAAAAATGTTCCAGATTTACTCTAAATCCTTCCAAGTGGGCTATTTGGGGCGCTGATCACGAATCTGGGGTTTATTTATCGATTTTCCTAAATATTCTTCTCGATCCATCGAGGGAAAATTTGATGGCAAATCGCGACTTACGACGATTTCCGGAGTACTGCGATAGATATGGCTCAAATCATTGCTCTGGGGGTTGTTTGCAGTGCTAAACACGAATCTGCAATCCGTCTATCGATTTGAGGTCCATTTTTGGTTTCGAAATCTTAAGGTAGGTAACGCCAGTTAAAAGGCAGTATGCCTACCGTAACGTACATTAGCCCTGAGTCGCGACAAACAGACCCCAGATTCGCATTCAGCGCCCTTAATAATCCCCAGCTGAAAGTTTTGAGTGGGTTTCGAAAAAAATTTCAAACCTAGAAACTGGCTGATGTACCTTTACCTTTTCGCAAAGCTTCAAAGCGCTTATATTTTCGTTCAGCAGTATCCGCAGCAAAATCCGATGTCAGATTCGGAGAAAACTACCCAGAATTGACCAGAAAATATTAATAATCTTTGAAATGATGAAGACGGCCCTGCCAGGTTCCCTATTTAGCACAAGTCACCCTTACTTGTCCTGGTAAGGGCACGAGCATCTCAAAGTGTTGCGTTTGAGAACCATTTCTCGGTAAGAAACATAACCGTTTGACTATCTCAAGCAATTTGGTCAGACTAGTCTTTAGAAGGTTTTCGTCATTTGAGAGAAGTTATAGAACTCATGTCAGCTTCTGCTGAAGCTACCATGCATTTGAATTTCGCGCCATCACTCAGGCCTATAACCTCGGATTGTCATCTTGCAACATATCCGTTTATCAATTGCGAACGAGTGCGTGATGCGGTCTTGACCGAAACCATGTCATAAGGAGTTCACGTGCTTCCTCTTTCCTAATTTACAAACGCCTATATTGCATCACGTATCTCATTTTCATAAGAATTCGAAGCACATTTTTTTATAATTTCTGTGTGAACGTACTGTAACTCCTGTATTGATGAGATGTTTCAGCGGGAATTACGGGTGGAAGATGAAGCCCCAGAAGCCATGCCCATCTTTTGGATCAGCAAATGGGTTGACTACTCGGATAAGTACGGCATTGGCTATCAGCTCTGCGATAACTCGGTATTTTTTGAAAACCACCTTTTTTCGGGCTGCTTTCGGCATCAGTTTATACGGAAAGCAAGCTAGCACTGGGAACTCATGCTCATTTCTTTGAATAACTTGTACTTGAGCGATTTTCAGGTTGGAGTTTTGTTCAACGACAGCTCAAAGCTTGTGCTGGATGAGGCCGGTAACGAATTGACATATATAGAGAAGAATGAAGTGGAAAACTATTACAGAATTGATACATTCCCTGAAAGTCTATCAAAGAAGGTGATTTTTTTTCTATGTCAGATTTTCAGCGTGATACTAATTTTAACCGTTTCTTGTAGGTTACACTATTGAAATATTTCCGCGCGTACATGAACGAACATTTGATAAAGGCTGGAGCCCATGTAGTGAGGGTGAGATTTGGTAAATGGCAAGTTCTTAGAATAGATTGTGTTTAAATTCATTGATGTTTCAAGGATGGTGATGATCTGGCACGTCTTCCTGTGCTGCGATACTGGTTCCGCACGCGGTCTGCCATTGTGCTTCACTTATCTAATGGAACCCTTCAAATAAACTTCTTCGAGGTAGGTCAGCATCAGGGTCAAGTTTCTGTCCCGTAGAAGCATTATTACTCATTATAGGACCACACAAAAGCTATCGTTTGTCCATTAATGGGTGCAATTACGTATATCGACGAGCATAGGAACTTCCGTGTTTATAAGTTGTCGCATTTGGAAAAGAACGGGTGTACAAAGGTGGTGCAATTAGCTTTTCATCTATCTTTTTTATTGTTTCAATAACACATTTCTTCAGGCACTTCTGAGTCGTTTGCGATATGTGAAGACAATGGTCGAAAGGTTACTGTCGAGCAACAGCAGTCGTCCTGGTTCCTTAAGCACCGTGAGGGTTACCTTATCTGGACGACAGAAATTTAGCCCGGATGGACAGTACAAGCTTCAAATGCACATTAGAAATGTCTTTCGAGTTTTTCTGCTCATCTTGAACGCGGTTCCACGCTGATTGCAATAATGTCTTCGGAATCCTACAAGACCCCCCGGATACGGAGTCATGGCCCCTCAAGTATTGCCCAGAATGAGGAGGAAGCATGGTGGACGAGTTGTCCGAAACTTGCATTTTTCGCCATTTGCAACCAACTTATGCGAGCGGAGTTGGAAAAGCAAGGAGCGAAGAATGAAGAGTAGAACAGGGCTATTTATCAAAAACCTCCGCTCGTATTATCACTGTTGAGTTGGAGAGGTCGTCCAAGGGGGCGGGCCTTAGTGGTTTCTTACCGTGGGCGCGCCAGAGCGGCTTCCTCCTACTTCTCGCTTAATCGGAGGAATGGAGAGCTCGCACCTGGCGGTGTTTTATAAGGTGGGTCTTCTCCAACATTATGTGAAAATCTCAGACTTCGTCCCTGAGGTTGGACTAAGCCTTTAAAGGTCCGGGCTGAATTTCATTGTCGAGATGTTCCCCTTAATTGGAGCATAGGTCAGTGGTTATCTCAGGAAACGTGCAAAAAACGCAGATCAAACGGTCTTCCTCAAGGTATTTGAGCCGTTTCAGTGAACCATTGATCCATAGAAAAATGCCCGTTGTTCAAATTTCCCGCTATTTTCCGCGCTCCCTTTACCGCGCGCGTCGAATATAGTCTCCACCAGCGCCATGAATGCCGCCAGTGCGGGGACCCTACCGTATGGCAGCGAGACGGCAACCCACAGAGCATTCAAACATCGATATTTTGACGGCATGGTCGTGCTGTGAACACTGTAGTTCCTTACTTGCAGTCCATTTTGTCCATGTGTAACGGCTCATAGTTAACAAAACTTCTAGATGGGGTTCACCTAGTCCAGGTCGACCTATCTACCACCAATTTTGGAAAAATCATAATGCAACCGAACCTTGTCTTCAAAGGCAAGGTCCGGTCAAATTTTGACACTACCGAAATTTGGGTTAATTAGATTGGGCTGGCCTAGCTGAACATCGTCTGAACGTTTCACGAACTCTGAGTCCTTAGTTCTGGAGAAAAAAACTCAAAGTCAGGGATTACGGTATTCACAGCGTAATAATCATGGCTGGAATGACCGATAATTACACAGCACTTTTGAAGAAGGCGTGGTCAACGGCTGAAATATGGACCATGGCCACACTTTCCTGACTTTTCTGGATCATCGGCTAACGGAAGTGGCTGGAATAACTTGAAGAAGACCGGTTTTTATGCAGTTTTCGCATGTTCCTTGGGACTACCTGTAGCAAGAGCACCGATTTAGCGGGAAATCTCAAAATCGAAATTCTGCCCGGATCCTGCCTTTAAGGCTTGAAGAGAATCCCGACCCTCACTGATGGATATTGTTGCGTCCAGAAGTGACGCAGTCTCAACTTGCATGCTGTACGCCTACGATTCAGCGTCTGATGGGTTAAAGGCACAGTCCAAACCGATTGATAATTTCGATATTATTATATTTAGTTCACCGTGTATAGCAACCCTGCGAAACGCAAAATCTCATTCCGCTGAAATGAGCGAGGAAAAAGGTGACCACCTTCCCGGAAAACAAAAATATGGGTCACACCTACCGACAAGTTTTCGATCTCAATAGGGATGAAGAGCGCGTTGGATTTTAATCAAAATCTATGTTTATCCAATTTCTAACGGTCTAGCTTCATACCGCAGTCTGCTCCAGTGGGAGAGCGGCGAATGACGAGATAAAAACAGCCGGATACAACTCGTCCATTCAAATTCAATGCGGTAAAGTAAGCGAGAAAAAAGTCGACTCCGCCTCTATGGAAGAAAAAGTTGGTTACGCCCACCGACAAACTTTCGATCTCGATAGGTAAGAGAAGCGCGATTGATTTTATTCAAAACCTATGTTCTCCCATTTGTTTTCAGTCCGACTTCATTTTTTCTGATTCAGAGCGATGGCTGCGAATAACGAGAAAAAATCAGGCTTTCGACAACTCGCCTGCGAACTTGCCGCCGTTCAAATTCACAATTTTGAGGGACCATAACTCCATTCGTAGCAGGTTTTGAGCGACTCTGGAGCTATCATTGTGATCGTTGCGAGATATTCCCCAAGGCTGGAAACTGGAAAACGATCCTGAAGTCTGATTGTGCCTTTCATGCTAATCATAGTTTAATGATCTTGCGCCAGACGAGGCTGGTTGGTGGATTCTTTTATTCAAGGCCTGAAGTTCCGACCGAACTCCTTCAATGATCTCAAAAAGGTCTTGAGAGTTTTATATTCTCTAGACTTTTGGGCCTCTGAAAAAGATGTTCAGTCGAAAAGTCAGGCCTTGAATGAAAGAATTCACCTACCAACCTCGTCTGGCACAAAATAATTAAAAATATTATACGATGCCGAGGCTTGAAGAAAGGAGAACTTGGAGATTGCTGAGCATAGTTCCAAGCAACTATTAGCCAAACAGTGGTCGTAGTGCCACGCTGGGTTCTGTAAAAGGCCGCTTACACGCTCGAAAATGGTCGAGGTAGTGGCACTTATAGACTCGTACGGCCTTACAAGAACGCTCACACCGTTGGAAGTGTCAAAAACGAACGAAAATGACTGTATTTGAGCAACAAATTCGAAGGGTTTGTGTTGTGAAGGCGGTGTTTGGCGAAAAATGGGCGGAGTCCCGAGGTTTTAGTTCTCCTTCTTCTTCTGCAGCCACAGAGAGGGTCCTGTCATAGATTGAGGGACTGAGCCACAAGCGTCGGATTCTTCCACAGATCTACTGGTGTTAACGATGTCGGTCTCATCGGGCAGTTGAAAACGTGCGCAGCAGTATGCCCTTTATTACCACAATCCACTCGTCAGGTCTGCTGCTGTCGAGCTTATGTAAATAAGACATAAGCATGGGGGAGTGCCCGCAGCGCAACGAGGCAAGGGTGCACCTGGCTCGCCTACCGAGTTCCATCTCGGTTTCGCTGACCTTAGGGGGCACGACTCCGAGAATGGAGACGGCGGTCTTGCATAAGTGATCCTTGACGAATTGGGTATGCTCCGCACGTAAGAGACGGAGGGGTTCTTGTAGTGCGTTGGTCCATCTCTGTATATTGATTTTCGTGGGAGCATCAACAAATGGTTTTCTTATACTTCTCTCTCTCTCTGACGGGGTCTAATACTCTTCGCGACGGATGTTTTGGCTGCGTCAGGATGTTTATGTACAGCTGTTGTGCGTGGAGTTGGCCATGGTCCTTAACTGGCTGGATGCGAGCTTCGGCGTGTAGGTGCTCTACTGGAGAGCTTTCAGAACAGCCTGTTGCGATTCGCAATGCTCCATTTTGAATGCGCTGCAGCTTGGACCAGGATGTGTCCGACACGATATGCTGCCAGACTGGTGCAGCATACTCCAGGGCGGGCTGTACGATGGCCTTGTACGTGGTCAGGATCGTTTCTTTACTGCACCCCCAGGACGTTCCGCCGAGAGCACGTAGGACGTTAAGTCTTGTTTTCACTGCAGCTTGCTTCTGCTCAGTGTTCTTATGAAACCTCAACGAAGGATCCAACACGAGTCCGAGCAGCTTAGGGAATCGGGCGGCCGGCAGGCGAGTTTCGTCCCATTTCACCATGGGATGAGCTCTGTGCTCCGCAGGATCAGTGGAAAAGACGGTGACGGATGATTTAGCGGCAGAGACCGTAAGCATCATGCTATCGAGAAAACATTTCAACTCGATCAAGTAGTCATTGATCTTATTGGCAGTTACATTTATGTCGCGATTACGGCATAGTATAGTAATATCATCCGCATATGCTACGACTGTGATGTCTTGGGATGGAACGGGTAGATCTTCGATATACAGACTAAAAGAGCAGGCGATAGAACGCCTCCTTGAGGTACGCCGGTGGCAATGGGGATGCTATTAGAGACGTGTCCCTGAAAAACACGTTTGCCGGACGTTCTTTGGTGAAGGCGGTTACACACCGCTTCTGCCAGGGCGGAATGGTAGACCTTAACAGAATATCCGACAAATGCCCAGGTTTATAGTGTCAAATGCCTTCGCTATGTCGAGGGCTACACCTACGTTTCGTTGAGGTTTCTTGGCATTGAAGCCGTCCAAAATATAGCTCACAATTTCCAGCAGGGCCGTAGTGGTGGAATGTAGCTTACGGAAACCATGTTGGTGCCGTTGTTTGCTATTATGTTCGGCAAGCTCCTTCACAGCCAATTTTTCCGCAACTTTGGCAATAGGTGAGAGAAGACTGATTGGCCTATAACCTTTTGCCGTGGATGGTGATTTACCCGGCTTCGGCAATGGGATGACGCGTGCTACTTTTCAATCTTGAGGTAATGTACAGGTGCGAAACGATGTATTAATGACGTCAGCGAGCAGGGGTAGTAGTTCACTTGGCAGTCTCTTTAGAACTGCTGGGCTCAAACCATCTGGCCCTTCTGCCTTCGAGTTACTCATTTCCTTGATAACCTTCTCGACCTGAGCGGGCGTGACTGCATCATCTTCAGCCATGAGTGGCAATTTACAGAATTCCGGAACAGTTAATCTAATCTGCTTCTCTCTTTTTGTTTTAGTTATGAAAAAATGCTTCCCAGGAGCATTTGCGGCCTCTTTCCCTGACTTGAAGACTCCGCCGTCGAATTCAATCGTGGAATTGTTGGCGAAGGTGAACTTTCCGGAGATCTTTTTTAAATCCTTCCGCGTTGCTGCAGCATCACTTCTGAAGTTCATCTTCTCATTGAATTTTTCCCAAGATTCTTTCTTGTGCCTATCAAGGTCCATCCTGATCTCATTATCCAGCTCGGCAATGTCTGGGTCAAGATGATTAGCAGCTCTCTTTGCATCCCTTGTCCTTATCTTCTGCAGTGTCCCCCTGGTGACATTGGGAAAGAAGGTCTTGACACGACCTTCAGGGATCGCTGCTTTCATCGCCTTCCGGATGGCATCAGAGAGGTGGCGCATCTTCTGGTGTACATTGCCATTCCACGGATATTCGGCCGCTTGGCGGAGTGCAACCTCCCTGAACAGGCTCCAGTCTGCAAGGCCTAAATTGAGATAAGAACGATGACGAACACCTGTATAGGGAGCAAGAGAGTTAGAGAGATCGATATTGACAGAGACCGGAATGTGATCACTGGAAAGAGTTGTGGATGTAGACCAAGAGCAGGCATTAGAGAGATTATAAGAGACAAGGGAGATGTCTGGGCTGGAGGATCGACCGTAGGCAGGGAGACGAGTGGGCTGACCATCGTTAAGGATAACCAGGTCGCACTCATCCGCCCATTCTTCGACGTCATTTCCTCTAGCATCAGAATCGAGCGACGAGCAGAACGTGTGAGCATTGAAGTCACTCGCAAAGACAATTGAGAGAGATAGAGAGCAGTCATACAGCTGCTTGAGTAGAGGGATAGGGTTGTAGGTTGGTGGACAGGATGTAGCAGGAGGATGTACAGTTCACCTCCGCGCTGCCGTTCAGTCCGCAAAGTGCACGCTGATTGCGAAATCATGCTGCGGCGCGGTTGCGAGCGTCCTCAGACGAAAAGGGGGATAGCCCGGGCGCTTTTCGCCTTTGGTGCCCGGGTGATCCCACCGCCCGGGTGATCCCACATCCCTGTCTGAGGATACTCGCAACCGCGCCGCAGCACGATTTCGCAATCAGCACGCACTTTGCGGACTGAACGGCAGTGCGGAAGTGAACAGTATATATTGAAAAGAGAAAGTGGAGTTTTTAGAGGATGGATGGGGATGTACTCGAGAGTGCCCTCCACTGGAGTGTTTGGAATGATGTGAGAGGGAAGAGAGGACAGAACAAAAGTAGAGACTCCGCCTCCCTGAGATGACCTAGGATTATGATATGCAGTATAGCCCGGGATGTTCGGATTTCGAGAGGTAGCAGAGGGAGAGTTTGGTTTCCTGAACCATGATAACATCCGGGTGATGAGTACGTGCGAAGAGAGATAATTCAGAAAGCTTGGCGCGAAGCCCGTTGAGATTGATATGTATAATAAAGAGGGGGCGGTTGGTAGATGAGGAATTGGAGTTACTGGAGGCGGAGCACACAATACAACGAAAAGAAGAATCGTGGTGCCTCACAGAACTGAGACCCGAACAAGAGAAGTGCACCCACCGTTGGCATCCAAAACATTGGACGCTGGTTCCATACCAATTGACATCTCTGTCGCATGTGGCACATGGGTACTTCTTCTTCTTCGCGGGTTCTGGATTCCTCTCGACGCCGGCTGTTTGCAGTAGGATCTTCAGGACAGCTGCGGCCAGCCAGCACCTCTCCCATGACAAAAACCTTCTCCGCGGAGGGATTGACGTCGGTTTGCACTTAGGTGGTCTTCTTTCCTCCACACTGCCACGGCACGAACGTAACATCGACATGGATCGTGAAGAGACTTCGCGTTCACTGTTGAATGTTGGCGCAAACTCGGTGCCATATGCTATAGCATAGGTGCGCCGAGTTTGCGCTAACCTTCAACAGTGAACGCAAAGTCTCTTCCCGATCCACGCCGATGTTACGACATCTCGGCACCGAGGTTTTAGTGTCACAGCATGGCTCAAATGCGGTCTTTTCGGTCTGTTTTTATTGCTTCCAACGGCGCAAGTGTTCTGGTACTGACCTTATGAGTCTATTAGTGTCGCTATTTCAGCCACTTTTGCGAGAGTGTATGTTGCCTTCACCTGCGAGTGTGTTTACTGTGTTTGAGCGAACGTTTCAGGCGCGAGCAACGTCCAGCACTGGTGGATCGCAGTCTACTCGGCCTCAATTCCGCATTTGATCTCTCATAACTGGAGAAGTCCCGTTATAAATCCATATTAGCGGATGTTTATATTACTGATTTCATTTCATAGTCTATTACTTTGGTATGTGCAAGTCGTACCGAGGTTGTGTTTCATGTAGTGGATAATCGCATTCATTACAATTATTGACTTATTGTTGATTTTAATTTTGGTCAACTACTTACTCTTGTTTTTTTTACTAAATGAAAAAAAAACTATTTTGTGTATGACTAAGCACATAGGTGACGTCTAATTACCGTTGTTTTTCAGCATGAATAGGTCATCAGAATGCGTAACATAAAGTGATCCACAAAGAAGTTTACTGTGAATAAAAAGTGATGACTGTTTTTTTTTCTGTACTTTTGGACAAATCGATAGTGGATATCGAGAGTGTACTTATGAATGGTCTGAGAGCTAGTTCTCTCAGTGTGATGTGGGCAGACTTATTGACAACCTTTGCCTTTCTGGGAAGTATGGGGACTCCTACACTTCATCATATAAGTGAAATTTCTTCTAAGAAATTTTTAGATACCTTCAAGCTCTTTTTTTTCACCTTCCGCTGAAATTTTGAGTTAAATAGTAGCTCAGGGATCATAAAAAGGGTAAACAGTTATTGGGATTAAATTATTGTCAGTAAATGACAAAATAAACGTAAGGCAAGACACTAGCCATAATACATAACTATGACGTTGGATGCCCCGACGTCGTTGCATAATGAAGAAATGCGATAACGAATTGTATCCTTCCGGGTAGTAGTAAACGCCACTGGATAGAGGAAGAGTTTAGCTTTTGAATGATGCACGTTTTTTTTCAGATAATAGTTGTATCTAGCATGTCAATTGAACCTTGCACGAATTCGGACAATGGAAGAATTTCACCTTGGACACTGCCCTGAACAGGAATAAACGCAACTGTTTCCTCCATGCAGTTCCCAAACCCGCATTCTCACGGGATTTTGGCGTTCCACATTCAAAAAGCCTCTTAAAGTGCTGAAGAACGCGGAAATATCGAGACTGTTAGGGCAGAAGCAGCTAATCAATAATTTCGAGAAATTTCAGCGTTTCGCGTTAAGAAGCCGCATTTCCGCACCTTTCTGTGCCTTTGACACCTTTCCAGAACCGTTTTGGACGTAGAGTCCGAATACAGTTATCCTCTGGTTCCGAGTCAAATTTACTCTGTTTCCCCGCGCGCTGGTGCGGAGCGAGGGTAGGGACAGCGAGAAAGTGTGGGAAGAAGGAGACGCAGCGTAGGCGCACACGATGAACGGAAATAAATTTCACTCGGAAACAGAGGATAGGTCCGTGGCTTGTTTCCTCAAGAAAAACATTTAGATCTCATCCGCCATCTGGCGGTAATTACCAACCAGGCGCTGGTGAGATTTAAACCGCCGCACCAGCCGCGGGTGAGATCTAAATGTTTGTTCTTGAAGAAACAAGCCACGGACGTAACCATATGTCTTTCGCAGCTGCCTAAAATCTCTGTGGAGAAATTATAGGCGTTTTTCTCTGATTTCCGTGACCACTGCACATTCCGAAACGCGCAGTAATCATTCGAAAATCTAAAAGCGGACCTCATAATCGTGTTCAACGCCCAAAATAAGTACTCTGGACGAGGGTTGGGTGGGAGAACGCTCTTCGAACTTGGCGTAAAGTAACAGCGTTTTCGACTTGTACGGATTGTTGGTTGAGCGTTTACTCTTATGTATATGTTTATTACAGGTCTAGCTAGCCTGCTTAGTTAATTTACATAGAATAAATGCAGCAAGTAATGGATAAATAGAACGTAAAACCTATACAATAGTAGAAGGCCAGAAACCGGCTTAGACATCCACAGTCATCAAGTACTGATCCAAGAGACGCTTAAACGCAGGAAGGGTCGTAGGGAGACTGCACCTTTTGAGTAGCTTTTCAAACTCACTCCCGGCTCTATTAATACAAAAATAGTGCTTTGGATTTTTCTTGGCTCTGTTACGAACGAGATTAAAACTGCTACCTCTTGTGCTAGATGCCCTTAGTTGGAGGAATTCATTTGCCTTGAGGCCGGCCAGCATAGCCATACAAATTTTTTTTTAAACCATCAGAATATTTTATCAAGGGTTCTGAAAGCGTTCAAAAAGATGTTTCAGATTTGACTTAAATTTCCCCGTTAGGTTATTTGGGGTGATGATCACGAATCTGAGGGTTATTTGTCGATTCTCCAAAATTTACGACCGAATTCTCTCAGAGCTTTTCATTGGGAAAAAAATTGAGGGCAGACCGCGACTTCTGAAGAATTCCCAACAAAAGCTAGGTATAGTTCGAGTAACCAGAAAAGGGATAGCTGCGGACATCTCAGCAAACTGCGCTGCATCGTGCGCGCCCACGAGAAATGTGGTGATCGATCGGCGCACTTGACAGGCGCGCAGCCTGCTGAGTGGTCCGCAGCTATACCTTTCGCGGATATACTCACCATACAGTGGATGTGGCTCATTTTTTTTCTCTGGGAGTTATTTATTTGGAGTGCTTAACACCAATCTGAGGTCATTTTATCGATATTTGACGGCATACCGTAGATTACGGCGGGCATATGGTAGTTTGGTCAGTCTCAGACTTGCATCCAAATTCCTATACGGGGGTCGTTTGAGGGAACTGATTACGAATTTGATATCAATTTTCGAATAACTAAGGAACGAATAACCTACCGAGGCCCACAGTAAACGTCAGAATTTCGATATAAGGACCCCAGGGTCTCATACACTGGAGGGGGCTAGCGCAGCTCTTCAGGGGGGCAACCCTCCGGGCACCGGCGCTTGCCCCCCCAATCGGGGGGGCTACCGCCGGAGTGACAATTTGGCTTGATCGGAGCCCCCCCGTCACTGCCCTGAAGCCCCCCTGTGACTGCCCTGAAGCCCCCCTGTGACTGCCCTGAAGCTCCCCTGTGACTGCCCTGAAGCCCCCCTGTGACTGCCCTGAAGCCCCCTGTGACTGCCCTGAAGCCCCCTGTGACTGCCCTGAAGCCCCCTGTGACTGCCCTGAAGCTCCCCTGTGACTGCCCTGAAGCCCCCTGTGACTGCCCTGAAGCCCCCTGTCACTGCCTTGAAGCCCCCCCCCATCACTGGCCCGGAGCCATGACGTCACGGCTCCGGAGCAGTGACGTCACGACACCGGAGCAGTGACGTCACCCCCCCCGGAAAGCGTCTCCGCTTCCCTCCAAAAATATCCCTTTCTGACAGTGACTCGAAGTCGCCGTCCAGGGCCGGCCCTGTTGGGCCGAATGCGGCTCTCCATGAGGTGAGGCGCCTTTTATACCGCTCGAGCACGTGATAGATGCCTTCTCTGGCCTCTATTGTCGTAAACTACCTTCTACGACTTCTTCCCATCTTTTCCCTCTCTTCCTCTCGGGGGGGGGCAAGCGCCGGAGGAGAGCAGGGGCCTCCCCTGAAGCCCCACTCGGGGGAGGCCTGCGCTGTCGCTCCCCCAAGTCGAAAACGGGCTCTATTATCCGGCGCTTGCCCCCCCCGCAGAGTCTGAGGTGGTGGCCATCGTGTATCTCAAACCCTGAAGAGGCGCGAGAAATGTGGGAGGAGCGAGGTCCCTCATTGGACGCAACACGGGGTCAGCGACAGCCCATTGGCTGCGTCTCTGGCCGTTTCTCCCGCCTCTTCAGGGGTTGACAAGTGTTGAGCAAAATCCGATTCCATAAGTACCATTTCAGATATATAATTGGGATCACCATGAGACCTTCGAGGTAAGCAGAAAAGCGATTTGGAAGTTGAGGGGGCCTGCAGAGCTCAAGTCGCGGTGTTGTTCGCAGCGACGAACGGCGGTGGGTAATGCAATATCGATCACGTGGGCGATCGAGGCAGCCTGAAAGGCGATGAGGGGCCACCGCAGTGTTCTGACGCGGTGAGTCCCTTATCTCCAGCCCTCGCAGAGCAATAATGAGGGGCGCCGTCGCCCTAAGGGGTCGTTTATACCTCCGTCGCAGGGCGGGGCGTCACGCCGCTCGAAAAATCGCCCCACTAGGATGTATAATCGGGCTGCGTCGAATTGACGCGCATTTGCGTACCACATCATGTATTAGGCGGAGGGTTATGTATCCTCATATAAATTTTGTTAGGAAAACATAAATTTCTCTTTTTCCATCTTCCCTTCAATCCCAACTCATTTATGTTCGATTTCAGGGCTCTGACACGAAACAAGGCCGATTGTAATGAGTGGTTTCTTCTGCAAAATGAACACCTATGATTTTTTGTATCATAACACCACACTTGAAAGCAGATGGAGTCTCCGAAAAAAAGAATTTTCGAGAGTAAATTGGTTTAAAAAGCAAAAAATGAAACTTTCATAACTCAGCCTACTACTTTAGACGACGCCAAGGACCTCGGAAGGACTTTTAGCGATGAATCAGAGAAAAAAAAATTGAGAATGTATATGAAATAACAAAAAAACATATGATGTCGATGCGGATCACACGCGGTCGCCGCGCCTTCTGCTCTCCCCGGGCGGCGGCCGCGTGCGGGCTCATGCCGTTTAGACAGGTGGAACAAAATGCACAGCCGTCAAATATATTGTGGCGTGTGCAACTGCCCACCATGCTCACACATTACGCGCAAATATGCAAAAATCGCTCCATCCGTTGAAATGGGTGTTGGGCGAAAAGTTACGTTGACCAGCGGTATTCCGCCTGTAAAAGCATAACAGACTGGTTCGGCGACATTTACAAGCGTTTAGCTTGATTTGGAAGCGAAAACTCCCAGTGGAAGACAGGATTGTCGATCTTATTTCCCTATACAGCCGCTGATGACGTTCACATTTCCAGCCTTGAGTCAATCGTTTTGTTGTGTAACTTTTAGTTGTACATCTGAGAAGGTTGAAAAGGCAAGTGTGATCGCAGTTTCGGCAGCCTTATTTGCACCAAACCTTTTCTATGACGGTTTTTTCTACGTTTTTGTACATGTAGTCACATTTGCTACAGTCGCCAGCTGAAGCATCTAAACATATTTGATGCATATATAGGATCGATTTCAGTAGATTGTTGTCTTATTCCGACTAAAACAAGATTGGCGATAATTATACTGTAAAATATGACACCGATTCAAGGTGTTTCCGGCAATATCACGATCAATGAGAGCAATGGTAGCGCTTTACTAATATTTATAGTCAATATCAAAAATAAAAAGAACGCTGCTCTTATTTTCACGCGATTGTGGATGCTTACTCTTGGAATTTGAAAGCGTATGAAGAAGAAATATGAGATACTGCAGCTTACTAGCTACTTAAGTGATCTAACAAGGAGAATCCTTCTAGTCATGAAATGTACTTTTCTAAAGCCATTTTTGGACGTGGAGTCCGAATATGTCCTTCGCAGCTGCCTAGACTCACTCTGAGAAAAGTTATGGGCGTTTTCGAAAGCCTCGCGGCGGGTAAGGGTACCCCATCACAGATTTTTTGGGTGCTTGAAAAAAAATTTCGGATTTTGCTCCAAACTTGTATGCAGGGGTAATATAGGGTACTAAACACGATTCTTTGGTCCGTTTGTCGAAATTCTGAGATTTAATGTAGGTTACGGTATGCGCGATGCTACACAGGGGCAAAACATACCTTAATAATCCGAAAATCGACAAATAAACATCAAAGTCATATTCAGCACACCGAATAATCCCGGCATAGAACTTTTGAATTCTGAGACATTCGTGTTAAATGCTTCTTGAACCCCTTCATTGATATAAATGAACGCTCAGCCAACAATAGGCGCAAGTGGAAAACGCTATTACTCTTTTCAAAGAAACCCTTTTCACAAATGTTTTATTCTTAACACTTTTGCATCGTGTAAATCAGTATCGTATTTAGTGATTGTATTTTCTTCTAGTTTTCCTTACTTTGTGCCTTGATCAACTATATTCAGTCCAGCTTTTCATTTTCCATGCTTGCCAGTTTGCTTACCCAATGTAATTCTTTTGAACTCTCACAATCATTTGATATGGAATCCCGCACTGATAGGTCTAGCATAACTTTTATTTTTCAGAGATAGGTGACTAAATTCTGTAATAACGCAATCTAATAAAGTGTCTTGCAAGCTCGTTGTATTCTGAATCGTAACTGCTAGTACAAGAAGGTAGAAAAAATCCGCCATGAAGAAGGTTTGGTGAAAACATGGACTCCAATAAAAACAAAAAGCTTATCAAATGTTATGAAAGTATAAAGTGTATGAACATCATCAACGGTTGAGTAGGGAAATAGGATCGACTATCCTGTCTTCCACTGGGAGTTTTCACTTCCAAAATAAGCTAAACGCTTGTAAACGTCGCCCAACCAGCCTGATATGCTTTTACAGGCGAAATACCGCTGATTAACATAACTTTTTGCCCAAAACTCTCATTTCAATTGATGGAGCAATTTTTGCATATTTGCGCGTAAAGCGTGAGCAGGGTGTGCAGTTGCACACGCTGCAATATATTTGACGGCTGTGCATTTTGTTCCACCTGTCTAAACGGCATGAGCCCCGCGTGCGGTGCCGTTGGAGGATTTCGAGCAGAGAAACTCTAAACGCCTCGCGGCGCCGCTTGACCGATATGGCTGTATTGCATCTCGCCGCGTCGCGGCGGAAGTATAAGCGACCCCTAACTCCTTTCCCACCCCCTCCGTAACACTCGTGTTCGTGCATGCCGCCCCTTAAGGGATAAGGTGTCCGCAGAGTTGCGCCTACCGGCGACTGGTCGCCGAGAGCCAGCCTTGACGCGGTGTCAAAAATGTTTCCGAACATTATCGTCGCGGCGTCGGTTGCCGCTCGCTGGCAGTGATGCAGGGCCGGCGGCTGTCGCTCCCGTTACCGAATGCAATCGATATTGCATCACTTAGCGCTGTTCGTCGGTACAGTAACCGAAACAGAGAAAAATGGATTGAGCACCGTAATCAAAACTCAGCCGTAAATTATATTGTGTCGTGTGTAATTGCACCGAATTCACCAAAATATTCAATTCACGCCTAATTTGAATTTTATCGCAGTGTGCCGTCAAGATTCGGACGTAAGTCAACACTGTGGTGTTTGAATGAACGAAGTAACGCATTTTACGTCTATTTTTTTCTCGTTTACGTTGCAAATTGACTGTGGTAAAAATGTGTGGCACGTACGAGCGCATTGCGTTAAACTGAATCACAAAACATGCTTGGTGGAATCAGAGAACGGCGTGCGATTAGGGTAAGACCTCCAACGGCAGCAATGTTTGGCTCACAAAAAGAAACACGCCATGTCGTATTAAAATCGTCGCAAATTGTGAGGGAAATCGGTCCCTTCAGGCCGTGGTGACGTCTTTTTATCACTTTCACCCACTCGAACTTCACTTTTTGATTTTCAATTTTCGGCAAAGCTACGACCTCGAAGATTTTCGGCGAGCGAAGCTGTTGACCACAATTTTGGAAAAAAATTGAAAACTTTCTACGACCTCCCCCCTCGACAAATGGACATCAGCATTGTATTCAGCACACCGAATAATCCCTGATTAGAAATTTCGACTGAATTCTGATACTTTGCCCCAACTACCGTATACCCACCGTAACGTACAATTTCACGACGGCCTCTGCAGAAACAGCAATCTCTGTTCTTATCAGAGGGCGACTACTACCTCATTTTCGCTTATTAAGTGGTTTGGAGGAAATTCCTTCTTTTCAAAATTTTTTGGAACCCCCCCCCTCAAAATTTTCATTTTTGTTGAAAGAATTTCCAAAGTTTTCGTCCCCCATTGCGCCGAGTCGCAACCCTGCACAACCTAGCTGAAACGTTGAAACAAGGAATCATTCGGCAATTAGGATCCCCCCTCGATAATATCCTCCAATCTCTCCTAGCCTCGCCCGAAAATGATAAGAAATCTCATTTCTGTGCAATTCATTTCTTGACTGGGTCGTAATTTCTATCTCCACTGATGCAACCCCACTGTTCATCCCCCACAGCAACCGAGTCAAGGCGTGAACTACAAAACAAAAAGAAACCCTCTTTCCTGGGAATTCATAGCTGTCCTGGTGACATGGAGGTGGTAGAACGTGTTGTGCTGCGAAAAAAAATCAAATTAGGCGTGAATTAAAAGATTTTGGTGTATTCGGTGCAATTACACACGACTTAATATAATTTACGGCTGAGTTTTGATTACGGTGCTCGAACCATTTTTCTCTGTGTTTACGTTTATTATGTTTATGTTTATTACACTCACTTAAGGCAAATGCGTGATAATACAACGAAGATATGGAGAGAAGACAACGTTATATCAACTAAACCAGGGAAAAAGGCAAAAACCAACCAAATAAAAAACTAAAAAAAAAACCGACAGAGAGAAAAATTGAAAGCTCCCTACCAAAACGGCGTGTTACGTAAAGACACCTCTAGTCGCCGTCGCGGCTAGGGCCTCATCACGATGCGACTAGCGGTGGATGTGTACTGTGAAGAGCGCGCTCCATCGCACCGCGACGTCCCAGCCACGCCACGCGACGGCGGCTAGAGGTGTCTTTACGTAACATCCCGAAACTATGCCTTCCGAAAAAAATTGCTAGCCAGCCGCTGGTGAGATTTAAACCGCCGCGCCAGCCGCGGTTTAAATTTAAAATTTTCTTGAGAAACAAGCCACGGACTTAACTATGCATATGTTGGCTCTATTCATGAGGATATCGGTAAGCGAAGGACATGAATACTCAGAAGAGCAATCCAGTATCGGCTCGGAACCTGGGAAAAGTTCCTAAATTGCGCGTGAATGTAGTATATAGTGTAGTGACGGACACTACACCTAGATCCACGAGACGGATGTTTTTTCTCTTTCGGTTGCCTTGTTTGCCTTCTGAGTGATAGGTTTTCCTTCTGTAAATTTATTCAAATACCCTATTTCAAATATGTTAACAGACACATAATTTTTCGCTTTTTTCACATTCAAGCTTTTTAAAATTGCAAACTGGTTAAGGAAAATGTCCTCTGATTCCGACAGCATCAGCGAGGACAATCAGGCCAAAGACGATGGTGGAAGTCCGCAGAGGTTCTAGTTATACTTTTACTTATGTTTTTGTATGGGTTTAGACGCACTGACTAAAAGCACTGCCGTTCAGGCAATCATCGAGTGATGACTCGGACTCTTCTTCATCAAATCGATCTCAGCCTGATGAAGGCTCGCGAAATGTGCCAAGTGGAAAGGGTAAGGACACTAACTAGCAAAGTCCGCGGTATGACGTGGATTTTTTAAACGCTTTCTTGAATCATTATAACATTGGGTAGGGCCAATTTCGTACAAGCCTGCCAGCGTACTCCTGGATTGGCAATAAAACGAACGAAATCGAAAACAGTCTTTGCCTCAAAGGCCTTGTACGCGCACAAAATCTTGTTCAGTTTCTCAAGGTTTTTATTTAACTAGACTTGTTCAATGAACAAAAATGCAGAAAGAGGGCCATAATCATTAGCAAAGGCTTCAGCATCCGAAGTCCGAGCCATAGTAATTTTGGAAGTTCTCGTTAAATGTGATTATTGCCTCTAAGAAGTGCATCTTCTCCTTTCAGGCTCCGACAAAAGCGACAAAAGTGATTCTGAGCAATCATCTGCTTCACTGCCGAAAAGGAAGATCGGATCTGAACGATCCTCTGCGTCTCCACAAAAGAACAAGAGTGGCTCTGAGCGGTCATCTGCATCCCCACCGAGGAGGAGAGCTGATTCTGAGCGGTCATCTGCATCCCCGCCGAGGAGGAGAGCTGATTCTGAGCGGTCATCTGCATCCCCACCAAGGAGGCGAGCTGACTCTGAACGGTCATCCGCGTCTCCACCAAGAAGAAAAATTGACTCTGAACGCTCCTCTGCGTCTCCTCCAGGGAACAAAAGCGACTCTGAGAGATCCTCTGCATCTGTCCGAAAAACTAAGAAAAGTTTGATCGCCGACAGTTCGGATGACGAAGTGAGTTTTTTTTGTATCGCTTTTGCTCTAAGTAAGTTACCTGAGACTTTGGCACAAGTTGCTTGATGGTTTCACGCAACATACTTCAAGTTTACAAGTAACTTGGAGCGATGTTACGTGTAGCTTGACCAGATCTTTGATTAAAGTATCGTAACTTGCCCAAATAATGCGCAACGTTGCGAGTTACTTGCGTTGCCGCTACATAATACTTGACACCTACATGTGACGCGGCCAGCACGCCGACACGCGACGCAGTCTTGTGGCCAAACACAGCTGGGGCCGCCAGCGGTTGTGTTCGGTTAAGAACCTCAGACTTTGGTAACTAAACCGACGACGCTCCCGACATCTGATGTCTGGCTCGAGAATGCGTCGTATACCTCCATAGGAGATTGCTGCCGCGTAGGTAAGTTTGCGATAAAATCACGCATTTGAGTTACAACCCGGAACTTCATCTCGTGTGTAACTCAACTCGCACCGTGCAACGTAGCTGCATTGTTAAACGCCACATGTAACTTAAAGTGTGGAGATATTCGCATGTGACTTTATCAGAAATTCCTGAGTGTTGCTGCAACATTCTGCGCAAATTTTCTGCGTTTGTCTAGCATGTAACATGTTTTCCCCGTTTTGTGTTACGAATCTGAATGCCTTCCGAAAATAATGGGCAAGATGAGTTTCTCGCGAGACAAGTGCTGGAGGTTGCATGAAGCCTTCGAGTAACTTGCTGTAAAGTTTCATAGTAAAAGCTTTTGACTGCTATAATTTATTGTTTTTCCAGGGGGGTAGGGATGAGAGCGGCAAGCAGGCTGGTACGACTGCAGCTCATATATTTGGAGAAGAGGTTTCATCGTCAGACTCCGATGATGAAAGAGGAGATGCTGTAAGGAAGAAAAGAATTGCTAGCGATTCGGATGGCAATAGATCGGACGCTAGTAGAAAAAGTTTGTTCTTTTCAATGTTTTTTCTATTATTCAATATTTGAAAAAATCATTAGGTTCCGCAGGTGTTCTGAGAACAAGCCCATCGATGATTATTTCGGATAACGGCAGAGCGGGCCCGCGCCGCGTATTCTTAAGCGTGGTACCTGGGACTGAACTGAAATTGAAAATCCGAATTTGTGTTGAAGATTCTCACCCTAGACCCTCAAACACTCTTGATTTTGGAACGTTAGGGAAACCATGGGTTGAGACGAGGTTTTTGGTGGGTGAAAAATGAGGTGCGGTCCAGTTCTCTAGCAACGATTTTTTGGTATACTCCAACATCATAGTCATGTCAGATCAGATCTGAATTTTTCTTAAATAGAACGATCAAAATTTCCGGTCCACTAGTAAGGGAAAACGTCCTTACCATGTCTACGAATGGGTTTAAAAACCTTCTTGACCTTCGACTTAATGTAAATCTCTCATGAAACTTTTTCAGAATATTGTGATATAGGTAATTTGTTCTTCTCAGTATTTCAATTCATGTTAATTGTAGTATCAACGTGGCTTGACCACGCTCCTAAATAAATAAAACATCATGTAATGCTTGTGGAACTCCATTTCGGCTTGTCACCCAGATGTTTCTTACAGCTATCTAACATGGTAGAGTCAAAAAAGTACTTAGTAGCAATATTATCATTGCTCTCTGTAGCACGCATTATCTCTAGAATATGGAGTAACAATCTCGTCAGCGAGACTAATTCTTTCACTAGATTGTGGCGAAATGTCCCCCGACACGAGTTTGTAAAATTTTCAAACTTTCAGCATTGGTCCCCTGGTTGGGTGTGATATACCTCACGAAAGCGCAAATTATTTCCTATCCAGCGTTTTCCTTATCCACGCAAAACCTAGTGGTTTTCGTATTATGTGCTGAAATAAAGTGGAAATCAGTGCTAAGCATGTTTGAGTTCCTTTACTTAATCCATGGCGAATAACCGAAGGTATCAAAGTTACAGGACATCTGAACCTTCCGAGGGCCAGGTAATAGCATTTGCGAAAAATTTTAACGGAGAATCATTATTGAGTTTTCCTAGCGAATTTCGTGAAATTACAACTTCGCTCGTCTTAGTGCGGTCCAACCAGTTTAATGGCGAAACTCTAAGGTTAAGTATTAGAAACAAATCTCTACTTGATAGTCTTAATTTTATCGAATATTGATCATTTTAAAAATCGATGAAAATGAAAAAAAGTCCATCTCCGAAAAGTGATAGATAATTTGCAGTATATTTATACTCTGTCTATGCCGCAGTGGACAAGTCATGATCAACCACTGGTCCTCCACTGGCGTATCAGTCGCGGATCTGCATGCTGGGGCCAGCCGAGAACGCGTTGATTAGAATAACCGAAGGCTAAAAGAGGACCAATGGTGGACCAAGGTTTGTGTGGTCCGTTATAAGCAGGGTACACTCAATTAATTGGCAGTTATGTGACTTCTTATCCTATATTCTACTTCGCAAGCTCTGATAAAAGCCAGCTAACCGTATGACGTGGGTTTTTATCACCTTTGTCATCCTACGAGTAAAATTCATTCTCGCTTACCAATCAGTGGAGAGTGGATCTTTTGTGCTCCCTGATGGAACCAGGAGAGGGTGCCTTTTTTGGGCTCAGATTCTTCTTGCGTGAGTTCCGAGAGCGTATCAGAAATATGCCCGTGTCATAAGTTTAGGAAGCCGTGACGCAGTTATGGTTACTTTGTCATGGAAAACAAGCGGTTGTTCTCGAGAGAACGCAACGGTAGTAATAGGGAAACAACTTCTTTGCTGCTGTCTAGAGTCAGAATACGAGCCTCACCTAGGTAGCTCGTCTGGACGCTAGACTATGTCAACGAATATTCGGAAAACGAATATTCGGCCGAATAAACGAATAATCGAATATTCGAATAATTCGATTATTCGGAAAAGTCAAATTTTCGAATAATTCGTTTATTCGAATATTCGGAAAAGTCAATTTTCCGAATAATTCGTTTATTCGAATATTCGGAAAAATCAATTTTTCGAATAATTCGTCTATTCGAATATTCGAACGGCCCAATTTCCGAATATTCGGCCGAATAAACGAATAATTTCAGAAAAATAAGAAGCAGTCTTCGGCACATGTCCATTTTTGCGGTCCAGAGGTGAAATATCCTCGATCAAACTGGTAGAAAGTCCGAATATAATCGGAATACTCCAATATAAAACATGAGATAGTCAGAAACCTAATGCTAGGACGTCGAATCTCATTGTTAATACCCCGGAAATTTGGCATTCTAAGTGTTCTCTATTAGGACTTACCACATTCACAGAAATCATGCGCAAAAGAAATCATTTTTAAGTTACCGATAGACCCTCGATTCTATGAACCTCATTTATGTCAACTTCTTGCACTGAACCTATCATATGAGTGTTTCCAAACATCTCGTTGAAGAGAAATGACTCAATAAACGCTTGCTGGTACGCCGCAACACGCAACGCAAGCTCCCAGCCGCGCACGGCGTCCCACCTGGCCGCCGCCCCCGAATTTGTGGGCAGACGTAACAGATACTGTTTTTCATCTGATGGAGTATGTCCCAAACAGATTCGAGCGATGTTCCAGAAACGGCTACCTTATGCTGCTTGAGTATTACGTAATACTTGAAGGCAGCATACACGCTCGCAAGCATAGTCGAGATAACAGCATAGATAGGTCCGCGCGGCCCGTACTATGTCGTCAACGACGTTTGAAGCGCCGAAAACTGTCCAGGATGACAATATGTAACAATGTTTGAGCAATCTTGCCTTCCACGCCCGTATTTTCACACCCCTTCGAGTAACAGAATGAGAATCGATACTTGTGAAAACGTGTGATAATTGAGAGTGATAGCACTATCAAATGGGAGTGCACGAGAGAAATAGCTTGGTTTACTTGAGTATAACATGTCTGCATACCTATTGACTCTCGTCCACTTTCGAGAATGCCGCTCTGCTTTGGCTGACCTCTCGAAATGGGGGATTTTATCAGTGCACACACATGTTATATTGAGGTAAATCGAGTTTTTTCTCTACTGCACTCCCTTTTTATAGTGCTATCATTCTAAGTTATCACATGTTTTCTCAAGTATCGATTCTCATTCTGTTACTCGAAGGGGTGTGAAAATACGGGCGTGGAAGGCAAGATTGCTCAAACATTGTCAAATATTGTCATCCTGGACAGTGTTCAGCGCTTCAAACGTCGTTGACGACATAGTACGGACCGTGCGGACCTATCTATGCTATTATCTCGACTATGCTTGCGAGCGTGTATGCTGCCTTTAAAGACGGTGTTCACGATAATCTTCGATTCTGAGATTAATAGCCAAATCGTTTCTTTGGTCCCCGGGTAGAACTGAAGTGACGAAGAAATCGAGAAAAACGCACCAGAATGGCACGAAATCCTTAACTCTCACCCCAACTCTTTACTCTCACAGGAACTGACTGTTGTGACAATGAAATCTTTTGTGGACCCGTCCTTTGAGATTCTCCGCTTTTTGTTGCTCCTTTCTTTCCTTCACACCCTAACTAATACAGTTTTGCTTGAAATATTCTTGAATTTTTTATTAGCCCCATTTTTTACCGGCGAAAACCACCGTGAACATGTTCATCCAATCGGACAACTAGTCCAGGCCAGAGAATAATGTCACTGAAATAAGACGTTTTAGTGCGTTTCTCGTCATTTCTTCGTAATTTTGGAAACATCTGGAGGCCAACGCATTGTTTTATGTCAAAAACTCGGGGACGAAAATCATCATGAACACTGCCTTTAATTGCCATGAATTCAGGTAAATCGCTGCAGCTTTGAGCCAGTTCTTATTGAACATTCAGCTTATATTTTTGCAGAGGTGAAATGTCTCCAACCAAACTGGGTGCTATCTTAGCGGTGGGGGGCCACTGTGTCTGGGTGCACTTGGCCCCGCCCATTTTATCGTGCCGCACTAAATTTGAGCACCTACCCGGGTTTTCCCTCCCCCGCACAAATCAGGAGTGATTGCCGCACGGAAAAATGGGCGTGGTCATGTGCCATACAACAGTGCCCCCCCCCCGCTCAGATAGCACCTTAAACTGATAGGAAATTCGGATATTGTTGGTAGATATTGTTTGGACAATCGAGAGAATTTGATCGTATCGTTTAACAACTACTCATAGACAACTACTAGAACCATGTTAGTTTGAATACTCTTATGGTATAATGTGGAACGTGTTTTTCGTGGAAGCACATGGGCATAGCTTTGATCTATATAATACTATACAAAAAAAGGTCAAGAAAGTTGGAAGTGCCGCGAACGGTGGTTTGATTATGCGCACTCGGTCCTTACTTCCTATTCGAATACTCGCGATTTTGGCCGAATATTCGATTTATTCGTATTCGAATCATTCGATTATTCGGAAGAGTCAAATTTTCGAATAATTCGTTTATTCGAATATTCGGAGAAGTCTATTTTCCGAATAATTCGTTTATTCGAATATTCGGAGAAGTCGTTTTTCGAATAATTCGTTTATTCGAATATTCGGAGGAGTCAATTTTTCGAATAATTCGTTTATTCGAATATTCGCAGAAGTGAATTTTTCGAATAATTCGTTTATTCGAATATTCGAAGGAGTCAATTTTCCGAATTATTCGTTTATTCGAATATTCGAAAATTTTTATTCGTTTGATATACTCTACTGGACGCTTGATCGAGTAGTTTCGTTTACTGATTTTGCACCGAAGGCGACGGTGACGTCGAAACTCAAATCTGCTGCGTCAAGTTCCATCGTAGAAATTTCAAAAAAGAAATATTAGAACTTTGTGAAAGCTTTTGTTAAGTAGGGTTGTGGTTATATACTTCACTTTTAAGTTTCGTGGCCGAAACTGGTTGGATCAGGCGGAAGGAACCGAAGCTGCAAGCTCACGAAATTCGAAAAAAGCTTTGATCACAACTAAATATCATTATATTAATCGAGAACCCCCAGGGTTTTCTCTAAATGGAGAGAGCATGACGTAGAAAATAATTTGTGCATTAAAACGGCGTATAAAGTGGTAGAAAACTCGACAAAGGGGGATGACGGAAATTTTTCACCACAAGCACATGTTTCCTTAAAGGCACAGTCCTACCTCAGAAACGTTTTTCTGTTTTTCTGCCTATCTTGAAAGCGGCCCCACGCTGATTCCAATGATGTCTTTGGAATCGTGCAAGACCCCTGGGAACGGAGTTATGGCCTCTCGAAAAGTGAGCTGCGGAAGCATGGTGAACGAGTTGTTCGAGACTTGTAAGTGTAACTTCCGTCATTTGCAACCGATGTATGCGAGCCGACCTGAACAAAGAGGGAGGTCAAGAATGAAGTGACTGTTGAACTCGAAAGATAATAAAAGGGGTGTGCCAAAGTGGCTTCCTGATGTAGGCGCTTCAGGGTGCCTTCCTCCTATATCTCGCTTATTCGGAGGATTTGAGAGCTCGCACTTGACAGGTGGTATATAAGGTGGGCCTACTTCACAAGTATGTGGAAATCTCAGATTTCCTCCTTGAGATTGGACTGTGTCTTTAAGTAGTATTGATGAATCCGAAGTGGCGTTCGGTATTTCGTCTGCCGCGATCGTAATTTGTCAATCGCCAAATTGAATTTTGTAGGACGCCAGTATTTGACTACTATCAGAATATGTTAAAAATTTAGGTGATGGCAGTATCCAAGGTATTCGAATGTATCCTGACCAGGAAGAGGAACCTGAGAAGGAATTGCCGCCTACTATAATCGAGGTCTGTTCGCTTCATTCATGAGGTCTCTGTAGATCTCTGTCGCAGAACTTTAGAAGTTTTTCTCTGTTCACCTTGTTTATCATAGAGATTCTAATGATCGACTTTCTTTTTTCTCCGATGAGCGCTACCCTTGGCAGTCTGGAAACGAATTCAGCAACGTTGTGATTATTTTCTATTTTGAGATGTGTATCCTACATTCTCATTTTCAGACCTCTATCAGCAAGGTGGACTGCGATTTTGGGGACGGTATTCAATTCATGAAGGTAAGCTGGCCATTCCCTTTTTTCTCCGTTTTCGTACGCATATTTGAAACATCTGTTTTGAAGTTTTCAGATTCCCAATTTCTTTTCTGTTGCGCAAAAACCCTTCGATCCGGAGACTTACGAAGAGGATGAAGACGATGATCTTGTGGATGATGAGGGTCGCGCTCGTCTAAAACTAAAGGTTTTGAAGACTTGTGTTCCCCTTCCTATTGTTCTACTATTAGCTGCCTGTCTGTAGTTAAGTAGAGTTTGCATCCTCACGACTTTCGGAGAAGTGTTTATAGTTGAGTCCTTGGCTTGTTTCCTCAAAAAAAAAAGCATCTAAACCTAAGCTGCGGATGGCCTGGGCAGTTTGAATCACACCGACGGCTTGCCGATAATTACCAGCCAGCCACCGGTGAGATTTAAATCGCCCGCGCCAGCAGCGGTTTTGATTTAAATGTGTTTTCTTGAGGAAACAAGCCACGGACCCAACCATACCTATTCTAGGCCGAAAACACTATTCGTTGGAGATTCGTACAGGATGCGGATGGGAATCTTGTGAAGGAGAGTAACACGAGAATTGTAAGGTGGAGCGATGGAACGTAAGTTTTTCCTTGATTAGTTTTTGCTTTTTTCTTAGTTTTATCTTGTTGTATTTGTTTACAGAATGTCGATGGTCATTGGAAAAGAGGTGTTTGATGTTGAGTCTGTGCCCATACATGGCAGTGTGCAGCACTTGTTCATACGACAAGGAGCAAGTCTTGTTGCGCAGAAGATTTTTGATAGGAAACTGGTTTTCCGCCCTCACTCTACTGATAGTGAGACACATAGGAAGGTAGGGCCGGAATAATATATTGGATTGGCGAATACTAAACATCTGTTTAAAGCTTTTGTTTGCTTGGCTGAGCACTTTTGGCCTAGTGCAATATAGCATTCGAAAGTGCATTTCTTTCCATCCAGTAAACGTTGTCGCCAGCCGTAAGATTCAGTCACTTTCGAATTTAACATTTAAATTCGTTGTTTGGTCAAAGAACTGAGTATTCCAAAGTGTTTATATTCGCCTGTTATCAATTCAGTTCAATTGATAACCCAATGATTCCGGACCGAAGGTTCACCTCTTATCGAATCAATAAAATTGTCGTGATCGAAGAAGCATTCGATCGCTGTGAGGAGTAGAAGATAGCATCAAAACAAAATCGCGTAATTTTTTCAATGAGGTGAATTTCGCATTTCTTTTCGAAAACTGCAATTCCTGCAGTTCATTTCTATCCCAAGCGGGTCGTTGCGTAATTTTTCGAAATCGGAGCGACCCCCACCATCTGGTAAATTTTTGCGATCCCCTCCCCCGAAGCGCGATTTCTGGGCAGTTTATATTTGATTACTAGAACTGTCAGGCGCCGAAAATTCGTTCAGTAGTCGGCCTCGAACTTCTTAAACCTGGGCAATGCTACGATCCTTTCCTTTGGGGACCAAAAGAATCGAGACTTTTTGGGATATCTTCACCGAATTTTCAATTTTGGACCGAAATTTTTGTGTTCCCCTCCCCCATCCCTCTTTGCGAAATTTCACAACGCCGCTTGACTTATGTGAATGAGGAATACCTCGTAGTTCTCAACTATGACGTTTAATATTTCAAAGTCCTGGCGTAAAACAGAAACTCTTTTTTTTTTCTTCTTTTTTTTGACAAAATCAAAATTTCGCAGACAAATCAAGTTTACCCCAGGTATTTCCTCAAATCTCTTTTGATGCCATCATCCAGTCCTCAGAGGGGTTCATTATTTCACGATCTTGATTGATTTTGTGCTTGGATAGCAGGCGAATTTAGACGTTTTAAACTATTCAGTACTTTGACCGCACCACAAATTTCAATATGAAACCAAAAGTGAATGAGCTTCACGGCATGAGCTTTACGGCAGGTGGCACAGAACGTTAGATTGAGAGAGAAATACGATTTGAAATGCCATATTTCTGAAAACTAAGCTTTCTTGCAAAAGTATCGAATTGGCAGTGCCATTTAACGGTCTAAAAAAGTTTAAGAAATATATGTATATGTTTATTACAGGCCCAGCCTGCGTAGTTAAAGTTAGTTATCTTAGAATATTTTAAAAACGGTTTGGCGTCAGTAGCCTGGAAATATAGTGAAATAACTGAAAATACGATTCGGCGGTCAATCATTGACCAACTATCGAGAAGTAGTGACAGACAAGGGATCATTATAACGCTCATACCGATCATTTTGGACGTCGGGCTACCGTAACCATTCTTGAACAAAACATGATAACGAACTATAACACACGCTAATAACAAACGGAGTATATAAGGGCAGAGGAGCGGTATGCATTCATTCACTCACCCCTCTATTCAAGAAGCCACTGGAAGTGGCTGAGGAGGTCGAAATTGAGCAAACATGTTTTGTGGCTCGTACAATGTGCTTTAAAAGAAAACACGTGGAATTTTTTCAAAAAGGGGGTTGCTGTAGCCCTTCGTCCATTGATCGGTATGAGCGTGCTTGTCGAGGGATTGAATCCTAAAAACTTCTTCGTTAAACTTATAAAAGCGAACTCAAGCGCAACGGAATCTTTAAGTCAATTTTTTGCTGTAATAAGGGAATCAGCATAGGTCAAGCTAGGTGAGCGCGACGCTCTATTCCACATCGTGCTTGATTTCGCTTTGATAAGTTTAACGGAGACGCCTGTCAAATCGTCTGTCTCTACTTCTAAATAGTTGGTCTATGATTGAGGGCCAAATCGTATTTTTAGTTATTTCATTTCATTTCCTTGCTTTTTTGTTACTTCAGGCCCTTTTACGCCAAATCACTATTAAGATATTTCAAGATACTTTTGAAATTTTTTTGACTTCTAAATGGACTGCCAAATCGTCACTTTTGCCAGGAAGCTAATTTTTTTTAGAAATTTCACAAAATTTACCCGAAGGTTCCCTTTCTGACTTTAATTTTGCTGCACGATCTCCATTTTGGAGAGATGAAATCTCCAACAGACGATACTCTCTGAGTGCAATTTTCGAAACTTGTGACCTACAACCCTAAAAAAACACCATTCTTTCCGCATTTTGTACAGCAGGTGAAAAATCGATATTATTGATCATAAATATTGGATTTAGCATGATGAGAAGAATTTCCCAAACAAGGGACTCAGAGCTATCAACAATCAAAAATCATTTTGGCATTTTGTGCTGAAGGCGAAAAATTTGATATTATTGATTAGTATTTATCGATATTAAATAACGATAGAAATTCTCCAATCAAGGGACCCTATCCCATCAGCAATCACCACTCCTCGCCGCATTTTGTGCAATAAGCGCGAAAATCGGTAGTATTGATTATCGATCGATGACGTGTGAGTACGAATTCTGGCAAGTTTAGTACTTAACCCCAACAACCTGTGTTAAGTGGCTGCAGGTCCACCCACACATCCTGGTCTCTATATTCGTAGCATGCCCACGCAGTTTTCGTGATCCACAGTTCAGTATATAAACCCACTATTTTGAGGTACCCTTCAAAGTTAAATTATCAAGTTCAAATTGGACTAGGAGCTATCCGCACCCATTTCCAGCATCCGTTCCAAAAATGAGCCCCTAGCTAAATTTCAAGTGTACCAACAAGATCGTGAACACCGCCTGAAAAAAGGATGATTAGCAGAGAAAACGAGCGGGTTTTTCACTTTTCTCGAAAATCTGGAAACCATTCTAAACCATTTTCGGGTGTCCATACCAACTTTTTACTCGCTTTTCAATGCAATTTAGAACTAATTTCTACATTCACTCTGAACTGAGATTTCGAAAAGGCGGTTGCGCGCAGGGCCGATTTAAAGTCACAATTACACTCTGTCAAAGTGCCAGGGTAAAACATGTACCGTTGAGTGGCGCGAAACCTTCGTGACGAGTTGATATTTTCTATTCGCCCATCTGTTTTAAACCCTCCAACGTCGTGTCTGACTGAGGGCGCAGTTTCATAATTTTTTGAGGCCCTAAGGGGGCTCGCAAATTAGTTGAGCTACCCCGCAAATCTCACTACGCTGAAATATTGTTACTTAATAACAGGTAACGATGAATATGGCGGAGAGGACGCGCAAGAGTGGACAGGTGCGAATGATGGCTGAGGTGGGATTGAATCCAGAGCAGGCCCGTAGGGTGAGTTGCTGAAAGGTTTCGTGATTATTATTGCGTAGTCATGGATTTTCTTGATCTAGGAAGCTGTGCGACGAGAGGAAGAGGCACTGCGTGCTGCATTTCGCAAAGAGACTCAGCAGCGGCGGACGAAGGATCGTCATCGTCCTGCTGGGCCGTTCCTTGAAGGTCGACCCGACTATTCAGGTAATCGTTGCTTTCCTAATTAACTTCCATTCATTTTCTTCAGGGTAAAAAGGGTGTCCAATGACATAAACGAGACTAGAGAATATGCTTGCTTTCCATGTAGACCTTTGCTTTTATATTTTGATTCGAATTATAGACGAAGATGCCGATGCAACTCCTCGCGGTCGACGAGGCGAAGCTCCACTTATTGGTGCAAGTGACTCTGATGAAAGCGATGCAGCACCACGCGGTGGCGACAAGGAGGATTCAGATTCCGATGAGGTAGTTATGGCTTGGATGGTTTTGCTGATTTTGCTTCTAAGGTGCGTCATAAGGGCACACCACGTTGACGATTGGCGCCATTGTTTAACCCAATAGCTTTCTCTGTGATCAGGGCAAACCTAAGGAGTGTAAGGCCCTAGTTATACACCAGCGTTTTGCCGCCGCTGGCTTCCGCGGCACGTCTGCTATTGGTCGATTTCGAAATCTGACCAATCGCAGACGTCCCGCAAAAACCAGCGGCACCGAATCGCCGATGTATAACTTGGGCCAAGCAAAACGGCTTGCTGGAAGAGGCGCAAACTCCGAGAAGGCACGTCGTGTTGACAGTGTCACATTACGAGCTCATGAGTTACTCCCACTGTTGCTAGCGCAGAGATTTTCACGTAAAAATTGAAGAAGCATAAAACATAAGCTGATGTCCACCTTGTCCTGATGTGCAACTATGTGAAGATATAGCCGAAGTAGATTGACTTGAGCACCTAGGCATTTTTCATAGTCCTCACCTTAGGCGCGGGAAGCGCGGTGGACTAGGAAAGTTCTCACCGTGCGAGACGCATGTGCCACCCACCCAGCCCCCATACCCCCACCGCACGAACCCCATAGCCGTTTTACCATTTGAATCAATAGCTAACGCATACGCAAATGCAAGCCAGAAATTGCTCTGCATATCACAGTTGAGGTTCATCTTTAACCCGCATCGCCCTGGCGGTGCTGCCGGAGATTTCATAGTTGTTTCCCGCGCGTACCGCGTGGTGAAAAGTTCCATAGTCCACCACTATTCCGAGCGTGCCGCGCTTACTGTGAGAACTATGAATTGTGCTTCAGTGAAGATGTGGCTCGCAAATGCGACGCGTTAATTTCTGTGGCTAGCTCTGTTCTACACTGGTCCCATTTTATTTGATCATTGCTGATTTATTGTGAACCGCTCAGTCGACCTCTGTGTGCTCCCAAATAATCAGCCGCATTTTGCTATCACAGACCTGCATTTTGTGTCAGCCTGCTTCGGATGTAGGCTTTATCGTTCGAACACTATGTCACTGTGACCGTCGTTCGGAAGTTGGCTCTCCTATACTCCAAGGCCACTCAATTCGGCCTTCGACTCTTTGCCGAACAGGAAAAGCGGTTTTGAAATTATTTGAGGCCTAGGTAAAGTTCGTGACGAAGTGAGACACTTCTGTGGGTGCGCTCAAATATTGTGACAAAATTTCTAATATCGTCACTTCAAAATGTGCGGATCTTTCGTATGGTATTTTTACTCGTAGAGTTCTCATCAAAATCTACCGATTCGGGGTGCGAAATCGTTTTTTTTTTTTGAAGCAAAAAATGGACATATGCCTAACATGGGAGCCAGTTTTAGTCAGCCTGGCCATTTCTGATGAAATATACTTTACTAGAACCGTTTTCAGTGTAGAATTCGATTACGGTCTTCATAGGTGCCCAGAACCGCTCTGAAAAAAGCTATGCGCGTTTTTCAAAGCCTGGCGGCAAGGTAACGGTACCCCCCCATGAATTTTTTGGGATGTTTTAAAAAAATATCTCCGGATTTGGCTCAAAACCTGCATGTAAGGGTAATCTTAGGTGCTGAATTTGAATCTGGTGTCCGCTTGTCGCGATTCTGAGCTTTACTGTAGGTTAGGGTAGGTACCATGTCCTTTTGGGCGCAAAACCTACCTTAGCATTCCGCAAATCGACAAATGGACGTTGAATTCGTCATCTCCACTACAAATAACCCCCGTATACAAATTCTGAGTCAAATCTGAGGCTTTGACGCAACTACAGTGTACCCACCGTAATCTACAGTATTTCAGAAATGGTAACAAGTTGAGCCATTTCTATCGTAGCACTCCGGAGATCGTCAAAAGTCGCGATTCGACACCAAATTTCCCCGATGGGAAGCTTTGAACAAATCAAATCGAAAACTTCGTAAAATCGACAAGTAAAACTCAGATTCAATCTGGAACATATTGTCGAAACACTTTCAAAGCCCTGTAGTGGGCATAAATAAACGGCCAACCGAAAATCCGTACAAGTCCAAAACGTGATCAGTCTGCGCAAAGTTTGGAAAGTGTGCCTTCACCCAAAATTTAACCAGGGGGGTAGTTGTGGTCGCTGAACACAATTATGAGGTCCGTTTCTGAATTTTCCAAAGACTAATGCGTGTTTTGGAAGGTACAATAGGTACGGAAATCTGACGAGAAGCGCATTTAACCTTCTTCAGAGTGGTTTTAGGCAGCTAAAAGTAGTTCTGTTGTATGAAGTAATTTTACGAAGTTACCTAAGAAAAATAATTTTCATTTCGCTTCGAAGAGGAGGAAATAAGATCACCTTTCAAAGGACTAAAATTCCCTCGCGATCTAGATTCTCTACAAATCGGACAAATTCTTTATTAGTGTTAGCCTCAAGGCGTGATTATCACAGAGGGGCGGCAGCTTTGTGCGCCTAGATGGGGAGGGGCGCCGCATCATCCCGCGACCGCAGAGAAATTTTTGTTACTCAACGGTACAAAAAACCTAGTAAGAAAATATTAGTTTTGATATGTATTACGTTCGTTGCTGGAGATCTGGTCCGCGCCTTTTTTTCCACGTAAAACTTCGTATTAATCCGGGGTTTCCCTCCCCTTTCAAAATCAGAAGTCTACTGGCTTTAGAAGTGAATCTTCCACACAAAGTCAGGTTTTCTATTCGAGTGTAAACCCAGGTATCAGAACTTACAAAATCGTGGTGAGCCTTGTAGTTGTTTGCTGGCTATAGTACCTCCCCTGCTACTTAATGAGATTTTATCGATTTCGCTGCCAGAGGTATAAATATAATACATTCTCCATATGAACAAGTAATCGAAATTCTGTAGTTCATAATATAGTAATTATGGCGCTCGCGCTCTACATTAACAGCATCTGTATCGGAGAAAAATTCTGGCCCACATTTAACACGCAGTACAAGTAAAAGTAATTTTCGTCCTATCGCCATTATCTCCGAGTTGCGTGTTGGAGCAGCAGTTGTCCGCAACTGCGGAGTATAATTTCACTCCGATTCAAACAGAATTTATTTTAATCATGTATCTCCCGTAAACTGGATTTCTTCATCGCACAATGCTTATCATTCTGAGAGAAAGAAAATTCATTTTCTCTTCAATATCCTATTTATTTTATAGTTTCGAAGCGTCACATGTTTTTTCATGTGCTCCTCTGGAGTTAAAGAAGCTGTGATGTTTTAGGAATTCCTGAAGAAGAAGCAGCAACAGAAGAAGAAGATTCTCACGAGTGACGAGGAAAGCAGCTAGTTCGAAGTTGGCACGGGACCATCTTCCTTTGTTACAATTTGTATGTTTTGCCAGTTTCAAGTTTCTGTACAGTGTTATCATTGTGGGCGTATGATCTTCATGAAATACTTCATAAAATCTTTATACATGACTGTGAAACAACTGTCCTTCAAGTGAAAGGTATGATTGGATGAGGCACAAGTGTTTTACCCGAATGTGTTTTGTCCGGTTTTCACCGAAATGAGCACAGAAACACTCGATTTGACCGGATGAAAGGCATATGTGAAAGATCTGCTCCGTAGCTATCGACACATCGCACGATGCGTAGGTCCGGCTTGAGCCGATGCAGGCCCAAGTGCGATGGATGCGCGGATCCGCTTCAGAAGAACTGAATATTCGTATCGGTTCCGCAGACGGACTGAATGCGCGAGAAGAAATCGTCTCGTTGAGCTAGTCCAATGAACTGGAAGGGCTTCCGCTTGCCCTCTACATTGATCTCGAGCGATTTCCGTGTTCCAGTTAGAAGGCTCATCGTGCGCAGCGATTGAATCTGGAATTATTCACATTTTGTTGAAGATGAGTGATATCTCCAGAGATTACCTTACCTTCTTTATTGAGAATACGTCAGTAAATAACATGATGACTGGTGCTCGATCGTCCGACAGCGATTTCGATCTGTAGATGAGGGCACTGAAAGTTGGAGCTTCAGATTGGAAGAATGCAATGAAGATTCGGTGGCAAGGGTATAAGTGGACGAAACTGGGCTGATAGGATAGTACCTCACCAAATTTAGGTCAGCGAATCTTCCGTCTGTGATTAAGTGTGATACACAATTCGGAGGATCAGCAATTCCTCCATCTAGCGTTTATCGCTACCCGCAAAAATGTTCTGCTTCGAATTTTACAACAGTGGAAGAAATTTTGCTCACCGAAAACTCTTCTTTTCTTTCTATTTCCCCATGAAAACGAAATCATAATACTAGAAAGGGCACATGGCACCTCATTATTCGGGTGAGCTCGTTTGGAGGTTTTTCGAAAATGACGGTTTTCATCAGATCTTCGTTATCCAACGACTTTAGGATGTTCAAGTTCAATTTATAGCAATGTTCACGACAAAAACGGTCTTCGAGATTTCACCGGAACTCGAATGTACCGGGGTCCGTGACAACAATAGTGGCGGAGGAACGGCTAGAAACGAGCCGCAGATAGCACTGTACGGCCCTCAAACTTGCATGTGCTATGCCCTAACCCATTTCTGTTGGCCGTTTAGGGAGTGGGCGGGCGGGCAGAGCACAAGCAAGTTTGTGTGCCGCACTGAGCTATATATGACTTGTTTTTAGCTGTTTTTTGTCGTTGTTGTTGCCATACTTACAGGTGCAAAATTGCATACATTCCGAAACCATTTCTCAAAAATACGCTGCGAAAAATAATTTTCTCGCAATGTTATACAGTCTATGGCAACGGAAAAAGGCGATTGTGTGGTTGTGTATTTCCACAAAGCACTACAGGTTGCTGCATAATCGACGACAAAATTGTAACTCTCCTGAATCTGGAACAAAAAACATCTGAAACGTTGAAAAATAGTGTTTTCCCCCACACACAAGTGTCTATATAACATCGGCGTGAATCTTGAAGAGACTTTGCGTTCCCTAATGGAGGTTGGCGCAAGCTCGGTGCACCTATGTTATAGCACAGGGCACCGAGTTTGCGCCAACCTGCAACAGTGAACGCAAAGTCTCTTCCGGATCCATGCCGACGTTACCTAATCCCTCTACCATGGAAGCCCGCATGAATCCATAAAAATGATTTTCTCTTGTATTTTCATTGACTTTGTAATTTTTCATTTTTTTCCTGTAGTTCCTGCGTATATCTATGATAAAGACTCAAGGTGTATTGATAAGGAGTGGTGAGGGGAGAAACTTACAGTTTCTCAAAGTTTCCGATGTTTTTTTCTTCAGAATTCAGGAAAGTGACAACTTTGCCGTCGATTATGGCGCAACGTCTGGTGGAGATACGCAGTTGCACAACCGCCTTCTTTACGTTGCTGTGGACTACATGCTTTGGAGAGCGTTAAGGTGGCCTAGTTAGGAGAGTAGGTTAAAGTCTGCCGGCTAAATTTCAACTGTAACGAAATATTGCAAAGTTGAGACTCACTTTTCAGTGAGGTAGAGAATTCCAGATGAGATTCCTTTAGGAAACGTTTTCTCCTTGTCGTTCATCACACAGCTGCGATCTAAAAATACCAGACAATGTATGTTTACAGGAAAGTTTCCAGCAGGTTTTTTGACTATTGGTCATCTAGAAACTATGTATAAACACATACAGGCTAGGACGTTGTCGATCATTGGATCTTCGTGGAACGATTCATCGTCGTCTTCGTTGGTGTAGACGGAAAGAGTTGACGACTTTCTCAGATCGTCATCATCATCATCCACAGAGCAGCTCACTTGATCACTTGGTGGTGGATCAAGTGGTGGACTGGGACTGTGCTGATGATCCGCCGCCGCCAGAGGTGAGATGACGTGAATTGGACGATGGGGCATTGGATTTAGAGTAGCCGGTTCGGAAACTGTCGATTCCATTTGGCCATTGGCCCATTGCACACGAGCATGTGCAGCAGGAATGGCTTTCTCGCTCAATGCATCGTACGAACCCTGAATGTCTCAGCATAACATGATTTGTCCATGGATTAATTGAAGAAAAAACAAACCAACTTTGAAAGCATTGTTGTTCAGATTCTGCATTGATCCTTTTGGAGCCAGATTCTGCACGCTGATGAACGCTGAGTTGTTTCGCTGCGAGTTCAAACTCAATTGTGACCCGGAGTCAAGATTGAAGTTTGATCCGAGGCGAGAGTTGAACAATCCGCTCACATTCGCTGGTCGACGGGGTTGGACCAGGGGTGAGGCCTGGAAGAGATCAGGATAGACAGCATCTACTATGAGGTCTTTCCTGGCACCATATGACATATGAGCTGTTGACGATTCACTCACCGTTCTGGAGGCCAGAGATGAAAGCGCTGGCTCGGTGCTGACTGTAAGGACTGGGGAGCCGGTGCGGGACCCTTTTACTGGCAGATTTCGGTAGAACCAGCCGTAAGTGTCAAGGCGCTTTCTGAGACCAGGGAAACGATCGAAAAGGTAGGTGGTGATGAAAATACGAACACCGAGGGTAAGACCTAAATTTGTCGGCATTACGGTATGCACAACAGTAAAAAAACGGATATTTTCGACGGTTCTTACCACACATCCCCAGGCATGTGCCAGTGTTGAATATCATTGACAGGGCCAGCCAGTAGATTACGAGGCAGTAGAAGACGAATGTCACATGTCGATCTTTCCATGTTAGCAGACTGAAAGTGTTGTGATATGCTTGTGCTTTTGCTCCAGTAGGCCCACGAAATAGAGGGATATAGCGTAAGGGCCTTACAAGCCCACAGTTTTTAACAAAAACTACTAAATCAGCTAAAATACATTAAGACCTCCGCCTGCGGCTGTTTTGTGTTTGGTGTAGGAAATTTTGGGTTTTGTGTAACAGAATTTAGATGGCCGGAAACGATTTTGCGCTTCGAACTTCTGGCACGAATCCACGTTTAGGATTCAGAGGGTTAAAAAAATCCTCCAAATTTTCACAGGTGGTCATCTGAGGTGCTGAACACGAAAATGAAGTCCATTCTCAGTTTTTTTTTCGTAATATAAACACAGATTACGGATTTTATATCAGAAGGTCGACGTTTTTGATTTTTCAGCCACGCCCAATAGCCAGAAGTTTTGCAAAGGGAATTTCCTGAAAAGCTAAATACCCGCTATACTTAGCATCCGAATCACTCCTGTTCGAATATCCGAGATTGGAACAATCCGATATCCGAAAATTTGAAAAAACGCACTATCTGAATCAAACCAATATCCGGGAAATTTGAAATTGGCATTATCCGAAGAATTATTTTCGGATAACAAGTATATTATACGCCCAATATCTCTTTTCGATTTTTGGAAAGTTAACGATAGGTTACGGTACGCTTAGTGTCATTCGGCCACTGTAGCCTACCGTAGTCTTTCGAAAATCGGACGTACGCGAGGATCTCAAGGCTACTACGAAAAATGTCGGTTGCATAAAAATCAGACGTGGCATTATGTAGATGTGGTCAGAGTGAAGAGGGGCAAGGTTTAGAGGCGAGCACTGTTTACATCGAGAAGCTCGAACTCAAATTTGATGGTTACTACCAGTATCAATACCAACCGTAAAGGTTGAATTTGGAGTCTTTTAAATCTCACTAAAATTATTCAAAAAATTTAATTGTAATGAAATCTGAGAAAAAAAAAACCAGAATGATGTGCGACTGATTTCACCTGTGAAGCTTTTCCAGGAAATTGGCGGCGAAATTGAGCAACCTCTGAGCGAATTTAGCCACATCGAATATCAGCTGTGCTCCAGTGATGTCGAATTTCGGCATGGCGACCTCTTTACGCGGAAGGAAACACAGGCCAATGTCGACATTTCTACAAAGAGAATGGATCATTAAGCACCTAATGGTCTCTAAAAATTCTCTGACTTTAAGTCGTCAATATGAAAATTGGAGCTGTAGCTTGTTCTGAACACGCACTTCGTGGTTTTGAGGTAGTTGAGGGAGAGTTGAGTCCACAGGAGAAGCAGGACGAGCGACGCAGTCCAACCCCGCACGATCGAGTATGTGTAGACCTGAAGAAAAATGTTTGTGGTCTATCCTTTTCTCCTCACCAAACTCTCAAAATAGCTGTTGTTCTGCACATTTTTTCGCCCAAAATCTCGTTACAAATGAGAAACGAATTCGATTATTCTATTCTGTTGGTTATAAATTGAGTGTTATTGTATGAGTTAATGATAATCACCAATGCAAGTAGAAGTGTGTGCATCGGATTCTTCCATAGAAGGGTGTCATAGATAGCGGCAGCCACTTCGACCAGCGGATGAAGGAAGCTGTCTTAAAAAAGAACATTTTTTTGAATCTTACTTTTTTTGTAGGTGATTGCTTGATAATTAAATGAATACAACTACTTTTGAAAACTGTGAGGTTTTCAAATAAACTCATGAAATTCTTCGAAAATCCGATCAAGGAAGAAATGCGATGGTTTGAATTTCAAGTTAGGCGACACCTTATGTTGATTTAGAAACCTGATTAAATACTCTTAGGTGATTTTGGTGAGTGAGCTGTTAAATACGATGACATTGGACAATTCTTCAGAGAACGAATGACGTACAGCATCGTTTCAGATCGCGTCTCAGGGCGACAGCTGAGAGTTTCTGCTGGTCAGGTCTGAGTTGCCTCGTCTCCCGACTGACCGGTGGTGCTTCGAACGCATCGGCAATGTCGTACATAAACCATTTCAACTCATTCGACAGCCGATTCCAAACCGTTTCTGGAACCTCGCTATCTGAAAATATTCACATTACGTGGGGAGGTAAACCTTTGAGATACAGCCTTTGTTGACTTCCACTTCATGAAGGGTTTCACAATCTATCGTTGTTCATGACTTCGTAGTTCAGTGATTGTTTCTACAGCCTTATTTCACCGCGACATTCCGGAATATGCTCTACTAACGAACTTTTTCATTTGTAGTAAACTGAGGTTAAGTATAGGATGGCCTAAGCAGTGAATGTGATGCCAATAGGTCAACTCCGTGCGGTGCACAACTGTTTCAATGCCGTTGTAGACTCGTGAGAATAGAAGAAAATTCTTCTATCCTTTTTTTTAAATACAGACCTTGTCAAAAAATCGAGAGAGGAATCCGAAAACTCCGCTCGCAGTAGAAAAAACTGCTCTTCTCACTGGTGCATCACTCTCCCAAATAAACCACTAACAAGGGAATGTTCGTTTTTTTTCAGGATGAAGTCAGCTTTTCAAGTGAAGCTTGGGAGACGAACACGATTGAGTACTGGCTATCGATCAGCGAAAAGACAATAGAAAGTTTGACCTTGGAACGTAACACCTTTTTCGGGCCGGGAATAACCCGCACCTAATGCGTGCGAGAAGGTCGGCCTAGTGACCCTTCAGGGAAGCCCAATTCGATCAGCTGTTAGACAAGGAGCATTATGATCTAAAGCTGTCCAAAAATGGATAGCTGGAGGATTTTGGAACTCTATCTGATAATGGGGTGGTAAACAGCGCTGCCCTGCATTCTTTGGCCATGAATTGGAAATCTGGGATATTTATAAAGTTCGACATCTTTGACGTGCCAACAAAATTCTAGTTCGACTTACCATTGTCGAAACAAGCTCCTGGATTTCAATAAATACCTAGGCCAGATCAATAACTTATCGGACCTAATGCTGTTAAAAAGAATTCTCAGTTGACTGCTGAGGAGATATCGACCTATGTTCCGAAATGTTCTCGAAAGGTTTCGGAAATAGGTTGGAGGACAACCAGCCACAACTCATCTCATTCCTATGCGAAAGTCAAGCCAAATTCAGAGTTTACTTCTCCCTAAAGCTGTAGATGACTTTCAGAGCGTTAGCATATCTTCAAGTGAAGAAATCGCCCACTCTGAGATTTCATTTTCTTGTCTGAATTCTAGGAACGTTTCAAAAGAATTCAGGAAGAATTCCAACCATGAGGTGCTGTATGGCAACCCAACCGACTGTCTAATTCAGGTTCATACATAGCACAAATTACAATGTCATTCTCAAGCTTTATGGGAATCAAGCACATTTTTCTAGCTTCTTTTCCCTGAAAACTTTTGATTTGTGTAGCCTTCCCGATTACTGAGGAGGCGTGCCAACTCGAAAACATGGTTTTTTCCAGCGTGGACGATATCCTGGATTTAGAAAAGACCCGATGCTAGACATTGTCTTGTCTTTTTGAATGAGAAACAATGGTACGTGAAATTTTCGAATTGAAAAGAAAACTTACCAATGAAATTTCAAAGAAAAAAAAACAGCGAAAATTATAATTTTCACATGAGATAAGTCAGGAAACCCTGAAGACGAGAATAATCTCGGCGTCAAGTGCATACCTGTAGTGTCTGAAGAAGAAATGGAGGCGTTTTCAAACTCAAAACTGCATTTCGAGTAGGGGTTATGTTGTCGAAGTACCAGCGGCTTTGGAGACGAAGAGAAGATGCGAGGAACAGGTCCGCGCATCCTGAAAAGGGGCAGAATAACTCTCGACGAAAAATCAGAAAATTTTTGAGGTGTGGATCGACGTATAGAAAAGGGACTAAGTATGATTTGAACCATACGTATGGTTCGCTAAGCACTTTGGTAGTAACAAAAATAGTAAACAATTTTCCAAAATATGTAATCATGTCAGGAGGCCCATCTTTCTGAATGTAATAATTTTCCATGTCGGATTATCAACGAGCGCTGATGTTTTTTTTTTTAGTAAACATGAAGAAGGTTCCATTTGACGCTATAACTTTCGTGGTGAACTTGATGTTGGCAAGCCCCAAATGTTTGCCTGGAATCAAACCACCTAACGTTTATTTGATAAAGGGTATCTGACCCAACCCGCAACGATCAACAATTTGGCCGCAGCCATGATTTCAAACAAAAAATTGCATTAAATTCATTACTGCAAATGCTTCAGCTAAATAATGTTTTCTATTCATCACGACTTCGAGTATGGCCTTCTTAGATTTCCCGAATAGATGAATAACTTCGAGTTCTGCCTCTCGAAATTTTTCCAACGAAATAATTAATTCGAGAAATTGTCCTTTATTCGATTCGATGAAATATTCAGAAAACTCTTTGGAATTTTTGATTTAATAGTCGAGTTTTTGAATGATTTTCGGATAGATCGCGGATATGTACAATTCTTTCCTGCCTGAATTCTTGACCGAATATTTGGAAAACCGACTCATTGAATTTTTCTGGTGAATAAAGCATTCGATCTTTCGAGTAATTTATAATCTCGGATGGTTGACTATTCAGGAAGAAGAAGAATTCTTTTCTCCGAATTCATGGGAAGTTCTATGAAACCAGAATTTCAAAATCGCGAATGAATTCAGTATCAGAATATTTGAATATTATTTGATTCGGTCTCACGTCTGCAGATATGTAACCCTTATGAAAATTCTCGATTGAACTGATAATCTCGATTGAGACCTCTTAATTTATTTCGAATGGATAAAAGAATTCGAGAGCCGGTCCTCTATTCGATTCGGTTGAATATTAAATAAATCGAGCTGGAATCGAATAATCGAGCAATTATTCGAATTTTGGAACACATAATTTTCGAATGATATACAAGTACCTACTACTGAACTATTTCTTTGGTGGCTGGATGTTCAAATGTCGTGACATGAAGCTGGCCGAGAATTCAAACAACCAAATATATTCAGTTTTGGAATGAATATAATTCTCGAAAAATCAAAAAAAAATCGAGGAACTGGAAAGTTCAAAATATCGAACTTCCAGATTTCAGATGGATACATCATTAAAAAAATACTGATTTCCCGAACGAATAGTTTCTCTTGAAAAAAAACGTATAATTTAGATTGCCTACTGAGGCAAACATTTGAAAAAAAGACAGAAATTGAAGTTTCCGAATGACTCTGACATATGAATGGTGAGGTACCCAAAGTAATCTAATATTATTTGAAAAATGATTCGATTCGGTCAGAGGGAAAGCAGCATTCTGAATGAATTCTGGGAAGTCAATCAAAATTAGAGGAAATCCCTCGTAGAGGAGTTGAACTTCTAACGTTCGACTCCTCTACGAGAAATTTCCTCTAACGAGTATTACTGCAGAACCTTTTCGCGAACACTGAGCGTAAAGAAATGGTCTAACTGCTAGGGGCAGATGGAACAATGACAAGAATCGCCTTGGCGACTGTGGCGACTGTGTAACGGCCATGAGACAAGGTCAGTGAAGACCCGGTGACGCACCTGACCCGAGGGCTAGTCTGGCCAGTCGGGTCGGTTTAAAAGCGGAGGCGCGACTGAGGAGTACAGTTGGACCTCCTGTACTTACTCATGAGGGAAAGGAGGTTGAGAGGAAGTAGGAGTTCCTTCCTCCTCATCGATCAGATATGCGCGCGCGAGAGGCACGTACTTGTCACTATGTCGAAAACACAGGTAACACTGGAATAGTTAGTTGGCCGGAGATGTGGCTGGCGATAGTGAAGAAATCCCGTTTTTTGATGTCGAAATGTTCCAAAACTCACCATGGGGGCCGCGTCGCCTTCAGCGCTAAAGTCCGGATTCGACTACTGACCGTCATGATTACTGATGACGCTTATCATTGGAGTAACAGACTGCACAACAACAGCTATACAAGCTGCTTACTCTATGGCTGATTAGATTCCTCTTACTGCTTAGCACTCCGCCTGACAATGGGAGTACTATGCAAACATTCCCAGCTCGCTTCTACCCCAGTAAGGTTTAGTAGGAAGAAGTGTTCTACTGGTATAACAACTGAACTACAGAAACTTTTGAAAACTTGACTTTAAATCTTAGCCATGAATCTGCTGAGGGATAGCACTTCTCAAATTTTAATGATTGCTATATTTCTTGGCATTCTTCACAAGGAGATGGATAATTCTAGAAGCGAAACGGATGGAATCTGATAACTTGAAACTGTAAGGTACATGAATCCGCACTCGAGCTTTTGACGCGAAACTACCGCCACCCGGAAAGTATCGCTGAAATGACGCTGTTACACCGGGAAACGAAAGAGAAGTGCTTGCCGCAAATTGACCTCGAAAATACCTCGAAAATTACGCAAATCTATCGGGAAACTACCGAGAGTACTGTGCTGTGAATTAAACACGAAAATCACGCGGGGATGAGGGAGAATTCTTCGTTAGCTTGGGGTCCTTTTTCGAAAAATTTTCTACTATTTTTTTGGTGTTTACCCTCGCACATGTGCTAAAGTCCATCCTAAAGAGACTTCGCACACGCGGTGGGCGAGCGTGTCGAATGGGGTTTTCAAGCTTGGAAATTGATTGGCAGCAATACCAGACGAATGACGAATAATATCCCAAACAGCTGTTTGCAATCATGAGAAGGCTCATCTGAAATAATGCCTTTGCGATGGCCGTTCTACTCGCACGCCGACCGCGTTGGCGGACAGTCCAATTCAAATAGATTTCAAGTAGGATACCAGACTTTTCATAAATTGCGGAAAACCTAAAAGCGAAAAATCAAAACGAGAAGAAGGTGAGGGAGTGAAAACGCTTGATTCAGAGAAGAGAAGGCAAATTAGACGTGGAATTAGACATGTTCTGAAAATGTTCTCTATAAGGTTTCGGCGCAAAGCATAGTTCAGTTCTGTAGTTACAAATTGTTGCCTTGTCTGCTAATTACAATCTCGTTGCATACAACCCGGCCATCATCGCTATGAGAGCGCTCTAGTGCAGCAGCACTCATGGCTAGAATGATAACGCGACGTACTACGAGACGATGGATTTGCAAGGGTCGATGGTTCGAATGCTGGTATGCAACGTCGAAAACCGCGGCAGAATCTCGGCGATCACACATTTTTGTTCGATCGAGTTTCCGCGATCTCGACAGAACCAAGGCAATGCCGCGATTCCGCCGAGAATCTGCCGGGAATCGATCCGCTGCTTCGGCGCTCATTCGGCACCGAGGAGGCAGGTTCCGGGCAGGTTCTCAGCAGAATAGATGCAATTCCTTTCGGAGTAGATCGAAAGAATAGAAACCGTTGGGAATCCGACTTTGGTGAATCCTTCCTAGTCAGAACAACCATTTTCATAAAAGTCTTTGATAAGAGGCGTGTAGTGTTCAAAGAACGGAGAATAGTGCCGTGGATAAAGAGTCGGCTACGGTATAGTTTCGTGCTACAATTGGGCTGGTATATTTTATCAACTGAATCGAATCTAAGCAATAAAGAAGTTTTTTGTTGGCAGTTGAGCCCGACATTATTCGGAAAATGGTAGATTTGATTGAAAATTTGTCTGTTGCGGTCCAAAAAGTGTAGATTTAGGCTTTAAACGGTTGCGAGTGCTCCTGCTATAAAGTGCTGTTGATTTTCAAAAAATCCGTCAGGAAAATATGATTGAATCCGAGAAAAGCAATTTCAGTGAGCTTTGGGCTCAAGTACGGTACCACCTAGATTTTTTGCAAAAACAGCGTTTTGCGGGGTTTTGTGCTCTAACAAAAAGCTTTCGATCTGTGCATCACATTTGCTCAAAAAAAACAATGTCATAAATCTGGACAAGTTTCCCAAATGAGATGGCTGCAAACTCAATAGAATTTGAGTATCAAATTCGATAAACCAGGTTTTGCTAGTAGTAACAAAAATAACTAAATAGATTAGGGGAATACGCAATTGAATGCCATAATACACTCGATCAGAAGACAACGGCGCAGTGATTTTTAGCGATAACTCAACATAAATTGTGCTCGGGCTTAATGTGAAACTCTAAAGTGGAAAAATGAGCAGGATAGTGGAGGCGAGACCTCTTTTGTTTGCTGACAACCCACGTAGAAATGACGAGTTTCTTAAACAATCCCCACTTATTCCAAACGAAAAAGTCGGCTGCTAGAAGTTGTACTAGTATAATGCACATAATGCACGTCTACAAATTTCTGCATAATATTCGTGTCTGTTCATAAAATTTTGCTGGAGCAAAGTAAAGAATAAGGAGAGTAAGAATTAGGGAGAGAAGGGCAGAAGGGATTCTATTTAGATCCAACGTTGGTAATCGAACAAGCAATGCGAATGAAACGATTTTTTTTTCGAAAGGTACCAAGTCATAGGGCTCAAAATAGTCTGGCATGGCGCATTTGGATCAGTCATGGATTGTTATGGGCAATAAAAAGTTGACACTGGGGCAAACGCTATTTCAACAGTCTGACTGATCTTATGTGCGGTTTTGGACTAATCTTCAATCTTTGAACACATTCTGGCGGAATCAGGTTTTTTGTTGGTGATAATGGGAAAGGAAATTTTTGCCAAATCTTGGAAACTTCTGCATGGATTATGACCAGAACCTGCCAAACCCAATTAGGCGTCTGGTGAGCTCAAGAAAAAAACCATACAGATCTGGTACTTTCTTCAATAAATCTGGAATAGAGGTTTTTTCGGTTGGACAGAACTCTCATAATAGGGACGAGTTTCGTCAGCGTACCATATGTAGTATAAACCCTACATCTGCGGTTCAAGTCAAAGTTTGCAGCTGAGTTGTTAATCTGGACGTTCACCTCGAATCTAAGTCTGAATTTTGCTTGCGCTTATCTAGAACTAATTTATTTCAAAGTTGCGCTTAAATAGTTTGCATTTTAGATTAGTCCAGCGATCAGCCCTAAATTTTGGCAAACGTTACGTCATAAAAAATTTGAGAGCTGTTTTCAATAATGGGGGGCGGGTCGAAAAAGTTACGAATCCACTTCAAAAGTTCCTTTACCCATGGGTTCCAACTCGGAGAATTGCCGCGACAGTGCCGGGAAAGTACCGTGACCGTCAACTGTGTCGCGATAGTTCCGCGGTAGTACCGCAGCGGGTCCGCGATAATAACTGTGCCCAAACGATTATGAGGCAGTTTCTGAGCCTCAACAACGCCGTGACATTGCCGCGGTAGCGCCGAAGCGGTTCCGTGTTAGTACCGCGCCGGCTCCGCTAAGATGAATCAGCGAACCTGAGTCGACTGCGATGCACGTTCTGTGGTGTAAATCGGGATTTTCGTCGGCTCAATTACCCCAGTTTGAGGTACATCCCGTACAGGGATAGGCGTGATTACGACTAACGACTAACGAGCTTTTCCGGTGTTACGTCTAACGACTAACAACGCAATGAAAAATATTTTCGTGAGCAATCCCAGAATTTGAAACACTCCTGATGCAATACTTGCGTTGGAGCGCGATGTGAATGATTACGTTAAAAAATCAGTAGTCATTCACATCGCGCTCCAACTCAAGGATAGCATTCAAAAGTGATGCATAGTTCCCTGTTGGTTGTTCGCGGTGAACGGTACAAAATAACCATAGCCCTCAGTGTTTACTATTTCTACTGACCCTGCTTCGCAGCTCTGGAACCCCTGCATTATGACCCCAACCAAACGTTGCGCAAGGTTAGGCGCAGCATTTATGCTACTTCGTGTTGGTTGCGCGACTTTACGGTAGGCTCACTGAATCGGTTCCGACACTGACCGGCTCCAGCGTAGATTTTTACAGAGGGCACTATCAGAGGTGATAATATGGAGCGGTGCCTGCAGGCCACAACTGCCCAACGACGGGAACTGTATCCGATGATTGGAGTGTAAAGGGAGCCATCCTACGATTTTCAGTTTTAAAGTCGAGATGCGTAATTTCTATAGATCTGTGCTAGTACCTGTCAGAGGGCAAAATTTTCATTTGGGTGCTTATTTCTTCTGACCTTTCTCCTTTTATGGGAACAAGTTCGAAACGACGCGCGCGCTCAACTCGCGTCGCTGGGAAAAGAACAATTAGTGCAAAGTTGGTGCAGCTCTCCGTGTTGTCACCATGGGGTCTCATACATATAACACCATATGCGTAACCCAGAAAAAAAAAACTAAATTTTGCTCTAATAAAAATAGAAGAGATAAAGGTTTCCTCGGTCTCCCATACAGTGCGTATCATAAGTATAGGCTCACTCCACGAACTGTAGAATTCAGAATCCGCACAGACGCTATTCACGCCTTATGGTTATATCCAAACTCAGCATGGCTGAAACCCTTGTCAAAACAATTTCTATGAAAAATGTTGAAAAATTAGGTGAAATTGACATACAGCCTTCAAAATGGCCGTATTAAAAGTATAGGTGCACTTCAGGTAAAGTACCAATAAAAATCTTTTTGCAGGAAGTTCCCGTTTTAACTGTTAGGTATGTAGTTTCAAGTGTACACTACTCATCACATAAATGCCACGTGGGTCTCACCTTTCTAAAGCCGAACAGGCTCAAATCCGCGCTCTGCATACTGCAGGATTGAGCAATCGCAAGATAGGCGAGCAAGGAACAGCAACGTCATGCATCAACGCCCTCGTCCAGCTCCTTGACTTACCGACGCACACAGAACCGTGCCGGTTTCAGTTTGCTAGAAACAATATGGCAGCAGATTGGTCCAAGGTATGCACTAATTTTGTTGAAATTCTGAGGGCCTTATTGCGTGTTTAGGTGATCTTCTCCGATGAGAAAAAAATCAACTAAAACGGCCCGGATGGCTACGCGTATTACTGGAGAGATCTAGGCAAGGAGGCGCTGTTTTTCAGCAGGCGGAAATTCGGTGGCGGTACGGTCATGGTTTGGGGCAGCTTCCAACCAGGCGGGTTGCTCGAAATCACCTTTACATCTGCTTGCATGAACTCAGCCGACTACCTGGATGTCTTGAGACTTCACTTGCTTCCTTTACTTGCTGAACGCGGAACGAATGGGTTCATTTTCCAGCAAGATATTGCCGCTATCCACGTGAGTCGCTCCACAAGAACGTGGTTTGAGAAGCAGAATGTGACCGTCATGGAACGGCCCGCCTGCTCTCCTGACGCCAATCCCATGTAATACCTTTGGGACATCCTTGTGCGCCACATTTTCGGTAATGGGCTTGCATACAATAGCGTAGGAGACCTCAAAGCTGCCATTGTCCAGGTTTGGAGAAATTTGGATCCACAAGTGCTGAGAAAACTGGTTGAATCGATGCCAAATCTGATCTTCGAGATTATTTTCAAACGTGGAGAACCGATAGACCACTAATTTTTGGTTTGAGCTTAGTTTTGATAATAAAGTTGTTTAATTTTCGAAGTGCGTCTATACTGTTGATGCGGGCGTTTTGGAGGTTGAATGCCAAATTTGCCCAATTTTTAGACATTATTCATAGAGATTGTTTTGACAAGGGTTTTCAGCCATGCCGAGTTTGGATATAACCTAAAGGTTTGGATAGCGTTTGTGCGTATTTGGAATTTTTCAGTTTCGGGGGTGCGTCTGTACTTATGATACGCACTGTATTGCTTCTTTTCTCACCGAAAAAAGGACAAAAATACACACACGCACTCTCGAGTATTAGAATTTCCTTCATATTTTCAATTATGTATTTGTTAGTCTGCAGATTGAACTAAGGTCTCTAACAATCAATGTTTTGTGTGTTTAATGGGCATGAATGTTTTGGAGAACATTCATCTCTTCATGCCTTCCTTTTTCTTCTCATAAGGGGTTTTTCTGCCTCAACTTGCTTATTTTCGAACCTACAACATCTTTAACGACGAACCATTAATGACTAAAGACTTATAAGGGTATTAGCCGGTTGTATAACTAACGATCAACAGATAACAAAATTTTTATTACGCACATTCCTGATCCCGTACCTCGTTGGTCGCAATAACGGGGATACCCTCGTCCCTATCAGAAAGAGGACGTAAGAGCCGCAGGTGCGTATTTTTTGCGGTAGACCTCGTCTAGTTGTATTATGACTCATAATCAAGTTCATATGAGTTACTTAATCTAAATAGAAGTCGAATGTGCCGCACGTCCCCAGAGGAATTGATGTATGCCGCGAACGTTATCCTATATCTTTGAAGAGTTGACTGCGGTTGGTTCAATTTTTTGAAGGCGCCGGCTGTTTAATAGCGATTACTCATCGTCCCAGCCCGACTATCTTCGAGCAGCGTGCTGCAGCGGCGCTTGTCTGCAACTGCAGACGGGAATTTCACCCCGTTATGAATAGTATGGTCCGAGTGATTTAATGGGGAAGCCGCAACGCTGCATGGCGAGAAAAGTGGCGCACGCGAAAGCGAGGAAATAGTGGCTATCAACCGGATGAATTTGCATTGAATAGCTGAGTGCGGCTTCCGGAAAGAATAACGATATGTGCCTGCACGCATTTGGTCGACGCGAAATTGCTTTATAGGTCCGCGTATCCCTCGGAAGTCTATGTCTCCCCGTGTACAGCACACAGTCTCTAAAGTGCGCCCGAATGAGAATAGCGGCCCACGCGGCCGGCGTGCTTGGCAGGCGGCCGTCGCATGTGCCGCTCTCGGACGACTGTTGGATTTTAACGACGGCCATACCCTCTCCCCACGTCTGCAGAGCTGATTGATCGGCGCAGTGTTTACTGCCAGCCGGTGCCGGCCCCATTCGTAGTCGATGGCGGTGGGGACGTTGCACACGCTCGTCTAAGAGCGGCGAACGCGACGGCCGCCTGCCAAGCACGCCGACCGCATGGGCAGCCACTCTCACTCGGACACACCTTACATGTCTTCTTCCAGTCTGCGTCCCTATGGGTTTACGTAAAGACTATTCACACTCCTCCACGCCAGCGCGGCACGCGTGTGACGCCCGCTCCGCCATGGCGGCGACGGCCGTAACGACTTTTTCATCATTTTCATTATTAATCCATCACTAATTTCATTCCTTTTCACGATAATTAATTCCAGTACTATCATCTGCAGTCGTGATTGCGGACGCTTGTACAGAATTTGACTGTTTGGAAGAGTTTGGACCCCTTTTTTCCGCTCCGCCATCGCGTCGCCTCTGGAATATTCATAGCCTCCGCAAGCACGTGACACGCATACGAAGTATTCATGCTCTAACGCCACGCCCGCGCGTCACGCGCGCGCCGCGCTGGCGTTGAGGAGTATGAATAGCGCCTAAAAAACAGTGTCTGTGCTCGAGTATACGAATCGAGTGGAGTTCGGGACCAGATACACGATTCAATTACCTAAATTTGATGACGATCTGTGTATCCTGTGTATGCCGTCTTTTCACTAGGTTCGACTTTCGAATATGTTCGGAATCCTTTCGTTCACTGAATCGAATTCGAACACATCCGAAGAGTCGATGACGCGTGCCCGAGTCGAGGTCCAATATGATCCTGTGTGACAGTGGTTCCTTCATTAGGTAATCTAAAAAGGAACAAGCAGCACATGCTAGCGCTCTATCTACTCAAACACAGCGGGGGAGCGAGCACCGGGCAGTAGACCCCGTTTTCCGCCCGGGTGAGCGACGGCAGGGGCTTCGGCGCCTTGCCTCATAGAGTGCTGCCTTATGCCCATCAGAGCTGACCCTGGAAAGGGAGTTTTGTCCAGAAACGGATATTTTTGAAGGAAAGAAAACGCCGCTTTCCGTGGGGGGGGGGGGCGGCGACGGCAGTGCTTCAAGACAGCGATGGCAGGGCTTCAGGGCAGTGACGGCAGGATTCCGATCAAGCCAGATGATCATATCTGCGCTCGCCCTCTCGTTCAGTGATGGCGCTTGGAGGCTTGCCCCCCTGTAGAGCTGCACTCGCTTCCCCAGTGCATGGGTATCACCCACCCTCTTTTTCGATCGAAAACTGTGTACTTGCATTCCGAGTTCCCAATGATCGCATGGTTAGGCAGCAAAACTAGTTTTAAGGAATGCTCGTTACTCTCCTGTAATGGCTGAGTGTTGGCACTCCGCGGTTGCCTCTGGATGGGTGCCAGTTGTCCGTTCTTTCATCTCCAAAACTCATAGTACGTTGTCTACGTCAGACACTTGATAAACAAAGGGTTCAGTGAGCACACACTTCGCCAAGTCAGGCCAATATCAGATCGATCGACTCGATAACTAGTACAATGGATGGACGCCGGAAGCACCAGGAGTGACTAATGACTGTTGAGGACAGTGCAGCCACAGAGAACGTCTCCATGCAAAATGGAACTCAGAGGCATTCCCACGCACTCCCGTCTATGTAAATGTCTGCACCACCGGAATTCTGACGAAGATCAGCACTACTGGCGCCCATGGAACGATAGAACTTCAAAAATCAAAGAAAACGAACAAAGTGGGATTACAGCGTTTTGCCGTCGAACACGCAAAACTCGAATCTCGTCCATAAAGCTCAGAGCCGCTTGAGTGATCGTAAATTTAACGTCATTTCGCTGTGTAGAAAAATCAAAATTAGTCAAGAACTATATCTACGAATAAGTTTTGAGGTTTTTTTCGGTATTGCCGTGACTTTATGCGGAGAAGATGGTGTAATGTATGGTTTCCGTATTATATTTAGTCTGACGTATGGACCAGGCGGCCGGCTGTGCGGTGTTGGCGGCATCACCGGCCAACAGGGTTTCGATCGCGCGCGACGATTCACCGTCGCAGCCTCATCTATTCACAAGACTAAATTTATGACGTGAGCTCTATCTTCTTTAAACTGATAATCATGTTTGACGACGACGTATACCTTCTTTCTATCCGAATTCTATCTGAATAAATTTTTGGGTTCTTCGTAAAAAGTGAAGTGCTGCTCGGACAGATCATGAGCAATATCTTGACACAAACGACTCAATGGCACCAATGGTTGTTGGTTACAATCTCAAGTGATGGTTTCGTGATGGTTTCTGTAAGATGGAGCACATATTTTTAAATTTTTTTGAAAGTTAAAACTTTTTCGACAACAAAAAAAATTTAAATTTTCAGAAAATTTCTTCGAACCACTCTGACTGATGGAACATGTACCCTTATGCTCAACATATACGATAGGTGTCCATTAGGGCTCGCTTCTTCTAATTGAGACAAGAAGAGAGATTCCCAGCGAAATATATATTTTTTGACATCGAGGTCGACATGGTTAGGGCAAAAATAAGGTCTGAACAGATTTGATGCAGTTTCAACATGCTACTTTAGTTGAAACGCTGCGCAAATCATCAAGCTAGCTACGCAACTTGCAACATAACTTTGAATCTAAAAAACGCAAGCAGTAAAATGGTTTTTTTCCTTTACGGTAAAAAATCAGTGGCCAAAGTGAATTTGCAGAGGTTATGTAAGATCCTCCATAGCTCGGATCTACATCAAGTCTTTTATTAATTTTTGTAAAAATCAAAAAAATCGATACTTTCATAAAATTTATTAAATTCTACGACGGTGATCCCTGTTGGTAGAGGATTCTCAAAAACTCCTAACTGTGGAGTTTGATCACTGATTTCCTTCAATAAACTGAAATACCTTGTCACTGCTAGCGTTGAGCGATAGGATTCAAAGGTTTGTGGTACGTCATGCCTTGTGAATCTCTGAGAACCTAATTGTAAACCCAATATTCAAAAACTCTGTGCATGAGAATCCTAGTTTCAAATAGCCCCATTTTCACCGGTAACAATCATTTTTCGCAAAGTTTTAGTGCGTTTCTCGCCGTTTCTCCGTAAATTTGGTAGAACTTGGTGGCGAACGCAATGCTCTAGGTGAGAAACTCGGAAGCAAAAGTTATCGTGAACACTGCCTTTGAGTTACCTATCGAACACTTTAGGAGGTTGACTACAAAATATATCCTTTTCTCAGGTTGGTTCCCAACCCCGTGGCGAATTTCTGTTGATGTTCTTCACGCAACAATACAATAAAGTTATAAAGTATTATGAAAAACTGTACTTACGGATGAGAAGAGTTTGTCTGTCCTGATTCCCCGTTTTCGATGTCGGCAAGCGCACTCACTGAAAAAAATAGATTCATTCATGGGAGAAGGTTTTCGCAGATTCAGCTGGAATAGACAAATGTATGAATCAATGAATGTTTTCTAATGAAAACGGGAAAAGTCTGTTCGAACCGACGGTGTTACGACGAGCTAATGAACGAGAAAGACCTTCCTACGTACGTAGTTTAAAGACAGCATACACGCTCGTAAACGTAGTTGAGATAACTACGGAATTAGAATGGTATGGCACCGAGCACAACACCCCCGCATTTTGGAGCGTCAAAAACCAACCACAATGACGCGACACGAGTGAAAATTTGGCCCCGCCCCTGTATCTGCCCGCCCCCTGTATTTGCGTCCTCCTCCAAAACAGGGGTGCTGGGCCAATTCCACCGTCGTCGATGTGCGTGGTTTACCTATTGTACCTATTCCACCACCCACAAACGTCGCCGGCGGTGGGAATGGCCCAGAACCCCTGTTCTGGAGGAGGACACAAATGCAGGGGGCGGGCAAATACAGGGGCGGGACCAACTTCTCACTCGTGTAGCGTCATTGCGGGTCGCTTTTGACGCTTCAAAATGCGTGTGCGTCGTGTTGGGTGCCATACCATTCTGATTCGGTAGTTATCTCAATTACGTTTACGAGCGTGTATGCTGCCTTTAAGCAATGTGAAGTGTTAAAAGTCACATGCATAGCCTCACAGCCGTATTTGAAGTTAAGGTCGAATGCAACTGCCAAACGTTCTTTCTTTTTTCGCAGAACCACATCGGCCTGATACAAAACTTTTACTTTTCGGGATGTTGATCCTATGAAGAGTTACTAGGATGGGTTAAAACACTTTAATGACAGGATGCATCTCCTTGGGGAGTCTCGCATAGTCACTCTTACCATTTCAAAGTTAAAGGCATCGTACGCGCTGAAAACCATGTTTGGTTTTTAAGCGTTTTTGAGTTGTTAGCCCCCTATAGTGACTAAAGGTAGCAAAAAACCCGCTCAAAAACGTTAACTTTTCAAGAAAAAACGTTTTAAAAAAAACTTCTGAAAATCATTTGAAATTCGCGCCGGCATCGACTCGGGATAGTTACGCGGAGGGCGCAAGGAACAGTTCTACAATTCGTCCATTGGCGCAGCGTTGGAAGCAATCGCTCGTAGTGTGACGACAAATTTCCAGTCGATAATGCCACTTTCGTCCGACGGTGCGTCAGCGTACAGTGGCATGCCCTGTACTTAGCGACACGACGTTCTGCTCAAATACTGCGAAAGTGCCAAATGACTGACGGAAGGGCCGGCCCCTTTTGCCAGAATTCCTTATTTTCCACTTCCTCTATGCTCACAATGGTACGTTTTTGAGCAGCCAAGCTCGTTGTACGTTCTCACAGAGGCCCGAGGAAGGGATTGAGCATAAAAAATGGAAAGTGGATTTCAGCGCGTACGATGCCTTTAAGGAGTATTATTGAGGCAGTGCTCACGGTAGAAACGAACTTCGAATTTTTGCCGGAAATCGAATGTACCGGGATCCCTTGCAACAATAATGGAGAAAGAACGGCCAAAACAAGCCACAGATTGCCATATACGGCTTTCAAACTTGCATTCCCCATGGCTTAGGTGGCGTTCAGAGTTTTCGCGGGGCGACGCGAACGCACATGTCAGTGCGACGCGAAAATCGCGTCGCGCAGGCATCCAGGCGTGATTTTTGCGCGAACGCAGGGCGACTACGCGTAGTTGCGTACGTACGCAATTTCTCGTAAACAAGCAACGACAATTTTTTGTTGCAATACCAACAGTTTTCTAGTGTTCTTCTAAGTGCATGTAATCCTTGATATGATTATTTTATCCCTTTCATTGTTATATTTGGTCTTGTTAATGAGGCGACAAGAAAGAAAAGCAGCAACGAGTTTGCCATCGCGCGACGTCCATCGCGTCGCGTTGCATTGCAAGACGACGCGATGGTCGCCGCGCGAAGACGAATCGCTCGTCATTCTGAATGTATCGCGCCTTTTCACTGTGAACACCCAGCGACGACGCGACGCTACGTCGCGTGATCGATACGTAGGCTGATTATAACATCGCGTCGCGCCGCGAATTAACTCTGAAAGCCGCCTTGCCCGCTCACTTCCTTGTTGCCCGATGAAGGGGTGGGCGGTGCGGGCATAGCAAAACCAAGTTTGAGGGCCGTAGAGGGCTATCAATGGCAGGTTTTTAGCCGTTCTTTCTCCACTATTTTTTGCAATTAACCCCGGTATATACGATTCCCGGCTAGAAGTCGAAGACTGTTTTCATCGTGAGCACTGCCTTTGTTGAATTCCGGCACGCTCTATATGGAACTGAACTCGGATTTGACTACGAACACCCGTGGAAAAAATTACAGCCGACCTAAACTTGTTTTCTCTGTCTGAGCTGAACGCGGCGTTTGCGGGTCTTGGATATATTTAGCTTAAAAGCTCCTCCCAAGGTTCATTTGACGTACTGAACAAAAACAGAGTAAGTTACGCCATAATCTTCTTCTTCGGTCACCAACTCTAATTCGGTTTCTCATTACCTTTCTCATTATGCTTCTCATTTACTCTTTCAATCTACTACTACTTCTAGAAACCAAATATTTTTGAAAGTAATAAATGGATCTGTTATCTAACTTTACTTTTATCTCGAATCAGCTAATAGTTTCTAGAAATGTAGCAGTCTGGACTGTTTCAATAAAGTTCGTCTAAAAAAAGGATCGAAACGAACTTTATTGCCTAATAACCTAATGACTAATAACTTTCCTTCCTATCAGACTTTAAAATATTACCGTAACACATCTTTTAAAAAGTTTCAATAAGCTCATAATGCGTTGGAATAAAGTTATCTAATAGATTACGGAGTCAGTTTATTGATTTTCGAGAGATCACGGCAGAAGTTGGTTGACTACAGGCTCAAAGAGATTGAAGGCTTTCTCTTGGTTGAGCGTCTACCTTATATCGAGCGATTCTAAAAGCGTTTTAGAAAAACGTCTCGTATCTGACTTTAAAACTTCCCAAAGTAATTGTTCGGTGTGCTGATTCTGAGGTCCGCTCGCCGGTTACTGTTCTTCTCTGGGCCAAAGTTCGGTCCGCATTTGCGTCTCGCCACGCTATGCGGCCGCGCGCGTTCGGGCCGGAAGAGTTTCCAGCGCCGCAGCCGCAGATCTGTTGACTCTAGGTGGGTTTTAGAAACTAGAAAGTGAACAAAATTGGAGAAAACTGTATAAAAAAGCCATATCGAGTCGGCTTTGGTGCTAAAAACTCGACTGACTCCAGCGCGTGCGACCGCAAAGCGTGTCGAGACGCAATTGCGGACCGGAATTTGGGTCAGCTAGGCACAGTATGGTAAACTTTCAACAAGCTTGGTTTTAATTTTCATATAAAGCGAGATTTGGGAGCCAAACACGACTTCTTACGAATTTAGGAAGTTCATTGAAATTATGTATTCTATTTCCCTCTTGGGATGTGGCTCTACATTTTTCTCAGTGGATTACTTGGAGTGGTTAACACACATCTCGACCCCGTTCATCGATTTTCGATATACCACGGTAGGTTACGGTGCATATACGGTAGGTAGCCTTCAAAGCAGTGTCCACGATGAATCTCGTTCTCGAGGTTTCAGTGTGAAACACTAAGCCGGCAGATGCTATAGGGGAAAGGGTCGAAGAATGCAGCGATTAAGGGCCAGAAATCGATATAAACGGCTTTGAAAGTTATCCGAGTAAGCCTGCTTATCCCGGTCCGCCCCCATTCGGACGAGCTAGTGGCGCCGCGCACGTTTTCGATGGCAAGTTGCCAAGCAGCTCTGCCCCGTCCAGCCTGATCGATTCGCGCACATTTCGCGATTAGCGCGCTTGCGGAAAATAGCAGGGCCCGCAAGCTCGTCCACGCCCTAAACGTTAGAAACCGCTATTTTAGCTTATTCTGAGCGCTTCTCTTCGCTGTTTCTTCCCTATTCGATAGCTCACGACCGAAAAACCCCATTTTTGAGTTGAACTCGAATATAATAATCATCGTGAGCACTGCCTTTAACAAAGTCGCAGAATCGGCTCAAAACTTCGTCGTGGGGGTCAATTGAGAAGCTGAGAACGAATATGATGTCCACCTGCTGATTCTCGAAATTTCAATGTAGGTTTGGAATCATCATTATTCTCCTTACTGGTAACTTACACTGATCATTTGGCTTTGATTGCTGAGTAAATTATTATTCACTCATACACAAAAGAAAGCGGGGACAGAAAATTTGAATCCCGAAAAGAAGAGTCGTCAGATGCAACTAAACGAGCAAAACAGATTTTATTTCCGAGAATCACAGATTTCATGGTGGGAATATACACCAAAATTTTTGAATTAGTACTGCATTGACGCTGCTACATAGATGACTCAGGAGGTAAAAATTGAAAAAGAAGAAAAATAACTGAAATCTGTATTTTTGGCATCACACAATGGAGGGAGAGCTTCTCATTATGTAGTCTTTGATAAGGACGAAAGTGTATAAATGCTATACAAATAGTAACAATAACAGCCCATTCATCATAACATGAGGCATGAGAGGATTCACCTTTGCTTGTTCACATCTAAATTTTGTGCTAAAACAACAAGTTGCTTCCCAAAAAGAGCTGTAAGTGAGAACGAAAATTTGACAGAAAATCAGACAGAGGTACTGAAAAAGTCATAGAATTCATGTTTCCAGAAATTAAATGGTTGGCCTTTTCTTCTCTTAAAGGCAGGGTCCACGGTAAAAACCATGTCTGATTTTTTGATGGAGATCGGCAGGTGCGGGGCCTAGCGCAACTCTAACGTTGAAAAAACTAGGAGAAATTAGCTCGGAACGGTTCCCTACGGTCCCAAAGTTGGACACCCGTCAGCTCGTCACACCCCAGATGCACTTTCAACGCCCACCGACTGAACAAATAAATGCTCGAGATTGTGAGATGAGCGATGGTTTCCGATCAATAGCCCCGTTCTTCCCTTCATTCTCAACTTCTCTCTTCACTCAGGTCAGCTCGCATACATCGGCTGCAAAAGACGGAAGTTACAAGCCTCGGACAACCCGTCCACCATGCTTCCCTAGCTCAATTTTTGAGGGACCATAACTCCGTTCCTAGAAGGTCTTGTACGATTCCGAGAACATCATTGGAATCAGCATTGGACCGTCTTCAATATAGGCAAGAAAGCAGAAAAACGATTCTTATCGTGAACATTGTCTTTGAGCTTCCCAACTTTCTGCACATACGGCCACCTATGTATGCCTATAGCTTACCAAAGTAAACCACTTCGTCAAAAGTATCTTATTTTGGAAACTGCATCTCTTTTTTCGTTTTTCAAAGTAGTATACCACATTTTGGCAACTCGGTAACGAAATTCATCACGAATATGTTTTTCAAAAAATAATGGAACATAAACCGTGAAAAAAAAACAGACAATTTTAAAATAAGGGTAGGTTCCAAACCTACAAACATGTATGTTGGTAGCCGTTTTGTGATGCTCAAACTTGCTTTCGTACGAGTACATTAGACGCGCGAGTATTTGCTTTTGGGCGGTTGGGAGTTTTTTTTTCTGAAACGCTTTCTCAATGCGAATAGATTTTGCCAAATTCAAAATTTACAAGGAAACAATGTTCGAAGAATCCAGTTTGGAATTCGAACATGCTCCTCAGAGTGCACTCCCTGATTGAATTTGATGGAATTTTAGATGTTATTCGAAAAGGCAAGCCTATGTAAATAATTTTAAGGCGAAATTCATCATTGAAATAACAGTGGGTTTGCCTTTTTGGCTTGGGCTCGACTCGAAAAAAATCGCGATTATTTCCGCCACACCCAACCTAAATCGACAAACCCGGGCCCCATAATGAATCCGGCCTCTTTACTCGTCACGTATCCATGGTATCCCAAAAAACTGACAGGAGTTTTGCTTAAAATTTTTTTCATCTCCGATTTCGTAAATTGGGTGCGAAACGCTCAACAACTCGCAGAAATTCGGTTTTTGATAAGCAACACGCGGGATTCGTCTCATCCATGTCATCAATCAAAAGATACTTCAAACTGACTCAAGATCTTCATGTCTGAATTACTTAAAGGCACAGTCCAGCCTTGGAATCGTTTTTCTGTTATTCTGCCTATCTTGAGAACGGTCTCTCACTGATTCCAATGATGTCTTTGGAATCGTATAAGACCCCCTAAGAACGACGTTATGGCCCCTCAAAAATTGTACTACGGAAGCATGGTGGACGAGTGGTCCGAGGCTCGTAACTTCCGTCATTTGCAACCGATGTGTGCGAACCGACCTGAATAAAGAAACAGGCTGGGATTAAAGGGAAGAACTTGGTTACTAGTCGGAAACCTTCGCTCATCTCGCCGCTGTTGAGCTCGAAACATCGTAAAAGGGGCGTGCCAAAGTGGCTTCCTGCTATGGGCGCCCCAAGATGGCTTCCCCCTATATCTCGCTTATTCGGAGGAACTGAGAGCTCGCACTTGGCAGGTGCTATATGGGGTAGGTCTATTCCACAATTATGTGGAAATCTCAGATTTCGTCCCTGAGCTTGGACTGTGCCTCTAAAGCTTCAACTCCGATATTGATAAAGCATGGTGCTGATTCACATTCGCTAAGTGATAAGTGGCGCCTTCCGATTTTCGGACCACTGTTGGAACTTTATAATTACTTCCATCACTCCAAGGTGGGAAAAAATCGATCCTTAATATGTATGTATGTAGATAGATAGTCATGGGCGCTCCTTACCATGTGAACGATTATAGATCAGAGCTGTTGAGTGTAATAAGTGGCCTCTACTCCTATTTCGCAAACCTAGAAAGAAAAAAACCCCTACAGCGAGTTCTGACTGCTATGTCTTTGTTTACCAAAGTAAAGAAGAACTTTGGAAACACCAGTTTTTTGGTTGTTTCGTTGATTTTATCTGGCCTGATGCCAATAGATTAATCTGAGGGGAAGAGAGTGGGCAAAGATTTTGTTCGAAGAAAACAGACAACAACGTCTAGGAAACACGATATTACTGTCAACAAGGATTCTTGAAATACAGGTTTTTTTAGTTTTCGAGTTTTCTGATCACCTACGATGTCTGGACATCGTCAATACAAGAGCTAATGCGGTCCATCTCTACATTTTGATCTTGGCCTGTTGACTGTTGAATCAGATCTTATTTTCAGTGATGAAAAAAAAACTACAGTGCCCGCCAAAAGTAAGCTACCATCCATTTTCAGGGATACTCTTTTCAAAGGAATCTCAAGCTTAGAGAGACTTGATGAAAGTTTAATATCACAAAGGCATCACAAATCTTGCCTCACACAACCAAGCTTGAGTTTTGATTGCACAGTCTATGAATACGGGATTTATTGACCGTTTCGTGATATTCATTTAAGTTAGGGCTATTTCCTCAGAATATGACCAGTGATATATTAAAGTCGTGCGACTTCATCGTCATGAAATGACTTTCATGTGCGCTGCATAACGTTGCGAAAAAATAGTTCCTTGCAGCGCATTTCTCAAAATAAAATTGAATAGAATTTTAGCAGTTCAGCACCAGATATTTACATATGGCCCTAGTTATACCCCGGCGGGACGCTGCGGGAATAGCAAGACAACTATCACTTATATGCGCCCTAGCTCTGCTCAGGCATGCCAAAAGGAACAGTTGTCGCAGAAAAACGCGCCGGAGGGCCGCACCGAGCAGTTATACACGCCGCGGAACTGTATACTGTATCCTTGCGGGACCTGCCTTGTTGTACATTTGCCAGTTTCCATCAGCTGATTACCTTTCAGATTTAAAATTGTAAAAATATTACCAAAACGACACAACGAGCACTGTTATGACAAGAGGGATTGATTATTAGTGACATTCTGCAATTAAAAAGTGTCAGAAGCGAAAAAAACCGACAAAACACCATTAAAACGCCTGGAAAATTTTAGCCTGCAGTATTGCGTCAGTGACGCCAAAGAGGCAACATTGCAGACGAGTCCCTCCTGATGCACGCAACAAGCGGCGGCAATGTGATCGCGAGACTTTCTCATTTCGCTGGTGTATAACTAGGGCCTATCGTCAGTGTCTCTGAAGTGGGAAGCCGCGCTCAGCAATCGGGCGCGAAATCGTTCGATCAATTGCCATCCCCCATTCGTTTTCCCGCACACATTTTTTTCACGCCAAGCAGCGTCGCGGCTTACCACCATAGAGAGATTGGCGATACAGCCCACGACAACGGAAAAACTCGGCGGTGTGGTTGCCTATTTTCTCTAAGCACACTGTAGCCATGGCTGGCTCCGTTCCAAGTTTGCCACGAATCCATAAGGAACAGCTGATAATTTTTTCTGAGTTGTAGTTTTTTCCTGCCTCTTTCATTTTTTGTGTTATTCCTGCGTGTACCTATAGTGAAGACTCTACGTCTAGTTAATGTTTTGCGTGTGTGGGGGAAGCTTACCAAAGTTTCCGGTGTTTTTTCCCCCGAATTCTTTGCCGTCGATTATGGTGGAACTTCTGCAGCAACGCAAGCGCGCTTTTAGCTGACGAGAAAAATTTTACCTCTCCCTCACTGTTTGAGAAAACACTGGGACCGTAAAGAAACAAAGTTTTGTCCAACACATGCATTACCAATACACCTGAAGTTTTTACAAAAAAACACACGCAAGAATAACCCAAGAAAAACGAAGAAACAGATAACACCATACCCCAGAAAAAAATTATCAGCTGCTTCTCATCGAGTAACGGCAAACTTGGAACAGAGCCAGCGATGACTACTCTGAGAAAGTTTGCCGCGCCAGTGCCGGGAAAGTACCGCCACCCTCCCTCGACTGTGCCGCGATAGTACCGCAGCGGCTCCGTAATCAGACGATTCTGTTGCCATGTCTTGGGGCTCAACACTACCACGATAGTACCGCAGCGGCTCCGCGAGGATGCAGCAGCGAACCCGCGTGGATTACGACGTATTATCCTATGTGATTAATTAAACAGAATATCGCTGGTTCAACTACCCAAGTTTGATGTACATTCCGTAGTTCCTTGGGCGCAAGAACGGCGGTAACCTCTGTCCTTATCAGACAGAGGACGTAACAACCGCAGGTGCGTATTTTTGTTCTTAGGCCCCCTTAGTTGTATTATAATCTTAAATAACTTCATATTAGATTTTCTCCCGAAGCCGCGGCGGTACAATGGCGGAGCCGCGGCCGCACCACCGCGTCGCCGTTACGGCTCCGCGGTAGTGCCAGCGGCTCCGCGATAGTGCCGCTTCGGTGCCTGTAGGCGCCGAAGCGGCATGTTGTTTCAGAGTACAGTATGTTTAGTGAGAATATACAACCACACCACCGCCTTTTTCCGTTGCCGTGGACTGTACCCGAGCCTTCAAAAATTGTTAAAGACCCGGAACTGAATTTTATCGTTAACACTGCCTTTACAGTTGCGTTCGTCTGAAACGCGAAAAAAAGGAAAAAATTGTGGCGCGGAATTAAAGTGCAGGAAAATTTCGAGAGCAGAAATGGCGCGAACTTCAAAAGCAATTTCTATGTATTCCGCAACTGCGTTTCTTTGTGCATTCTCCTGTGCTATGTAAACTGACCCAACTATACAAAAAGTATGAAGAAGTAGCGCATGTTTTTCTGAGTGTAGGATGACCTTAATGAACACGATAGGCGCAAAAAACGGAAACCTGACTTTCCAGTTTTGATAATAATACTCTCGAGAAAGGGAACAACAGAATTAGCGGGAAAAACCCTAAAATACCGGTCATATCTTTTGCGACCTGGGTAGAAAAAAGCAAGGAAGCGTTTTTTGTGCCTTTTCCTTATACATAACTCTGCTTAGAACGTTCCATTTAGAATTTGAAGAGATTTTCGGAAAAAGCTCCTAGAGCTTTTTTTGAACTGACATGCATATGGCTTACTCTTGAACAGGGTAGGTTTAATGCGATCAACATAAGATATCTCTGTCTTCACGCCTGTATTCTTTGTTCCAGATTCAGTCATGTACTATTTCAACAGAAAGAACTGTGAATGCTGATTCCAAATACCGATTTCGATTCCTAAATAGACCACTTCGAACAGAGTTATCACAAACCGACACAGAAAATGCTTTTTTGCCTGAAACGCAAATGATGTGAGCGGTATTGTATTTATGAACAAATCGTTGTGAGAGATCCTATGAAAAGGGCTTGGCTTCAAGTGACGGCGAAACATGAGATTGGTTTTGGTTCGTATGTTGCGTAGAAAATCGAACAAAAAGATGTGCTAACGCAGAACCCACTGGAATCGCTCATAACTCTCTGCAAACGCAGTTATTGTTCTCCAAAAAACGCATGAAATCGAGCAGCGAAAGCATGATGAACAATTTGTCTAAGGCTGGTAACTTCCGTCATTTGCAAACGATGTATGGCTGCGGACCTGAATAAAAAGAGAGGCTGGGATTGAAAGGAAGAACGAGGCTATTGATCGGAAACCTTCGCTCATCTTGCCACTGTTGAGCTCGAAAGGTCGTCAAAGGGGGTGTGCCAAATTGGCATCCTGATGTGCGCGCCCCAGGGTGGCTTCCTCTTATATCTCGCTTATTCGGAGGAAATGAGAGCTCGCACTTGGCAGTTGTTACACAGAGGGAGTCTTTTTTACAAATGTATGGGAATCTCCGATTTCGCTCCTGATGTTGGACGGTGACAGAATTTACGATCCTGAATACTTTCAAATACTTTTCAGCCCCCCTGCAGGTTGAGGTAAGAAGACACATATAAATAACGTCATCTAACTTCCCCAACCCAAGTTAGTTGCTCGGCACCAATTATCGCTTGGCAAAGTATCACCTTCTACTTATGAGCTGCCCTATTGAACATTCTGACAATAGCTATACGAATCTGGTGAATTATAACATGATTTGGCTGCGTAACTACCGGAATCACGACAAAATTGATGACGACCATCAAAATTGAACAGGCTACAACATTTTCCACTCCAGCCATTTGCAGAATCTGATCTCAGTTCGCCATGATAGGTTCCCTCGTAAGTACGATTATTTCAAGCTCCGGATATGTGAATAATAGACCCATTGGTTAAGGGGAACCAGTGGCCGTATTCATGGAACTACGGGAGCCTCCTGGCAGGGTACCAAGTCGCCCACTGCATACATCGGCTGGTTTTTGAACGTTGCCGGAAGGCTCCCTTAGCTACAAGTTAACGGCCACATACGAAAATAGTGCCGGTTAATGATATTAGTGATCTTCTGCTTTCGCATGGCGATCTTCAAGAGGTTGACTGCTCTGCCCCAGCCCATGCTTATGGCCCCAGGTGAGCGAAATGGAATTGTTTTGCGTAGGAGGCGGCAGAGAATCTGGGTAGAGCTCCCCCTTGAGCAATGGGTTTATCTTCCATTGTCTCAGAACGGATATACATGTTCGCGCTTACTTGGGCTTGCTCAATAGTTCTCGGAAGATTTTGCAAAACTGTGTTTCGAAAGTTGTAGGTGCGAGACAGAACACAATTACTCCGTGCTCAAAATTTCCTGAGTGCTTGAGGGGATCACAAAAAAGAACATTTTTATAAATTCGCGGAAAGGTAGGGGAGGAGGTCGAGGACGTCACAATGCGGTCAGGAAAATCGTTCTGGAATAGACTCAAAGCTTTTTACTCGGGTTGTTTTGGGTGCTGAACACGAATTTGTGGTCCGTTTGTCACTACTCTGTGGGTTACTGTAGGTTACGGTGGGCATAATGCCATTTTCGTGGCAAAGCCTTACTTAACATTTCAAAAATCGACAGATGGACCTCGAATACGTATTTGGCGCTCTAAGTAACTCCAAAGGGAAGCTTCAAACCGAATCTTGGACTTTTACCGAAGTACCGTATAATACCATTATTTATATCCAACCATTATTTATCGAAAATCGATAAAAGCACTTCATATCATCGCTCCAACTTAACACCATGGAGAAGTTTTGAGGTAATTCCACTGTAGCGTTCTGAAAGTCGTCACAACTCACGGTGGGCCAGTAAAATCTCCCCTGTTGGAAAAATTTGGGCCAATTCAGCTGAGATTTTAAAGAAAAAGAGACCTCAGATTCGTAATCAATTTTCAAAACGATCCGCAGAAATAGTTGCGAGCTTAATCCGGAGCAATGTTACTGAACAACCTAATCGCAGGGCTACGAAAATGCCCTTTTCTGGGATTTCTTGTAGCATTCAAGGAAATTTTAGACACGAATTCTTAAAGTTCTCTTTCACAACTACAATTTCAAGAACACAGTTTTGCAAAAGCTTTCAGAGATTTATAAGCAAGCCTCAGTTAGTGCCACAACAGCGATTGCCTTCGAGTGCATTCGTCAGTCTTTTGGTTTTGTCTGTCTGCGGATTATCTTATCTATCTTTGTCTGCAGATCATCTCGCTTAGCTCATGAGTAGCATAGTGCTGAACCGTGGCAAACCCTGTTCGTAGTGAGTTCTGAGCGTTTTTGGGGGATCATACTGTGATCAGAGCGAAATTCCCTCCAAGGCGAGCAGAAGAACCGGAAAACGATCCTGAGGTTGGAGTGTGCGTTCAATTTGAATTTCCTTTTATCTCAAAGACAGGTGTGATTGGGAGTTGCCATTTTCACACCCATTGAGTACTAATAGTGTGGTTTAAGCAGTCATAGAAGGGCTAAATCGGGCGTAATTTTTGCAACAGTCGGCCAGGTAAGAAAGAACTGAGTGCAGGAAGTGGGGCTTTCAGTCGGCGTGGGGCTGCGGTGGCGTTGCAGATGGGAAAACACCATTACCACCGAAATCACTTACCCCCTACTTAGCAACACAACCGAGCGAACGACCATAGCACATCAAACACCCCCAAACATGAACTTGTCCTATATGAGTCACGCTAGAAATATCCCGCATACAACCCCCCGTGTGAAGTCCTTGAAGGAGGTCTGCAGAACTTGTCAGCTGATTTCACTACTCACCGACTAGTAACTTTCGACTCATTATACACATTAGGCTGCCGCTAAAGTTTCCTGCCATTTGACTATGTAGGCTTCCTAGACTTTGGTCTTTTGGACAAATGTGATCCCTCTATCCGGTGCATCCTTCCGCTTCCAGCAGACCCTGCTGGTTTGCAAAATCCAAGGTGAACTCTACAGAAAATCCCCTGCAATGAGTATGTTTCTGATTATTTTCTAGCATCGCATCAAACCCCTTTATGTGTCACCTCATCGTGGTGAAGAGGTGAACATTTATGTTCAGGATTTCTCCTGTGAAATGGCCAACGGCACAAGCGGTCACGCAGTTCGACGTAGCATTAGTTTTACTAATGTAAGAACGGGCGGCTTCCGATAACACCGGTTCTGCACTCTGGGAGTAGCTAGACCACAAACCCGGCTCCTACATTCGCTAATATTATGAAACCGACCCGAAATCGGATGTGCTCTCCCACGACGCCCGGAGAGGCCTCTACCGAGGACGGACGAGGAACAGGACAGAGCGTCACTGAAAAGGCCCACACCCAACGCGGACAATGTCTATTCATCTGCACGTACAACTGTCGAACAACCGCATCGGACGCAGATCTCAGGACTCTCCTACATCAGTCTAGAAGAATTAAGTATGACGTTATTTGCTTGCAGGAAACGAAAGTGAAAGAAGCGTACACGAGGAAGACGGATGAAGGAGAACTGATCGTAATGGGACAGAAGGTTACTGCAAAGAATATCAGAGGAGTCGGCTTCCTTGTTCATCCTGAACTTCAGCCCGTCGTCCACTCGCACGAAATTCTGGGCCCCCGTATAGCTGTGTTACGATTGAGGACTGAGCAGAAGACCCTTATCTCCATCGTGAACTGCTATGCACCAACAGATGTGGCCGAAGATGAGGAGAAAGATAAACTTGAGGCAGCAATCAGGAGGGAAAAGTCTCACTACAAGTTCATTTGTGGAGACTTCAATTCAACTCTGGGCAACGCAAATGACGGCAGTTTGAGGCTTGGCCAACACGGAAACGGCATCAGAAACAACAACGGTTTTCGTATGCTGGATCTACTGTCATCTTGCAACCTGTTCCACGGCAATTCTCTTTTTGAGAAGAAACAACACAGGAGATGGACATGGGAGAGCCCCAACGGACAGACACACTCGGAGCTGGACCATGTGCTGACAAATCGAAGGTGGAGTCTAATCGATACTGGCGAGGTGCCGTCCTTTAACTGTGGATCCGATCATCGACTGCTTCGAGCTAAGATTCGCCTAAATAATCGAATTCTAAAAAGGGATACGCATCGACGCGCCATTATTTGTTTTCCCAGGTACAACGAAGCTGTAATGGAAGCAGCGATTAACGTGTATCCTTGGAGGTTGGCGGGTGACCCCACAGCAGACTTTGAGGAGCTCGTTAAAGGTCTACTTAAATGTGGGAAGGTGTCAGTGGAAGGTAGACAGCTCGAAAGGGGAAGGTTGAATCCTACGGCTTTGGAACTTCTCAAACGCCGCGGTGAAATGAGAAGAGGTCCAACAATATCACATCTGGAAAAGACTGTCATTAATAAGGCTTGTCTCTCAGCAGTAAAGGAGTCCATCAGGCAGCACCGTGAAAGTAAGTTGCTTTCGGCAGCAGCTCAAGGACGGAGTCTAAAACGTTTTCGGTACGATCTCGCGGACTACCATGCCGTAACGACTTGTTTGAAGGACAAGCATGGAAGTTCTAGACCTGCAAGAGTGGACATGGAGCGCATAGTTACGGACTTCTATACGGATCTCTATAGTTCAACAACTGTGATTCCTCGATGTTACTCTCCTGCAACAGATCCAGTACCTCCTATTCTCTCATCTGAAGTTAAGAATGTCTTGCGGTCGCTTAAGAAAGGAACAGCTTCTGGTCTTGATGGCAATTCTGCAGACCTGCTGGTAGCAGGAGGCGAAGCCACGTGCAAAATACTAGCTGAACACTTCAACTCCTATCTCAAAGCTCAGTCCATACCAGATCAATGGAAATGCTCCAGAACAGTGTTGATTTTCAAGAATAGAGACAGAGAGGATATCGGAAGCTATCGTCCCATCGCTCTACTGTCGGTTCCATACAAGGTCTTTACCAAGATTATACTCAATCGTTTGGAGGTCACTATGGATGCATACAAACCAGTAGAACAAGCCGGATTTTGAAAAGGTTTCTGTTGTATGGATCACATCCAGACCGTATCTCAATTGATCGAGCGATTACGGGAATACAAAATGCAATTGTACCTCACCTTTGTCGATTACAAGACTGCATTCGATTCGGTGGAGACAAATGCAGTGCTCAACGCTTTGTTACGGAGTAGAGCCTCCCTACGTAAATATACTGGAGCAGTGTAACTCAGGAACATCCACAACTATTCAGTTGTTCGAACGCAAGCTGCAAATCCCAATTGAGAAGGGGGTCCGGCAAGGTGACACATTTTCACCGAAGCGTTTCACGTCTGCCCTCCACTATGTAATGTGTCGACTCGACTGGGACGACAAAGGCTTCAATATCGATAGAAAGAAACGCTCGAATTTGCGGTTTGCAGACGACATTGTACTTATCGGCGACAACACGACGGAGATGACTGAGGATGCTGAGGGAGTTAGATGGCGTAGGCAAGACGATTGGTCTAGTGATGAACATGAAGAAAACTCAGACGATGGCGAACCAGTGATGTGATGATGGGCTAATTTACCTCGGCGAAAATCAACTGGACAAAGTCGACAGCTACGTGTACCTCGGTCGAGAATTCAGCACTCTTTCGGAGTAGACGACCCACTTGGGTAAAAAAGGTTTCGCATGCAGTTCCATAATCCCTTTGTCACGTTTCTGCTTCTAAACATGTAGAAGCATAGAGCAACATGTAAAATTTGTGAAAGAACATATATGAAACACCTCGAAAATCCTATTCTTTTAGGTGCGTCGTCTGTTCCGAAAGAGTACCGAGAGGACATGACAAACGACTTGACGACCGAAATCGGTCGACGAAGAATAGCAGCCTGGGCAGCAATGGGCACAGTTCGAGAAGTGACCAATGAGGTCCAGGATGTTAAGCTGCGGGCTCACCTTTTTGACTTCACTGTGCTGCCAGCTCTCTGCTGTGGTACCGAAACATGGGCTCACAACAATGGCACCTTTGTCGCCATGAGGACCGCACACAGGGCATTGGAGAGATGTGTTCTGAATACGAATCGACGGCGGCAGTGGCAGCAAGGGCAGAGCAGTCAGGAGCTTCGGAAGGAGTCTGGTATCCGAGACGCGTTGTCCCATATCGAGTTCGCGAAACACAGATGGGTAGGACACGTTGTACGCCGAAACGACGATAGATGGAGCACCAGGATCACGTACCGGTACCCACGAGGCGTTAAAAGAATTCTTGGCCGCCCAGCAACGCGTTGGGCTGACACATTTAACAAGTCATTCAAACGAAGAGGCCTACCACATTGGATGACCGTTGCTAATTCCAGGAAATCCTGGAGCGAGTGTGATCCACATCGATAAGATCACCGATGAAGATGGACCATCAAGGTATCGCATCAAAGCTGTCAAAGTTTAAAGACCTTTTGAACCCACTTGGGCTAGATGATAGTATTCGTGAAAACGCTCAACGCATTGTGATTCTGACTTCTTGGGGGTACTTTGTGAGTTTGCAACTTCGGCCCTTCTCCATTCAAAAATCATTTTCAGAAATTAAATTCTGTAATTTCCATCGATTTTCGCAATGATGGAATCTTTAGCAGCGCGGAAAAATTTTGGAGCTCGAGTGTGATTTTCCGTTAACAGTCCACGGCAACGGGAAAAGGCGGTTGTGCGGTTGTATATTTCCACTAAGTATACTATAGGTTGCGCCAGAATGGACAGTGAATTTTTCCCTGAATTTCAAAGGAAAAACATCGGAAACGCTGATAAACGGTAAGTTGCCCCCCCCCCCCACCACACATTATCAATTCATCTACAGTCTTTATCATAGATGCACACAGGAATAAAAAAAGCGACAAACGGAGAAGCGAAAAAGGGAGAAAAAACTCTTTTTTTTCTGTTATTCTCGAGTGTTTCCGTGGAAAAGACCTAAGGTATATTGATAATGTTTATGTGTGGAGAAAAACTCGCCGTTTTTCAACGTTCCCGATGTTTTTCTCCAAAATTTAGGAGAAAATTACAACTTTGACGTCTTCTATGGCGCAACCTGCAGTATTCTTACTAGGGAACCTCGCATGGTGTACCCCCGTATCAGAAAGCTGGCAAATGTTTTCTAGTCAACTCTGGCACGCCCTCCTCAAAACTGAACTCGGATTTTGCTACGGATATCTGAGAAAAACGTTAAAGCCTGTCAAAAATCGTATTTCCCGCCTTTTTTCTATCAAAAACGAGCATTAGTGTTTGCGAAATCCGAAAACGAACCTCATGCTTGTGTTCAGCGCCCAAAACTACCACACTGAGCAAATTTTGGGTGAAGGCACACTTTCCAAACTTTCCACAGACTGACAGCGTTCTGGACTTGTGCGGATTTTCGGTTGGGTGGTTATTTATCCCTCTGAAAGCGTTAAAAAAATGTTGCAGAATTCACTCAAAATTCTTCCATGTGGATTATTTGGGGCGCTGATCACTGGGGTTTATTTGACGAATTTCCGAACTTTTCGACTTGATTTGTTCAAAGCTTCCCATCGGGGGAAAATTCGATGGCAAATCGCGACTTTTGCCGATTTCCGGAGTGCTACGATGGATATGGCGCAAATTTTAGCTTTGGGGGTCATTTGCAGTGCTTAACACGAATTCGCAATCCGTTTATCGATTTTTGGTAGATCACGGTAGGTTACGTTGGGTATACGGTATATCGGTCAAAGTCTCAGATTTGGCCCAAGATTTCTAAGCCAGTTAAAAGGCATTATGCGTACCGTAGCCTACAGTAACCATCAGTCTAGCAACAAGCAGACCCCAGATCCGCATTCAGCGCCATGAATAACTCCCAGTTAGAAGTTTTGGGCCGAATCCGAAAATTTTTTCAAACACCCTAAAAATTGGAAAATTGTCCTCACCTTTTCACGGAGCTTCGTAAACGCATATAACTTCGTTCAGAGGTGTCCGTAGCAAAATCCGATGTCAGATTCGGAGATAGCGAAGCAGAATTGACCAGAAAATATTCATCATCTTTTAAATGGTGGGGTTAGCCATGCGAGGTTCCCTAGTTAGTAGTGGAAATATGCAACCGCAAAATCGCTTTTTTGTCGCAGTGAAATTTACATTCTCGGGTGGTGGTCGTAATGTTTTTCAATCGCAAGAGAGGTGAACGGTGGATGAGCGAAGCGCGTGACTGAATGGAAAACGGAGTTTTCTCCGCTTCTCTTGCGGTTGGAAAGCATTACGACCACCACCCTACATCCTCGAAATGGAGTTCCGCGATTTGGCTTTCAATCAAAGCACCAATAAAGATAAATTCAAAACAGACAGGCTTGGTATCCTCAGGTTCCGAGCCAGATTTACTCTTTTTCCTCGCGCGCTTATGCGGAGCGATGTTAGAGGCAGCGAGAAAGTGTGGGGAGAAAGGGACGCAGCGTGCGCGCGTAGACACACGCGATGAACGGAAATAAATCACACTCGGAAACAGAGGATATGCATTCAATCAGTCTTTGAAGCCAGTGGTCACGATGAAAAACATCGTCAAAAAAGCTAAAAAAAATCAGCTCACAAAGGAAGTCTACAAAGCGTAGGTCGGAACAGCCAAAACGACTAGTATGGTTAGTATCTCTTCTGGCTCAATAGTAGAAATGCGCGGTATCCCGCCCCGAGCCGCAGGTTCAAGAAAGTTATGAGCATTTTTCAAGCCTCGCAAAAAGGCAAAGGTACCCATCAGGCATTTTTTTTTTGAAGTTTCAAAAAAATTTGCTCGGATTTAGCTCAAAATTTGTATGTAGGGGCATTATAGGGTGGTGAACACGAACCTGGAGTCCATTTGTCGAAGTTTCGAGGTCTACTGTAGGTTACGGTGAGTAACATGTTATTTAGGGGTCAAAATCCACCTTAGTATTTTGAAAATCGACAAGCGGACGTTAAATTCGCATTCACAACCCTGAATTACTCGGTATACAAATTTTGAGTAAAATCTGAGATTTTGACCAAACTACCGCCGATCTATCGTAATCTGCGGACTCCAGATTCGTGTTTAGCACTCCAAATAACCCTCAGTAAATGATTTTGTGACATATCTATCGCAGAAAACCGGAAATCTCGAAAGTGGCGTTTTTCCTAGAAATTTTCCCCGGTTGGAAACTTCAAACGAAATTAGCCGAAAACTTTGGAAAATTGACTAACAAACTACAGATTCGTGATCAGCGCTCCAAAAAACCCTCCTGGTAGAATTTGAAGTCAAATCTGGAAAATTTTTTCTAAAACGCTTTCCGAGCTCTCTAATCGGTACGAATAAACGCCCAACCGAAAATCCGTGAAGTCCAGAACGCTATCAGTCTGGAGAAAGTATGGAAAATGCGCCCGCACCCAAATTCTGCTCAGGGGGGTAGTTTTGGGCGCTGAACACAGTTATGAGATCCATTTCCGAGTTTTCGAAAGATTAATGCCCTTTTTGGAGGGTACAAAAAGCACAAAAAATAGCTTTTTAAGCTTGTAACTTCTTGGAACCTGCAGCTCGGAGCGGGATACTGCGCAGTTGAGCCACAAAAGATACTAACGACACTAGTCGTTTTGGCAGATCCGACCTACGCTTTGTATACTTCCCTTGTTAAATAGGAAACAGCTGAAAACTATTAAGGTAGCGCGGTGAAAAGCGGGCTAGAATTAGAGTTTCTAGGGCTTAAAGATGCCAGTTCGTGCACAAGGGCACAGCGCCGCCCAAAAATAACGCATTCTCATGCCGAGCAGTCAAAAATCATCGACATTACGAGGAAGAAATAAAAATCACCGAATAAAAACAGTTGAACAATGAAAGCAAGCACTTCAGTCAATGTTTTTGACTACATGAGTACTTAAATATCCGAGCAGGTCAATCCAAAGGTTAATGTTCATTGATTGAAATTCAATTTCAAGCCAGCTGGTGGTCTTGATATCAAAGATCATCGATGCTAATGATGTGGAGTGGGCTCGTCCACCATCAAAAAACAAGAAAGTTCAGGCTTCAAAATTGGCACGAAACCGTGGTTTTTCCGCGATTTTTTCTTATGGGTCCTACTACTCTAAACTCAGAACAGGGTTCATAGAAGAAAAGAAGACCAGCATGTTTGATCGCGACCACGGGACACACGGCTCGCTGTGGAGGAAAATCGCCATAGGGTGAGACCCATACTCTGTTGAGAAAGTCGTGTTGATAAGCCGTAGATGTACACAACGAAATCCTGCTGACGTTGAACTATGTACTACAATGAAGCCGCGCTCTTGTTAGAAAACTAGACTTTCTCGAAAGCAACGCAAAACTACAAAGGATTACGAACCTTGCTTCAGGGTATGACGCAGCCTATGAATTTCGTCCATATCCCGACGAATGCAAATAGAGGTCTCTCAAAATTCTAGAGGCAGTGTTCAAGATGATTTTCGTTCCCGGGTTTAGTATTTGAAATAAAACACTGGCCACATACTTCTGCTAAAAGCGCGAAGAAACGGCTAAGATCGGTTTAATAACGTCTTATCTCGGTGGAAGGGTTTTCTGGCCTGGACTAGTTGTTCAGTGGAATGAACGAGCTTTCAGTGAATGCGATGAGTAAATAATGGATTCAATAAAAACGGAAGAATATATTTGCTGAGCAGTGTTAGTTAGGATCTGAAGGAAAGAAACGAGAAACAGAGATTTGAGAATTTTAGAGGACGGATTCAGAAAGGAATCCGTCGTTCCAACAAAAGGATCCACGGAGAGGTGCAGTGAGAGTACAGCTTTCCATGTGCTGCTGGCGGGTTTTTCTCAATTTCTTTGACATCTCCGCTCCATCAGGGGACCAATCGGTTCATCAAATAATCTCGAAATTTGTGAAAGATTTCTGTCATTCAAGCCGTATACTGAAGAGCGTTGGCAGTTGCGCAGCGGTTATTCAACAACGATGAGCGAAAGTTACGTCTGCAATCTGATCTCGGATCGAGTGTTTGTGGTCGACCTCGACCGCAAGGGATATTGAGATGCGCGCCTACGTATCCCGCAATTCGCCCTATCATGTACGGATCTGAGACATGGGCAGCACCGACGCCACAAATTGAAAGGTTGAATTGCACAGAGAGGAAGCTGTCAAGACGTTCGATTAGACAATTGATGCCACAATAGGGCAATACTTCGTCTTTGCCATGAAATAAGCGAAAAATAGCCAAGAAATAGCTATGTAGTTGCCGCGAAATAGCCGATAAACTTTGATAAGTAGCCGGAAATTAGTCGTCGAATGTACTCGTTAGCCGAAGCCGATGTTGGAGTGTGGGCTGAAACCCTATTTAGCTATCGAAGAGCCGCTATATAGCACAGAAATATTAGCAGAAAAACAGCCAAAAAAATTTCAACATGCATACTGAAGTATAATGTGAGGTCGCCGAAAGTCAGGAGTCGTACTGTAACTATCGAGGCAAATTCCAGTCCGCAGGTGCGGACAACCGCCGTTGCGACATGCACGCCACGCAAAATCGTGCTGAGAACAAAGGAAGTCGTGCTGGGACCCCGGCGCGATCATCTTCAACCTGCGTGCTGCAACAGCGGCTGTCCGCAACTGCGGAGCGGAATTTCGCTTCAAGAAGCACATAACTTTTTGCGACTGAATAACGACGCGACGCAAGGTATGTTCTCCATGACGACCTAGAATCAATATGCCAGATATGCACTGTCACGGTCGCGCTTGGCTTTTTTTTTCTTTTTATTCAGGTTTCAATCACTTGCTGCAGTTGAAACTGTGAATACGCAGTCAAATCGATTTCGTTGACAGACAACTAAAAATATTTTCAAATATGCGATTCGACATCTTTCAAGGTAGCAATGGTAAAAAAAACGAAAACAGCAGAGACACTCGATTTGCCTAAAAGTATGCTCGATACAGTAGTACATACACAGGTAATTACTAGAAGGAGTTAGGACAGCTTCCCAATATGATGAGGAAAGGCAAACAATTCTAGGCTCCGAGCAGCACCGAACAGAACTCCGGGCCGCGTGACAGTTCGGCTCGCCCTTCCGACCTCCAAGGTGCTACTGTTGTTGTATGGGCCCGGGCAAACGGGGGAGCCTGGACAGCAGCAGCAGTGGCCCGAGGATTTCGAAAACGGGCCGCACATTTGAGCAGCTCCGAATCCTATTCGGTGCCACTCGGGCCGAGAATCGTCTGGGTAAAAATATTGAATGATATGACAACATCGAGCCACCCAACTTACTGGTTTAAACCCTTAACTGTGGTTTTTTTCTGATCATGAGCAAGCAGATAAAAACGGAAACCTCTGCGAAAAAATGCCTGGAAAAACTGCCATCACGGTGGTGGGAAGTCTCACCCCTCACGGGGTTCCCTTAGCTTTGTCCGGCGATTCCGAGGATTCTGTGCCGTTCCTCACAGCTTTTCAAATCTGCTTGACGTAGGAGGCGATTAGTGATAAAAATCGTAAAGGAAAGCAAATTTCAAGCCGTTTCCTCCACATTTGATGGATGCGTGGAGTAGAAACTGGAGGTCCCAAATAGGCATCCTATGTAATAAGCTCCTTGTCTCAGGAATATCTCCTTTGATCAGTATTTTGCTAGTTTTTTATGTTTACTGGTGGGTTTCTAGATCATTAACATGAGATCTATTACGGCCAGTCATATATACATACACATATGCTTTTGAAAACTCGTAATTTGAATTCCGTTAGTTCTAAGTTTTGCATACGAGAGGGCACGTGAATGGAAGGGCAAGAAGAATAAAGAACTGATGAGTGAGATTGAGCGGGAACGAGTGCCGAAGTGAGTTTTGTATAGACGAGGATAGCAAGATGTGTGCCGTTGATAAGTCGAGGTCGACAGTTCCGCCAATACAGCTGCCGCGACTCACTTCGTTTCCTGCCACCATCATAACTCAAGACAGATCCTCGTCGAGATCTAATCGAGAAGCAAGCAAGAGCGCGTGAAACAAACGCAGAACCACTTCATTATGAGATCAGGTTAGAGGCCGTGTTCGCGACAAAATCCGTCGCAGACAATGCCTTTCAATGTGCACTCAAGAAACATTGATGTAGTAAGGAGTCACACTCCTTTTCGGATCAAAGTTAACATTGTGTACCGCGGATTGGGATGGATCTAAATGAGAGATGAAAGGGCATCAGGGACTAAAATAAATCAAACAGGTCTTTGAAAGTGAAACTTATGGCATCCCCGCAGGTCTTCATTTCGAACTTTCAAAATCACAAGTTGTTTGATTCTGAACCATTTCTAAAGCCGCTCATTCTGTGCTCATAACTAGTGTTTCCTCCTCTACAGGGCGCTTTTTATATATCGTGACGAAGTTTCAAATTTCGCACCGTCGAGGTAAGCCTTCTATGGTCCACTCCTTTCCATTTACCTCTCTCTCAAAGCTTACCGAATTTCGCATCACTCAATCGACTCATTTTGAAGCAGAGGCGTTTGCCTGCAGATGCTTGTTAGCTGAATTTTCGAGTCTCTCTACTGAAAGAAAACGAGGGCAAGTTGCCGAAATCCGCCACATAAGTATACGAACACCCCAAAAATGGGCTGAAGAGATATTGGACCGAGGTTTTAGATATTGAAAAGAGTTTCTAGGTTCTCTGCTACCCCGAAAACGGTGGAAGACTTCGTTTGAGCAAGAGTTGCCGAATTCGCCTTCAGTAATTGAAAAAATTCACTTTTTGCACGCCACATAAGTATACGAACACTTAGGAAAGAAAGACATATTTCGCGACGGTAGTGTCGAAATTCCCCGCTTCACGTGTCAAAAATATAGAAAATGTTAGCTGATAATAATTATCAACATGCCTAGCGGTTCCCACATCTTCCTCGAGGAACAGCCCCAGATCTAAGCCCTTCGTGATGCCTAACTCGGGATCCGACAGATCCCCAGGTAGATTGGCCGTTCGGCTGCGTGTATCTCTGGCTGCCTACGCGAACCCGATACATCTTGCAACGGTAAGTTCTTTGCAAGGCTCAACCTTTCGAGCGCTGCTTACGAATACATCTTCCAGGTTATCTTCTCCGACGAGAACAAATGCAATTTGGACGGACCTGACGGGATGAGGAGTTACTGGAGGGATTTAAGAATGGAGTCGGTCTGCTTCAGCCGCCGGAACTTTGTAGTTACAAGCCTCATGGTGTGGGCAGCTTTCATCGGCAGTGGTGAGGTCGGTATTGAAATCGTTTCGAGCCGGATGGATTCAGAAGAATACCAAGGAACCTTGACCTCCCATCTGCTGCCTTTCCTGTGTGCTCGACGACGTGAAGGATCCCGTTGTGCACAGGACAACGCCACGACCGGCGTGGGCCGATCTTCTTTGAAATTTTCCGGAGTAATGTCGACCTCTTACCTTGGCCGGCCGACATCCCCGACCTGAATCCCATTGAGAACCTGTGGAAGATTATTGTGCGTAAGATTTACAAGGATGGAAAGCAATACGACAACTTCAGTGCTCACAAGAAAGCTATCCTGGACGCATGGAGGGACATTGACAAGAACGCTCTCAAGCGACTCAGCGACAGCCTCCCAGACAGATTTTTTGAACTTATTACACCTAGCGGTGCTGCCGCTTCGTACTGACACTTTGTTTCAGTTTGTGTTCTAGTGATTGATATGAATTTTAATATTTCCAAAGTGTTCATATACTTATGTGGAGTACAAAAATCAAACTCTTCTCTATAAACAAGGGTCAAGCAGAGAAGCTGTGGCCACACGATGTGTTTCATGGTTCTTGGCCTTGCAAAAAACGTAGAAACGTGTTCCGACATCAAAAACCTCGATCCAATAGCTGTTTAGCTCGTTTCCGAGGTGTTCGTATACTTATGAGGCGCACTGTATGGGGACTCTGTCAACTTCGGGGCATCCAGATTTTCGTTTTTTTTGCATTCCCTGGAGAAATCCAGGAGGCAAACTTTGTGGTTTAGTGTGGTTGAGAATTCTTCGATGGATTTTGTACTTCTCACGAAATCTTTCAAGTCGATAATAGAACGATTTTATCGTATTTTGAGAACAGTTCTTGTCACTTAAAGGCAGTGTTCACGATAATCTTCGATTTTGAGATTAATCGCTAAATCGATTGTTTGGCTACCGGGTAGATCTGAAATGACGAAGAAATCGAGAAAAACGCTCGAGAAGGGCACCAAATACTTTACTCTCACCCCACCTTTTTACTCTCAGTGGAACTGTTCGTTGTGGCAACGAAATCTTTTGTGGATCCGTCCTTTGCAATTTTCTGCTTTCTGTCGCTCTGTTCATTCCTTCGGACCCTAACTAATACTGTTTTGCCTAACATATTCTTCTGTTTTCGATTAGCCCCATTTTTTAGCGGTTACAACCACTGTGAACATGTTCATTCAATCGGACAACTAGTCCAGGCCAGAGAATAATGTCACTGAAATAAGACGTTTTAGCGCGTTTCTCGCTGTTTCTTCGTAATTTTGGTAACACTTGGTTGCCAACGCGTTGTTTTGACTGGAAAACTCGGGAACGAAAATCATCGTGAACTCTGACTTTAAAGGCAGTGTTCACGATAAAATCTTTTTTTCTATTTTTCCGCCTATCTTGAGAATGGTCCCATGCTGATTTCAGCGATGTCTCTGCCATCGTGCAATACTTTCTGGAAACGGAGTTATGGTCCCTCAAACATTGAGCTGGGGAAGCGTGGTGGACGAGTTGTCTGAGGCTTGTAACTTCCGTCTTTCGCAGCTGATGTATGCGAGCTGACCTGAGTAAAGAGAGAAGTTGAGAATGAAGGGAAGAACGGGGCTAATGATTGGAAATCATCGCTCATCTCACGATCTCGAGCATTCATTTGTTCACGTCGGTGGGCGTGTGTTGCGTTTTTGGGGTTCGCCTTGCACTCAAAGTGGCAACTTTGGGCTCTTTTTGGGCTCTTCCTGGCTCGTTTTCATGCGTTCTTTCGCCGTCAACGTTACGGTGTGCCCCTCCACTACCCACTAGTGAAAATTGAAAGACATTTGTCATCGTGAACACTGCCTTGAAGATGCCGGGGAACTACGGTTACTATGCACAGCTGACCGTGCGCTTCACGGCGAATCAGTTCAGTGGGTATTAAAAGTTGGATTTTTCCTATGAAAGAACCCGAATTGAAGAAAAAAAAGACGACTCATTCTAGCCCAAAAAATTAATAATAGCTCCTTTTAATAAGGTTCTTCCATCTACGATGAAAAAGAATCTTTTTTTTTGGAGAAACGGCGAAAAATCGAGTTCATGGCGTGGGTGCGCAGTGTGGACACGCGGTCTCTTAGGTGTTAATAAATGCACAGATCGATTAAAAAACCTTCAGGGACACTCACGCTCCAAGATTGACGCCTGAAGGCTGTCGGGAAAACGAAAGAAGGAGCACTACTGCAACTGTTTCGAACACTGGCCTGGACAAAATTGGATTTCGGCAATTAGTTCTCGCCTTCTACTGTGAGATCGGAGACCCTTCGAGCTTTTGCTTACAATTTGCTTCAAAAACCATTTCGCGCTCCGAAACTTTCTGCATTTTGAGAAGGAGGTCTAATCAGAAGAACAGACTATACGGAGTATGTAGCTCTTAAGTATGTACAAATAGTTTTTTGCGAAATTATTTTCGTCTTACGTGCTTACAGAGTTTTTCTTTTTTGCTAACTTCTTCAACCTTTGCTAGTTCCCGAAGAATAAGCCAAAAGCAGCTGCAAGTTGTGGTGGAGTTAGGGCCTTCCCGCTTGGGGAGCCATTAACTGTTTGAGTCCACGGTGGAATCATCGTGAAATCCTCATCAAAAACAATAGTTCGTAGCCAGTTGAAATTTTGAATTACTGTTGCTCAGAAGACTGCTTTTCATTGATTCCGAGGAAAGGAGTCGAGTCGAAAGCTACGAATTGTTACAGAATTTTTTTCAACTGCGCCGCATCTCGCATGTCTCATGATCAGATGATGAAGTTTCCACAGTGGATCTGACCAAAAACACCTGAAATCACTGGCAATTGCTGAGCTCAGCTCGAAGCGACTTTCAAAGATGGAAGGTGATTCCAAAGACCCTGATTCCGAGAGATGTTATCGTTTTGGGGTACACCAGGTTACCCGACAGGACCGCGTTGATTTTCATTCCAAAAACGTCATTTTTGATGCTGGCTTTTTTTTTTTGAGAATACATTGTTGAGGAAGTTGCGCTGCCATAGGAGCGAGTCATACAAGGATGATCTCCTAGCGGCACGAGGAACCAGCGTAGAAAACAAAACTCCCAGTTGCTTTCCTCGGCTTCAAAATCGAGGAATACTTCTGGAAGGACATGTAACTCTCTAATCGCTACGAGTTTGACTCTCTCAATTTCTCGCTTCGATAAAATTTAGAGGTAGGATTGATGTTTCAATAATATGCAGCAGCGCCGCGGCTTCTCGAAATTAGGAGATAGACGATATAGTCCACGGCAACGGAAAAACGCGGCGATGCGGTTGCGGACTTCTCCTAGTGTACTGTAGTAGCAATCATTTCTCCGAAAGCTGTGATTGATCGATGAGTTTCTGTTTTCACTAAAAAAATACAGCTGCACAAGCACTGGAAACCATCGAAAATGTGAGAATGGAAACAATGACTCTTCTGAGAAATTTTGCCGCGCCAGTGCCGGAAAAGAACCGCGATTTCTACTGTGCAGCGATAGTTCCGCGATAGTACCGCAGCGGGTCCGTTATCATTTCTAATGCCGAGACGATTGTGTTGCAGTGTCTTTAGCCTCGACAACACCACGACATTGCCGCGTTAGAACCGCGCCGGTTCCACGAGGATGCATTAGCGAAACCGCGTCGAGTACGATGTACAGACTTGTGTGGTAAAACGAAGTTGTCGCCGGTTCGCTTAGCCAAGTTTGAGGTGCATCCCGCATCTCCTTGGACGCAATAACGGCGGTAACCTGGGTCCCTATCAGACAGAAGACGTAACAACGCAAGTGCGCCGTTTTGTTCCTAGGCTCCCCTAGTTATATTATAATTTAAAATTAACTTCATATGAGGTACACTGCCGGCGTCGCGGCGCAACTATCGCGGAGCCGCAGCGGCAGTTTCGCTTAGCCGCTAGGGCTTCACTATAATGCCGCCACGGCTTCGCGATAGTGCCGCTGCTGCGATTTCTCTCAGAGTCACCGCTAAATCACGTCAGACCCGAGAAAATTATTGATATGGCGTGGACTATATAAATGTAACATATGGGAAAAATAATAAAACAAACCGATGTCGTAGTTTTTGCGGAGCACTTCGAGCAGGTTGCCTTCAATTCCGGTGGAGACGTTCAGACGAGAAGTACTTTTTGCGGCTTTTCCTCTCTCCTTCTGGTCCAGCTTGTGATGACAATTATGATCGCAGTTGCAATCCTTGCATTTGCAGTCTACCAGACGATCTGATTGAAAAGCCTCCGCCAGACATCCCTCACTTCGTCTGAAATTACTTATTTCACAACATAAAAGTGACACTGAAAAAAAGGCGTAACGGTAAGTTCTTGAGGACCTGTGGCACTCAGCACGGATCAGCGAGCTGAAGTTTTTTTTATAATTGCATTTGGCAACTGTGGTGAAATTGTAACAATGCTCCGCTACGTTGATAACGTTCGGATTCCGCAACAGGCGGCAGCATTATTTCCCAGACTGATCGAACGCACAAAGTGCTTAACCATCCATTAGCGATCGCTGACAAAATTCTAGTTCCGAAGATGACCTTTCTTGGAGTGGGACTTGCACTCATCCTTCTCTCAAGAGTGCTCCCAGACATAAATAACTGAAGACAATTGCTGTCAATGCACGTAGCGTGAACAAAACCGGGCCTGAATGCAGTAGTCCTGGTAGGACGTCGCGGTCCTAGCACACAGCCTTGACATTGCAACAAAGGCTGCCAGCAACTGCGGGTGTAAGCTTGGGTTTGAAATGGAGTAACGATAAGAGTTTTGCAGTTTAAGCAGTAGCGATTTGATGTGGACTATGCTATTCGCCGTGAAAAACGGGAAGTAGGGTTTCCAAGCGGTTAATCACATGCCTCCTACGAAATATATGCTGAAACTCCTCCAAACGTCATGAGTGAAGAAGGAAGAGCCGATACTCCGGGAAAGGTTCGATTGTGAGATAACCTCCTATCATACCACATTAACCCATCCTTTACCTTCTCATACATCAGTGCCCGAATTTATTACAAGCGAAAACCGGGCCTCGCTCGCTTTTCACCAAATCGTACGAACGGCACTTTATCTCTTGAATCGTACTTGGTCCCTCACAAACGAAGTTACGGTTCCTCGAATATGCCTATATTTCAGGGCAAAAGCTAGATGGACGAGTTGTCTCAGGCCTATTTTTCTTTCGTAGTCGCTCCAGAATGAGGAGACATTTTAAAAAATTCGGACGTGTGTACGAAACTTTCATAAGGGGTTGCAACCCCTAGGAGGTCGAAATATTGATGTGAGTACGAAATTTTTTGTTCAGTTCCCCAATGTTTTTGTTTTTGATACAGCTTAGACGTGATCAGAAAGGGGTATGAAGAATGATTCGGATTTGGCTCCAAATGTGGTTAGAAGTCTTTCACCCGGGGCAAACGGCAACTTCTGATGATTTCCTAAACGCTATAGATTCGTCTTAGAACCTCTCTGTTAGGTTTATTTCTGGTGCCGAAGATGAATCTGAGGTTCGTTTATCAGTTTTCGATAGAATACGGTAGGTTAAAGGCAGTGGTCGCGAATAAATGTGCTTGTCTTCTTTCCCTCTCTAAACCTTTTTCTTTGTTCCGAGTAGTAGGACCTATGGGGAAAAATCGCAAAAAAACCGCTCTTTTGGGTCGAATTTGAAGCCTGAACTTTCTTGTCATTTGCTGGTGGACGAGCCCACTCCTTGTCATCGGCATCGATGATCTCTAATATCAAGAGCATCAGCTGGCTCAAAATTCGAATTCTATCAATGAACATAGTCTCATCTAATCAAAAACCTTGACTGAAATGCTTGCCTCCATTTTTCAAGTGTTTTATTAGGTAATTTTGCATTTGTTTGTTCCTCTGAATGTCGATGATTTTTGACTGCTCGGCATGAGACTGCGATATTTTTGTCGGCGCAGTGCACGTGTGCACGAACTGGCATCTTTGGGCCCTAGAAACTCTAATTCTAGCCCGTTTTCCTTCGCGCTACTTTCATGTTTTTTCAGCTGTCTTTGATCTAAGCTAATTTTTGTAGCTTTTTCGACAACCCTTTTCACCGTGACCCCTGCCTTTAATTAGGGTGGATATTCGGTAGTTGGATCGATCTCTCAGATCCAGCTGAAAGCTTACCTGTGAGGGTTATTTGGGGTGTTGAGCACGAGTTTGAAATCTACGTATCGATTTTCTGAAACTTATTTAGGTGAGTTACGTCCGCTAAATAGCATCATATCTGCCGTATCCAACAGTACATAGTCCTTAGAACATCAAGAAACTCACCCCGAGTTTTACTCAGAACACCGAATTCCCCCGGAAGAAAGTGTCCGGCCAAATCGGGAAAAAATACTGATTCAAAATTGTCTGATACCCCTCGTCTTTTCGCTCAACTGAGAAATCTCTTCCTTGACACGGTTCGCACATCTCCGTAGAAGCCACAAACTTGGGTTTGGGAATACTCCTAGAAGGAGGAGCACTTTATTAGGCCATTGTTATACCAAACGGCAGGCCTGGCGCGGTCGCAAAGCATGACGACGTCGCTATCGTTGAGGGCCAGTCGTCGCTGTCGCTCACGGCCAAGAAACACCCGACATGATACTGAATTTGGCTGTGTCGTTGTCGCAGCGCACTGCACAGCGACCTATTACCCCACGGTTTTCACGTCTCAGGCGATACCAGGTTGTTCAATAAGTTTTGTCGTTCGATAAGAGAGCGCGTTGCTACTAGCCCAACATTGTTTCGTTTTGTTGGTACACTCTTCATATGAACGTATGTGAAGTTTCATTTCAATCGGTCAGTTCAATCTTTGTTTACAAGCCATTTAGTGTCGCCGTGACACAGCAATGGAAAAAATCGAATATCTTGCAGTGATAAAATTCTTATTTTTCGAAGGTGTAGCACCGAAAGAAATTCATGAACGAATGTTAAGAGTGTATAATGATTGTTCACCTACAACTAGAACAGTAGAAAGATGGGTTTCTGAATTTAAACGTGGTCGCACAAGCCTTGATGACGATCCACGTGAAGGACGTCTAAAAAGCGCATCAACAACAGAAATTATACCCAAAATACAGGATATGGTTTTGGAAGATCGTCAATTGACTGAGATGGATTTAGAAGAGGCTCCACACATCTCGTCAAGCAGTGTAAGCCATAATTTAAAAGAAATTTTGGGTTTTAGAAAGCTATGTGCACAGTGGGTGCCGCATTCGCTAACAGTGGAACACAAACAGATTCGAATGCGACTTTCTCAGCAACATTTGGAGCGTTTTCAAAAGGATAAAGTGGATTTTGTGCGTCGATTCATCACTATGGATGAGACCTGGGTCTATCATTATGATCCTGAATCAAAACAAGAGGCTAAAGAGTGGGGTGAACCTGGTTGTTCGGCATTGAAACGAGTTCGTGTCCAGAAATCGGGCAAGAAGGTTATGACATCAGTTTTTTGGGATGCGAAAAAATTATGTTTGGGGATCACCTGCAAACTTTTAAAACGATTATTTCTGAATATTACTGCAACCTTTTGAACCAGGTGAAGGAAAAATTCGTGAACAAAGGCCCGGTTTGCAGATGAAAAATCCTTTTTCATCAGGACAATGCACCGTGTCACAAGAGGATTTTGACAATGGCTAAAATTCATGAATTAAAGTTCGAACTGTTGGAGCATCCACCGTACTCACGGAGCATCCACCGTACTCACCGGATTTGGCACTCAGCGACTTCCATTTGTTTCCAGCGCTCGAAAAAACTATGCGCGGCAAGCGTTTTTCATCAAATGAAGAGGTCATAACAGCTGTTGAAGCGTATTTTGCAGACCTACCGGATTCTCACTTCAGGGCTGGGACCCGGTTGGGGCAAGTGTATTAATGTTCAGGGAGATTATACCGAATAATAAAATGTATTTTGAACCATAAAATTGTGTATTTGTTATCGAACGACAAAACTTATTGAACACCTGGTACATTCATCTCCGAGTCAGCGACTGCGACAGGTGCCGCAAAATGTTCCTACGGCAGCATATTTGTACTATGTCAGTCTGGTTCAATGGCCTCCACACGATTCATAACAGTTGACCGAGCCTGTCGCGGCCGCAAACTTTTGGTATAACAGTGGCCTTACTCAGAACTAATTCCGTTGTAAATGGCTGGTGATAAAAAAGCATCGCTAAGGCATATGTCAGAGTGCGATCGCGGCGAGACGCTATCTTGTGCAAAACGATGCCATCGTCGCGTCGCCCAGCAAGGCACAGCGATGCGATCGAGTCGCCGAACTGCGCGATGCGAGCACTTTTCAAGGCGATTGTGTCTGAACGAGCTGCGACCTAGTCGTGAGACGCGAACAGGTCAATGTGAAACATTTCTATTCGATTGCATCGCAGTGCGATCGCATTCTGAAAAAGGCCTTGTAAGGTAAGGTTCCAGATAAAACTTCAAAATTTCCCATGGAGGTTATTTGGAGTGGTGCCCCTGTGAATCTAAGACCTAGTAATCGATTTTCGATAGATTACCGTGCATTACAATGGGTATACGGTAATTTAGTCACAGACTCAGATTTGGCTCATAACTTCTGTGAGGGCCGATTGTGGTGCTGATCATGAATTGTCGATAATCGAATAATACGATGAGTCACGCCTGCGAAATGTCATTCTACGTACCGTAGCTTACAGTAAACATGAGAATAGTGGTAACGGAACCCCTACACGCAGTTTGCCGCTATGAAGGACGTGGTGCGGTTGCGGTCACACACTAAACCTACGGTGGAAGACGCCAGATTTCATTATCGATCGACTGCACAGCTGATTCTATGAATGAGTTAAGTTTTTTCTGTTATTTTTTCTTGTTTGTTTCTGCATTATTTTTGTTTCTGACTCTTTACATAGTGCAAATGGGACTTTTTTTTAGAGTTTGAGGAGAGTTAGCCGCTTGTTCGGGCTACGAAAAAAAGCCCCTATTCGTAATATTATAAGAGTCAGAAACAAAAATAGCAAATAACAACAAAAAACAAAAAAAGCCGTAACTCGTCCAGAAAATCAGCTGTGCTGATGATCGATAATGAAATCTGGCGTCCTCCACCGTAGATTCAGTGTGTGAGCGCAACTGCACCATGTCCCTTTAACACTGCGGTAAACTGTTTCTAGTCAAGTCCGAAATTTGTTATTTGGGAAACCCCCTAAAAATTGTGCGATAGACACATCCTGTCCTCGAAGCTTTGAAAACGCTCGTAAGTCTGTTTAAAGCAACTTAACAGCACACCAGCGCATGAAAATTTTAATTCTAACAATAAGTCCAATTTGGTTTTAAAAATCAGTATTTCATTCGGAATGGACACTTTGCCCAAATAAACCCTCTAATTCGAAGCGAAATTTACACGCGTCATCGCGTGCGCATGCGTGCAATGCTGAGTCTAATTCTCCCTTCCACTCCTTAGCTGTCTTTCCTCTTGCTCCGCACACGCTCGCGGAAGAAACAAAGTGGGATTTTGCTCTGAAATGGTGAATACTAGCCGATTAACATCCATAATTTTGAGGACACATTGTTTACGATGGCAGATCAAAAATTTCAATTCCGATTTTTTTTCACTCAGATTTATTTCACGCAACGAGGGGGCGTCTGGTACTTGCTCTGGAAAAAAATTTCTAGGATTCTACCGAAGTCTCGTCGCGAACCTCCCACCTCGGTGCCGGACCGGAGCCGAAGCGGCAGAATCAAGGCATTGCCTAGATTCTGCCGAGATCTCAAAGCCTCGAAAAGATCTAAACGTTGGAATGCCGGGATTCTGCCATAAATTACCCTGATTTTTGCGCCTGCCTACCAGGGTCCGAGCCATCAAACCTGACCAATCCATCGCTGTGTAGTTCGCCGCGTTGTCGACTGAGCCACATCCGCTGCTGCACTATGGCGTTCTATTGCAATAAGGGCAGCGTTATCGGAATTTTTTTCGTGGTAAAATCGCAGCAGATTCGCGTCCTTTTTGCGATGATTTCGCGGTATTTTCGCGGTAATTTTGCCCCAAAATTCAGTTTCGCGGTGAAGTGAGAAGTCCGCTACAGTCCATCCAAAACTTACTCTGCCTAAGCATCGAAAAAAGAAGTACTCAACCTTATCTGTATATCTAAACTGGCGTTCTGTTTTTGTATATGATGTCTGGTGTTTCGATAGGTTTTGGAGGAAAACAATGTTTTATTTCCCGGTGGAAATGAATGTCGTCGAAACGACCACTTCGTTGCCAGGGAACGACCGGTTTTTTCTCTTTAGGCCACCATTTTTGTCTCTCGTGACAGAAACTCACGTACCTTCGGGATCCCATTCCTGGCACTCCTAGCAGATTTGACATACGTTTGCGGTGTGGTCAGCACGAGAGTCTGAAATGAAATATGCTCAGTGACTAAGTCTATTGAATGCTGGACCTGATTGGATATTCGTCAAAATGAGATGCCAAAGTAGTGAGGGAAGGCGAGGATAGTATGAGAACAATAGCAATGAATGTTGGAGAAGAGGGAAGTAATTGAAGGACATCAAGTATGAGAGGAACGGCAGACAACGCAAAACGTTGACCATCTTCAATGACTGATACGATCTCGACAACAGAAAGGACACGGTTGTCCCCGGTCTACCCCTCTCGTCGCCTCGCTTCAGAAATGTAGACGGAACGCCCCTTCAGGATGAGATGGTGGACCGAACCGGCCACCGGATATTACTCGTGATGCTGGTGATTGGAGAGAGAACCTTTAATTATGCTACAATTACGTGCCAAGAGTTGGCTTGGGCGAGTTATCAAAAAATTCGCCAAGTTGAACCTTAGTGACAGGCAGTATCCACCGACAAGCTCTGCAAACAGGCGCATGTCCAGCAGTGTTGATCCTGAGCCCCCCCCCTACGATTATTTCGCTGGGCATCGAAATTCGCTTGCTATCGAGCCACGTGAAGAACACGACCAGGGTCAAGGCGGCGCAGAATTGTGCCCGTCCACGCAGTAAAGAAAAGGGCACGCGAAATTGATCTGAACATCGAAGTTTAAACAAAATTCACGTTTGGACAGTTATGCAGCTGCAAAACTATAGTCCACCAAAAGTTACACATGTATTCTAGACTGCCCGTGACAAAGTGTATCTCAAAGTGTAGTTAGGTCTAAACCAATGAGTATGAAACTCACTAAAACACGGCTGCCACCTATTGAGCGAGAGCGGTTGTGATGAAATGAGTTTTTGCATATTGAAACCCGACTGACAGCTTTGAACTCGCCATCTACATGTGCAACTTTTGGGGGCCGAGATCACACTTCCAGTCGCTGCGATTGATCGCTGGTACCATTTAAATCGCGAAGGCTGCTCTCGGCGAGTGTCTCAGATAGAGACATCACACTTCCCGCGGTACCACTAGCCGACGTCCCGTAACCCCTCCCGCAGAAGGCCAATAGATCGGTCGCGGGCAGTCGGCAGCGCTGTTTCGTTGACTGCCCGTATACGGTGAACACGCACTTTGCGGCCCTTCTGCCACCGCCTTACGGCTAATCTGATGACGGACAGAAGACAATTCTAAAACAGTTTGCGGCACATTTAAAAATCACCCTTTAAGTAAAGATCTCTCCTAACAAAATTCGAAAAATCCGCTCCTGGGGATTTCATCTTAAACTGCATTTGATAAGTAAGGAGTGAGTTTCTACGGGGAAGCTCCCTACACTAACTGCTTCTTACAGCCTTCCCATTCGCAGATGCCATTAACGGACAGTGGTTCACCTGCCCAAGGCCAGCGTCGCACACAGCGCGGGTTTTGGAAAGAGTCTCAACACAGCGTTCTCTGCTCGTCAATTGTTCGTTGGCTCCTTTCTAGTGGGTGGTGCAATGATGATATCAGAGTGGGAATCGATGAGTGAGTGTTCGATGACCCCCAGCAATAGCCGACTGCCCGCCGACACTCCGCGGAAAGACGGTAAAGCCTCTCTGTCAGCGGGAAGTGGGGCGCTGTGCCACGCCTACAAAATTGGGGCCGCGCGAAGTCGACTAGCCCGACTTGGCCGGCGGGAAGTGGGCTGTTTTTATCTGAGTTAGCAAGTGAAACCCGCCGCAAGCGACGAAGCCGAAGAAGCTGCAAAGCGCGACGCCGTCGTTGGGGAGCCGCTAGCGTGTCATATCTGAAGCCTTATGCACAGCCTGCCGGCAAAGTCGTGCGGCAATTATATGGAATAAAAGGCAGGCACAAAGCGGCGTAGTCGCCCCACATCCTTCAACGTGGCGGCGTGACTTCTGCCACTCGACTCTGCAGAGGCCTTCAGGGGCCCGCAGAGTCCGTGGTGTTGCTCGCAGCGACGAGTAGCGCTGGGTGATGTAATATCGATCATAGTCGATGACCAAGGCAGCGTGATACGTCGTTTATACTTACGCCGCTGGGCGGCCCGGCAAAGTGCAATCATACGATATCGATCACGCGGCGCCGCACGATCAATATTATAGAATTGCACTTCGCCGCGTCGCTCGGCGGCGGAAGTATTAACGACCACTAATAATGATCATGCGATGGGCACGATCGATATCATAGAAGTGCGCGTCACCGCGCCGCTCGGCGGCGGAAGTGTAAACGGCCTCTGAAGGGCAACGAAGCGGCTACGCAGTGTTTTGACGCCGCGAAGGCCCTCCATCACTGCCAGCGAGCGGCAACCGACGCCGCGACGACCATGTTCTGGAACACTTTTGTTCCTGTTTCAAAGTTGACGCTGGTCGACCACTCGCCGGTCGCGGCAACGCTGCAGACTACTTTAGGCCGAGATCATACTTCCGTCGCGGCGATGCGTGGAAAACCGGAATCAATCAATAGCGGCGATAGAGCGCTACGGAGGGGATCAATTGTTTTCATAAGCACAAAGGCAGTTCATGCAGTTGAAATGGATGAGATACATATTCTTCTGAGAATGGTTAACACTTTCGTTTTTAACCACATTGCCGAAATGTTCAGCAAAAGCGCATCTCGCGGCGTTTTTATCGCAAAGCTGCCCAATGGAGAGCCGCGCCGATGTCATCGCGGCAATATGCATATTCTACATTTTCGAAATTTGGTTGGAAACAAAGATTTCAACTCATCTTCGAAGAACATATCTTCCCTGTTCACTCAACGGGAGGCTGTGTCGAAACGGGGTGCTGTGGTGACAAAACTAGCTATTCCTACAGAAGCGCAATGTCGCCGCGATTGCTCTATACTGTTTTTTTACACATCGCCGAGACGCTAGTACGATTCCGGCCTCAATCTCGTCGCGCTTGCCGTTTAGCGTCATTATGGAGTTCCGTATGGCCTAGTGCATACTTCTCGCTACTAGCAAAGCGACAGCGTTTGTCATCCAATTTAGCTGAAAATGGATATTGCTGATATGAACTGTCGCGTTCTCGTGTCGCGGTAGGTATGCACTAGGCGTATCGTCATTAATGAAAGCACAGCGACATAGCGATGTAATAATCGCTCCGCTGTGTAATCTCAATCGGCACGACTGGATCGCCGCTACGGGAAGTGTGACCCCAACCTAAATGGGTCTGCAGAGTACACCGACCGGCGACTGATCGCGGAGCGTTTTCGAACATTATCGTCGCCGCGTCGGTTGCCGCTCGCTGGCAGTGACGCAGGGCCTTCGCGGCGTCTAAACACTCTTTTATGCCGCCTCGTCGCCCTTCACGCCGCGTCGGTGGCCCTCGTCGCCAAATGTAATCGATATTGCATCACCCAGCTCTGTTAGGCGCTGCGAGCAACGCCGCGACTTCAACTCTGCAGACCCCTTAACGGCTAGCAGCCTCTTCCGCGAATCCATTGAAAAAATAAACTTCTAGTAATGAAAATAGTGTTATCCAGAAAGTTGTCCAAAAAATAATTGCCAACACTATCGCGCGTTCTCAACAACGATTGCCTGAACCTGGCCAACTGAAGGCGGACGTCCTATCAAAGACATGCTCGATTCTTTCATGTTTTTGCAGAGAATAGGCGGAAGGATCTCACGAAACTGCAAGTTCTGAGCAAAAGCAAATAGTTTAAAGCACTGAAACGAGCTCAGAGGTCAGCTCGAAAACCGCATTTGGGTTTTTTTTTCGACTGCCCATGACATTCTATCCCAAAGTGATAGATGGATTAGCCAAGACTCCGCCTTGTTTGTTCCCAGAGCAATTCGAAGATGGAATAGCTTCATGAGGCATGATCTCAATGCCCTCAACACTGCGAGTGGTCTCAGTTGAAACCTTTTGGTTGTGGGGCCGAGCACAACTAGTAATACATACAGTAGTGGACAAAAATCTATTGACATAGTCTTTTTTCAAAATATCTTTGCTCGCCACGGGGCTATCGATTTGATCTTCTGAAATAATATTTTCGGTCATTATGCTGATATGGTAAAGTATGCTACAGGAATAGAGCGCAAATATTCATAGACGAGGAAGGCATTTTTGAACACTCTCGATTTGCGATTTCTTGTCTCTTTTTCGACTCGATCGATTTCTTCGTCGTTTTCGACATTCTCTTTGTAATTTTTGTCTTTTGTGGGGTTTCTCGCTCAATAAGAAGTGAAATTTTCTTATATAGTGATCGAAGATCTATTATCCGAGGTTTTAAAATGGGTCCATCAGAAGCCGTTCCCGCGAGTCTGCTCGGGATCACAATACAGGCCATTAAAGAAACTCTTAAGAGTGGCGTTAGACATCTATTGGGTTTAGAAGCTCGAAGAAAACATTTTGAGGCAAGAGCAATACTGGATGGCATCATAGCACGCACCTTTTGCGACATTCCGAGGCTTGATGCTAGGGGAATTAGAGAAAAACTTTTGGATTTCCGTGAAACGCAGGAGATCTCGAGGTTTTATGTCTCTGGAGAATCCCTTCAGAGTTTTCTCAGGTATCTGTCAATGCTTCTAGACTTCGACACCGTGGCTGTGGAGTTCTCGGACGTGGTCCCATCAAATGGCTTCTGATGAAAGGCATCTGAAGGCAAGACTAGCGTGGGCACTGGAGCAGATGCCCTAGACTCAAGAGCAAAAAAGCCATTTCCTCAACTCGATCTAGTGCTCTAAATGAACGAGATGCAGATCAAACTGAAGACAGAACTTTTTTACACTGCTGTTGAGTCTAGAGGATCTGCTCCGTTGCCCACGCTAGTCTTCTCTTCTGACGTCTTACTCTCATCAGAAGCTATTTGAAGGGACGACGTCCGAGAGCCCCACGGCGTAGACATTTCGCAGCATTGACGGATACCTGAGAAACCTTCGAATGGATTCTACAGAAAAATAAACCTGGAGATCGCCGGCGATTCATGGAAATCCTGATGTTTTCTTCTGAATTCTTTGTCATTAAGCTCCGGAACATCGCCTAAGGTGCGTGCTATGATGCCATGCAGTGTTGCTCTTGTCTCACAATGTCTCCTTCGTGCCTCTGAACTCAATAGATGTCTAACGCCTACCTTCAGAATTTCTTGAATGGCTTGTATTTGATTCCGAGCAGACTTCCGGGAACGGCTCCTGATGGACCCATTCTAAAACCTCCGATGGTAGATCTTCGATCACTATGCAAAAAAACTTTACTTCTCATTGGACGAACAATTCTACAAATTACAAAAATCTCCAAGAGACTATCGAAAACGATGAAGAAATCGATCGAGTCGAAGAAGAGACAAGAATTCGCAAATCGCGAATGTTGAAAAATGTCTTCCTCGTCTATGAATATTTGCGCTATTGTCCTGTAGCACACTATATTATATCGGCATACTAACCGAAAATATCCTTTCAAAAGATGAAATCGATAACCCCAAGGGGAGCAAAGATATTCTGAAAAAAAAGACGATGTCAGTATATTTTTGTCCACTATTGCATGTAAAAGAGGAAGAGAAGCAACAGAATGGAGAAGGCTATGGATGACCGATGGAGCCTCCGTACAACAGTCTGGTTACCCCGTGATTGCCACCGGCCTCTAGGCCGTCCTCCCACAAGATGGAGTTCTGTATTTTCAAACAGTCAAGACCTGCATCGAGCGAGGGCTTCCAGAAAATCGCCATCACTGGATGTCCTTTACTCGGGATCGCTCGAGCTGGTTGAGATGTGGTCCACGCGGTGGCGACGCGCAGTGAGGATGGATCATCAAGGTATCAAGGCACTGTATGTACTAATTCTCTGGGCGTACATACGGTGTTTTCAAAACGAAAGCATGGCTGCAGGCATTTCTTTTTCGACGAATACGTGTGAATCCTCAATCATTTCGACGCCCCAGGATTAGCCAAGGTTTCGAATTACCAACAATTGGACTAGCGTTTAATCTTCCTGCTCTCCGCTGGACTCGAGCATTAAGGAACAATAAGAGACTCTGAAGAACCGGATTTGGTGGAAATTCGAACTCACATGCGGCACATGAAGTGCAGTTTAAAAAAGGAAATGCAATGGCGGTCTCAGTAGATCAGATAAGGATGGAAAACGCCTTGCACATTCCCTATGCATATTTTCACGAAATATTACCGCTCGTAAAATTGGATTAATGGCGTTTCGTGGCACTCTTTTGCCGTTCCAAAGGAGCCGCATCGCCATAACTCGTTCAGAATTCAATACTAAGAATCCTTGAATTCCCCGCGACGAAAAAACCTCGACGGTGTGAAAAGGCAAACATTGGAACTAGTAATTCGAAACAAACAATGCATTCTCGTCATAAATTATCGTTGGAATGAATCCTCTTCTTGTGCAGGAAGTGCTCGAGAGACAAAATGTCATGAATGTTAGAGAGGGACAGGACGGACGAGCCCGATTACCCCAAGGCATCTTGCTTAGCCTTCACCGTGAGCGCGGGATGAGCGGTGGACTATGAAACTATTCACCGCGCGCGTCACGTATGGAAAACAACAATGGAACCTTCGGCGGCACCGCCAGGACGGTGCGTGTTGAAATTAGGCCTCAACTGTGACATGCACAGAAATTCCTGGCTTGGAGTGGCGTAGCGGACGGTAGTACCGGATTATTTATGTAGGAGTGGACGTAAAGTAATTGTGAGAAGCGATTATTGATTGAAATGGTGAAAGCGCCATGGCGATTTGGGCGATGCCGCTATGGCGGTGCTGGATGGGCGGCATGCGCGTACCGCGCGGTAAGAACTTTCTTAGTCCACCGCACTTGCGATGAGGAACTATGAATGGTGCCTAACGCTCCTGCCAGGTTTTTCGAGTTCTTCCGAGGTACCGACAGGGGATAAGCAGCGGGACATAACGCCCCGAAAATGGAGTTGTCCCGTGTTCCGCAGGAAAAATTCCACTCGAGACCACTCTGCATGAATAGAATATCCTGATGCTTCGAAATGCAAACCCATTTTCGTGAGCTGAGACCACACCCCCATTGAGATTGATAGGAATACGCGGCGGGGCTATTCCCTTCATCTGCGGGTGTTTGTTATGGCCTAACCACGCCCCGTACTTCTACCCCCACCAGTACCACGATAAACCAGATGCCCACCTTATCTTGGAAAAAAAGCGCAAATGAAGAAGCAGCCCCTACAGCTTCCCACGGAAGCTAGCCGCGGCGTAGCAAGCCGAGTTCTCCGTATCCGCAAAGGTGGGTATGTCACGGCTATTAACTGACCACTACTTTCCGGCATTCACTTGATGGTTAGACATTGTCGATTCGCAAACGTATGTGACTTCAACGCGAAAACCCTATTCAGACAGACTTACTTAGCCGGAAGAAAAGACTCGAAAAAGTCTAACATGAGCTTGAAAAAGAAAACAGGACTGATTCTATGAAGTCGACAAATTCGCGGACAGACTCGAATTCAAATGTCAACTAGACCCGTAGAATTCTTACCACACTTCCAAGAATAATCAAATAAAAATGATAATTATAGGACCAGACGCAATTAGTTTCAGATGGAGAAGCGAGCCGATTTGTTCGCCACGAAAGGCAATGTATAATCGAAGACGACGCCGATGAGCATTGAAAACCTGTTTTTACCCCCATTGTACTGATGTGAATGCGAGCAGAGGAGGAATCTCATTCGAAATAAAAACGGCGGGCAACAATGAATACGAACACATGAGTACACCTTTGTATTTTTCAATTATAAAGGCAGAAACTAAACATGAGACCTATATAACAATAAAAACTATAACAACATCGACTCATTCTAGAAATATACTATTTACACATGATTTATACTTCTTTGATGCAACTGTCGACCAGAATTCTTCCCGCATCACCCATTTATAATCAACCACCTGAAATGAAAACTGCTGATGAAAGCTTCACTTCGATGTGGAATCACTCCAACGATGGCTGTCAATTAGAGCAATACTGAAGCCCGTGCGTAGCGAAATGGCAAGAGAGGCCGCTATCGCGGCACAGTTGCGTTCGCTCCATCTTAGAGGACAATCAAGCTTCCTATCTCGAAAAATTCAGTTAGATTGGACTTTGATGCTCAGAGCTCCCTTCAACACACGACGAAAGTTTTTTTTTTGAAAACATGTTCAGACCTACCCTCACAAAACCCGAATCTATAGCACTTCCGGGGCCGTATGCAAGAACGCGCCGGCTGGGGCAGGAGCAGTGCAGTCGGCGCCTTTGAAGATTGCCCTTGCTCGCAAGACGGCACACGTCTATCGTGGTTACTCACAAGTGAAGACGCGCATGTCGTGCCCCATCGCTGTGCCCTAGCCGCCCCAGCTAGGAGATCGAAGCGGTCGGGGGCAGCGAGAAGGACTGCTGGGGCACGACATACGTGGTTTGACTTGTGACGTACCACGATAGACGTGTCCTGTCTAGCGAGCGACGGCAATCTTCAAAAGCGCCGACTGCACTGCCCCTGCCCCAGCCGGCGCGTTCTTGCACACAGCCCCCGGATAATTTCTTCAATTTCGCCACCCTCTTCACAGCGGTTACAATCAGCGGTATCCTCGTTGACTTGCTCACACCCTTGGTGTATATGAAATCACTCTAACAATAAGATGGCTTTTTTAGTCGATCTGACCATTGGTAGATAAACATGTTCTCAATAGGTGTACTTCTGAATACGTTTTTGAATCTATATTTTTAGTTACAACAGATATCTCCGAATTGGGCTACGGAGGGATTTTCTCATTTGGGCGAAAGCGTGAGGCAATTTTCAGAACATTCAGGAAAATTGTTTCGAGCTGAATACATTCTGGAAACCTTTCCGATATTCTAACTGAGGACTGTTTTACCCGCGCCGCGACGATTCGGAAAACCATGCTTTCGTTGCTCAAGGTCTGTGACATTACATAGATGGCCCGTGCTCAAAATTCCCTAAATGCCCCGGGGATTCCAAAAAGTGCATTTTCATTGCTCTACGGAAAGGTAGCAGGGAATTTTGGTGGTTTCAGAGAAAAAATTCGAATTCTACTCAGAACTATCAACTGGGGGTTATTTAGGGCGCTGAACGCAAATCAGGGGTCTCTTCCTCGCCAGACTTAAGGTTACAGTAGGTTCCATTCAAATGGCGTTACTTACCATGATATTTCGAAAATCGAAAAATGGACCTTAAATTCATGTTCACCGTCCCAAAGAACACCCACACAGAAATTTTGAGTCAAATTTGAGACATTGGCCGAGCTACCGTATACCCACCGTTACTTACCGTATTCCGAGGAAAATCGATAAACCCACCACAGATTTGTGTAAGGCAGCCCAAGTTACTCCTATGTAAAGGTTTTGAAGCGATTCCATCGTAGCATTCCCGAAATCGTCAAAAGTCGCGCTTGGCCAGCAAAATTTCCCCCTTTTTGGAGCTTCGGACCAAATCAGACGGAATTTTTTTTATATTGACAATGGTCCTCAGATTCGTAATCAGCATCAGAAACAATCACTAGAAAAAAGTTTTAAGCTCAATCCTAGACAATTTTTTGAACACCCTAAAAATTACCATTCATGTACCTACTACTATAGTTGTACACGAACAAAATTTTCAAAAAAAATTTCGAAAGATTTTTCGAATTTTTTTCGCTCGTTTTCGTTCGTTCGAAATTTCGTCGAACGGAATTTTTTCAAATTTCGTTCGTTCGAAATTTTTTCGAACGAAAATTTTTCAATTTTCGCTCGTTCGAAATTTCTTCGAACGAATTTTTTTCAAATTTCGTTCGTTCGAATTTTTTTCGAACGAAAATTTTTCGAATTTCATTCGTTGGAAATCCGATTTTTCGAATTTTTTTTTCCAAATTCGTTCGTTCGGAATTTTTTCGAACAGATTTCGAAAAAAAATTCGAAATTTTTAACAAATTTCGAAAAAAATACGAAATTTCGAAAAAAAATCGAAATTCTCATTAGTTTCGAATTTCGTTCGTTCGACCTCACCTTCAGTCGTGATAACACGGTTTATAAAAGTTCCCCGGCAAGGATAAGGTAAGCCCTAGTAAGATAGCACTTTAGGTCGATCCGGCCTTTTGTAAGGAATCATAGTCCAATTATGTGTACTTCTGAGGGCGTTTTCGAATCTATGTTCGTAGCTGCAACAGAGATCTTAGAGTCGGGAATCAGAGAGCTTTTCTCAGTTGAGTGAAAACGTGAAGCAATTTAAATTCAGAGAAAAAAATGTTTCTAGATTGACTTTGAGCTCTTTTCTGAGGGCTACTCGGTGTCCTGAATGGGATCTAGAATCCGTTTCACGATATTTCAATGTTACCTATAGGTTACCGTAAACATAACGACATTTTGTTGGCGAAACCCACCCTAGCATTTGGGAAAATGATACATGAGCCTGAAATTCGTGTTTAGCACCTCCCAAATGACTGTATAGACAAATTTCGAAGCAAATCTGTTGTAGTGTCCTGGAAATCGGCAAAATTCGCAGTTTGCCTCGGTGGAAGGCTTCGAATCAAACCTGTCGAAGCCTTCCGAAAAGGACAGATGTACGGAATTCCCGAGTGACCCCCAGAACATAGTTTTGACCCTAACCCGGAACATTTTCTCTGAACGCTCTAGGAATTCCCTGATATTTCACCCACTGAGAAGCCCTCCGTCACACGGCCCAAAGATCTTTGTAGCAGCTCGAACCATACATTTAAAAACACTCTAATTTGATTATATTTTGTTGGAACCAGCCCGGTCGTCAAGTACTACTTCTATGGTCAGGGCAACGTCACACTAAAATTATTCAAAAATTGTCACGCTTCAAAATCACCTGATAAACTAGAACAAAATAAGAAACAATTTCGGAGCCCTTTTTGAGATGCTCCCTTTTGCCACAAATAACGGTCAAAATAATCCTTAGTAGCAATAAAGATGTCAAAAACAAGACGTGACGTCATTATCAGGTATTATCAATTACAGCAGACGTGAATGATTACAGCGCGAATCGAAAACAACAAAACATGGTTCGTACAAGGAATACCAAAAAGATTTTTGCGCAAATTTCCCGCCGCGTTCTGCGAAAATAGATAACTGCGCAAGACCTTAGCGACATTTACGGCTACGCAATCTCATCTGAAAAGATGGTAGTCTCGCTGCCGCTGGCTTCCGCTGAATGTCTGCTATTTCAGAATCTGGGGGGGGGACACAGCATACGCGCGCGCACGCACGTTATAGACTCGGGAAAATCTGGCTCCAAAATAGGGTACGAACAATATTACACCCTTAGGTGTTTGTAACAACTTGTTTATAATACTGAGCCTTATTTCATACCCTAGCGTACTTTCCATCAGCCGAATTAGCTCAGGATCATATCACTATCAAGACATCGCAAGGCCTCAAGAAGGTAATTCAATCTCCCACCATAAAACTGCATCGCTGCAGAGGACATCATGGTTGAGAATCTACAACCAACCACACATTAAAAATTCCCTAGTTAAAACACAACTATTCGCAGCATGCTCACGCGTCATACTGCTCACGTAAGAAGGAGGAAAACGGACGTGGATTTCCTCAGCGCAACTGGGAAACTTCCCAGAATGGAATCGGGAGGGGGGGGGGGCGGAGGGAATTTCCCACGCATATTTTTCCATTCTCCTCCCGAAAACAAGTCTTTCCAATGGTGTCGCAACCCAACACCTATTGTTCACTAATCAATCAGAAATCAGATTGCTAACCTCGCTGGTTTGAACAGTTCCCTGTCCTCAAAAAGCTGGACTAGGGCGAAAAAGGATGACTATCAACATCAAGTTACAGAGACACCTCTCATCCTCACTGTAATCCTGACAGACACCCTGCACTGCTCTTGAGAAGAAGCTCTGCTCTCTGAAATTGCTATGCACAAGACCACTTCGAGGGTAAGCGCGATTCACATCACCGGTATCATACGACGAGTTTTGATTTCGCGTTTATCAAGGTTGAGGAAGAACGGAGGAGCCCTCGTGAAAGAAAATTCCCTTAATCCCCCCCCCGCCAATCGTTTGTTCCAAACAAGTTCCGTAGTGAATAATTTGAAGGGAGAACAATAACGTGTCCTCTCGAGGAGTAACTCCATTGTATACTTAGGCGCGAATCATACTTATCAATGCAAACGACGCACGCGCGTAACGCCAGCTCCGCAATGTTTTTTTGTCATTGTCATTAATAATCCATCATCAGTTTCACTCCGTTTCGTTATAAATAATTCCAATACTATCCTCTGCTATCGTGATGGTGAACGCGCGTACAGAATTTGCTTGCTTGGGAAAGTTAAGGCTCACTTTTTTCCCTCCGCCATGGCGCCGCCGCTAGACTATTAGTAGTTTCCGCACGCGCGCCATGCGCGTGGAATGTATTCATACTCTTCAACCAGGGTGATCCTGAAAAGCTGGCCCTCCTTGGGTCTAGACGGAATGCGCGATTGGAATTCTTTGTAAATAGAGCCGGTACCGAGTTTACTAAGCTGCTTAGAATGGGCTTGATCAGCGGGTCATCGTCTACATTCAAGAAAGCCCTCGAGGTTTAAATGAGGTCTGGTAATGTTTCCTAGCTGATGATTTTATGTTACTTTCTTTTTTGTTTTTTTCTATTGTTTTATAGACACGGGTTCACCGTGAAATAAATTGAATTGAATCGAATACTCTAACGCCAAGCCCGCGTGTGCCGCGCTAGCGTTGAGTAGTATCAATAGCGCCATAGACTGTTCTAATTTTTTTTTGAATAATCGTATCTTTGACTAACTTGAAATTTCAAAATTTTCAATATTCGAGTTTTCGACAAACTCGGTTTAACAGGGTTTCGAATAATCGAGTTTTCCACTAACTCGGTGTTTCAAATTTTCGAATAATCGAGTTTTTACCTGACTCCGTTTTTTTAATTTTTTAATCATGAAACAGGCGAATTACTCGATTTTTCAAATAACCGAATGATGACTTCCTACAGACTCAAATTCTCCAAATTTCGAACAACCGAGTTTCTAGAAGGTCTTATCTCGGCTATCGAGAGAACCCATTGTCCAGGGTCAACAAATCTAAGCTCACCTCTTCCTTGTTCACTGAAAATTGACTACTCGGCGCTAAAACAGCATGATAGAAAAATACTTTTGCGCCTTCCTTTTCCAAGCGTTTGCTAAGCGGCTTCGGATACCTGAAAAGCTATCAATAAGTTGCATAAAACAAAAACAAAAACCTATCAGCCTCACTTTTGTGAGAAGACGGCAAATGGAGCATTCCCATGAACAGACGCTTTCACTGCATCAGCCGTTTGTCTAAGGCACCGTTCTGCTGTCTGAAATGAGAATGTTCACACGCTTGCATGTTCCGAAAATACTTCAACACATTCCACAAAAACCAAAAGCACTAAATTCAGACGTGGTATGGACAAGAAATAGAAGAACAGCCACACGTTTATTCTCACGCATAGCAGAACGTCATCGGTCAGAACCACGCCGAGAATATGATGGGAGAGGAGCCGCAATTTGGAAGACGGCGGATGGGAGGGGAGACGGAGGGCGGAGGTGGTGTGAGAAGAATATCGAAGGGAAGACATATCCGAGTAATAACTTACCTCACGTAAACTCTCTCCTGGCTCGTGTTTCAACTGCGGAAGGATCCACGGACTTTTGTAGTTGCTCTGTCCAAACCGTTGTTGAACAACCAATAACAGTTTCCTATCAAGCATGCGTTGTAGTGAACGCTCATCTTTGACCTCACTCGAGTGGGGATTCTTCAGATGGAGACTGAAAGGAAGGAAGAAAAGAAGTTAGGAACACAACCAGCGTAAAAAAACAAATACCATAAGCGTACGTTTTGACGAGATGTTCTCCTCTCTTTTTCCATTCATCCTGAATCATAGAGTTGGCAAGTCCAATTTGCTCATCTAACTCGGAAAGCTCCTTCCCTTCACGCTCTAATTCCGCACGCTTAGCGAGAAGTCTGAAAACGAAGAAATTGAATTCTGAACAATGAATGCAAACCAAACAAATGTACTTCTCATCATGCCGAGACTTCAATTCGAAATCGCATAACAAGCTCTTTTCCCGCTCTTCCTCCATTTGAAGGTCATGAAACCTAAACGAGGTAGACTGTTTCATGGCTGCATGCATTTTCCATAGTTTGCTCCATCAGGAGACCAACAAGGGAAGTGATTTTAGTGTTAAACGCATCTGCGAAAACGGCTAGTATTGTTAGTATCTATTGAACCTCAATAGTAGAATTGCGCAGTATCCCGCCTCGAGCTGCAGATTCCAAGAATTTATAAGTGCTTTCCAAGCTTCGCAAAAGGCAACTCATCAAGCTTCTTTTCGGACGTTACCCGTCAGGCTTTTTTGGGTGTTTCGAAGAAAATTCTCGGATTCTGCTCAAAACTTGAATGTAAGCGTAATCTAAGAAGCTTAACACAAATCTGAAGTCTCTTTGTCGAAAATCTCAGGTTTGCTGTAGGTTACGGTAGGCACCATGTCATCTAGAGAGCAAAACCTACCTTAGTATTTTGAAAATAGACAAAAAGACGTCGAATTCGTACCCACCACCCCGAATAACCACTGTATACAAATTTTGAGTCAACCCTGAGACTTTGACCAAACTACCGTATGCCCAATCTATCAAAAATCGATAAATTGACTCCAGATAAGTATTTAGCACTCCAAATAACCCACAGAGTAACATTATGAGCCATTTCTTTCGTAGCGTTCCGGAAGTCGTCAGAAGTCATATTTTGCTCTCAAATTTTCCCCCGACTGGAGCTTCCGAACGAATTTAGTCGAAAACTTTGTCAAATCGACAGATAAACCCCAGATTCGTGATCAGCACCCCAAATAACCCACCTGCAAGGATTTTAGGTTTTATAAAACGCTTCCAGAACCCTCTGATTAATATAAATCCGTTCAAGTCCAAAACGCTATCAGCCTGTACAAAGTTTGGAAAAGCTGCCCTCACCCGAAAATTGCTCAGGGGGGGGGGGTAGTTTTAGGCGCTGATCACAATTATGAGGTCGGTTTCCGGATTTTCCGAAGACTAATGTGAGTTTCGGAAGGTACAAAAAGCACAAAAAAAAACGACCGTTTCAAGTTTGTAACTTCTTGGAGCGTACAGCTCGGGGTGTAATACTGCGCAGTTATACTATAGAGGCGCAAGAGATACTAACAAAACAAGTCGTCTTTGCAAATGCGTTTAACTCCATAAACACTTCCCCTTGTAAGCTGATGACTCGCACTCTACATCTTCTAGCAGGCAGCTCTATGTGCTTATGCCTTCGACCGAATATATCCAGCTGACGAGCGATTCTGAGCCAACTATAAGCGAAATCACCTCCGCTCCACTTCTGTCATAGACGGTGCGATTACTTGCGGGCGAGAAAGAGCGACGGAAACCATAACGTCCCATTTTAATCGAGGAATCGACAGCCGCATCTGTACATGGATCCATAGTAACTATCTCAGCAGAGCGCGCGAAACGAAGAATGGAAAAGAAATACAATGGCTCATGTCCGATTATAGCAACACACTCTCAGTGATAGAATGGAATTTATTGATTCCTAGTTAGACTATGAGGTTCATGTTACCCTGGACCACAGAAAGTAAAACAACATCACAAACTGAGCAAAGATCAGACTTCGAAATATAATCTCTCATTCTCCTTTATACGAAGGAGGTCGCTTTTCCGCGAAAGCTCGCAGCCCTTCCAAACGATCCTGAGTGGGAATCACCTAAAAACATGTTCAATACTACTCACCGCCTTTCACCTAGGAATATTTCACGAAGAAAACACTAGCATGTCTCACTTGGGCATAGCATTGTTGCTCGACGACTAAGCCACTATTCAGATCCATTTCCGAACCGGCATGGATTGCTACCTTTGCTAGACGAACAGCGACAGGACCCTGGAAGATGATGTAATAAGGCGCCTATTTTCTAGCTCATCACCCCGAAGTAGCAATGCACTTACTCTCGCGACTACTGAATACTGAGGTTCAAGTTCAAACAACAAAAAGCGCAGAACCAGTGGCCGTATTCATAAAACATTAGAAGCCTCCCGGGGAAGTCCAAAGTCCCCCAGCTGTTGGACGAGTTTCCTATGTTGCACCTTCCTGGGTACCCGGCAGGTAGACAGGAAGGCTCCCAGCTACCAGGCGGGTAGACAGGAGGGTTTCTAGCCATCTGGCGGGTAAACGGAGAGAATCGCGCCTGCCTGCTACGTCGATCTTGCGTTTCAGAACGTGATCAATATGCTACTGGCAGACAGCGCGCACTCTACTCGTACATCCGCACAATCGAGGTCGGGCATGCTATGCCCGCCGGAATGCATTAACAGAACTGAGACACAGCAGCCTCTTACCCGGCGGTACACCTCTTCGTCTCTGCGGGTGGCTACCCATGCCTGTCTCTGCACTTACAGGTGCCGAAGGGGAGGCCGCCACTAATGAAATCTCGACAGGGGAGGCACAAAAGTGGTTGCCGCACGCCGGACACGGGAGGGTAACGCCCCCTTCCTGTGCTCGCGGTTTCATGAACACGGCCACAGGAGAGATGGACGAGCTAGCTTGAAATTTACGTGAACGATTCCACAGAACTCTCTCAAGGACTATAAAGGTCCGATTCGGCCACAATACACTTTCCAACCAAACACCTCGTCAGACCGAGAGGCTCTCTAGCAGTAGCCGAGGAGCACTTGGCCGATTACAAGCGGCCACATGGTGCTCATGGGCAGGACTTTTCCCCACACCCCATCGTCACAGCGACAACACTCCTACCGCCCAGGAGAGCGCTCTCCGAAGATATCGAAGCTGCCGAGTTGTCGTACGTTCGTGCCGTGGCCGTGTGGAGGAAGCAACATCAACTCCGTGCAAACCGACATAAACCCCTCCACGAAAAGGGTTTTTGTCAAGGGAGGTGCTGACCGGCCGCAGCTCTCCTTCGGATTCCCTTACAAAGGGCCGCCGTGGAGAGAAATCCTGGACCCGCTCAGAAGAAGAAGTACCCATGTGCCACATGCGACAGGAATGTCACGTGGAATGGAACCAGCGTCCAATGCTTTGGATTTCAAATGTGGGTGCACCTCTCCTGTTCGGGTCTCGATTCTGTGAGGCATCATAACTCTTCTTTTCGTTGTGTTGAATGCTCTTGACCTTCCAACTCTGACTCCTCTAACTCCAGTCGCCCCCTTTCCATTGTACATATAAATCTCAACGGCCGTCGTTCCAAGTTTTCTGAGCTCTCTCTCTCTCTTCGTACGTATTTACCATCCAGACGTGATCATGGTGCAAAAAACCAAGCTCTCTCCATCCCCTACCCGTCCTCATCCTAATATCCCGAACTACCCTGCCTTCCATGCTCCAAGGCCAACTCTTGGCGGAGGAGTTTCAACCTTTGTTTTGTCTTCTATTCCCTCACACCTCATACCCAACACCCCACAGACGGTATTCTCGAATACATTTCAAGTCATCTACCTCTAAAAACACCACTCTCACTTTTCAACATATATATTCCACCTACTACCCCATGCCCCTCCTCTTACAATCCTATTCCACTTCTTAAGCAGCTAAACGACTACTCTCTCTCATCCTCGGCTGTTTTCACGGGGGATTTTGACGCTCACACCTTCTGCTCGTTTCTTGGCTCTGATGCTAGAGGAAATGACGTCGAAGAATGGGCAAAGGAGTGCGACCCGGTCATCTTTAACGATGATCAGAACACCCGTCTCCCTACCAACGGCCGATCCTCAAGCTCAGACATATCTCTAGTCTCGTCCAACCTTTCTAGCTCTAGCTCATGGTCCACCTCAACAACTTTGTTAAGTGACCATGCCCCTGTCTTTATCCACATCGATCTCTCCAATTCTCTCGCTCACTATTCTGATCTTCGTCAACATTATTATCTTAATTTAGGCCGAGTAGACTGGCGCCTGTCCAGTGAGGTTGCGCTTCACCTAGCTGCCAATTACCCTAGGAATGGCGACGTGAACCAGAAAGAGTGTCACTTACGCTATCCGCAGAGCCATGAAAGCGGCTATTCCTGTCGGTCGCGTCAAGACGTTTTACCCAAATGTCACTAGGGTAATCCTCGAGAAGATCAGGACAAGAGATGCCAGGAGAGCGGTCAACCATTTGGACCCCGTCGCTGCTGAACGTGACGATGAGATCAAAAAGGATCTGGACAGGCACAAGAAAGAAGAGTGGGAGAAGTTCACCGGCCAGTTGGATTTCAAGACGGACAGTGCAGCTACTTAGAAGCTTTTACGGAAGCTCTCGGGTAAGAGCTCGCCTGCTACTGTCTCCAATCGAATTCGTTGGAGATAAGCTTGTTCGCGTTGGAGATAAGCTCGTTCGTTAGCAGGTTCGCGTTGGAGATAAGCTGTCGGAAGAGTTTAAGGTTAAAGCTGGAGTTCGCCAAGGTGATGTTATATCGCCGTTGCTCTTCAATACTGTCGTCGACGCTATTATGAGGGAGGTCTTTGAGAACAGAAGAGGTGTTCAGTATAGCGCTAATGGATACGTCTCGGATCTGATGTTTGCGGATGACAGTGCAGTGTTTGCGGATACCGATGAGGATGCAACGTACCTGATAAATAGAGTGGCGCTTGTTGCAAGCTCTTACGGCCTAAGAATAAATCAGGAGAAGACAAAAGTGATGACATCGGATGGCTCGCCTGCAACTGTGCACTTCGAAGGGGCGGAACTTCCAGCAGGTCAAGGAGTTCAAATACCTTGGATCAGTCGTGCAAGAACGGAAAGTTGCGGCCACAGCAGAGGTATGCAGCAGGATCGGGCAGGCATCCAGTGCGTTTGCATCGCTTGGTTGGTGTCTGTGGAAGAAAAACAATGTTTCACTGGAGACTAAAATGCGATTGTTTCGAGCGCTAATAATTCCGATTCTACTGTATGGTTCGGAAACATGGACTCTACTGAAGCCAGACCTTGTCAAGCTGGAAGTCTTCCAATTGCGGTGCCTGCGACATATTCTTGGGATCACGATTCGTGACCGTATTTGCAACGATAACATAAGAAGAAGCTGTATGGATCAACCGCTGGTTGAAGAGCAACTGAAGACAAGAAGATTACGGTGGTTTGGACATGTATGTCGAATGGATGCTGGCCGGCTCCCGTACAGTATGCTGTGGCGGAAGCGCCCGCCGTCGTGGAAGATCCAGAGAACGGCCCCGAAGAAGACGTGGCTCAAGCATATAGAAGAAGATTTAAAAACCCAACGGTGCAGTGTTCCTAACGCTAAACTTATTGCTGCAAACCGTACTGAATGGAAGCGTATCGTTCAGGCCGCACGAGCTCCTATGGCACCTACAGCAGTGTATTGGTTGAGAGGGCATCCCGCTCCGCCAGACGCCAGCTAACGGGATGAGGAATCGAATTCGACAACGTGGTATTCAAATCAGGAAAGGCAACCGCTTATGCGCTCGGTAAAAGTTTTTTCATCACCAGTGAAAAGCGTGGTCCGCAGAACAGAGCGACAGTAAGAGAGCTGTACCGCCTCCCGCTTATGAGCACGGCCGAAGCGTTCATTACAACGCAAGTTGAGAAGGTTATACAGGATATGCGGAACTCAAAAGCGGTCGGTCCAGACGGGATATGTCCTGCTGTCTTGAAGAAGATACCGATTGAAATCCTTCCGCTTCTCACTGATTTGATCAATTCCTCGTTCAATCTGTGCACTATCCCACAGAATTGGAAAACAGCTAACGTCGTACCGCTAACCAAGCCTGGCAAGCCCCAAGCTTCAGTCGAGGAATATCGCCCCATTACTTTGCTGTCCTCATTTGCGAAAGTAGCCGAAAAGTTGATTGTGAAGGACCTGGCAGAGCACAATGAGAAACAGGTGTTTCAGCTTGGATTCAGAAAGCTGCATTCCACCACGACAGCTCTGCTGGAATTACTAGCTTTGCCATTGATGGGTTCAATGCCAAGATGCCACAGAGAACTAGCCTTAGATCTCACCAAGGCAATCGACCCAGTAAACCATGGAGTCCTGTCAAGCAACTTACTGAAATCATCAATACCGCCATGGTAGAAACGCAGGATAACAACATTCATCAAGCGAAGACGAGCTCGAGTTATGCTTCAGAACCATGTCTCCAACAGTATTCCTATCGCAGCTGGTGTACCATAGGGCGGTATTCTATCGCCAGCCCTCTTCAGTCTGTACCTCGAGGATATACCTGAACCGCCACAGGATATCAAGGTTGTCGCGTATGACGATGACATAATAATCATGTGTCGAGATCGAAACATAGAGGTTGCCGCCAGCATGATCCATAGTACCTGATCACGCTGAAGAGCTTTTTCGACGAGAAGATGCTAAAGATCTCCGCATCCAAGTCAACGATATCTGTTCTCACAACGCACCCATCCGAGCACAGCGCTCATCTGGTTGTAGAGTGGGATGGGAACCGTCTGCCTGCAGCTCGATCTCCGAAACTGCTCGGTCTTGTGCTTGATCTGTCGCTAAAGTTCCATAAGAATACCGAACAAAAGCCGGCAGTCGTTAAAGTGAAGCTCAATGTTCTCAGGGCCCTGGGCGCTACATCATGGAGTTGTAGCAAAGAAACTATACTAAAAACGTATAAGGCGATTCTTCAGCCCACCCTGGAATGCGCCGCACCGGTTTGGCAGCATCTCGTCTCAAAATCCTGTTGGACGAAGATGCAACGAGTACAGAATGCCGCTCATCGCTTCGCCACCGGAAGTGCAAGAAGTTCCCCAGTCGAGCACCTGCATGCTGAGACCCGTCTGTTACCAATGAAGGAGCACTGTCAGCTCCGAGCCCAGCGACTCCGTATCAATATTAGTAAACAACCAAACCACCCGTTTTGGAGAGTGCTCAATAGAGTATATCACACGAATAAAAATTTTCGATTATTCGAATAATTGAATTATTCGAAAAATTGACTCCGAATATTCGAATAAACGAATTATTCGAAAATTCGACTCTTCCGAATAATCGAATTATTCGAATGATTCGAATACGAATAATTCGAATAATCGGCAAGATTCGCGTATTCGAATAAGAAGTACGGACCGAGTACGCATAATCAAACCACCGTTCGCGGCACTACCAACTTTCTTGACCTATTTTTGTATAGTATTATATAGATCAAAGCTAAGCCAATGTACTTCCACAAAAAATACATTCTACATTATATCATGAGAGTATTCAGACTAACATTTACCACTGTCTATGAGTAGTTGTTAAACGATACGATCAAATTCTCTGGATTTTCTAAACAATATCTACCAACAATATCCGAATTTCCTATCAGTTTGGGGTGTTATCTGAGCGGGGGAGGGGGCACTGTTGTATCGCACATGACTACGCCCATTTTAGCGTGCCGCAAACACTCCTAATTTGTGCGGGTGAGGGTAACCCCGAGTAGGTGTTCAAATTAAGTGCGGCACGATAAAATGGGCGGGGCCAAGTGCACCCAGACATAGTGGCCCCCACCGCTAAGAGAGCACTCAGTTTGCTTGGAGACATTTCACCTCTGGACCGCAAAAATATAAGGTGAATGTTGAATAGGAACTGGCTCAAAGCTGCAGCGATTGACTTAAATTCATGGAAATTAAGTATTACATAATACTCTAGCAGCGTACGGTAGCCGTTTCTGGAACATCGCTCGAATCTGTTTGGGACATACTCCATCAGATGAAAAACAGTATCTGTTACGTCTGCCCACAAATTCGGTGCTGAGCGAGATACTCCACCATTAGGTTTCTGACTATCTCATGTTTAATATTGGAGTATTCCGATTATATTCGAACTTTCTACCAGTTTGATTGGGGACATTTCACCTCAAGACCGCGAAAATGGACATGTGCCGTAGACCCTGCCTCTTATTTTTCTGAAATTATTCGTTTATTCGGCCGAATATTCGGATATAGAACCGTTCGAATATTCGAATAAACGAGTTATTCGAAAAATTGACTTTTCCGAATATTCGAAAAATTGACTTTTCCGAATATTCGAATAATTCGATTATTCGACCGAATATTCGCTTTCCGAATATTCGTTGACATAGTCTAATGCTCAACCCCATTAGAGAGAGAGAGAGAAAAAAGAAAGTCATTCGCCGATGCTCCAAACAAAGTTAACTTGCAAAGATGGCACCACTCACAGAAAGAACGACTCCGTCTTTTGCGGAGGAGCACAGCAAGTTCGTGCGGTGTCATCTTGAGAAGGCGGCGGTAAATCCTATACTAGGAGAAGTACCACCCCAGTCTGTACATCCGAGACTCAACTCGGAAGAAGGGCTAGATGCATACTCGCATCGCTGCGTTGCGGTCACTCGACAATGCTTATGTCTGACGTCAGCAAGATTGACAGCAGCAAATCTGTTGTTTGTCAGGACTGCGGTTCCACCGGTCATTTATTTAATTGTCCGAAGAGACCTACCACGCTGACCATAATGGATCTATGGACGAATCCACTACTGGTCGCCCAGTTTCTCCGCCTATGACAAAACCCTCGATGTGACTGCAAAGACGAAGAAGATATCGAACCTTTTGGAGTCCTATCCCTTCGATAGAGTCGGAGTCATCCACAACAAATACGAAGTCCATGTCATGGTCCGCAGCAAGAATGCAGCCTCGCCACAGTTCGCAACAAGAAGAACATTATCCTCGCCATAGTCCAAAACGGGGATGCTCCCTTTGCTGCGGGCCAAGGACAGAACCCTCCCACTAGAAGTTTTGAAAATCGTCCAGGAAAAGAATCGAGGTCACCTTCCCAAGACGAAATCGAAGGATCAGCTGATGGAAAGCGTATCATGTCCGATTTCGACAGCAACAGTGCATGAGTCTGCATGACACACTTCATCTGAGTTGACTTCAGTCAAAGCGAGAGCTCTAAGGCCGGGATCATACGTCCAGCGACGTCGACAGTGCATATCAGGCATATCGATTTCTGGTCGATATTGATGGTTAACATAGAATCGCGTCGCTCGTTGCTAGAATTATGATATGATCTCGGCCTAAAAAGCTATACTTGTGTCTTTCCCTTGGAGAAAGATATGGTTGTGTGTGGTCGTTCTGAAGGTTTAGAAGAACAGCGTTCAAAAACTCACCCTCGGCACAATTTCACGGGCTATTTCCAACGCCTTAGAGTAGGCATCCGACTTGGTACAATGATTGACTAGACCTATCCTGCAAGCCTCTTCACCATCTATCATTCGTCCAGTAAAAATTAACTCCTTCGCCATGGATGGCCCAACAATGCGAGTAAGGCGTTGCGTGCCTCCTTGACAACATTCATATAAGATCAAAGTCTCCGATATAACTCCTCCTTCTGAACGCAAAAAAAATCGTTTCATGCGAAAAAAGGTTAACCCCACCGGCTCCTGGTATAATTGCCAGCTTTGTTTCAGTCAAACCAATCCTGGCACTGGCGGCTGAAACAATTATTCATGACGATTTTTATCCCGCATTAACGAAAGGGATGAAAGCAAGGTGGCGAATTCTGATAGACACAAGACATACGTGTAAAATTATTCTACGGAGGTGAGCTATTTTCTATTTTCCTTACATACAGGCGACGCGTATATCACAGGCGAGGGCCATTTCTAGGCCACCTCCAAGAGCATAGCCATCGATTGCAGCAATGACGGGTTGAGGAAGAAATTCCAACTGAAATCAGATATTCTGCATCTCACCACAGCAACCAAACAATCCACCAACCATCGAAAACGACGATCTGAGAGCATCAACAAACTTAGGAACATCCTCTACGGGCATGGACTTTCGTTCCTTCAAGTCCGCACCTGCAAGGAGACTTTATAATCTAGACAAGGGATTCACAACGATAATATAACACTATGCACTCACCTGTACAGAACGCCCCCTCCACGTCGCTTTTGAGTATGATAACACGGGCACTTTTGCTGAATTTCACTGCGGATATGCTCTCCCTAAGCTAAAAAATCGAAGTAAATCGGACAGAACGTGGAAATAAGCAAAACACAAAGAGCACCTGCTGTAGAAATAACCTGCTAATAGCGTTCTTGGTCTCGGGTCGGTTCATCCTGAAGAGCACAATACCTGAAAACCATTTACAAATAAATTAACATTAAAATTATAGAAAGAGAGCTCTAGCCCGAAGAATCGTTGTTTTAGGTCGGGATCATACTTCCAGCGACGAGTGAGGCGATGCAACCATTACCATCCATATGAACCAAGAATCGATTTTCCTGATACGCACTGTCGCCATCGCTGGTCGCGGGAAGTATGATCCCGGCCTTATACAACGCAGCGATCCCGACAAAGAAAAACATTGTACTAGATGTGCTCTTATGCAACCATCCTGAATTAGTGACATCCCCTCGTATCTTATCGCTTATGGGTTCCCCTGACCATGCATAAATCGGATTTGCAGTTGATTTCCGAATCACCCCACGGATCTTTAGTCGTAACGAACCTTGATAAGGAGGAAGCTATGGCTAGTAATTTCAGCTGGTTTTGTCAGAACTAACTCTTCCTTCGATTCTTCTTCGCATGTCGATACAGATATTTCTATATTTTCCCTTTTAAAAATTGTTACATGTAAGGATGAGTTGTGGTTTTATAGACTGAAAGATTGAACCAAAGCATTGGATGAGAGCACGGATGGACTTATAAGTCATTTTAACTTCATGAACGCTTTTGATGAAGTGCCACATATGTCTTAGATAAACTTGAGATGGTAGGTATCCGTGGTTCACTATAAAGACGGCTTGGAGAATTTCTTTCCAACAGAACCTTCCAGGTCAGAATTAATTATTCATTTTCTCACGTCAAAACACTTACTACCGGAGGCCCCGAGGCCGGTGCTGTCCCCCATCTTATTCAACACTTACATGTTCGGGCTCAGCACGCAAATGGGGAGCCTGGGTATGATATGTAAGCTTTTCGCTGATAAAGTCAGAATTTATTTAACGAACCGTATAGAGGAAACCATGACGTTGCTCACCTGCGTGCGTACGGGCTACGGTCCGGTGAATGTCGCGCTCGCGGCAAACGCGAAAAAGTCGCCATCGCGTGGAAAAATCATCAGCACCATAAACGGTTATCGCTAGTACCATAAAATGTATGCAGCAAGGTGAATTATGCTCAAGAACTTGCCAGTTAACTTGATTTCACTTAAATGCTGGGATGTCGCGCCATCGCCCTTCATGCCGTGTGCTACGCTCACCGACAGCGACGCAGAACTCTCGGGTGAGCAATGACTGATCCCAAGGGAACTCGGGTCAGAATGTTTCGCGCTAAGAAAAAAATTCAAAATCGACCTCCTGCAGGATTACCTGCAGTTGATTACGGGGCACTAACCTCAATGCATGGAAAGATCTCTCCTAGTGTTTCTATGATTGCTAAGCCTAGCAGAACGCAAAGTTAAAAGTTACTTTCCCGCATATGGGAGATTACCACTACGGAAATGGTTTCCTCATGCGCTGACGGACGGGAAAGTCTAAAAAAATCCTGGGGCCCTAAAATCTTACCGCAGGGAACTTGACTGTAGTGTCGTTCTTATCTGTTGAACGAAGGCATCAAATTTAGTTGTAAATAGCTGTTACGGAAGGTTTTTCAGTATTCTCGATATATTCAATCGAGACTGCTTTTCTGTCACGACTTTGTCGAAGGAAACAAATACAATGTCTCTCAACAGTTCCAACTCAATAGGAAGGAAAAAACTTAAAATGCTTAGCTCACCTTCATCTGCACCGGTCAGATTTTCCATCGTGAAGGGAGCAGGCTGCGATGACATCATGCGGATAGCAGGAACATTTTTGGGCCGCAGTAATAACGTCCTTGAGAGGAACGAATTCATACTCTTCCTGAAATCGTGTCGGAAGAGAGAGTGTGGCAGATTTATGGAGCACAACGTCTGGTTAACACCTTTTCTAGGAATCAGGAAGAAACGAAATGACCTGATAATATCTCAGAGAAACTCACGGCCCGTCCGCGGTGGAAGATGAGCTCTCCGGACGGTCCGCGGCGTTTGAAGGCTGATCCGCGGCACAACTGATAGCGGGTTGGTCAAACGGCCCATCCGCGGCGCTGTTGTTCTCAATGGGGGTGGTTCCGGGGCGCACCGGCAATTGAACGACTTTTACCTCCTCATCTCACTTGACCGCAGGCACGGCTGCAGTGGCAGACATGAAAAACACGGTAAATCGAATGATCACGTCCTAATGTGTTTATCACATGCAAAGCCGGTATAAAAGGCGGCTCATCTCACTCGAGTCCTCATTCGGCATTCGAATGCCGGCCCTGGAAGGTGACTTCGAGTCACTCTCAGGAGGCCAGCATATTTTTGGTCGCTGGGGGGATAGGGATATCCTCACAGCTGGGGGGGGGCGGTTTTTGCCGCGGTACCCAGGGAGGGTAGCTCCATACCGCACACCTCGGCAAAGGCTACGCCGTTGTCCGGACCGAGGCGGGGCTTTCTCTTCCCCGGACCGCGACATTCACGCATCTCTCAAGAAGAGGCGGACCGGTCATGACTGTGTCGGAGGCGGTCCGCGTCGGCTCCCAGGACGATCCGCGGCGGCTCCCAGGACGATCCGCGGCGCCTGCAGGATGGTCCGCGGCGCTTTACCGGCTTCGGTGAAGGATCGTCCGGTCGACGGCCGCGGACGATCCTGCAAAAGCGCCGCGAATGGGCCGTGAGTTTCTCCGAGGTTCTACAGAATTATGGATGAGATGGTTCGTATCATTGGTGCTAGATTACTACAGTACAGCGACTCTTTAGGGGGGGTCTTTACCGAAGTTTCCGTTTTTCCGGGGGGGGCGAGAATCAAGGCTGAAATGAAGTGAAAAACCGGTAGCGCTGAAAATTGGAGTATCTCTATGGAGTTTTCACAACAGCAATTGTTGATAGCAGTAACAAGTCTCTTTCATCAGTTTTCGTTCATTTCTATGAAAAAATCTTGGGTGCTTCTGTATGGGAGTCAGGTTACGAACTAAGGCGTTGAAGCTTTTACTTTTTTTAGAACTAGTAAGAAAAGTATCAAATTAACAAAGTATTAATATTTTGAAGGCTAACACAGTTTGTAAGAAAAAAATTTGGAAACTTCAACTAGGTCGTCAGTTATGAAGGGTTGTACGTAGTGTAGCGCGCAGAAACAACACACATGACGCCTATTAATTAATTTTCTCTCGTGCCAAAACTGTTTATTTTAGTCGCTCTCATTCACTTTATCCCTTTTCAACCCTTCCAATCCTCTTCAAACATTCCACGTATTAAGTACTTGTCCCATTCAGCTTGAAGACTATACGGTTCAGAGCACAGGGAGAGGACGTGCTGCGCGAGGAGCACATGCTTCTATTGTGCTCCAGATCGCGGCACGGGCGCTAACGAATATAGTTAGGTCCGTGGCCTGTGTCTTCAAGAAAAAACTTTAAATCAAAAACGCGGCTGGCGCGGCGGTTTAATTCTCAGAGATTGAGATTTAAACCGCCACGCCAGCCGCGATTTGAATTTACACGTTTTTTCTTGAGGAAACAGGCCGCGGATCTAATTATATGTCATTGAATGCAGGGACAAAACGCATTCAACTTGACCGTATGGCCCTTCGGACGAGTGTGGGCTCTGTGTGCGGTGACACAAACCGGCATGCCACAATTTATTGATAGAAGGGGTGCCACACGCAGGTGGCAAGGCGAAATTAGCAGTGTGTGAATAAGGCAGTGGCTCTGAGAGTTTTGGCCGCGAAATAGCCCACCAGGCTCCGCAGCGGCTCCTGGTGGGCTATTTCTCGGCCGAAACTCAGAGTGATGCCGGCGGTGTGGCTGTCATCTGCTTGGTTTTCAATGGCATGGCGTCAACGTCGGCGGTGTGGAGGTGCAGGAACGTCGAGTGCAGGAACTGGCGGCCGAAGACGGGCTCTAAAAACGGCGGCGACAGGAATTTTGTTTAGCGCTTTGGGTGGTCTGTGCTTTGCGGGTGTTCCCTCCTTGAACGGAACTCCGCTCACTTTGTGATAAGTCGATAGATCAGCCGATATGTTATCTCTATCAAAACTCAGAACCTGGGACCGCGCTGTTTGGATACCCAATACGAAGCGAGATTCGCTGCTCTGACGAGGGCCTAACGCATGATCTGACGAAGGTTTCCTTGAGGTGTCACCCCCCCCATTCTCTCACAACTAGCACCTTTGACGGAATGCGTTCTCTCGTTTTCTTCTGAAACACCTCGTTGATGGAAAGCTCGCGTTTGTAGATGTGGATTTCAGATACGGACATGGTGGAGAAGGTCACTCTTACCGGACGTCTCACTCGTGTGGAGACCAAATTCGCTTTCATCGAGACAGCTCAAGGCAGTGTGTTTTGCCCTTTGTCGGCTGCAATCCCAAGTTCGGAACATGTACCGAACTTTGCAATGCGGTACAGCGTTGGCGATATCGTGCACGTGATCATGGTCCCACAAGAAGGCAAAAATGGATGCAAATGGAGAGCCGTCAAGGTTGAGTTCAACTCCTATCTTGTAGTGTACTGTGATTGATTTCTTTTTTCGAAGCAATGGTCCTTAATTGCTTTTCTCGTGCCAATTCCTTATTCAGTTTTTTGTAAACAGTAGCTCAATAGAGCCTAGCTGTAATTATTGGCAAAGGTTTTGGAACTTGAATCAAAAGCGCGCCTTCCAAGTCATGAACGCCTTATAATGGAGGTGAGGCAGGAATTCTCCGCTCTGGATTATTACGGGCACAATCTCGGCCTCACTACATCCCTGGGATCCTACATTGTCTGGTGGCCGTAGTTTTCCGAGGTTGCCATTTCTGAGCCTCAGCATGTGTGAATAATCTGACAGGCCTAGTCGTTTGACTGAACATGAGAAATGAGAAGCGATTAGCAGCATGCCTGATGCCTTCAGATCCTTCTATTCTCATTTTGGACCATCTTATTCGGCAGCTGTTTCCGCCAGAGTGTGCCGCCCTTGCGCCGTATTCACCGAAGGAAAATTATGGGTAAAATTTTTCGAAAAAAAAATCACCGAAAGCTTTTTACCGCGCACCCTTGATTCAGACACGATTGACATCCGCGCTGTCTTCTTCGCCCTGCACAAAATTTGAGAGAAAACTGATTTTTTCAATGTTAAGTCATTATTAACATTATCTCGACGAAAGGTGGAAAACACCGGAAATTCGGGGACTATCCTAGACGGGTATATATTATCCTAGATTGGTATACATCCAGTATTTAAAGGCAGCATACACGCTCACAAACATGGTTGAGATAACAGCACAAATAGGACCGCCTGGCCCCTACCATCTCGTCAACGGCGTTTGAAGCGCTGAAAACCATCCAGGTTGACAGAATTCGAGCATTCCCGTCTCGAAAGCCTGTGGAACCCCACCCCTACGAATAACAGAATGAAGAGTGAGGCATGTGAAAACATTTGATAGCTTAGAGTGATAGCCTAGCAAATGAGAGTCTACGAGAGAAACGGCTTGGTTTACCTGAATATAACATGTCTGCTTACTGATGAAATGCTCCATTTTATAAGCCAGCCGGAGTAGATGGGCTTTCTTGAAAGTGGATGGGAATTAATCGGTATGTAAACAAGTTATATACAGGGAAATCAAGCTGTTTCTCTCGTAGACCCTCATTATATAGTGCTATCGCTCTAAATTATCAAATGCTTCCACATGTCTCACTCTTCATTCTGTTATTTGTAGGGGTGGGGTTCCACATGCATTCGAGAGGGGAATGCTCAAATTCTGTCAACCTGAATGGTTTTTAGCGCTTCAAACGCCGTTGACGGCATGGTAGGGGCCAGGCGGTTAAATTTATGCTGTTATCTCAACCATTTTTGTGAGCGTGTATGCTGCCTTTAAGACAGAAATGAAATGAGCCTTCCATCAGTAATGCTATCAATCGAAGTATTTTCATAGTTTTCATAGCTACAATGATTGATAGCGGTATCAAGCATCTTTCATTAGAGTATTTATTCATTTATATAAAAAAATTCTGGGTGCCCCCCCCCCGTCCAGGATGGTCCCGAAATTTGTTCGTGAAGTGACGCCGGAATGTGTAAAGCAGTAGGGAAGGGCAGTTAGCTTCCGACACTGCAAGCCCTGAACACATGAAGAACGAGGCACTGCCGGCCGTTTGGCCTAGGTGAACCCCTCTAGATTTTCTTTGATTGCAGTCAGTCATCTGTTCGAAGTCCTGTCATGTTTCATAATCGCATAGCGCTGCGATTCACCACAGTCCGCCCCGAAAACTGGGTAAAACGATTTTTTTCACATCTTATTTGGTCTTTTCATACCTCCAATTCCAGGTGCGACCCGTTAACAAAGTCATGGATTTGGATAGTAATGCTCGGGATGCATCATGTGTTGCAGCCGTTCCTAGTGGATCGAGTGCCTTAATCGCTGATAAGGTTCATACGAACTACTCACATCCATTCATTTTTTGGTCTTGTTTCATCTACATATAGTCTACAGCAATGAAAGTAGGACCTGGTGAGGTTGCGGACTCTTCCTAACATACTGTAGTCTGATTGTGTTATCTTTCATTTTTTCGAAATAACTGATATTGGCTGGTGAGTTTGTGTTTTCATTCTCACATTTTCACCTGTTTTCATTGCTTCCACAGATGTAGTCGTATCGGTGAAAACACAAACTCACCGATCTATCACAGCTGTTTCGAAAAAGTGAGTGATACCACTAACAAACTACCGTATCTTAGCACGAGTCCGCAACCTCACCAGGTTCTACTTTCATTGCTGTAGACTATAGCCATAGTGTTCGACACGGGACGGTAAACGATTTCCATTTGAAGGAATGTAGGGTATTTTCTGCTTTTTCTCTTTACGGAAGCTGAATTAAACCGCAACTATATTTGTACCAGTCTCTGTTCTCTATTCATATACTGATGCGCCTCAGGGAATGTCAGTAATCGTCCATATTGCAGTGCGTTGTGGTCACAAATGTGTCTGAGACTCTGGCTTTTGGTGTTAGTGACGAATTTGGCTCGGTTTTCATTCCAGGAGCGGCATTCTCCGCTGATGAAGTGACACGGCTGAATTCGTACTTGACGATAGGTTAGTTTCTGTACAATATCTAAACTTTAAGTTTGATGTAACATCTATTTCTTGCATTGCTTCGAAACTTCGGCCATGGTTTTCACTCAGGTGATGAAGTGCTAGTGTCGATCCGGTCTCAAGGAGACGTGAATGGTTGCCGGTGGATAGCCGTTACTGCGACGAAATTGATGAAGTCAGTAGAACCACGCATAACTGGTGAGAGATGGAGTGTTCAAGTGATACTCTTTTTGCCTTGCCCGCATTTGTTTTCCTTTTTTTCTATACCCTAATCTCCATCATTATCACAGCGTCCATTTAGCGCGCCTAATCGCATGAAAATGGAGTGTCGTAGCCGACCGTCCTATCAAGAAACCAAACAAATTGTCGACACACCAACTCAGACGCTCGTGGGCCTCCACCTCAGCGCAAAAACACTGCTTTTGTGTACCGCGGAGGAAAACCACTTATTAGGTGGGGCGCAGACCATTTTTTCATGACTATTTAATGAACCACCGCTCACAGCAATTTTTCGCCCACTTAATCTGTTGTGGATGTCGACCGCAGAGAATCTCGAAGGTGTGGGTTTCGACCGCTGGAATTTTCTTTCTTGAAGCACGTCAAAGTGTTTAGACAACGGTACCCTCTGATACCGGGCCTGATTTAGTGTGTGCAATTGCGGACTTGCTTCGTGGGGGCGCGACGCATCGCTTTCGTACGAGCTTCCGCGCCCGCCCCCCATCAACTGATCATGCTGGACTTTCCTTGCTTTTTTCTTGTCTCTCACTTTTCTGTCTATCACTCTCATGAATGAAACTAGTTTTGACTCAAAAACAAGAGTCAAAACAGTAAAAACTCACTACAGAAGATTTTTTTGGAGATTTCGGCCAGCATAAACAACAAAAAAAATCTTAAAAAGTTCACGAACACTTGAAAGGCTTGAAAGAGAAGTCAGAAGTCAGTAACAAACACTGAGCACGAGTTTTAGTCAAGTAACACTTCGGAATAAAAAAAAACTCACCGAAAAATTGCCGTTTCGTGTTGGTCGCCGACCATTCTCGCTCTTCCTGCAACCGAAATCTTTGCAAACGGGTCTAATACAACGAATACTGCATTCAGTAATCAAGAGCAGTTGAGAAAAAGATCAAAGGACTAGGAAAACTCTTGAAAGTGTTGAAAAAAACTCACACGATCAGCTGATGAGGGGCGGGCGCGGAAGCTCGCACGTAATGCGTCGCCTCCCCCCACGACGCAAATCCGCAATCGCACACACTAAATCAGGCCCGGAACCAGAGAGTATAACAATGATGTTGGTATAAAAGGCTCCTGATCTCACCGTGTGCCTCAGTCGGCTCTTCGGAGCCGGATCTGGAAGGTGGTCTCGAGTGACTTACCAAAAGATCCACCGGATGATGGAGGATAATTTGGTTTCCCAGGGGAGAGGGGATCTCCCCACCACTTGGGGGGGGGGGAGATTCCCACCCGAGGGTTCTTCTTCTTCTTCTTCTTCTTCTTCTGCAGCCACAGAGAGGGTCCTGTCATAGATTGAGGAACTGAGCCACAAGCGTCGGATTCTCCCACAGATCTACTGGTGTTAACGATGTCGGTCTCATCGAGCAGCTGAAAAGGTGCGCAGTAGTATGCCCTTTAATACCACAATCCGAGCACACGTCAGGTCTGCTGCTATCGATCTTATGTAAATAAGACATAAGCATGGGGGAGTGCCCACGGCGCAACGAGGCAAGGGTGCACCTGGCACGCCTACCGAGTTCCATCTCGGTTTCGCTGACCTCAGGCGGCACGACTCCCAGAATGGAGTTTACGGCGGCCTTGCACAAGTGATCCTTGACGAATTGGGTATGCTCAGCACGTAAGAGACGGAGGCGTTCTTGTTGTGCGTTGGTCCATCTCTGTATATTGATTTTCGTGGGAGCATCGGCAAACGGCTTTCTTATACTTCTCTCTCTGACGGGGTCTAATACTCTTCGCGACGGATGATTTGGCTGCGTCAGGATGTTTATGTACAGCTGTTGTGCATGGAGTTCCTGAGGGTTCAACTCCCCATGGTCCAGAATGGGATGCACCTCACCGTGCAACTTGGCGGTGGGGTCAACTCTTTTGTGGGAACTTTTAATACGGGTCGACCGCGAGTTGAATGCTCGTTGACCGCAAGTGTCCTTGGGCGTAACAACCACATAGCCAGGGTCAAGCGGGGTTGTGAAATTTCGCAACAGGGGAGGAGGGGGGGGTCGCAAAATTTTTGGCCCGAATTTGAAGGGTAAGGGGATCGTAAAGTTTTTGAACCAAAAATTAAAAATTCTGGAAGTGAAAACGTTAGGAATCACTTCCCAGTACCAAAAAATCTCAACATTTCCTGACAAAAAGTAACCAAAAATTACACTTCGTGGGGGGGGTCGCGAAAATTTCACATTTTCGGAAAACATTCGATGGCGGGAGGGGGGGTCGCTCTGATTTCGAAAAATTACACAACGCCCCGCTTGACCCTGCACATAGCCCGCGGCCGACTTCTGATCAGGTCGATCGCCAGCGATTAGCGCGTCGAGATCTGGCAGCACTGTTGTGACGCCCAACAACACTTGCGGTCGACCGGCATGTGGCTCTAGGCCGACGCCCACGAGTGCCTAACAATGCAATATGAAATATAAGACCCCGGTTGACACTCCTCGCATCTCAAGGCCTTCGTCCATAAGATCGATTCGTCGATCTCTGACGAATGTCCCCACTGCCATAACCCGGGACACGATCCATTTCATTTATTTTCATGTCCGGCAAGGCCAACCTCTCTAACAGCTATGGATATGTGGAATAACCCGTGCGATGTTGCAGCCTTTTTTACGTTATAAGAAGAAGCTGTGATGTGGCCGATAAGAAGAAGAAGATAAGACCCCGGTCGTAGTTGGTGCAAAACGAAACTGTAACCCGCTGTGACCTGCAGTAACCCGTCCGGTCGATACGTATGCAAAACATGGTTGGTTGAGGTCGAGAAAAACACACGGTATGGCCGATGGTCGATATCTATGCAATACAAAGAAAACAGGTGGTGAGAAATACGCCAGGTGGGCGGGCCGGTAATGAAACATTGCGTATGTCTTGGATGCTGTCCACACTGCTTTACTGCTGACTACTCAGATTCTAGGGAGGTCCGATTCGGCCACCATAGGATTTTTGATCGGATACCTCGTCGAGTTGAAAGGAACTTTTGCAGCAGCACGTGCTGCTCCGAGGAGCACGTGGTCTGTTCGAAGTGACTGTGTGACGCAGCGAGGCAAGACTTTTACCGCACCCCATTTTCCATGCAGAAGCACTTCGTCCTATTATAGAAGCACGTGGCTCAGCGAGGCAAAATTTTTCCGCATCCCATTTCTCACGCAGAAGCACGTCGTCCTATTGTAGAAGCACGTGACGCTATGGGCTGGGTTCCACCCCCTAGATAGGAGCGGGTTTTCCCCAACAGGGAAACGGTCCGGGTCACGGCTCGCCTATCAACCCCCTCGCAGTCCGCCGCAAGGACACCATCCTCGCCGTGGGGGTTGACCCCTCAGCGGTTAAAAAATCGTCCGGAAAGTGACTCGTAGTCACCCACCAGGAGCGGCCCCGAAAGGCCGACTGCGCTTTCTATGACCATTGTTATACCTCCAGTCTGCGACCGCGACAGGTTCGCTCATCTGTTACGAATCGTGGCGGGACCCACACTTTCATGAAAAAAGGCTGTCTCAGCAACACTTTGCATGCGACGGTCGCGTCTCAGGGTCGCAGATGGGTGGTATACATTCAAATGTTGAACCGTGGCGCAATCGGTCGCTGTCGCGGGCATCGGTCGCAGTGTGGCGCACCGCGACCGATGCCCGCAACAGCGACGGAGTAATTGGTTTAATGCGAGTTGTCCTGTTTTTCTTTTTTTTATAGCTCCTATCTTTTCTCTTCTGGAATCTTCACCTTATCCTAAATGTATAAATTTTGAAGCCTGCCTCTTTATAGAGCTGAAACTAAAGTGATTTGCTGTTGATTCCGGGTCATGGATTTGTCTGCAATTGCGCGGGCTATAGCGCGTGTCAAACGTAAGTTGGCGTGATATATGGCATAGCAAAACTGGCCCTCAGCGACGGCGACGTCGCTCTGGTCTACGACTGCGACAGGGCCGAAGGAGAGTAAAACAACGGCCTATAGGATAAGGCCCCTTATATACGTTCTGTGGTGCTGATATGCGCCTGACCAATTGTGGAGCGGTCGATCAACGTGTTCAATCATGGGCCTCGTGACTCGTTCGTTGTCCAAACTGCATCGTAGTCGAATCGAAAACGTGTCGTGGCCTGGTGGAACGCCTTTGTGTTGCGGCACGTTCTTCTCACTTCGACGATGATTAGGCCACGTGATACTCGAAAAGTATGGGGCCGTATCGTCGTCCACAGCGCTTTGTAGTCGAATCCAAAGCCTATCGTGGCCGAATCGGAACCCCCAGTTGTCTGAGTTCGGTCTATGAACAGAGGCTGGACTTGTGTTCAGTATCCCTTGGGTTGTACATTCTCAGATAATCCGAGTTTCGGAGCGCCATCGGATCTACCTTCTATGGATCGCGCTGGCGGACAGCCGTTGTACCGGCAGACTCTGTCAGCGCTATCCTTCGGCCGGAAGCATTGCCGTGCAGCTGTTTTTGGCCGGCAGCCTTGTTCAGACGTGTGCGATCACGTCATTGATCAAAGTATTCTGGCCGGCTGCTGTCAACTCGTCACTCCAGGGGGACGGCAAAGAGGCACCTTCGGGTGGATGGGCAAGTGGGGCGGGCTCGGCTCTGCCCTTCGCCGCGGACGAGGTTGTCTCCGAAGTGCCTTTTTCAAGACGATTATAAATTGCCACCAGCACAAAATTCCCACGGTAAACAAAACTGATGATACCCAATTGATAAAGGGTAGAGTGTAAAAGAGGTGGAGAGCGGTGTGTCTTCGGTCGCGCACCGTCCTTCAGGGGCCAGTAGTTGAGGCTCTATACGGACTATAATAATGTAGGAAAACAGCTCGACCGGTTTTGAAAATGTCACGGTATCAGACAGTAAACATGGAAAACTCTTGAAAAAAAAACATTACACTTCCGTGAGAATTTTGTGCCGGTGGAAAATTATAAACTTGTCCTTTTTCACGAGTGCTTCGATTTGGTTGCAGTTAGGAGGGTCCGCCTTTGCCCAAATCTTAAATTCTAGTTTTTTTTTTCTACGTCAACTATTACTATACTTTAGGATGCGGAAAAATAGTATCCTTGACTGACTCTTGCGCAACTGTATGGAGCCCTAATTGTGGCGAGATAAAGTGAGTAGTATACATCCGAAATGAGTCATATTGAGCATTGGATTCCATTTCTCCTCATTTTCCTTGTTTTCTTTTAGGTGTCCCATTTTGTCGTGGGCGGGAGGAGATGGCGGGACGAATGCTGAGTGGCTGACTGATTTGCTTACAGTTGGTAGGTCACTGGATACTTCACTCACTTCTTGACGTCGACGCGTGGCGTTCTATAAAAGAGTTCCACACGTAGAGAAGAATCTAAGAGTTGTCTTGCAAATTAACCCGTATGATGCTGGTTCGATGTTCAGGTGACACTGTACTATTCACTGTGGTTAAACGTGAAGGAGAGAACGACTGGAGAGCAGTGAAGTGGACGGCCAGAGGTTTTCGAATCGGGGAGGAACGAGTGCAGCTGGCTGACTCCTACTCACAGACCGTCGTGTCTACCTCTGAAATTACTCGACGATATATTGTCCCTGTTCTCGGCGAGACTTTAGCTGATAAGCCTACTCTTCGAAGTGTCTTAACATAGATAACTTTTCTCATTTTCATCGGCTTATAATGGATATAGCCCTCAGAAAATGCCTTATGTTCATTGTTCATTTATTATGATCGTTATAAATTTTGTATTAATTTTGGACTTTGATGGTAAGACGTTGAAAATCGGAAACATACGTTTCGTTGTTTTATTTAGCCTTTGTTCCTCCTATGTAACTCATTTTCGCAGATCAGACAGAGTATGGGACTGGCCAAAGACGACTGTAGTTCTCTTGCCAAACGTGTGTCAGGGCAAACTGTGGTGTGTGCAGTTCTCACCTGCTTATCTCCACCCACAATCAGCGATGACACAGGTGTGTATTACCAGTTTTTGTACTCAGTTATCAGTGGAAGGTCTCAGATCACCGTGTACGTGTCCATGTATTAGCGAAACTTTTCTAACATACTTCTGGCAGATAACGGTAGGTCAGATACGCATGTTTTTTTATTTGAGTGAGCAGTTTCGCATTTTGTTGCGTTCAAGTCTTGTCCATTTATCTACATGTGCCTTTCAGGCCTTGTCTATGAATTTGTGTCGTGCCTAAAGCAGCGTTCACGATGAATTTCGCTCTTCAATTCTCTATAGCAAAAGGTTTCGCGTCTTGTGTAGTAAGATCAGTGAGCTGAACCGCCGAAATGATTGAAAACCGTCTTTCTAGCCCAGAATAATTAAACAGTGCTCATCCCAACATCCCTTAAGTCCATAAAGCGTATGAAGACAGCATGCGGAAGTGCAAAAGTGGTTGAGATAGCAACGTAAATATATAGGGTAAAAAATGGCAAAATTCACTTGGTTCCTACGCGTGCTGGTGCGGAGCTGAGGTTAGAGACAGTGAGAGAGCGTAGGGCAGACGGAGGGCGAGGCGTCGCGCGCGCCGCTCGCGCCTCGAATGATGTGAATTACGACGTTTTATAGAGGGTACCTTTAAGGCTCCATGACATTGCTCACCTGCGTGCTTACGCGTCACGGTCCGTTGAGCGTCGCGCGCGCGGCGAACGCGGTGAAACCGCTATCGTCTGGGATAGTTTTCAGTCAGGGTCAAGCGAGTTTGCGGAATTTGGCAGAGCGGATCGGGGGGTGGGGTGGGGTCACAAAATTTTTGACCCAAAAATGAACTTGGACAGTCGGGGCTTAGTACGTCGGCACAATACCGTTAGTACGCCGGCCTAAAGGGATCGGCAGCATCAGTGCTGTAGCTGCTGGTAACAGCAGGATATGCTGGCAACGACCAGGAGCTCCTGTTGCTTGTGCTGGCGTACTAACGCTTGGTTTATCGTGGCACGCGTGCTATTGCCAGCCACTCTCTCCTAGTGTCTGCTGACACTATTCCATTGATTTGTCTAATACGAATGAACATTGCAGCATCATCTTGTACGACGGCGGCGGGTATATAAGGCGGCCAGTCTCGCTGAGGGGGCAGTTGGCCGCCAGTCCGATGGGGTGACCTTGTGTCACTGTTCGGAAGTTAATTTTTGGAACGCTTAGGGGGTCATCCCCATCGCCCATCGCGAGGGAAGCCTCCTGGTTACGGACCGCGGCGAGGATGTTCTCTTTGCTGCTGGCCGTGACCAGAATTATATTCAACACCGGTAAGGACGGTGGCAGATCAAATTCTGTCGATAATGAGCGTTAGTACGCCAGCATATGTTGGCAGGATATGCTGCCGCAACCACCAGCTCTTGCGCACAACGAGCGTTAGTATGCCCGGTTTGCCCTGGCGTATTAACGGTATTGTGCCGACGTACTAAGCCCCGACTGTCTGAGAAGGTTAGGGGGAGATCGCAAAAATTTCGGACCAAAAATCAAAATTCCAGAGAATGATTGGAAAATGGGCATAACGATAGTGAAAACTTTTGATGATGATCGTGGAAATTTCGGTCCAAAAAATGAAATTCTGGTGAATATGTACCAAAATTTCTCGATATTTTTGGTAACCAGAATGAAGGCTCAGATTTTAGACGCTTGAGCCCGACTACGAAACGAATTTTCGGCGTCTGACAGTGTTGGCAATGAGATATAAACTGCCCAGAAGCCGCGCTCTAGGAGGGGAGGATCGCAAAAATTTTGGATTCTGGAAAAAAATTGATGGTGGGGGGTCGTTCCGTTTCGAAAAATTACGCAACGCCCCGCTTGACCCTGTCTTCAGCACCATATACGGCAAAATGGTTATCGTTAATGACATGAAATGAACGCTGCAAAGTAAATAATGCTCCAAAAAATGCCAGTTTACCTGATTTCACTTAAAGGCAGCAGACACGGTCGAAAAAGTTGTTGAGATAACTACGCAATTGGGGTCTTATGGCCCCTAGGGTAACGCGTGCGCCGCTGGAAGCATCGAAAACAAGTCTAAACTACTAAATTTGAGCAATGCAAGTCGGGAAATTTCGCCCCAAATACAAACTCGTCCAGATTGATTCTCCGAATACGGTCACCCTGATTGGTTTCTAATGTTCGCAATGAGGTGAGCGTACTAGCATAGGTTGTGAGAGTCTATCGGCTTCATAGTCCTCACCGCACGCGTGGGAAGCGTGATGGGCTATGAAAGTTATCACCGCGACCGGACGCGCGTGCCACCCCTCCAGCACAGCCATAGCGGCACCGCCCAAACCACTATGACGATTTCACCATTTGAATCAATACTCGCTTCTCAGTTGATGTCCTCCCCAACACAAATCGTTTTGGGACTATGCTACGCTACCGTATACGCAAAACTCTTGCCGCAAACTGTTTCCGCGCCGCCGAGGTTACGTATCTATGGAAGTCTGCGCGTGTCACGCCTCTCATCCCGCGCTTACGGGGAGTACTATGACAGATGCCTTAGAATATAACCGACAGGCAACAGTAGTAACACTCAAGCATGTCGTTGATCATTTGATATTGCTACTACTCCTGATTATCGGGTATTTTCTCAAATTATGCTTATCTTTGCTATCCGTAGGTGTGAAAATCTCCACGTTTCAGCCTAGGATTGCGTACATAAGGCCATTTTGCTTCGGCTCGGGTCTAATTATCCTTCATTTCCGAGTGAAATTTATTTCCGTTCATCGCGTGCGCCTGCGCGAGTATGCTGCGTCTCCATCGCACTTTCCCGCTGTCTCTTCCCTCGCTCCGCAGGTGCGCGCTAAGGAACACATTAAATTTGGCTTCAGAGAATGCGCTGTCATCTCGGCCATTTTACGAACGTGTATGCTGTCTTCAATGGAAACAAAGCAAAATTTGCAATTTTCTAATCAAACAAGGTCATTTGTTTCTCTGGTAATTCGCTCCCATCACAACAAAAATGCGCATAATCGATCTTAATAAAGTCAATACATCAGCGGCTAGCAGTCGGTCATCTATCGAAGTCTCTTAGCTTTCCGTCAAACCAGTTATGAAAAAATAGGTTCTCTACATTTCGCTAAAAACTTTTTGTAGTACAACTGTGGTCGCGTGGGCCGTTTTGTAGGACTTCAGCGTAGCTTTGTTCCCTCCCTTTGTTGACCAGAATTTTTGGAATTTTTGGCCTTTCCTTCTCGAATATTCGTTCTAGGGGGGATATTTCTACGATCTTCACTCGAAAATTCTATTTTATAGGCTTAATTTTCCACGACTCCTCAGTTAAAAAATTGTGCGACTGTGCTTGACCCTGGGTACCATTACTATGAAAATTGATCGCAGATCCACTTCATCATTCTGTGTTTATCGGCACGACGCAATTTGAGTGTTTTTTATCGTTTTTAGTGCAGTTTTTGATGATCCAATATTCAGTTGAAATATTTTTCTTGTGAATATGTTTTTTTGGCTAAGGTCTGATATTTATTTATTTATTGCACCAGAGCCCATGCGCAGATTTCCAAAGAGAAACATATAATCAGTACAAGGCAACTTCATAATTAGAGTGATACTCAAGCGCTCAAGCTGGATCACCTGTCAAACATTTAGGCCTTAGTTTTTTTTTTGCTTATTAATTTTTTCGAATGAGTTGAAGTTCCTAGGAATAGCCTGAATTGCGCTGAGATTTTCAAACGTAGGAATCGTTCTGTTGGTGAAGAAGTACTGTCTGCAATTAAGATCAGTGGAATAACGTTGGAATTTGATCTCCCCTCCCCGGGTGTTTGAAACTGTCAGACTAACTAAACCACGTGGATTAGGACCGATCTTAGGGTTGAAAAGGATTTTGTACATAAGAAGCATATCATTTACCTTCCATCTTTGTGCTAAGTCTTCAAGAGCAAAGATTTTGTTCCAGTCAGATAATGAAGACATAATATTTTCATACGAGATGAAACCATCCATTCTTATCATCAATTCTCTCGTGAAACAGTTTTGAACCTTTTCTACACTACCGCCCGCGACTTTTGAACAAACGGTGCCGCAAACTGTCGCTTTGTCATAACTCGGCTCAAAGTGACCCGTTCGTTGAGCTAGGGGCATATTTAGAATCAGCATCGAGAGCTCTTCATTTTGAGCATACTCATATCGTGACCTGCCAACAAGGCATATGGGGTTAACAGAAGCCGGTCCCGTTTGAAGCGAGAATGGACTTGGCACATGTTGAGGGAATGGAAAATCGACTTTTTCGGATTGGGCTGCCGCAGTGCTTATTTGAAAAAGGATCGGAAAGTAAAGTTGTAGGCCGGGTCCCAGGTCGATTGGTCCCGTTTGAGCTGAGAAATGGACGTCGATGGTGCGGCGCCGTTTGTTCAAAAGTATTTTGTTTTTATTTTCTAGTTTAAGTGGATTGAAAACTGGTGTTCCATACTCGTGTATGGGCCTTACATTGGTTGTATAGGCCTCGATAAGCACAGAGGAATTGCTTGTTGTCAAGCCTCTGAATATTCTGTTCATAGCGAAATTGGCCTTGACACTACACTACAAGATACACTGTCACATTTTCTATCTTTGTGCAGGTACCATCTGCGTGCCATCTCTTCCGAGCGATGTGGTTGCTGATGAAGGGGATCCGTGTCTGTTTCTTTTCGAATGTTCTGTACAGCCGCCAAAGTGTCTCCGAGTGACGGCAATACCACCAGAGCTGGTTCCAGTAATGAAGTATCAGTTGCTGAAGTTTCGAGAATACGAGCAGAAATCGTCATGACTTTATCTCGGTCGAGATAGCAATCTCTCTCGTATGCCTAAGAAAGCTAAGACTAAGTAAGAGGATATTCGGAAAACTCCAGGCTAAAGTTGAAAGGAATGAAGCTGGCTTGTATCTGACAATGCCAATCAATAGGCCCATGTTTGTGAAATGGAGGGCGCAGGTTGGTCCAGGAGTGGGCTCCGAGAATTGGCTCAAACAGTTTTTCTTTCACAAGGCCTTTGCAGGGGGAAAGATGAGAATTTTCGTTCAAAACTGAAAATTATAGGAGGGGATCATAACTTAAAGGCAGCAGACACGCTCAAAAATGATATCAATTTTATGGATTAAACTGAAGGTCTGAAGCTGTTAGTATTCAGAAATAACGAAAAAGGCGAAAACAAATCGATGGAAATTAAGATATAACGGCACGTTCTATATTGGAACAGAAATGGACGAGTTGTACGGCTTTGGCTGAATTAGCAGAGCTAGCAACAAATTTGTTGCAAAAACGACGCTAATGTACTCGTACGGCCCTTTCTGCAACGCTTTCGCCGATAGAAGCTTAAAAAGTACTCTAAAGTGGCCGCAATCGAGTATTGAATACCTGAATGGAGGGGCGGATTAAGGATGATTTCGTGACCGACTACGGCTCAAATACGGTCATTTGTCCTCGTTTTTAACGCTTGCAACTTCATGAGGGCTCTTCTAGGGCCTGCACGACCCTACTAATGTAGTTATCTCAACAACTTTTTCGAGCGTGTCTGCTGCCTTTAAGTGGGTGTGGTCCTTCACGGACGGACAACCTTCCATGGCTGCAAACTCTAGCCACTGACTGTTTCCACGCCACCGTGGTTAGGTTTCCATGGGAACTTTTGTCATGAAATGCTCCTGGAACGCCTTCACCCAGGTGGAAAAGCATCAGAAGGGTGAGGCTGAGTGAGGAGAATTCCTTCTGCGCTTTTTGATTTTTTGTGGTTCGCAAAACTCTTTCAGTAGCTAGGGTTTGCTCTCAATTCCCCGCAAGGTTTTGCAAAACTGTGTGTATGGAGCTGAAGGTTTGTGACCGTGTATGATAAATAACTCGTGGTCGAAATTGCCTGAATGCCTCAGGTTGTTGTAAGAAAAAACCTCTTCAAAGCTCCGGGAAAAAGTGAGGGTACCCATTAGGAAGGTGTTGTGGAAGGTTTTTTCGTTTTCCTGCTCGAATCTCCTGGTTGCAGGTGATTTAGGATGCTGAACACGAATCTGAGGTCTTATGTCGCTATTTCGAGGTTTGCTGTAGGTTACGGTATCCAAAATGTCTCTATTTGGCGTGACCTACGCTGATATTTCGGAAATCGACAAACAAATTCGTGTTCGGTGCCCCAAATAACCCGCAGAGAAAAATCTTGAGCCCGATCTTAAACTTCGGCTTAACTCCTTGTGTATCCTCTGTTTCGGAGTGAAATTGATCTCTGTTTATCGCGTGCGTCTGCGCGCGCATTCTGCGTCTCCTTCTGACCATGCTTTTTCACTGTTTCTCCCTTCGCTCCTCACGAGCGCGCAAAGCAACCCAGTATTTTTGGCGTCGGAACAGAGTATACTGACCCTAACATGCAAAGAAAATCCGTAAATGGATCACAGATTTGCGTTAAGAAGTTCAAATAATTTCTGTAGAGACGTTTTGGGGCAATTCTGTCTTAGCATTTTCGAATTAGCCCAAAGTCACTTGCGATGACTATGAAGTTGCAGCCGGCTATCTTTTGAAATATTAATACTTGATTCCGAGCTCTGGGCAAATACTGTGAACTTTTTGTGCTTTATGGGATTCGCTGGTAAATACCGACCTATTTTCATGAATTGGTTTCGAATATAGAGTGAGTGCTCCCGCTAGCTTTGTATTTTCTCTCAAAGAAAAACTATTGCGAAGCTGCTTCTTTACTTAAAACTTAAACAAAAAAATTTATAAAAAAAATAATTAATAAAAATAAATTAATTAAACCTTAGCTCCGTTGGCCTGTAGAGAGATCAATTCTACGGACAGTTCCCTTTTGAAACGAAATTTTAAAAAAACTATGCTCACGCATATTCAAACGTTTCTGTAAAATGTGCCGGTGTTTCAAACTTCGATGACTCTTAGTTTTTTTCTCTACCGTTGCTGTTGTCTGCATTGATCTAGTTGCAGATGGTTTTATTGATTTTTGTTGAATTTTTTTAAATTTTGTTTTTTTTTGTTTTCCATCGCTTGGAATATCCTTCTTAATAGTCAGCAAGTTGTTTATTGGAGCGTTCTAGGGAACGTAATAAATAAATATATAAAGTTGCGTTTGGCCTGAAAAATCTCCCCAAATGGGAAGCTTCGGATCGTATCAACCGAAATCTTCAAACAATCGACGAGAAGATTTCGAATTCGTGATCTGTGTCTGAAACACTATCCAGAAAAATGCTCACGAGGGAAGTATACAAAACGTATGTGGGATCTGCAGAAACGAGTTGTATTGTTAGTACCTCTTTGGCATTTATAGTAAAACTGCGCAGTACCCGTCTCGAGTCTTTGGTTTCGAGAAGATATAAACTCAAAATGGCCGTTTTTTGTGCTTTCTGTACCTTTCAAAGCACTCAGTAAACTTTTGAAAATCTGGAAGCGGACCTCATAATGGTGTTCAGCCCCCAAAACAACCCCTGAGCAAAGTTTTGGTGAAGGAACATTTTCCAAACTTTGTGCAGACTGATAGTGTCTTGGACTTTTACGGGTTTTTGGTTGAGCGTTTACTTATTAGGTTGATGTAAAAGTTTCCGGACTTTTCACGACTTAGAATAAAAGCATTTATTTCACAAACAAACAAGTTTCACCCAACAGAATAATTTCCATCGCCTTCAAGGATCCCTCGCCACCGATCGGGCAGATCATGAATTCCCGACGCGTAGAACTCTGGCTGTTTCGAGTCGAAGTTTTTTTCTAAGGCCATTTTGACTTCGTCATCGTTAGTGAACTATTTTCCACCCAGGAAGTGCTGCATCGAGCGGAACAGGTGGTAGTCGGAAGGGGCAAGATCTGGGCTATATGGAGGGTGAGAAAGAACTTTCCAGCCCATGCCCAGCAGTTTCTGTTCGCCTTCTTCACGACAATGCTCGGCCACACGTATCTCGGATAACCCGACAGAAACCGCTGGACCTGGGCTGGGAAAATCTTCCTCACCCTTCATAAAGCCCGGGTTTTGCCCCCCCCCCCTTTCGTCTACCATCTGATCCGCTCGATTCAGCACTTCCTGATATATATATATATATATATATATATATATATATATATATATATATATATATATATATATATATATATATATATATATATATATATATATATATATATATATATATATATATATATATATATATATATATATATATATATATATATATATATATATATATATATATATATATATATATATATATGTTTATTATATTAGCAAAATTTATGTGAGAATCTTGATATTATACAAGAATACAAGGAAGTGCAGTGTAGGGTATTTGATGACTATTCAAAAATTGGTCAACGTGTAGGACCTATAGGCCCGAGTTTTTTTGCCGAAAAGTGTTTTGAATGGTTTATAGTTGATAGGGATGATATTAGTTCTGCTGAATTGTTCAAATTCTGGAATTGTTCTGTTGATAAAATAATAGCGCCTGCAATTAAGCCCATAGGTCCTCTAAACAGCCAGTGTTCTACGCGTCGGGAATTCAAGATCTGCCGAATCGGTGGCGAAGGGTCCTTGAATTTAATGGAAATCAATTTATTGGGTGAGCCTTGTTTGTTTTTGAAATGAATGTTTTTTATTCAATGTCGTGAAAAGTCCGGAAACTTTTGCATCAACCTAATATATCAATTAGAGGCTCTGAAAGTGCTTCAGAAAAATGTTCCACATTTGACTTAAATTTTTCCCAGGGTTTTTTTTTCTGGGTCGCTGATTGTGTCTTGATTCGTGTCCAAAGTGTGATTCGTGTCTAAAGTTTCTTCGTCGATTTTCCAAGGTTTCCGGCTTTAATCGCTCAAAGCATTCCAGCGGGGGGAAATTTGAGGGCAAAATTCCACTTTCGATATATCCGGATTTCTTCGATAGATGAGTCTCAAAATCGTTCTCTGGGGGTAATTTGATGTGCCTAATCCGAATCTGAGGTCCGTCCGCCGATTTTCTACAGATTACGGTAGATTATGGTGGGTATACGGTATTTTGATCAAAAGTCTCAGATTTGACTCAAAATTTGTGTGTGGGGGCTATTCGCGGTGGCGAATACGAATTAGATGTCCATTTTCCGATTTTCGAACTACTAAGGTATTCTTCGCCCCATAAACGGCGTCTTACCTACAGGCTATAAAACGGCGAAATTCACATGGTTCCTACGTGTGCTGGTGCGGAGCGGAGGTTAGAGACAGTGAGGGAGCAGCGGGCAGACGGAGGCCCAGGCGATGCGCGCGCCGCTCGCGCATCGATTGATGTGAATTTCGACGTTTTATAGGGGGTACATTATTCTTCAGTAATCCTCAGAATTTCGATAAGCAGACCCCAGTTTCGTTTGATTCGTTTACGGCAAAGTTTTGCTATAGATGCTCAAGAGATACTGACAACACAATTCGTTTCCGCAGATTCGACATACGCTTTGTATACTTCCCTTGTTAGTGTCAAATTCCCATCAATTTTCTGGAAAATCTTATATATTGCCCTTTGGATACCCTTCTTCTTTTTGCGAAGCTATGAAAAACCCTGTTCGGAATCCCCCGAGGTTTCCAGTAATTTCTGAGCACGGATTAATCATGTGCTCTCACATACCTTCAACTGTCAGAACATTGTTTTATGAAACTTTGAGGAAAACCTGAATCAAGTCCTAGTTAGAGCTTATTAATCGTTCGAATGTGTTCTCTCGGTTTCTCTATTTGATAGTTCAAAACGTCGTTCAACGTTGTTGTTCCCTCATTGTTACCTCACCAGCGTCCGTTCTAGTGCCGCCCGCGGTGCCTGTTATTGTGAACTCTGATGTACATTAGGCTAGCTCTCACTGGATAAAAAGCAGCCTAGCACAAATATGTTTCTTCGGATCTCTTTTCGGCTTTGATTCTCTTGAAATCAGTTTGTTCCATTTGGTTGTTGTTTTTGTTTCTTTTTTGTTCTTAAGAACTTTCTCTGAGCCTTTTCTCGAAAACTGGTACGAAAATCCATTTACTGCGTTCTTGAGTGATGTTGTTTTCCTTTCTGTTCCGAAACATATGATGTATCGATCTGTGGTAGTTGTCGAATCATTTCATCTTGATGCATACCTTTCCCTTTGTCGCGTTCCCATCATCTATTCTTATGCCGAAATTGCATCGTTGCTCGTAAACACTGCACTTTTTATCTCTCATCAGTGGAATGTTTGTGTCATAGTTTTCGTCAATCTGCTTTTTGTATCCTTCCGTCGCAAACCTGTTCCGAATTGATGAATCTCCTTTCTGAATACATGTAACATCAATTACGTGTTTGAAGAAGTACGTAGTCTTGCGATATAAGATATTTATTGACTCATTTGCTTTGTCCGACTTCAGTCTTCATCCAAATGTTTATGGCTCGGCATACGTCCGCTTGAAGCACATTTTCCTCTGGCAATGGGCGTCTCTTGGGTGTTTGAACACGAGAAAACGGCTAAAGAGGTGGAGCGCCTATTGGAGGGCGGTGGAGCGGAACAAATAGGCACATTTACTGTCGACTGCTTGCCGTACATTCCGAATGATAAGGTGAGTTAACCTCTCTCCCCCTGTTTATTTTAGAAACAATGCCCTCGATTATTTTTTTCGTTCAAGTGTTCTCCGTATGTAATGATTTTTTTGGCTCTATTTTCTTTAAAAACAACAAAAATCCTTAAAATGTTCAGTGAAGCTTCTCAAATTAAATTTTTTGAACTTTTTATTTGCTTTGTCTCGTTCGATTCCCGCTCGGCTCCGTTTTTTGAAATTTGTTCTCTGCTTTTGCTGCTTTTCAAAGGTCTTTGACCACAAATTAGCAGGTTCATGTCTACTTTTGATAAACTCGAGAACATTCAATGTCAGCTTATTCATTCGTTGCTGTCTCCGATTTGAACTCTGCTACGCAGAGAGAAAATCTCAGTCTGAGGGGTCGTTTATACTTTCCCCGCCGAGCGGTGCGGCACAGTGCATTTCCGTTAGGGGTCGTTTATACTTCCGCAGCCAAGCGGCATGGCCAAATGCAATCCTATATTATGGATCGTGCCGCGGCGCGTGATCATGACGCTAATGCAATGCGCCGCTCGGCGTTGGGAGTATAAACGAGCCTTAAGGGGTCATTTATACTCGCGCCGCCGATCGGCGCGCACGATGCATTTCTGTAATATCGATCACGCCGCGCCGTCCGATCAATATTACAGAAGTGTATTGTGCCGCGCTGCGCGGCGGTGGAAGTATAAACAACGCCTAATATCGATCACGCGGCGCGGCACAATCGATATTATAGAATTGCACTTCGCCGCGCCGCTCGGTGGCGGAAGTATAAACGACCCCTGAGGCGCAGGTACAATATAGAGGGGCTATTAAGTATGTTCGGGGTTTTGGGATGCTGGTAGAATTTCACAAACGCGCAGGTGTGCAATAGCAATTTCATTTGCTCTCGCCAGAAGATGCTACATGAATGTATACCCTTTCCCAAACGAGGTGGCAAGCGAAGAGTCTAAAGAGGTAGGTCTCTTTCGGCGTCTCTGATATTTTTGGATTACTGTAGGACGTCTCGTAGGCAAATCACGCAGCATGTTTTGCCGTAATCCAAAAACACATTTCAGCGAGTTTTTCATGTTCTTATTTCATTTTTTCACATACTTCGTTATTCTTTTGCGTTCTCTTCAAGCAAAATGCTCGTGATACTCACTCTCGATGCAGATCCCCTTCTTTAGGTGGCAGTTAAAGTGATTCAGTACGTGATAACGTGGAAAACTCGTTGATGTCTGTTTTTTTAATTACGGTAAGGGATGTCCCGTGATTTGCGTACGCGACGTCTTACCGGACTCGGAAAATGTTAGAGACGCAGAGTGAGCGCTGCTTCTTTGGATATGTGTGGATAAGAATATCGACAGCTTGGGTTGCGGAGGGATACAGACGGACTCCTCAGATGCATTTTCCGCAACCGGGTGCCACGCTTTTGGTATGCATCGTCCAGGTGGGTCACAACCGATCGAACAACCCCGAAGAGGGCATAAGGGTGAGACCGCTAAGGGGTTGTTCACCCGTGGCTCACGGAAGGGTAAAGGTCTGTTGCGGACCGCGGCAGGACTGGTGGTCTGCCGCGGAACGTGGAATGGACCATATCTTTCTTATGGGAGCAGGGTTCGGCGCGGGGTGTGGATACCCACACCGGGGGGTCTGAGCTGCGCAATGGTGGAGGGAGGGGGGTCTGAGCTCCACCGGGAGACCTCATAAACCATTCTGACCATGGGTAGTAGGTGCACTGTCTAGAAAATTTTTTGCGAATGATTCGGTAATACCGTCCAATAAACATGAAACCTTGTAGTAATTAAATTAACGTAAATGTTGAAATTATAGTAAAGGTTCTCCTACGATTGAATATAAGGCACATAGGTTTTGGGCGTGTATCCTGGATAGTTGTGTACTGAATTGCAAATAAGAACAGATTGGAAGCTACGGAATGGGGCGGAAGAAAAGAGAGGACGCGATAAATAAAGGTATTGGCAAAGGCGAAGACAACGAGACTAAAGAAATATACTGCACTGTATTAAAGAAATAAATATGTTTTCAGAGAAGAACAGGTCACTTCAAATGTATGGAAAACACGCTTTAATAAGTGGTTGGATACGAAAATAGGTGCTTCAACATTAGCCAGACCAGACACGACAAAAACACTTGCTACTTGGAAAGAGCGTCATCTAATCTGGTTACGTTTCGAATTTCATTCTCCGTAACCCTCTCATACACCAAACACACTACACGGGTTCGATCCCGCAAAGTGCTTAATTTTTGCAAGACGTTAGACCTCACATTTTTTTGCAAAGTAAGGGTCACGAAAATAAGATATTCGAGTCGAGAGAGTGGTAGATTTACCCTATATACAAATTTTCAGTCTCTAAGATGGACGCTGAAAGCCACTCCCCTGTGTGGCCCACACCTGTCGCAGGTGCGATCGCGCTGGAATTCTACATTTTTGTAAGGTATGAGTCAGTAGAATACGATGATCGAGTCCAGCGTGGTGGATTTATCTCATATACTCACCTTCACCGTCCAACATAGATGCTGAACACCGCTACAGTATAAGGCCTCACACTTTTCTCAGGTGTGGTCCCGCTGAAAAGGGGCATTTTTGAAATTTAGGTGTGACGAGAGTAGGATACGTGAGTCCAGCGTGGTCAATTTACCCTGTGTGCGATCTTTTACCTCCTCAGCGTAACGCCGAAGAGCGCTACATAGGAAGCGGAACAACTTTAAAAAAACGTAAAAATGTCCAAGTCCACAAACCTGGAATAGGGTTTTCAAACACCTGTAAATTAACTTTCAAAAGAGTTACCCCGGGTTTGAGCAAAAATGAGAAACTAGGTTTGTAACCCTACCGATTGAAACTTTACTCGCTCCCAGAGGACGCCTTACAAAAAATTTACTAGGTGTGGACATTTGATGTTTTCAGCATAAATGTCCACACCAAAATGCACTGGCTAGGTGTGGACATTTATGCTGAAAACATCAAATGTTCACACCTAGTAAAATTTTTTGTGAAGCGTCCTCTGGGATCGGTTAGGGTTTCAATTGGTAGGGTTGCAAGCCTAGTTTCTTAGTTTTGCTCAAACCCGAGATTGCTCATTTGCAACTTAAGTTACAGGTGTTTTAAAACCCTATTCCAGGTTTGTGGACTTGGACGTTTTTTTACCTTGTTCTGCTTCCTATGTAGCGCTCTTCGGCATTATGCTGAGGCGGTAAAAGATTGCTCACAAGGTAAATCGATCACGCTGGACTCAAATATCCTACTCTCGTCACACCTAAATTTTAAAAATGCCCCTTTTTAGCGGGACCACACCTGAGAAAAGTGTGAGGCCTCATACTGTAGCGGTGTTCAGCATCTATGTTGGACGGTGAAAGTGAGTATACAGGGTGAATCGACCACGCTGAACTCGATCATCGTATTCTACTGACTCATACCTTGCAAAAATGTAGACTTCCAGCGCGATCGCACCTGCGACAGGTGTGGGCCACACAGGGAAGTGGCTTTCAGCGTCCATCTCAGAGACTGAAAATTTGTATATAGGATAAATCTACCACTCTCGACTCGAATATTTCGTTTTCGTGACCCTTACTTTGCAAAAAAATGTGAGGTCTAACGTCTTGCAAAAATTAAGCACTTTGCGGGATCGAACCCGTGTCGTGTGTTTGGTGTATGAGCGGGTTTCGGAGAATGAAATTCGAAACGTAACCAGATTATATGACGCTCTTTCGAACCAGAAGTCTATACATCTGAAGTAACATGTCCTTCTTGGACTTTCGAAATGAATTTACGAATTCATATTAATTTAAAAACACATTCATTTCTTCGAGACATCTCGTATTCTTGAACTTAGCCAATCCCTTCATCTTCTTCACGCTTCTTTTCCACCTTAGTTTCCTATCCGGAATCATTCAAAATTTCTAGAAACACGTTCAAACCTATGTGTCTTACATTCAACATTAGGAGAGCCTTCACTATAATCAAAACCCTTACTTTAGCTAAGATTTTCAAAAACGCCGGCAACTTCATGTAATCCGTCAAGAAAAACCTCGTCCGTGATCTTTTTCAATGTCAATGTCTTGTTTTTTTGAAATGGTTGTTCTTCTTCAAATTATACATCTTTAAAATAAGTTGCTCCTTTTGTTTTGATTTTACTACAAAAACAGACAATTAACACTCGTGAGAGAAGGTCCGAGAAAATTGCCAAAAATTTGACCTATTAACGCTTCTGGGAGGGCCCTGAAAAAATCGCCAAAAGTTTGCTTTTAGAGGGGGGGGGTCTGAGAAAATTTAGCCTTATCCACACCTCGTGCCGTATGGGAGACCTTCACCATCGAGAAGGCGGCGCCCTGGCGCTACCACCTTTTTGTGCTCGAGACCCCATATAGTAGGAACACGTCCTGCCGCGATGATTTGGGCGCGGCAAAAGTTTTGCGCCTTTGTAGCACATGGTCCTGTTACGGGACGACATGCTTCTACAGCTACCATCGTGGGTGGGGCAAAAGTTTGGCGCTTTTGCCGCACGTGTACTTGCGAAGAAGCCACCGGAGTTGTAGGCGTATAGTGGGAGAATTGGACCCATCAAGGCGTAGTTAGTTACAACTTGTACCTCCCAAACAAATTAGATAAATACAGTATTTGAGTGATCAAATGTTGAGACGAGGTTCGTAATGTTGCGTAGACGTGATGTGATTTACGGCGGTTTTTCAGGTCCGCTCGAAAGCGCCCGTTGTGAGTGCTCTTTTTCCTCCTAATTGATGGGTCCTATTTTCATGGGTTCTCGCATGAACTTTTTTATCATTTTCAAGTTTTGAGTGCAACGAATATCTGTTCCTCCTCTGCTCCATGGAGTTTTCATTTCGGGTTTGAGGCGAAATCGCTGCCTTCATCATTGATCGTTAGGTAGAAAACCATTCCTTCCAAGGGAGGTAGTGGAATCCTGAGTTGAGATTTTTATTATCATAATTTCAGAGAATTACATTTTTAATTTCTATCCAACCTGTTTCCAAATGATAACATACTGAGTTTTTTTTGTTCTGAATAATTGCTTCTCCAAACTGAGTTTTCCAGCTTCAAAGTTGTATCCAGCACAACTATGTCCTGCATCACAGCAATTTTCCTCAAAGCTCATTCTCTATAGGCAAGTTTTCCTGCGCACTTTATCATTGTCCATGAAGTTCCAGAGCATCGTGCTATTTCAGCCCCTACAGATTGCCTACGAACAAGCCCAAGGACCGTGTGTGATCTTGGATTTGATCTCATTCTCACTAAACTCTCTTCTGGTCTCACGCCTGATACTGCTGGAAAATTTGAGGTCTGTACTCTTTAGTGGGACTAGAATTCTCTGTGGAGCAAAGCTTGTGCATTGCAGAGTTTTGAGCGCTTGCGATCGCTGCTATCGGACTGCACTTCCCCTCCGGTATAGGCAATGTCTAGAGCCCTTTATGTCGTTTTTAAAGACAGTGCCCACGATGGAAACCGTCTTCGAGTTTTCACCGGAAATTGATATGTGCGGGGCTGATAGCAGCAGCAATGTCGAAAAGCGGCTAAAAGGGAGCTCTGAATAGCTCTAAACGGCCCAGAACTTCTGTGTAAGGGCCTGAATAGAGTCCTGCCGCTGATATGCTCGGCAGCATGCAGTGCAGGAGTATCGATCACGCGGCGCAGCGCGATCAATCTCCCTCCATTGCATCCTCTCAGCGGTCATTGATCGAAACGAGCTACTGAAAAATCGACTTCGAGAAGGAAACAATTTTAAAATGGGGTGAATTTGTTCAATCTGTTCATCATGGGGAATGTTCTGATCATTTGATAATCGAATATTTTGTTGAAGTCAATTTTTCGGTTGCTTGCTTTGATCATGAGCCGCTGAGAAAAGTGGGCGGGAATTGCGATTTGCACAGAAGTTCAGTTCCGTGTATGGCTATTTGGGGCTCTTTTTAGCCGTTTTTTCGACATTGCTGTTGCCATAGCCCCCTAACCTTTCGAATTTCGGGTAAAAAGGTTGGAAACGGTTTTTATCGCGTACCCTGCCTTTAACCCATTCACGACCACGCCTAATTTTGGGTGGCTGCACGTTCGGACCGCGTGCAATATTGCGTCACCGTATACGGTGTCCCACCGGTGGGCCACTTTTGCTCGAATGGCACGCCACCAAAAATCGATTTTCGTTTTTGTTTATTCAACGACTGTTGACGTCAAAATCATTATTCCAAAGTTTCAGCTTCCATAACTCTTTCCTTACAGAGAAATGGCCAACTAAAGTTTCAAGTGTGTAGATAAGACCATCCAGAGAATCATGTGATTCGTTGAATTCTAGCGGTTTGAAACATTAATTATCGTAGATTACCATGAAAGGCATTCTTCTGTTCTTCAATCGCCAGCAAATGCTTAGTGAAATGATATTTTGCCCGATTTTACACTAATTTTGCATTAGCTATTAGCTTACATACTCCCACTCTCTTGCGGTCTATCGCATTGCGACGCCAGTTTTTTGTAGTTAACATTGTTAGCATTCTTTTTGACATTGAGACGTAGAAAATTTTCCTAAATTTTTATATTGACTGAAAATGCTGATTAAATGACTTTTCAGATCCTCAGAGCCATTTTTTCTCGGACACCCCCTCACCTCCAGTTCGGCGCCTTCTAGAAAGAGATTTTTTGTAAAAGCGTTTTTTAAACATTTAGACGTAGAAAATAGTTCTATTATTACATATTGACTAGGAATTATTAGTGTAATAACCGTTTTATATGTTTTCACTCGTTTCCTGCTCTTGCGCGTCCCCATTTTTCTCGTCCGCTCCTCTCTAAGGTAGTTTTCACCGAAGTAGAGCCCCGGACTAGGATACCAACCGTAACCAAACAGGACTTAGGAGGGAAGGCCCTAATTGTCTCTACATTGGTGATCTTTGCATGAAATTATTTCTGTTAACAAAATACGGGCGAAAGAAAAGCCGATTCTCTACTCGCAAATGGTGCGCAGTGTCAGTAATCATATTTCTGTAATATATTGAATAGTGCTATACGATCTAACCACTCTCAGAAGTAAGGTTTGTTTATCGAGTAATGGAAAAAAGAAAAAAATCCGCCATTAATTGCTTGTAAAAATGCAATCTGTACTCAAGTTTGCGGTTTTCGACCTCGCTGCATTCGATGGGTTAGATATATTGTAGCGGTGAAGCTGCCAGCGGACCACGAAGTTTGTAGTCGGCTCTAGGATAGGTAAATACATTGACCATAAGTAGGTTTAGAAATTCCTTCATGCGGTGGAGAAATCGATTTTCGAAAAGGGTGCTCCACCGGTGGGACACGCGGTCCGAAGTGGTAGTCAACGCGTGTCCCACCGGTGGGACACGCGGTCGTGAATGGGTTAAGTCACCCTTGCATGGTGGATGGCACCATACCCCGTGGTCCACCAACATTAATTTGATAATGAAGAACATCACGTGTTGCGGAGGGCCAGCCGCTCTACTGTAGACTGCTGTCATCGTCTGGCGCGTTTCATTGATAGACACAATATGGGTGTACGGCCGGTTCCATCTACCGCTTGTAATGTCTGTGTGGAAGTTCCTGAAGGATCGGTGGTTTTGCCGGAGACTTTGAGACTGCACAATACAAGGAAGCAGACTTCTCAGGCATACAACGACACGTCGATAAATTCCTTTGTATCATGAACACATATGGTCGCCTAAACTGCAGTCATGTGGTGTATTTCAAGCCTGATTTACAGCAGTCTGCTGCTCTGTTCTATGATACTTGTGGGGAAGTTCCCGAGGACAATAGACCTATTTTGGTCGTTATCACTCGGTTGAGGGAGAAGGGCGTGACGTCCTCTTCCGGGGGGACGTCTCGCCCTCTCCCCTCGAATTATACACAACGAATGACGTTCGACACAGTCGACCCGGAAGCTGCAGCGTATAAGGTGATGCAAACTGGCTAGTCTCGAGGTGGTCTTGCACCTCGTAAGTTGAGGGATCAGGTTTGCCACACAAGGACTGCCTAAGGTATATTTGTCCGTAATTCAGGTGAGATAACAAGCTTCTCTGTAATCTACGTCAGATATGAAGATTTTTGTCCCTATTCCAGTCTTCCAAGAATATGGTAAACTGGAAAAGAACGAGTTTTGACAAGCAGATTTTTGATCAGTGAATGAACAATGGGTGTCAGCATGGGGAAGACCGGCGATCGCGAGAACAAGGGAAGACCTGCTGTCTGGAGGTCCCTTCCGCCTCCACCCGATTTGGGAAACGTTCCCCAGTTGTTTCTAGGGAAGTTCCGCCGCCGTTCTCGGGATCATCCCAACCGAATTCTGAGTTACGCAGTTACGCTCGGTGCATTGCTGCCGGACCAGGCGAGACCGTAGTCTCTCAAAAGTGTTTATCATGCATTGACTGTGATTTTGTTTAGGTTACGGGTGTTGAGTACAGATTGAAGGACTTTGTTGTGCGAGTGGGGACTGCGTCTCAGGTCACAACCTCAAAAGGTGTCATAGTTGAGGTCAGCAAGCATTAGAAGTTGTGTTTAATTACTTATTATTGTAGCTTTCTGCAACTAGGATATATTTCAGGTAGAATATGAGCCTTCCCAAGTAGCTGTTCAGAGTGCTCATATGATGACCGAAATGATGCAGCTATTCTTCCCCCAATACGTACGTTGACATTTTTTTCTAAATCCTCATAAAGCCTACGGTCTTCTTCTAGACTGGAAGTAAGCCGGATGTTATCAACAAGACGTCTTCAGAGCCATACTCTGCATTGGATACTATGTACCAATATCTGACCATTTTCCGCCGGTTGCGGAAGAAGACCTGAACCGGATTTTGTATTTATAAATTTGTTACTGCAATAAAAGAGTAAAAGATCTCCGCTGACCTTCACATATATCTTCGCTTATGGGTAACACCTGTTTTTTACTTGCTTTCTTTGTCGCATTTCGAAAAGGGTTGTAATGTGTGCCGTGAAGATGGCGCCTCAATCAAATCCTATGTGGCGCATAGTGTTCGAGCACGTAGACGAGGCTCGAGCTTTCGTCAATAGGCATTGCTCACACTTGGAGGCTTGGCAGGTAATTCGTCCGTTTTCTTCCGTATACTTAATCTACGTTTTTGACGGGTTCCTGCTTTAGATTATGTCATATACAATCGCAACGTGTTTTTTCTTCATGTGGATGCGTCGAATCAACCGCTCCGACAAACCATTCGTTACGAGATTGAGGTTTGTTGTGGCTTCCATTCCTCTTGTGAATTCCGCGTCAGGCAGAGCGCAAAGCTTCAGGGGTTTTAAGTCGGTATCGGCTGGCTGGAAGTGGTTGCACTGAACTCAGTAATCCTAGTGTTTGGAAAACCGCACTGTCGCTGTGAGGATCATGGGCATATATGCAGCTTTGCGAATGGGCTTAACCACCATCATTGCGATATGTCCCAGTTAGCCGGACTTTCTAGTTTTTCGATATCTAAAAACTTCTACAATTTTATTTCTGAGCTCCGCAGTATCCTTCATTTTAGGATGACGTACCCTCTAGTTCCCGTCCCGATTTAGTGTGTGCAATTGCGAACTTGCGTCGTGAAGGCGCGACGTCGCTTTTGTACGAGCTTCCGCGCCCGCTACTCATCAGCTGGTCATGCTGGATTTTCCTTGATTTTACCTGCTTTTTTCTTGATTCTCACTTCTTTCTCAGCTCGCACGAAAGCGATGCGTCGCACCCCCACGACGCAAGTCCGCAATCGCACACACTAAATCAGGCCCGGAACCAGAGGGTAAGCTTAGTAATTTGATTGCTCGTTTAAGCTGCATATCTATCTATCAAAACGAAGGCAGCTGGCGCGTACGCGTGCGTTTCTACTTCCTCCGCCTCTACTGAGGTCTCCCGCTGTTTCTAACCTTATCTTCGAACGCCATGGGCAGGAACCATGGAAATTTCGTTCTGCCACAGCTTATATGTCGCTTAAATGTTTTCTTTCAATTTTTCTACAAAGTTTGTCTCACTGGGAAATTTTCAGGAGGTTTTCATCGAAGGAAAGTTGCAGTCTACCCGATTGGTGTGTTGGGTGTGGTTCCATTTTGTCGGTGCTCAAAGGCAGCCTACGTGCTCACAAAAGTAGTTGAGATAGGGACCTTAATTGGGTCCCACGGTTCTCAATAGAATGCTCACGTCGTTGGAAGTTCAAATAATCGAGTAGATTTGCCGTATTTGAGCGTTTTCGAGCCAGCAAAATACGCGGTCTCCACCCACCTTTACTGTTTCCGCCCCCAATGCAAACTCGTCCACACTGGACGCTCGAATTCGGACCTTTCGACTAGTTTCTGTTGCTTCAAACAACGTAAGTGTTCTAGTGCAGACAGTAAGTGCCTGTAGGCTTTCCTAGCTCAACCATTCTCTCGCTAGCGTCTTTTTTCTAACCGAGCGTGTATGCTGCGGTGTAACTCCATTTCTATTTCAGTGCAAAGGCAACCCCGTTGTTTCTTCATTTACATAGCGTTTTGTCAGTTTTCCTATCAGCACCCAAAACTATGAGCTCCAAGCCTTCGATTTATGTCATAAAATGTAATATTATTTTTGAGCGTGCGTGGTGTTATAGGCAGTGTTCACGATGAATCTCGTTTCCGAGTTTTCCACCCGAAACAATGCGTTGGCAACCAAGTGTTAGCAAAATTACGAAGAAATGGCGAGAAACGCACCAAAACGTCTTCTTTCTGTGACAGTATTCTATGACATGGACTAGTTGTCCGGTCGGATGAACATGTTCACGTTGGTTGTCACCGGAAAAAATGGGGCTATTCGAAAATGGAAGAATATTTTGTGCAAAACAGTATTAATTAGGGTCCAAAGGAAAGAGAGGGGCTAAACAGAGTAGAGAATTTCAAACGATGGGTCCTCAAATGATTTCATTGTCACAGCGAACAGTTCCTGTGAGACTTGAGAGGCGAAGTGAGATCTGAGGAGTTCATGCTATTCTGGTGCGTTTTTCTCGATTTCATCGTTTCTTCGCCATTTCCGTTCCACCCGGATTCCAAGCAATCGAATCAGAAATTAATCTCAAAATCGAAGATTATCGTGAACACTGCCTTAAAAGATGCTGATACGAACATGGTACACGTAGCATGTGTCACGTGTACCGATATGCGCCTGCATATTTTGCGCCAATGAAACGAAACCACATTGAACTTACTACCTATCCGTGTCGAGTGTGATTTGTGCTCTGAAAAGAGAATGTTTTTTTTTCACAACCGTCTAGCTGAGTTGTAACTCTGTACGTTGGCATATGTACGTGTCACTGGCTTGCAAGAAGTTTGTTTGTGGCTGCAAAGAAGAAGGGGAAGAAGTATTTTCTCTGGACGAATGGAACTGTTTGCAAGCTCACGTTTTTCACGCTTTTTGCCTCACAGTGGCAGAACATATTCTAAACCACTCATAAGACATCTTTGAGAAAATATTTGGAGTTTTAGGGTAGTTTTCATGAGGAAAGTCTGAAAGGTAGTTCGAGAAGAAAATTCATTCTCATGTGTACACCCGGCGAACGTCAGTTGGCGAAATAAGGTTGTAATAGTTAGCGTTTTCGACGAGCTTTCGTCATTAAGCAGTACAAGTTGCAATCTGCCATATTATTTCCTGGGTATGAGTTTTGGTAAATAGTGTGTGACGTGTACTGAATTCCAGAAGCTCTGTGTATGCTGTTATTCGCTCCTTGCCATGGGTGAAACGCCGAGTAAAAGCCGATTTGGAAAGAGCTAGACGCGAAATCGAGGAAGAAGTTCATCAGTATGATCAGGTTCTTTGAGAAATCGCCTCCTTGAATAGTATCTGAAGATATATCGAGTTCTAGTACTGTCCACGGTTTTGAGTTCACCATTTTTAGAAACGTGACTTCTACAAGTTCTTACCAGAGCATCCTCTCAGTGGGGAGGAACTACTATCAGAAGCTCGTCAATATGCCGCTATGGGTGAACGAAGGTATATGGAGCACTATGACCCTCTTACGCGAAATCTGGACTTGTCCCTCTGTGCTAAGGTAGACCTGTTTTCAGGGTCAAGCCGCCCTTCGTGTTGAATTTCAACGAAGCTACGATACCCACCCCTTCGTTACCCAAAATTCCAAGATTTCCCACAATCTATACCAGGATTCATAGTTTTTGAGCTTAAATTTTCACGGTCGTCGCCCAAAATCCTGATTTTGGGCGTATTTTTTTTCACGACCGCCCTCGCCATTCGTTGAGGATTTACACCGGCGCGCTTGATCCTACCTGTTCCTCTCAGAAAAAGATATCAATTCTTACCTCGAGCTGCTTTCAGATCTACGATCTGTTTTCTCATTCTGACCCTCACCGTTCCGACGCATTCCCTGGCGTGAGAAAAATGGAGGCTGAGGTGGACATTGAAAAAAATTGGCTTTGGTTCTGAATTCGGTGCTGCTATCGCTTCAAAGGACAATCCTTTCAGGTCTTGAGGATGTGCTTGTCCATGTTCCACGGCGGTCAAGAAGCCTGTGGTGTTATCGCTGGTGGTGGATCCGAAGTAATGCTACTTGCGTGTCTTGGTCGGTTTTTCAAAGAGAAATTCGCTATTATGATAAATCGTTCCTAACTCAAATGCTGCCTGTGTGGTAGAGCTAGCACAGTCTTATTTTCTCGAGGCCGATTCAGATATCTTCCGTGGCAATCAAAGGAACCGCGGAATCGTTGGTCAATAGTCATCATCCACATCTGACTCTTCTATGTTTGCTAACCCGCTATTCATACTCCTCAACGCCAGCGCGGTACGCGCGCGCGAGATGTTGGAGTATGAATACTTTCTAAGCGCGTCACGCGCTTGCGGAGACTGAATTCTCCAGCGGTGACGCTATGGCGGAGCGGATTAGAGCGGTGCTTAACTTTTCCGAGCAAGCAAAATCTGGACGCGCGTAAACTATCATGGTAGCAGAAGATAGCACTGAAATTAATTATTATGGAACGGAATGAAATTGAAGATGGATGAATAATGAAAATTATGAAAATTTATTACGGCCGCGCCGCCGTGGCGGAGCGGGCGGCAGGTCATCCATACTCTAACGCCACGCGCGTGCCGCGCTGGCGTAATAAGAATAGCGCCTAAGCTTTCCGCTTAGCTGCATGGCCGCTTTCTATTTGAACGCCACGGACCATATATCCTGTGGGCGTAACTGGTTTGGCACAGGCTGCCGCTATTCCAAGCATAATTATGTCATTACGATGTTACTGTAGTGTGAAGTTGCGCCGTATCCTTTTTGCAACAGCTAGGCTAACCGATAAGTAGCCCAACGATAAGCGCGGCTGATGGCTCCGAGATTCCCTACAGTCCGTACGGATCGCACTCATATTTTGCTTTCCTTATTACGCGGTGACACAACTCGGTGCGCTTATGTCATAACTTATTCGCACCGAGCTTTCGGCAACGCATAGTAGGGAACGCGAAGCATCAGTGCGATGTGCCGACTGTACTTTCCACGTTGGCGTTCCTATGTTTCTGATCTTCTCGCAACATTCCCCGATTTTATTGTCTAAGAAGGCAGAACTCTACGGGGTAGGAGACTTCATGGAAAAAGCCCTGCTGAGAGTTGTGGGGATGGTTAAAGTAACAATACAGTATGTTGGATTTTCTCTACGGACCTTTCGATGTCCCGAGAAATTGGAAAAACCGGTAGACTGAAAGATTGGGAAAACAAGTCTTTAGTGGACGCATTCTCTTCAAGCGGCCACCGTGGCTGTGCTTTGCGTTTTTAAGAATTGGAAATTGACTGGCTACTACATCTTATAACCTCCTACCTCGCATTGTTTTATTTCGATCCTCATGGGGCGATTTTTTTCGACTTTTTGCGCCATATACGCACTCTCGAACTGCTTAGAATCGAAAAAGTTCTGCGCGTTCAAGCCAAGTTTAGTAGTTTCCGAAGAAGCGTTAGCAGACCCATTAGAAAACCGATTGTCGCTTTCTGAAAATGAAAACTGCGGCCATGATGATGATTTAAAAAAAGGTTCGTCGATTTGCTCCTCACAGTGGCAATGCTACATCTACTCTGATTTGCAAATGACTTTTATGTGTCCAGAACACACGCTTGTCTTCAATTGAGTATAACAATACAATGTTAGAAGGTGCTTACATTGCAATATTCCTCTATGGACTCGAAATGCTAGCAGTAGAAGTTGAGAATAATAATTTTTCAAATCAATGCTGGTATTCACGCGATAGAAAATGTAAATCCAATAACATAAAAAGGGCAAGTTAAAATGTGGATGAAAAACTTTGTTGATAAACAATCGAAAAAAATTCAAAGCAATCTTTACAGAAAATGCATAGCTGGAATCGAACCTGCAATCCTAGCATTCCTTTGTTCGTTTAGTATTCCACAGCGTTGTCCCCTTGACCATCTCCGCTCGCTGGCCATGGCAGCTTCAATCAAATGACTACAGGAATGTGGTCAGTGGTCGCGATCATAAAAGTCGTGAAAAAACAATAAAAATCAGCTTAATCGGCAAACAGCTACAAGACCGTGAAGGTAAAGAGAAATAAAAAGAAAGTAAAGAAAAAGAAAGGCAAGAAACGAGCTATAAACAGAGCAATTAAGACCCTAATTTGCCAATTCATGCACACGTGAAAAGCACCGCACAAAAAGATCGCAGTCTCATGCTGAGCAGTCAAAAATCATCCACATTCAGTGGGAGAGATAAATGCAAATTCACCTTGTAAAACTGTTAAACAATGAAAGCACGCACTTCAGTCAATGTTTTTGACTAGATTTTGACTAGATGAGTACACAATTATTCGAGCAGGTCAGTCCGATGGCTAAAATCCAGTTTCAAGCCAGCTGATGTTCTTGATATTATAGACCATCGATGCCGATGATGTGGAGTGGGCTCGTCCATTATCAAAAGACAAGAAAGTTCATGCTTGGAATTTGGCCCGAAAAAGCGGTTTTTTTTAAACAAGTTTTTCATATAGGTCCTACTACTCTACACCCACACAAGGGTTTACAGAGTTAAAGAAGACAGGCATATTTCATCGCGACCACTGCCTTTAATGCACAGTGAGCTTAGAAACGGCTCATATCTTAGAAGTGATCCAGAATCAAAACGTTAAACCTTGTATAGGGCAATTTTTTTGTAATTTAATGTGTGCCCAGCACATGAACTCACTTCGGCTGTTTCGAATAGGAAGCTACAACTAGTTTCGTTTGGGTTCGTCTTTTTTGTCTATAGGAAGGCACGTAGAGGAAACCCAACATACATTATTACTCTATCCATTCCCCACAACTCTCATGAGAACGATTTTTCAGGACGTCTCCTACCCCGGAAAGTCCTCCCTTGTAAGGTCTTCAGTGAATTACCCGAGCGATCGCATCAACCCATAGTGCCGAGCGTATCTCCGCCTTCCTATGCACAAATCTCAGAAAGATAGTGAATCTGCCTGCTATCATCGTGATAAATTTGTTTATTATGAGATTATTGTGTTACTATTGCCTCCTCTGTGTTTAGCTTATCGAAATGCTGGTCTCGCCCGAGGAATGTATCGTCCAGAAATAATAGCCCCCTCTACAGCCCATCCGGCCCTGGATAAGGCAGCGGACCTCTTTGGGTTGACTGTCCGGAGAATCCCAGTGAGGGAAGACGATCGAGTACATGCCGCTGCTGTGAAAAGAGCCATTGGTCCTCACACTTGTATGGTAATGCCGCTAAATCACTTATGTTCGTTACACGTGTTCTACTCTCCGTTTTTTCAGATAATCGCGTCAGCGCCCAATCATATTACTGGTACAGTAGATCCGATTGAGAAGCTCTCTGAGGTAAAGCTTGTTGCTCGGCTTATTATCATCCTACTACTTGCTATGTTAAGGTTGCACAACGATTTGGCGTGCCGCTGCATGTGGACGCTACACTTGGCGGGTTTCTTCTTCCATTTATGGAATACTGCGATTACTCTATTCCCACATTCGACTTTCGTTTACCAGGAGTAACTTCGATAGCTGTAGATCTGCACAGGGTTTGATTCCACTCTCTATTCCCATCGTTCCCTTTTTGCTAGTAAAGAGTGGCTCTTCCAGTACGGCCAGGCTCCTAGATCATGCTCTGCGCTCATGTACCGCGATTCTTCGATGCTGCGACATCAATGCTTCTGTGTTAGTGACTGGGCAGGTGGTGTTTATGCAACGCCAACTCTTGCCGGTGGTCGTGACGGAGGTGCTGTCGCAACTGCTTGGGCCACCTTGCTTGGAAAAGTAGGTTCAATTTGTGTTGTGTTCCTGAGGTGCTGACCCGAAGTCTTCTGCTTAAGGGACGTGATGGTTACATAGGCGCGTGTCATCGGGTGGTGGAAACCACTCGTCGTTTAGCAGAGATGCTCTCGGATATTGATGGAATCACACTAAGAGGTGCAGCTGATCTGTGCGTAGTGGCGTTCGAGACGAGTGTGGGAGACATATACGTTCTTGTAGATTTCATGACTACGAAGGTAACTCACAGTTTAGTGCTTTATTAGTTCCGGTGTACATGATCTGATTTCAGGGATGGCATCTCGATCCACTTTTGTCGCCTGAAGCAGCTCGTGTGCCAGTCACATTGAGAATGTGTGAGGAAGGCGTTCTCGAAGCATTCGTCGAAGACGTCATCGAAGGTCTCCGCTACCTTACTGAGAATCCCACAAAGACGACGAAGACGTCTGCATTTTACCACATGTTGCAAACGGTATCATTGTTTCGTTTTCATTCTCACGAGGTGTATTGGTTGTTACGGATCGGTGGTTGTTTCTCACTGGTCCCACATCATTATGACCTCAGATCATAACCATCATAAAAGTGACGATCGATTGGTGCACGTGACGCGCACGCTGTCTGCTGTATGGTCCGCAGCCGTATCAGCACCGGTGGCGCGCACTATACTCTTTACCTCGGCAAGCTGTTATAGGGATATGACCGCAACTATACCACAACGCAGATTTTGTATCCCGCTGCCCCCAACGGACTCTCTTTTCCAATCAACATGCACCAGAGCTGTGTTATATTGGGGGAACCGGAATGTCATGTCGTTTCAGATCATAAAGTGTTTGTCAAAAATCAGCTCATTGTTCGGTTCAGAGGCGTGCCAAAGACATTTTGAGGTTATAATGATTTCTTTACCTATAGACAATGGAATCACAATTTGTTTGTAGTTTTGGGTAAAATGGCCAGCCGAATACCACAAAAGGTACACATTCGGCATTACATGCTCAGGGAAACTGAGGCGTCGACAACGGGTTGATAAGTTGTAATCTCATGAACCGCTCTCTGTGGAGAACTTCATTCGCGCCCATTGTCAGCCTAATTGTAAGACCTGCCCTTTGCCCCTTGAAATTTCGATGCGTGGCGTTTAGCGGCCTATTTAGCAGCAGATCTCATCGTGCAGGACTGCTTCTTCTAGCTTAGGAACTACTTTACACTAACACGCGTCGCGGCCGGCACGCGTCGCGGCTGAGTCGCCCAGACTCTGCTGGGGCCGCCACCGGATGGACAGGGCCTCTAGATGATGGGCGGGGCCAAAGTACCGCAAACTTGGGTAACTGAACTGGCTGCGGTGTTGTCATTCAAAGCATGCCTGAAAAATACGTCGTATACTTCGCTTTCATCTAGAGCGCGAAAACGCTAGCTGTGCAATAGCTCGACATCGACCAGATCATAGCTGCCGAGATGTCGTACGTTCGTGCCGTGGCAGTGTGGAGGAAAGAAGATCGCCTCCGTGCAAACCGACGTCATCCCCTCCACAAAGAGGGTTTTTGTCATGGGAGAGGTGCTGGCCGGCCGCAACTCTCCTTCGGATTCTCCTACAAAGGGCCGGCGTGGAGAGGAATCCTGGACCCGCTCAGAAGTACCAATGCGCCACGAGCGGAGAGGATGTAAACTGGAGACATACCAGCGTCCAGTGCTTCGGATGCCAAAGGTGGGTGCATCTCTCCTGTTCGGGTCTCAGTTCTGTGAGGCATCATAACTCATCTTTTCGTTGTGTGTTATGCTCCTCACATTCCATCTCAAATCGCCCCCTTTCCATTGTGCATATCAATCTAAACGGCCTTCGTGCCAAGCTTTCTGACCTCTCCCTCTCTTCGCACGTACGTACCATCCAGACGTCATCATGGTTCAAGAAACCAAGCTCTCTCCATCCCCTACCTACCCTCATCCCAGGCTATACTTCTTACCATACTCCAAGATCATCTCTCGGCGGAGGAGTTTCTACTTTCGATCTATCTTCACTTCCCTCACACCTCATTCCCAGCACCCCCACGGACGGTACTCTCGAGTACCTCCCAATCCATCTCCCCTAAAAACACCTCTTTCTCTTTTCAACATATACATTCCACCTACAACTTCATGCCCTTCATCTTACAATCCTATCCCACTTCTCAAGCAGCTGAGCGACTGCTCCCTCTCATCCTCGGTCGTTTTCGCGGGTGATTTCAACGCTCACACCTTTTGCTCGTCTCTCGGTCCTGATGTTAGAGGAAATGACGTCGAAGAATGGGCAGATGAGTGCGACCTGGTCATTCTAAACGATGATCAGCCCACTCGTCTCGCTGCCAGCGGCCGATCTTCTAGCCCAGACATATCTCTTGTCTCGTCCAACCTTTCTAGCTGCTGCTCATGGTCTACCTCGACTACTCTGCCAAGTGACCACGTTCCTGTCTTTGTCCACATCGATCTATCCAATTCTCTCGCTCCCTTTTCTGGTGTTCGCCAACGTTCTTATCTTAATTTAGGCCCAGCAGACTTTCGCCTGTTCAGTGAAGTTCCGCTTCGCCTATCGGCAGATTACCCGTGGAATGGAAGCGTGCACCAGAAGGAGTGCCATCTATCTGACGCAATCCGCAAGGCCATGAATGCGGCTATCCCTATCGGTCGCGTCAAGACGTTCTATCCAAATGTCAACAGGGAAATCCTCGACAAAATTAGAACGAGAGATGCGAGGAGAGCGGTTAATCATCTGGACCCCGTGGTTGCTGAGCTGGACAGTGAGATCAAAAAGGATTTGGACAGACACAAGAAAGAAGAGTGGGAGAAGTTCACCGGACAGATGGACTTTAAGACGGACAGTGCAGCTACTTGGAAGGTTTTACGGAAGCTTTCGGGTAAAAGCTCACCCGCCACCGTCTCCACTATCGAATTCGACAACGGCGTATTCAAATCAGGAAAGGAAGCCGCTTATGCGCTCGGGAAAAGTTTTTTCATCACCAGTGCTAAACGAGGTCCGCAGAATAGAGTGACTGTAAGAGAGCTGTGCCGCCTCCCGCTTATGAGCACGGCCGAAGCGTTTACTACGACGCAAATTGAGAAGATTATAAAGGAAATGCGGAACTCTAGAGCTATTGGTCCTGATGGGATATGTCCTGCTGTCTTGAAGAAGATACCCACTGACTTACTACCGCTCCTCACTGATGTGATAAACTCCTCGTTCATGTCGTGTACTATCCCGCAGAATTGGAAGATGGCAAACGTCGTTCCGCTGCCCAAGCCTGGCAAGCCCCAAGCTTCAGTCAAGGGATATCGGCCCGTTAGCTTGTTGTCTTCTTTTGCTAAAGTAGCTGAAAAGCTGATCGTCAAAGACCTGGCCGAGCACAACGAGAGACAGGTGTTTCAGCATGGATTCAGAAAAATGCATTCCACCACGACAGCTTTGTTAGAAATTACGAGCTATGCAATTGATGGTTTCAACGCGTATAAGCCGGAAAGAACTGTAGCAGTTGCCTTGGATCTCACTAAGGCTTTCGACACAGTGAATCTTGGTATCTTATCAAACAACTTACTGGAGTCATCAATCCCGCCATGGCAAAAGCGCTGGATAGCTGCATTCACTAAGGGAAGACGGGCTAGAGTGATGTTCCAGAATCATGTCTCAAACAGCATTCCGATTGCAGCTGGAGTCCCACAGGGCGGTGTATTGTCGCCTGCTCTCTTCAGTCTGTACCTCGAAGATATGCCCGCCCCACCCCAAGATATCAAGGTGGTCGCTTACGCTGATGATATGACTGTCTTGTGTCGTGATCGGGACATAAATGTGGCCGCCGCTAAGATTAACGGGTACTTGACCGCACTGAAAAGCTTCTTCGACCGCAAAATGCTGAAGATTTCTGCGTCAAAGTCATCGGTATCCGTACTCACAACGGACCCATCTGAACACAGCGCACATCCGTATGTCGTATGGAATGGAGATCGTTTGCCTGCCGCCCGCTTCCCAAAACTTCTCGGACTCGTACTCGATCCATCGCTCAAATTCCATAAGAACACGGAACAGAAGCAGGCTATCGTTAAAGCGAAGCTTAACGTGCTGAGCCCTGGGCGGTACAACATGGGGGTAGTAGCAAAGAAACCATTATTACAACGTGTAAGGCTATTCTCAGCCTGCACTGGAATACGGCGCCCCAGTTTGGCAGCATCTAGTTTCGGAATCCTCTTGGACTAAGATGCAACGCATACAGAATGCGGCTCTTCGAATCGCCACCGGGTGTGCAAGAAGTTCCCCGGTCGATCACTTGCATGCTGAGACCCGCTTATTACCAGTAAGGGAGCACTGTGAGCTCCAGGCCCAACAATTTTTCATCAACATTGTCAAACAACCAAATCACCCCTCTTGGAAGTGCTAAACCCCGTCAGAGAAAGAAAGGTCAGAAAGCCATTCGCCGATGCTCCCAGCAAAGTCAATCTGCAGAGATGGCACGACTCACAGCAAGAACGACTCCGTCTATTGCGCGAGGAGCATACTCAGTTTGTACGGTGTCATCTGGAAAAGGCGGTCATTAATCCCATATTGGGGGTAGTGCCGCCCCAAGTCTGCACATCCGAGGCTCAACTCGGAAGAAGGGCCAGGTGCACGCTCGCATCATTACGCTGTGGTCACTCTACAATGCTAATGTCTTATGTCAGCAGGATTGACAGCAGTAAATCTGATGTGTGCCCGGACTGCGGTACCATCGGCCACGATACCGCACATTTATTCAACTGTCCGGAGAGACCTACCACGCTGACCGTAATGGACTTATGGACAAATCCGTTACTGGTCGCCCAGTGCCTCAACCTATGACAAAACCCTCAATGTGGCTGCAAAGAAGAAGAAGAAGACCAGATCATAACTCGCGGCCACGACCCCGCCGAATATCGGCACATTGGCCAGCGGCGGCTCATGGCGGGCGGGTCAAACAGTTGTCGACGCCCCAGTGTGCCAGAGTGCTTCTTGAGTATTTCGACAGTTGCCACCAAAAACGTTCGCGATGTTTATCCAAATGCATCGGACATTCGTAAGTGCTAAAGATGGTTTACCAAGTCTAAATCGGGTAATTGAAGATCGAGAAATTGTCAAATAGTCTTAACCAACCTTGGTCGACCATCCAAGAACGTTTGAAGCAGATCGGGAAAATAAGCAGACCAGGTGTTTGGGTCCCTCATAATCAGAAAACGACATTTCTTTCCGGTCCCTCTAATATATAAATCGTGAAATAAGTGTATCCCATTTCGCACACGTAACAAAACACAACTGATTATGTTATATTTATACTGCGATAACTAAGAAAAGGGGTAAAGCTCTCGGCGTTGATCAATCCCTATGGGGATGCGCTACTCACTCGATTCTGAGTATGCTATTTTACCATGTCAGGCATGAACATTCCGACATGGTATCAGATTTCCCCCGTACAGACACTTTGGGAGTTATATTTTCCTTGTAAGTCCTGGACTGTGATTCAGATGGCCTGTGATGGCTGTCTGCAATGGAATGTCAACTAGCCGTCTCTTTTAGTTTGTATTATGATGATTTTCAGGTGGCAGATCGTGTTCTTGTCGACGAGCTGTCTTTGATCCGTTTGCAAGCGCACTACAGCATTCCGCCTCCACTCGACCGAGACTATCGTACGATGCGAGCCTTGAGTGTTGACGGCCGAAAAATTAGCATGGCTGCATCGGCGGAAGGCAAGGGTTCAGCAGAAAAATAGCCCAGCTAGCCATTGTTTCAAATAATTGCAAAATTACATTGTGCTTGATTAGTTTTTGAAATTGATGTGATAACCATAAGTCGTCAAAGCCTGTTGAACAGATTTTGTTGCTAGTATTCCAACTTGTATACACACTTTTTTGTACTAGGAATCGTTTATGACGCAATTCTTAAATGTGCATTTGACTGCAATTCTTCGTTTTTCTAATCTTTACAATGGATTTGCTTCCGAACTCGTGTTATCAGCAAGGACCGGTTTATTGCGTTTTAATAAGCATTTTCGTGAGTTGTTTTAGATCTACTTGTATATAGCGGGGTTAAGTGCCTTCTTGGTCTATTAATACTACTTGTAGGTAGCTGCTCATAAGGTAATTTGAGAAAGTGAATGGTGATGTGAGCTGTGGCTGTTGATTGGAAGTTTTTTTTCAGCGTTGGAATTGAAACGTCCCGCAATGACAGCATCCCATCTTCCCATTTGTCTCCAATTCCCTTGAGCTGCAGCCCGGCCTCTAGCTTGCCATAGCGGTGTACCGTTTTCTGTTTCTAGTCTAATCACCCTTCCAATTTTAAGTCGTCTTCCTTCTTTCAATAAATGTTCATTTCTTGTGCTAAATTGTTGACCTGTTCGGTTCCACCCAAATCTACCTGGTGTTGTTTTGCTGTTTTCTCCGTTATTGCTAATGCAATATCCTGTTTTCAGTGGTGTATGCAGAATGTAGACGTCTGGGACCGGGATGCACCCGACATTCACTCTTTCGCATTGATATTCCTGTTCACTTCAGTATTATTATTCTGTTTTCTGTGTATACTTCGTATTATCCTCTGTCGAAAGAGGTAAGTCTCATTTGTGGTTAGCCACACTATAATTTGGGCATTGGGGGCTCAATTCGGTCACGGTACGCTTTTGATTCGACTACGGCCCCCGTCAGAGCTGGTCGATCCACTGAGTCCCATCCAGTCGATAGGCACTGAAATAGTGACAGACGGATGCAGAAAACCAACTTTATGAGTCCGTCTGCTTGCGTCCGCAATTTTTTCTTGTGTTCTACGCGCGCACACGGGCTGAGCCAATGCACCCCAGGTTTTTTTTTCTCGCCCCAGACAGTCGAATTTTCGACAAAGTTTGACGGGGGCACTGGGCTGTTTGGCTAAAATCTGACATGGCGCTCCTTCAGCAGCACCAGGACGTATGGAAGTCCAAATGACAGCACCAGTTCGAAGGCGATCGAGGCACGATATTCTGCGTTGGACGCGCCAATCTACTGTTCTACAGATTATCAATGGCAGTATGCATGAAACTCTGGGAGCCTCCCGGAAAGGTCGAAAGTCCGCTTAATGTACCCGGCAGATAGACAGGAAGGTTCTCAGCTGCTTCGCGGATGGGCGGGAGGATTCCTAACCATTTAGCGGGTAGACGGAGCGGTCGCGTTGTGGCTGCCGATCTCACGCGACAGAAAATTATCAATATTTTCCTGAGTGGCAGTGCGAGCACTTCCTCTCCACGCGCGCAGTTGAAGTCGGGTATGCTATGCTCGTCGGAGTTTATTGCTAGCGGAGCTGAGAAACAGCAGCCTTCTACCGGGTGGTTTCCTCTCCGTCTCTGTCGGCTCTCAAAGGTGGCGAAGAGGGGATCGTCACTATTGGAATTTCGACAGGAAGGCCCAATATTGTTTGCCATGCGCCGGGCACGTGGGTTACGCCCCCTTGCTGCGCCCGCGGTTTTATGAATGCAGCCGCAGCTGCTCATTAGCTGCACAACAGGCATATAAGGCGATCCATCTCGGACAGAGCGCTGTTAGTTCGAGGTCGCTCTTAGAAGATGACTTTGAGTCACTCTATGGACGATTTTTGACCGCGGAAGGGGTCTCTTTAATGGACCACAGGGTGAGAAACATCCTCGTTGTGGGCTATGGCGACAGGGTACGGCGCGGGGTGTGGATATCCACAGAGGTGTCTGAGCTGCGCAGGGATAAAGAGGGAGCTCTCCCAGGACACCGATTGGGCTATTCTGAATGGGGGAATACACTGTTTAGAACTTAATTTTTCACGAAGAATTCGATTATAACGTTCAATTTGTATGAAATGTTCGCGGGGCTGAGAAGACTGCCAAAAGTTTGCTGCTTTAAGGGAGTCTGAATAAGATTGGCCTCGTCCACACATCGTGCCGTACCCTGTGTGACGGGGATGAACCCCTTTTTGCGTATCGCGGCAGAACTAGTGTTTTTGCTGCTGACCGTAAAATGAACCGTATCCTTGTTGTGCAATCGATGGTCGGGGCTCCGGCCGCTTTAGGGTGTGCGCTCCTGTGCCATGGGAGCCCGTGCCGCTTTCATGAAAATGTTAGAGCTGCAAAAGGTATGCCTATAAGCAGCACGAGCTTCCCTCGGAGCAGCACGTGTTACTGCGGGAAGGTAGTGAGTAAGGTAAAAGGTAGCTTTGGTGGGGCGAGAGAAGACTGAGTGAAACTGAATCACGTCGCACTTCTAGCCGTACCCAGGTTGTCACAATCTATACATCAGCATTAAAAAGTTTGGGTGGTCATGGAATAAATGGGTTAGGGGAAGGTTAGCCCGCCCTCACGTCTCCAACTGTTGAAGGTCTCTACGTAGGCCCTCCAGAATTCTTTTCCTTGATAATCGCCAAACTTTGCAGTGAATTATCTACCAATCAGCTTATCCTAGTAACTACTTTCCATCGTGTTACAGTGTGGCCACGGCCAAGGATCACCCAACTCTACCATCGCCTTCTCAAATTTCATGTCAACGTAACCATGCTTTTGACATGTCGGAAACCAGTCCGAGGTTGGGCTCTTTATTGTAGCAGTACACTACACCACAGCAAGAGTTGTGTATTACAGTAAAATAGAAGAACGACGCTGTCAACGACAGGCTCGTCTAAAATGTGATGATGATCCGAGTGCAGATGTGACGCTTAAAGGGTAAGGTAAACGCACGTGTCAACAAATGTGTTGTAATGAAGCTGTCTTCCAGGATTGACCGATCGTTGGGTAAAGCTCTAGCTGTTGAGAAGCTTCTGCAAGACAGTTACATCTTCGACACGCAACTTATGGATCGTCCGACTGGTAACGTACAGGTGCTGGCTGCTAAGCGAGACTATATATGAGACAGTAGCAGTCATTCTGTCGTCAAATTTGTTATGTCATATCTTCGCGCCATTTGTAATCATAATAATAACTAACTATATGCAGATTTCTAACCATTATAGTCCATGACCACAGCGGGTCAAATGTATATATTTTGCGGGAAAGCATAATATAGGTGAATTCTTTAGTACATGCATAGTATGTTTCACTTTGACAATCAATGACTCGGTGAAGAGAAGAAATATCACATCATATCACTGTACATCTATTCCATAAAACGATGAATAAAACATTTGACAAGCACATTTCACACCACCTGCTGCAGATAACTAGAATAATTTCTTAAAACCTAGAGATCAGTCCTGCTGCACGAAAACTGCTGCTCACGGGTGTCAGCTCCTTGACTCTTCCATCTCCCACATCACAACGGGTACATCCGATCTCAGCCGAGGAATTGCGTATCGTTCATTGCCCTAAACGTCGAAATATTCAAGCTAACGACAAACGTAAGTAGGGCAGATAAAGGTTCAGATTTTGGTACTGATGAATGTGGGAGTACGGGGCGTGGCTATTTCCGCTATACTGAATTGGCTATGTCCTCACGAGACTGAGCAGGCCGTTGCGCCAATTTTCGGCGGAGCTACAACCCCCTTGACCAAAAATTCGCGAGCGTTTCACGACCCCCCCTCTCGAATTGAAAAATTGCTTTAGCTTTTTTTGAGTGACAAATGTAGAAAAATTGGTTCTGTGGTTATGGAAGACAAGATTTCCATTCCTACCTTATTTTACCTTAGCAAATGGTTTGGAGAAAATTCCCATTTTTCTCCAAAAACTTTACGAAAGCCCCGTCCCAACCCAAATTTTCTTTTTTTTAAAGAAAATCCTACTTTTTTAACGCCCCCCGTCGCGCCAAGTCGCAACCCTGCCCAACACTGTGTCCCACTCGCCCTTCCCCCAATTGCTGTTGGAGAGGCTAAACCCTCCCCGTACATCAACCTCGATTAGTTCGAATTCAGTGGCCGTGTTCACAAAACTGCCAAGAGCCTTCCGGGAGGGTCTTAGTCCGCACGCCGCATACCCTCTATAAAACGTCGTAATTCACATCATTCGAGACGCGAGCGGCGCGCGCGACGCTTGGCCTCCGTCTGCCCTAGGCTTTCTCACCTCCGCTCGCTACCAGCACGCGTAGGAACCATACGAATTTCGTCGTTACACCTGTACATCGCATGCTCTAAAAACTTTCCTGAGAGGCTCCTCTAGCTTCATGAACACAGTCACAGCATGTTTTCTAACTGCACACGCTAACGATACTGGACAGAGAAAAAATTTCATAATCATGCGCGAAGACGCATTCACTTGACGTCTCCCAATTTTGGGTGGAGTAGTTTTCAGGCTTCAATTGAAAATTGAACTTAATCATTTTAATTTTTGAGGGTCTGAGGCTTGGACTCGGATGAATCGCCTCACGCTGTTTTGAAATCATGGAATATCTCCTTCTCAGTGACAGCTGTTAGAATTCTTTTCCAAAAACACTCCCAAAATACCTCATGTTCTGAAACGGAAAAGAAGTAAGAATTGTTAGAACACCAGCCTAAAAACGAAATTTGTGATAGAAATCGGGAAAACACCAAAAAATCTCAACGAATGGCCCAGCTGAAGTCCCCCGCCAATGGTCTACTCGACCCTAGTCATAATAGATATAGTTAGGTCCCTGGTTTGTTTCCTCAAGGAAAAATATGTAAATTTCGCTTGGACAGTTTAACGACTGATGATAGACACAGATAGACAGCCTGTCCTGTTTCAAGGCTTGAGAAACTACCCACTCCTAAAAAACACTCATATTGCAAACCTGGGGGTATGTAGGGACGTATACCTTAGTGGGCGGGCCCGTATACCCGGGATGTCATCGACAAGCCTCTCTAACACACCGGTCAACGCTGTGTGGTTATGGTAAAGTGGCGTGTTGCTGCGAAGCGTACAGAGTTGCACGGACATCGCGCGCGGCGTTGCGGCTACCATTGGATTTGCTAGGGTCGCCGTCTTGTGGCGCCAGACAGTGAGAAGGGCGGGCAGATCAGTGGGAAGGGCTAGGCAGCGCTAATGATTGTAAAAGTGACCTCAACCAATAGTTGTGACAGCCTTTCCCACTGATCTGCCTGCCCCACCCCCCTCACAGTCTGGCGGCACGAGACGGCCACCCGATTCGCTATTGTTCCGGCCCTTTTCAACTCACTCACACATTGGTCGAGAAGTTTCCATGGAGAATGGACCTGCTTAGTTCGTTGTAAGTCGGTCGAGAGAACAGAGGGATTTTTCAAGCATTTCTCCATGATTGCCTGGTGTAAAAGTTCTGATGATGCTTTTGGGTTGTCATGGAAAAGTTGGTCTCAATAATGTACATTTGACGACGGTTTCTACCATGATGTATTGTTTCTGCCTTGAGAGTGGTGCCGTATGCATGAAATTTCTAAGGGTGGCGTAGGTTAGGGTTTCTCCAAAAGCAAGAGAGTTTTGAACTTTTACAATGTTCACAACGTTGCTGCGTTACCCTCAGCAAAAACTCCTGTTTGAAGCCACAAAATTGTGACTAGAGCTGGAGGCACTGTTACTACGAAGGTTGTCAAAAATAGGCTCGCGTGCTCACACAAACAACCTTGTTTTATCCTGTCTGGACCACAACAGCTACGAATACATTGCAAATGCAAAAGTGAAGCTTTTTTAACGTAATCGTATGTTTTCCTAATGAAATACGCGTGAAATATTCGATACGGTAACGTGCTCTGATAACAGCCGTCACGTGCGCCGCCCATACACCTCTGTACACTCCGGTGCAACACGCCACGCTAACGTGACCACGAAGCATTGACCGGCGTGTTAGAGAGGCTTGTATGTAATCGTTTACGAATGTGGTATCTGTTCACAAGAGAGCCCAAACTACAATATTAACAATTAAAACAGTGCGATGTACCTTTGGCCGTAGATTATTCATAACTCTGTGTAGTCGCCGCAGTTGCCCATCTTGTGCCTTTTGTTCGGCATAAAACTCGTGTGCAACATCTCCGTCCTCGTCGACGTATTGAGAACTTGAAAAGATGGAAACTGGAGATATGTGACTCGAGGCCATTCGATTGACCTGTGTTACCTGGGTGTTTCATGTACGAGGAAGATCTCTGGAAGGAAGCCTCTACTCTTCAAAACTTCGGTGTACTTTGTCATGAAATGTTCTTGCCGTGGCCGTACTACAGGAGCTGTGTCACCCTGAACAAGTAAACAGTTAGTCAATTTTGTGAGTTTCACGATATCTGAGTTCTCGTTCCAACGGTAAAGGCAGCGAATGGCCTAATTCTCTTCAGATTCAACGTCCTCGAAATTCTTAATTTTCAGCCGCTTTCTATTTTTTTTTTCGACAAAGGCGGGCGTCTTTCTGATCGCCCAATTACTCATTTTATCAGCTGCATTGATTGTTCACTAACCCAGCTTACACAAGGGAGATAATATTGGGAGAAGAATGGTCAAAGCTCCTTCACATCGCAATTAGGTTATACTTCGTTCTTCCAATCGACGAGTAAGGACTCGTTCATACTCCTCGCCAATCTACCGCTCCATTTCGACGCACCATTTACACTCTCCGCCACAGAGGGTCCGTTTGGCGGAGAAAGCGACAACGAGTACATTTGAGCACTAAGCGGTCGTTTATACTTCCGCCACTCGGGGGCTTGGAGAAGTGCAATCCTATAATATCGATAGTGCCGCGCCACATGAACAATATTATAGCATCGCGCTGTGCAGCGCCGCCCCGTGCCGGGAGTATAAACGACCCCTAAGCCGCATAACAACTGTGATGTCGCTGCCATGGAAACGAAGAACTCTTTTGTGAAAAACACAGAAGTGGAAAGGTAAGAGAAAGCTACGGTTTTATGGTAGCTATATCATAGCTGTGGCGGTCTAAATTCCGAACAAGAAGGGTAACTGTTAGAATAGCATACCTGAGCCGAAGTGGTCGCTGCCGCTTTATTTTCTTTCCTATGTGAACTTGTAAACTGGCCCATAACAGATAAAACGGTGTCACATTGGAAATCTGAATCAATTAAGAGTGAGACTTCTAGATTTCAGAAAGAAGATTGAGAAGTACGGAAAGGCTACGCGCTACTGATTTTTTTTGAGAGGGAGCCAGTATCTCTTCAGTTTCTTTTATGAGAAGGCAGTGAAGTAATGTGACGATTGAGAGGGAAAAACCGTCAAGAAAGACTCTGACCCATAAGCAGAGGAGAATCAGAACTGTGGTCCTCAATGTGAGCTAATTCTTCCCTACTAATTGTTCTGAAACCCCGCCGGAAAAAAGAAGACGTTGAAGCTAGGACTTTTTCAGGCGTCACCGTCTACCGTTACAGACAATCGTGGCGGGACCGCTTCGCCATCAGGTGGCAGCAAGCCAAGAGAGCGAAGCGAATGGTCCAGAAAATGACTTGCGACGGCGAATACGGGTGTTTGGGACCCTTTTTTGTTTGTCAGCAGTTTATTAGTTCCTCAGATTTCGATAAATCGAATAGACCATAAGTATAAGGCTGCAAAATGGACCAAAACAGGTTAGTGAGCGGAAAGTACACATGCTCAACAGAATGTACCTTTATTTAGCAAAAAAGTGATAACAAACCTGTGCTTGGCGTCGAAGAATACTTTTCTGAGTGAATTTCCGGCTAATTTAGGGTCACAGGCGTAATCATCCTTATGCATCTACACACAATTGCCCGTAAATCAGTGTAAGAAACTCGAATTCATGTTAGGTACCTACCAAGGAGAAGTTTTAGGCAAGCTGTGTCATTCTCAATCAACAGAACAGTTCTGCAAGAACCCTGCCTTTGCTTTCGCGGCGGTTCGCTGCTTTTTGCAGTGTCTTAACTTGCTGCCAGTGGATTTTCAGGTGGTCCCGTAACGATTGTCTGTAACGGTAGACGGTGACGCCTGAAAAAGTCCTAGCTTCAACGTCTTGTCCGGAAAACACGTTGTAGCTTACGAAGCTTGACCTTTTGGCTCCTGGCAATGCACCAGCAGTGGATTACGGTAGTCGTTTCGGGACCACAGCCGCTTGTCGGCGGCGCCCCTTTAAGCCTAGCATGGCTGTTCTGAACCTGTAAGCGCTCAGGTTTCTTTCCGTAGATTTCCCCAAGATTCGGGGCTCCTTAAGGTACACAGTCATTACCACAGTAGAAAAATCGAAACATTATCACTTATGTGCGGTGGAAACCCCGCGTTGGTGCGAAGTTTCTTGTGGGTGGAAAATTAGGCGCGGACCAGTTCTCCGGCAACGATGTGCGGTAGTTAGCCCCTTAATGTATCTCGACACAATTCTTCGACTATTTCAGAAAAGTGGATATTTAGGACAGTTTTCTAGCTGTATGCGTCATGCCGACGATTAAATATTGAGCTTGCATTTCAAAATGTAGAAACTTATAAGCTTCAGTCAATTCTGAGCGAAAATTCCACAATAGCTCTAGTTAAAGGGCCAGTTTTAACCTCCATAACTTTTTTTTGAGAGGCCATAGGTGTTAGGGATGAATAGTATATCAAAGACAAGCACTTCTAATTCCCTGTGGATGAAATATGATCCACTGATGTGCAGAATTGCGCTGCGAGGGCTGAAGGCGCGTCGCCGACGCGCGGCTGTGGTCCCGCAACGACTACCGTCACATACTGCTGGCGCATTGCCAGGAGCTAAAAGGTCAAGCTCCGTAAGCTACAACGAAAAACACGGATTAAAAATCGTTTCGCTGGAGTACGGGAAAGCTAACGATAAATGAGCGATTCTGAGACAAGATTTTTGAGAAAAGGGCAAATTATAACAGAAATCTGCGTTCGCAGCTGAAATTTTCACACACTGCACGGACATTTATGGTGCGCCCTGCAATGTGGTGACCTAATTGTTTCCACGCTAAGGCAGACATGTAGTAAAAACTAGACCGTTTGATAAATTTCCTTGAACACACTGATAGATCTTATTTGAGACAAGCAAATGCCCTTTGAAAGAAAGAAAGTAGTGGATTGCTTCAGAACCGATTACGCATATGTCGGAGGGTTATCATCTAGCTGTGGGCAGCGCGAGCCGTCACGAAACGAATCATCAGACTTCCTAGTGCGAGACAAGGGAAAATAGCGGAGCGCAACGGCTCCCCAAGAGATCGCTGGATGCCTTTTCACCACGACTCCCGAGTCAATGCTTCCATCTTTTCAAATGAGTTACACACCCATTTATCGATCCCAGAGGATACAAGGATTGGATGACATAGGGCAAAGATCGAACCTACCCTGCTCAGCAAAGAGGCCACTATACTCAGGGTCAAGCGGGGTTGCGAAATTTCCCAACGGGGGATGGGAGGGGGTCGCAAAAATTTTGGCCCGAAAATGAAGGTTACGGGATATCGCGAAAATTTCGGACCAAAAATTAAATTTTGAAAAGTGATTTGAATTTGAAAATAATTTCTATTGAACATCATTGGTACCTTTTTGGTGCCCTATACTTCAACACTTCTTTAAAAGAGAATTGCCCAAAAATTACACCTCGGGGGATCGGAGAAATTTAGGTTTTTGGAAAAAGTTCGAAGGCCGGAAGGGGGGGTCGCTAAGATTTCGTAAAGTTACACAATGCCCCGCTTGACCGTGACTATACCCTCTGGTTCCGGGTCTGATTTAGTGTGTGCAATTGCGGACTTGCGTCCTGGGGGCGCGAAGCATCACTTTCGTACGAGATTCCGCGTCCGCCCCTCATCAGCTGATCGTGTGCGTTTTTTTCTACATTTTCAAGGTTTTTCCTAGTTCTTTGATCGTACGAAAGCGATGCGTCGCGCCCCCACCACGCAAGTACGCAATTGCACGCACTAAATCAGGCCCGGACCCAGAGGATACGCGCCCACGTGCACTGCGTTTCCCCCCGGATTTTTCCCTGCATGGCACACGAACGTAATAAAACTATTACCGTAACCTCCCGAAACCCGGATCAGCTACTCCCCTCCCTTTGAGAATTGCAGCAGTCATGTTCGAATGTAATATTACTTTCATTTTTTACTCAGAAATTGAGTAATTCACTGCCACAACTTTTTTTTTCAAAAATTTTCAAGCTATGAGAATTCAATATTCTCGAGGAAATCGATAGGACAACGGTGGCAATATCAAGCAAGATTCTGTGAAAACTCACACCCGCCGCGTTATTAGGTAACTCTATGTATACAAAATAGGCGAGTTGAAGTTTCGACAATGTGTGGACTTTCAATCATCCAGGCTACTTGCTCCTTTGATTTGGAAAGGAGAGGAGGACCTTGGCTTACTGCGAAGTTTTACAAAACGGATTTTAGCAGCCGGGATTCTTTGTTACCGTAACCGCATTCGCCGTGGAGCGCGTTATCGCATCATCGAGCGCCAGCGTCACAGTATAGTGGTATTTGAGGCTGAGATCAGCCACGGGGAGTGGTTTTGTTCTAAAACTGAGTGTAATTATCATGTACATTGTATGCTTATGTATTTATAATGCATTTCAGTGTTTTTTCTTGCTTGTCTCTCTTCACTAAAAAGTCTGTGTTCTCTTGCATTGCTTGCTGGCCCACCTGTTTCTTATTTTCTGAGAGTCCGTTCCGTCAGCTACTGATTGCTGGGCCCAAGGTAAAGACAGGTGTGAATGTTGAAACGAAAAATTGATATTGCTCAGCAGTAATGTTAGGCACCAGGGCTGTGCGTTATAACGTTAACGTGTTAACGCATTAACGGAATAACGCGGTTTATTTTGGAAAATTCACTATTAACGCTTAATGAAAAAGTGCTAAGAACACGTAAATTTGAGTTCTTTGATTGCAGTGGAATTATGGCACTGATTGATCCGCTTCAATGGCCGATTTGAAAACTAGGGCCGTGCACGTGGCGTCGGCTTGCGGCACGGTCAATTTTCGGTTGCTGTGAATTATCTCGCTGACCTCAATGTGTCCCATTACATTGTCTATCTATTTTGGTTATTTCTTCCCAATATCGAAGAATCCGGATTCGTGTTCCAAAAGGAAATGTGAGGCCTGATCTATCTCTCTACGGTTGAGTAAGGTGTTAAATGAGGGTTGGGGCGGGGAATGAAGGCCACAAACTTTCTAACAAGCGGCTCACGCTCTGTATGGAGTGCACCACGCGGCGCATACTCCACAAGAAACGCTACTCAGTTTCTACCACGCGTCACACGTTCTACATAAAGCGCTACTGACTTTCAATGACGCGACGCACGCCCTGAGGCCTCTTTCAGAGTTCGATCGCCGCGCGACGCGATGGGATGATAATCATGAGCATCGACCGAGATCGCGTCGCACGTCGATATGCATTCAAAACATGCAGTTGCGGCGATCAGTGATCGCACTTTAAAAGAGGCCTAATGACTTTCTAGGACGCAACACACTCTCATTTTTCACAACGTCCTGTTGACGCTATTCGAGCGCTCATGCTTTTCCCACGACGTCCTGACGTCGTCATCTTAAGCCCTGTCTTCTTTCCATGACGTGCTGCTGACGTCATCTGAAGCCTTGCCTTCTTTCCATGACGTGCTGCTGACGTCATCTGAAGCCCTGCCTTCTTTGCAGGACGTGCTGCTGACGTCATCTGAAGCCCTGCCTTCTTTCCATGACGTGCTGCTGACGTCATCTGGAACCCTACCTACTTTCCATGGCATCATCTCAAGGCCTACCCATTTTCCACGAAGTCCTGACCGCGTCCTCTGAAGTCCCACCCATTTTTCACGACGCCATGACGACGTCATATGACGCCCCGCCCACCCTTCTCTACGTGGTCCTGATGACGTTATCTGGAGCGCTAGCTACTTCCCTCAAGGCCGTGCCTACGGCTTTTTAAGCCCTACTGCTTTCCACGACGTCCTGCTGACGTCATTAGAAGGCTTATGTTATTTTTCTGGGAGCTCTGGTGATTTATAAATTTTCGTTGTGGTCAAGTAATGTATTGAAATTTTTTAACGAAGTGCAAAATTAACGTGTTAACGCATTAACGGGTGAACGCGGTTTTTTCTCGAAAATTAACGATTAACGTTTAACAAAAAAATATTTCTCATTAACGCACACCCCTGGTAGGCACGATCCCGGGCTATTTATCACAAAATTCAAACGATGATTACCTTCCCAAAAATCTGAGTGCGTGGAACACTAGAAAAAATGAGCTTGCCGAAAAAATTTCGCAGTCATAGCTTCTATTGCAGACGGGGGGTTAATCGTAGTAAACGTAGGTACGATTTTTCTGACATGATGCAGTTCTTTTTCAGTCACGAAGGATGAAAAGTAGTGACGAGCGGAAAAAAAATCACTACAATGTTGACATGTTGAAAACAACTGCGTTTATATGAAAGAAGAAATCAGTCATAACTATGGGTATATTAAGTTGTACAGAGATATAGCACATAGATATCGTGAAAAACATACCAAATCGGAAAGCAATCGACATCATAACTTCAAATAACAGTCATAAACAGAAGAAAACTCTTCCAGATCAGATTATTTATATTTATTGAGAGCGCAAACGAAGAGCGCGTCAAGCACTTTATTAAGGCCTTGCTGGCGATTTAGGCGAGCAAGTCGACAACACGGGGCGAGTATCCGTACTCGTTCTCATACCAGGAGATGAGCTTAACTTCTTATTATAGGGGGATCATTTGAAAAATCTGTCGATTTTCGCTATATTGCAAGGAACCGATCTTACATACAGAATATAATTCATCTTCTTGTAAAAGTTCTAAAAGAACACAGACTTTTCAGTGAAGAGAGACAAGCAAGAAAAACACTGAAATGCGGTATGAATACCTAAGCATACAATGTATGTACATGATAAATACACTCAGTTTTGAAACAAAAACACTCCCCGTGGCTGATCTCAGCCTCAAATACCACTTAGGTGTGACGCTGGCGCTCTACGATACAATAACGCGCTCCACGGCGAATGCGGTTACGGTAACACACAATCCCGGCTGCTAAAATCCGTTTTGTCGAAGTTTTAGGTGGGCGAGGATATCCGCACATTTGTAACTTTGAATTAGACTGAGAAAAACCTTTGCTGGACGAAGATACTAATCATCTTTACTATGCAATACTCCACAAGTTAATCTAGGTTTTTTCAGAGCTTTTCATTTGAATTAAAACTCAAATCTGAATTGCTGCTGGAATTGAGAAGGAAAAATATGAAACTTCACTCGGGAAAGGAGAATTATGTTATCAGGCATTAGTTCTATATAAGAAGCACAATAATCATGAGGGGAAGCGAGAATAACAATTAATTAGCATAGTAGCGATATTGATTTGCACCCCCGCATGAAAGAAATTTGCGACGAAAGCGTCACGGTGGAAACGCGACGCGTCGTTGTCAAAATGGAGCGCACTATTCTCAATTTCGCAAAAGGAGACGTACATAGCTGAGAACAAAGGTGTATGTCATAATGGATCAATTCGTTCACAGTGCGGATGGGCCTTTCGCATTGATCGGGTCTACTGAAAAACATGGACTTGTGGCGAAATGAATAGTGGAAGTTCAAGGCAACGTTCGCGATACAAATCGTTCACGAGGTTTGGGGAGAAGTAGGTCAGGTGAACATTGTAACAACAACCGTCTGTAAACGGGCTTGAAAAAGCGCCAGGCAAACCAGCAGTTGCTAGACATCATGCAAGCTATACATCCAACGATGAACTCGCCCGAAGGAAATCACTTGTTTCTTCGATTGTAAGGTCTGGGGTTTTGATAGAGCTCTAGGCTTTGTATAGTGGAGTCCGCCAAGAGTGTCTCATTTACTTATCAATGAGAAGCGGTCGGCTGGGGATCGATGTGCATGAATCCCATACCAGCACGCTCGATACCGATTGAGCGAGAGCGGTTGTGCGGCAACGAGTTTCATGTTCATTGATCTCCAACCGACCGTAAAGAACTTTGCTAGGAGCTGGCATTGCTTTTCCAACTGAAGATCGTTACCAGCAGAACAACGATGTGCTATAAAATAAAGAAGAGAGCGAGAGTAGGGAGGACAGGCATAATGATTTTAGTTAGCCATGGGCAACATACATAAAACTTACAGATGAGGTTGATGATTCTGAGAATTTTCGTTGTTATCGAGAGGAACACATTATGGCTAGAGGGCCTATGATGTGGCAGTCAATAACGGCGGCCTTCCTGTATTTTCAGCTTGCCTTGAAGATATTAAGTTTTTATGCGTATTCGCAAAAGGTGCGTTTCCTCAGTGTTGTGCACTAATACAACACACCATCAATTCGACGACTAAGCCGCAAAACCGCTGCTAACCGCGGTTAACCGCAGCTCCGAGGTGCGGTTACGCGTAGCCCAATCGTAGCCCAGCCGTAACCAAACCGGATTTTTCGTGAATGCCGGTTTCCTCCGCTAGCCCAGCCGTAACCGTGGTTTGCCTTTCATGAATCCCAGCCATGTTTCGCCACTATCGACGCACGCAACTGGTTGGCGGTCCACATGAAGAGCTCTTTGGAAATGCCTCAGAGCCACCGCACGCAAGATTCCTGGTTTGTTTACTACTGTTCTTTCGACACCGGGAACCTAGGATTCTTTTCATCTATCATTTTACGGTGGGAAGTCACCGAGAATGATAATCGTAAATGTTGCGCTGGATCTCATTTTCGAGGACATTTGGTTATACTGCAAACACTACATCTACCATATAGATAGCAACTGAAGCGTGCTAAAATTCTAACTTACCAGCACTTTTGCTGATCACAACGTGTAACTTCGGTGTTGAAGCCTTGCTTGCTCGGATGAGTCCGGGCGGAGCAAGCAGCGGAACGGTCAGTCATGGCAAAATATAACAGCGATTAGGATATTTTGACGTGATAAACTCGATGAGCATGCCTCGATCGGCTCAAAATGCGGGAGAAAGGCTATACATTAGCTGACCCCCTTTTCATAGTTTCGAATTTAGCTTGAGAATTTCGTATTTTCCTGCCCGGTCATGAATGGTCTAGTCATGACCAATTATTATGAGACCCGAAATCGTGGAACCGGAAAGCACATAGCTTACATACATATGTAATATTAAAAGTGTCTTTCGGATATATTTTCTGCAATTTGTGGACGGGTTATGACTTACCCACAGAAAAGCTCTGCAAAACGCCTAGGGCGCGGATTGAAAATTTATTTGAATAGTATTTGAATATAAACAGATTAGGTGCAAAGGTGAGCCATAAAATATTCGGTTATTTTGAGATTTGTAGATTTCGTCTGTTTGAGTATTTGATCCCCTTGAGATTCAAAATTAATCGGCTTCCAAATATTTCACTCAATTGGAAATTTGACTTATTCGGGGTTTCGAATACATTATGCATTCCATTCGGAACTGCGATACATTGGATTGCTTGAATACCCCGTTAATTCCAGATTGTGACAGTTTGATATTTAACCAACGAAAAAATTGGTTATGTGTAACGTTGCATTTCTTTATTCAAAAAATCACTGGAAAAATCGTAAACCTACACAGGTATTTGATTATTTTTCGAATATGCGTTTGAAACGAATAGTGTAACGGTTCTCGGAACCAATCAACCATTCGTTTTCCAGAAGGCCTTCTTTCACTTTGTTCGATGGCTTGGAAATTTTTGGAAGATTGTTCTTTCAAAATTTGTGCTTCCGAAATAAAAAACCTATGCAAAATTGGATCATTCGAGTAATCCAAAAAGCCATTTGCAAAAAAAATCGCTCAAGATTTTTCAGAGTTAAAAGAATTTTTATTCAATTAGAAAATTGCGCCAAAGGTCCATGTCCAGTACAGTGTCGGATTGAATAATATCGCTTTCTTCTATAAATCTAATTCCTTCTCATGATCAGATTGGTTCCAACTGTCCTTGTTTCCATACAGTACGGTAGTTGGTACTAACTTCTTATAATTGTTGAATAGTGGGATTCTGACCATCAATTGGGAAGCAAAAGTTAGTTGAGTTTTACTTAAAGGCATCGTTCGCGATTTCCATTTTTAATTTCCATTTATTTTTTTAAAAATTAATTTCCATTCAATAATTTCCATTTTCTGGGCTCAATTTCATAAATGAGCCCGGTGCACCTTACCGGTGATCTTCGGCGCGTCAAAAACGTAGGGTTATTAGGTTGGAAGTGGTTAAAGATGAGGATCCGCCACCAGTTCTCACCAGTCATCTAGCACTTTTTCATAGAATGTTGATGAGACCATAAAACAACATGAAAAACATTTACGGAACAAACTCCTCATGCAGAAAAACTTTGTAGAAGACAGTTACGAGGCCTCCAAATGAAGAAAACTTCCAAAACAATTTGTGGGCGCGAAATTCAAATCCGTATTTACAATGTGTTCCGATTGTCTTTTCCTTACAAATGAAGGTTTTTCATGGGCCCCCTCGACGTTTTCGCTCAGTAGAGAAGCCAACCTATACAAAAACATGAAAAAATAATATACGGTTTTCTGCGCGTACGATGCCTTCAAAGGCATGTTCACGATAAGAAATGTGTTTCAATTTCCACTAGGAATGAGTTGTGGAAGGACAGAATGTAACGTTGACGTCGAAAGAACGCATGAAAAGGAGCCAGGAAGAGCCTCAAAAGAGCCCGAATTTGCCACTTTGAGCGCAAGGCAAACCCTAAAAGCGCAATGCCCGCCCTCCGACGTGAACGAATGAAAACTCGAGATTGTGAGATGAGCAATGGTTTTCACTCGGGTCAGCTCGCATACATCGGCTGCAAAAGACGGAACATACAAGCCTCGGAAAACTCGTCCACCATGCTTCCTAGCTGAATTTTGGAGGGACCACAACTCCGTTCCCAGAAGTCTTGTACGATTCCAGAGACGTCATTCGAATCAGCATGGGACCGTTTTTGAGATAGGCGGAGGAACAGAAAAACTATTTTATCGTGAACACTACCTTTAAGCATTCGAATAATTTTGAATGCATGGCAACAGCGATTCTTCGATTGGACATAAATTTACTTTTTCATCAGATGTGGAAACCTTTCCCCTCGAGTAATGCTTGGTAGTTGGACAATTAAACCACTCTGACTCTGAGGAAATATCAACAATATTTGAAAAAATGAAAAATTTTCGATGCAACACTCTAATGTCCTATTCCTACTAGATAGTACATACTTTTAGCCGAAAACACTTCGTTCTACTACCCTCACGATAAATGCGACTATATCAGGGAACTAGTGCGTTATTTCAGCACAAACACAGTCAAGGATGAATAAAACAAGTATGAAGATCTCCAATTCGACCTGGGAGCGATCGCATGGAGGCTAACTAGACTTTTCATTTCGCATAAAATCTGACATACTTCCGGAGTGATGGAATCACCCAATTACTCCTGCAAAACACAACTTCTAAAAAGATTTCACAAGGGAAAACCGAGGGATATCCGGCACAACGATACCCTCAGTTCTGGAACGAAGGAATTTGTGAAAACTTCAGTAGTATACGTAAGCGAGAGGTGTTGGGTTCGCTTTCAGGTACAGGCAGTCGATGCTGAAGTGGGAAACAGGTATTCCATCTAGATGTGTCTTATGATCACGTGAGTAGTTCATTAACTATAAATAGCTTTACAACGTGCCTCTGCGAAATGTTCGTAGGATCTTCATTGGAGAAAAAGGTGATTGTGACCTTGAGGAAACCCATGACTTTGTCGAGAGACTGAACTTATATATGTAGGCTCTTAATCATCGTTGAGAGAAAAACGGTGCTGTTTATGCTTGTCTCAAGGCAAATGCCAGGTCTTTCGCGTGAAAAGGAAGGTGTGCTGAAGAAAACGAGGCGTCAACGAAAGAGCCGAAGAGCGATGTCTCGGGATAAACAACCGATGTTTCGAGTCAACGAACGACACCGTTATGTCGGAACACAACTGCGAATGTCTGAGGGGATAAAATGCTTGCTTCGATTGAAAGATCAAAGTTCTTCTCAGCGACCAATTTTCTCTTTCTCGAGAGTCGGATAAATTAAAAAGTGGATCGACGTCGATTCTCGAATCTGATTTCTAGAATCGCTGGAAGCCGTTGAGAACGGAGGTATGACTTCTTAAAAACAGTGTGTTCAAACGGCGAAGATTTGGTCGACGAGTTGCCTCAGGCCTGTTTCTTCTCGACAATCGTTGTCTGCATGAGAATTAAAAATAAGAGAGATGACCAATGGAAAATCGAAGACCTCGAAGGGTTTCTATCGGACGTGTCACCTCTATTCGGTTGATATACTCGTATAGGCTTTTCGCCAATTCTAGTCTAGCCAATGTGCGAGACCGCTATTCTTTGCAGGAATACTGTTCACCTCCGCACTGCCGTTCAGTCCGCAAAGTGCACCCTGATTGCGCAATCTTGCTGCGGCGCGGTTGCGAACATCCTCAGACAAGGATGTGGGATCACCCGGGCGCTTTTGGCCTTTGGTGCCCGGGTGATCTCACCGCCCGGGTGATCCCACATCCCTGTCTGAGGATACTCGCAACCGCGCCGCAGCACGATTTCGCAATTAGAAGCGCACTTTGCGGACTGAACGGCAGTGCGGAAGTGAAGAATACGTACGGTGTCCGCGGCATCATTGGCCAGGTATGATTCGGTCTTTAGACCCATCCCTTCCCTAGACCACGCTTTCCGAAATGACCATAAGTGCGCAGGGACAGTTGCTACCTTTTCAAAGACGTATAAACTGGAATCGTTCTTGTTTTGGAGATTTAAGATTTTGCATTTGGCGTTGTTGATACAGAAATTAACTGATCATAGCACTAATTAACCCTCGAGGGTAGACTGCGCCTTTAAAAGCAACGAACGCGTAAAAAAAACTCGTGTCTTATTTTCCAATTGTTTTTGCGTAGCTAGCCTAACCAAGAAGGAAAGGATGGCGGAGGGGCTAAACAGAACTCTAAATCTGTGGGGAAGGGGGAGGAACTCTGCTGAAACAATCCCCTAAAGCTCGGAAAAACTTTCGCGCTTTGAATTTCTTTGGCAGATCAATTTCCTTAATCTCTTCTTTGTTCCTGAGATGCTTCCAGGATACTAAGCTTTTCATGCCAGTTTTTTTAAGTGTTGGGATTGAGCTCGCGAGGAAAACCATTATAGCGTAGTTCGGAAAGAGCGAAATGTAGATTTCAAAAAGGTCGCAAGCTCGAAACGGTATGACGATCCCAGGAACAATCTTTTCTTCACCGAATATTTGTCTAATGGGTTATTTGGGGGTCCCGAACACGGATAAAAGGTTGGCTTTTGAGTTTTCAGCATGGTTTTCGCAGGTGAAGTCTGTCCGAATAAGACTGTCCGCGCACGTGGTCAGAGTGCGTGTCGAGCGGCCGTCGCGAAGGCATTTTCCTGACGAGCCTTTCCACGACTGTTATCAGCTGACTGGAGTATTGTTCACTATGCGTCTCATATTTCTGGTCAACGATCTAGAGGTCTTGAAAATGCTTTGGCTTCGGCTGCTTGACACACACGCCGACCACGTGGGCGGACAGACTCAATCGGGCGGACCTTTTGTATGGGGCCCTTTCTCTAACGTAGCCCACGTTCCAAAAACTGAAAACGGGTTCCATGAAGAAAGGGACATTTCTAGTGAGCTATCTGTTTTGACCAACGATCAGTCGCGAGCGTCGAATGTGGCGAAAAAGGATTGCTATAGAATTCCCCGAAACCATACCCGTTCATCACTCTGAATAATCCTTTGGACAACGTTTGGGTTGATGTAAGAATTGGTCTTCGGAACCCTCCTACCATTTCGAGTTTTAACCCTTTCTATCTAAGTCTGGGGAAGGGACACTAACACTTTCTACTACTAGTAGCGTAGACATCCTCGCGAGGTACTACTTTACTTCTCTTACTTCGCTCTTCAAATCGATTTTCCTTGTGAACGCTCAGAATAGATACTTCGCCTCTCTCATATAGTTTTTCTTCCTTGTGCTAGATGACCGACCGAAAGAACCCGCCTTCTCGCGCTGACGATGTCCCTGAAATATAAGCCCCATTGTCACAGATATATTCGAGTTTATTTACAAAAAGCTGCTGTAGGGCCTCTCAAAATCCCATTTCAGGTGAATTCATGGTCATCCTTTCTGCTTACTGACTTTGATGATTACCAGCCCAGTTATGTTTTTCCTCCTGGTTTTTCTGACCGTTAGTAAACTTTCTCTTAGTATCTTCACTTGTGCCGGTTTGCTAAGTCTTTTCAAACTTCCGTCTATGTATAAAGGTCACGAAATGATAGTTTTCGGATATTTCCCACTTCGTCCCTCACACGATATAGGAATGACGGGGTTGTCGATGGATGCTCAGCCGTCGCCAACACACGGCTGTTCACACGTGTTTATTCGTCTTCGCCTTGATGGCAACTTATGTCCATTATAAACATTATCCTCAATGACTTCATACGAATGCATAAAACTATACATCATGAAAATTCCATGAGCACAAGTTTATGGAGAAATGTAGAACCGAATGCAATATGTATCAAAGACAATGGAAAACCTAAAACCAATTCGCATAGGCCTAACAAAGAGAAATCTACTAATGGAAAGACATGGAGGGAGAAGGAAACTGAGTGGTCATTCGAAATACAAATACGGCGAGATCATAACATACCCGTATGAAATGCTAATGAAAAATCTAAGGGATTGAGCAGCTGATTAGAGGTAACACCGGACTGAAATTAATAGAGTTCCCGTTTTATTATTGTTGGGTCAAGATTGATTTGGGCACAGGTTGGACTTGGCCGTTCAGAGTTTCACATGAATCTTTTCAGTAATAATTTGACGCCGGATTCGTCCCCTCAGATGTTTCACTAAACTCTTACCGAATTGTAGTAAGCTTGGATTATCGCAAAAATCATGCGCTATAGTACTTTTTTTTGAAGTTGGCACAGGTTAAAGAAAGAGGAGAAATCTCCTCTACGTCCCCTCCGTGAACATCTGCCATCCCATCTTTGCGGTTGTCAGGCGATTATTAACTCTGCTTATCTTGAATTGCACAAAACACGGTCCGCCAATAGTCCTCTAATTGGCCCGCTAGTATCGTACTGTACGTCCACGACGCGTTCTCGGCAGACCCGGGTGTGCACCCGGTGTGCAGAGCAATCGATTCCTCGATGCCGTCACTCGGCCACCCACCCTGCCACCCGGGTCTGCCGAGAACGCGTCTTGGACATACACTACGGTACTACCGGGCCAATTAGAGGACTATTGGCGGACCGTGTTTTGTGCAATTCAAGATAAACAGAGTATAGATGATTTTCTCTGAGGGGTGATGGTTGCATACCTCATCATACTGTTCAGGTGAGAGTTCTTCTGTAGAAAATTTGGCCTAAATGAGTTTTTAGCTGGAAGTTTTTATTTAACGAAGTAGAAGTCCGTATTCCTAAATAAATAAACAAATTCCTTTAACATCATACCCGTTTTCCTGGGTTTTCCGCGCCTGTTTATCGATGGGCGAGACGAAAAAATCGATTTCGAGTTTTAATAATTTTATCGCGCGCTAGTCTTTTATTGGGAGAAACCGATTAAGCATGCAGTACTGCTCAAACATGGGTTTTGGCCAAAATGCATGCAGCGGCGCTTTTTCGCGTTTTCAGCTCATTTTTGGATAATTCGCTCCAAACTCAATTTTTTGAAAACTGAAAATAGATTTATCACATTGGTGGTGAGGGCTATTCAACGGTATACCCAATATCAGAGTTTAACTTCAAATAAGCGTTTTCGAAATAATTTTTTTGCGCTATACATTACGCATGTGCGCAACGCTATGTGTACCCTCTGGTTCGGAGTTAAATTTAGTGTGTGCGATTGCGGACTCGCGCTGTGGACACGCGACGCACCAGTTTCGTACGAGTTTCTGCGCCCGCCCTCACCAGCTGATCATGTGTTTTTTCTACATTTTTTCCATTTCTAACGTAATTTTTTCATAGGTTCTTGGTCTTTAAATGTTACGCTTGTTATATAACCGCTTGCTGAAGCTTCAATCTCAGGATAAGCGGGATTCTTCGGCGTCGGAATCGTCAAAAAAGAAAATTTGGGCAGGACCTGTATTCAGGAAAAAGGTTTTAAGAAAAGTAAAGCAACAAAAATACAAAACATAGAAGCAGTTCCGACAAAACAGAAGGATTGAAAACAAAAGAAACTCACATCAAGGTAATTTTTTTGAATATTCGATCAGCGCGAGTCCGCAATGACACACATTAGATTTAACCCCGGACCAGAGCAACCTGGATGACAATACCGAACGTTTTTGTTTGAATCCAAACCCTGACAACCATTACATTGTTGAATAGCTCTTTTCACCTGACTCATGAATAGTTTTTCAGATTTGAAAAAGTTGATTTGAATGACGCTACAAACGCTGAAATGCTTTTGCGCTAGTCTTCCGACAAAACGAAATCGAAATTGACCTGATTCCTCATCAAGCTTATTTATTTGGAGCAGGGATGTTCTTTTCCTAGGATTGGTGATCCCTTAACAACATTTTTTTCAGATTGATTCACTGATTTCACTCAGAACGGCCAAGGTCACCCGATACTTGTCCCTTATCAATGAGTGCACACTGTTGTTCTCGGGTCCAAATTCCGGTCTGCACTTGCGGCCAACGGCTGTTGCATTACGCAGCATGATGATAATCGTGCTAGGACCACTTGGTCTCGGCACGATTCACCTTTCTCTCAGCACGATTACCACCGTGTTGCGTGATGCAATGGCCGCAGTTGGCATTTGCGGACCGGAATTTGGAGCCGGGAACGACAGTACATACAATACCCGCGCTAAGTTTTGTAAAAACGGGGAGCATCTGGCAAACTTGGCAAAAAAGCGTCCGATGCATGTAACTCTGTTGAATGAAGCCTTTTTAGAATTCTGAAAACGCTATCATATTCACAGATCAAATTGCTATCTAATTATGTGACTTGTGTACCGAAGTACCCTAGAAGCGCTTTATTTTTGACGGAAATAGTTTTTGCAATCGTTTGCAAAAACGTCGCGCGCGGCGAATGCGGCGAAACTTTGAGCAGTATTTGTACAAGTAAAAGAAGAGCAATCTGTATGCTTTCGTTATAAGTAAGGTGCAGGTGGGAGAATCTCAAGGTTTGTTTAGGTTGAATTTTCGAAATCCCTCATTTATGAGTTCGGGGATTTCGCAACAAAACTCCGACTTTTCAGGTAGTTCTCAAGCATGTTTAATCAAGGATTTCGAAAATTCAACCTGAAGGAACCTTGAGATTCACTCTCCCGCACCTAATTTTTGAAGAAAACTTACCGATTGCTCTTCCATTACTTGTACAAATACTGCTCAAAGTTTCGCCACATTCGCCGCGCGCGACGTTTTTGCAAAACGATTGCAAAAAATGTTTCCTTAAAAAACAAAGCGATTCTGGGGCACTTCGGTACACAAGTCACATAATTAGATAGTAATTTGAGCTGTGAATATGATAGCGTTTTCAGAATTCGAAAAGTCTTCATTCAACAGAGTTACATGCATCGGACGCTTTTTTGCCAAGTTTGCCAGATGCTCCCCATTTTTACAAAACTTAGCGCGGGTATAGCACAACGGTTTGCTACATTTGGTTTTCCGGCTAGCGTTAACCGTTAGACTTGTTGATAACATCCCCGTTTAGACGTAATGTGAGCGAATTGGCAGTTGTGGCATTGGCGGTGGCAGCGGTGGTTCGTGCCAAGAGTCTCTTCGTGGAAGCGACTCCTTCCGGGCAGACTCGTCGTTCTGAAAGTACAGTTACTTTTACAATTACATCTTTGTAATGGTAAAAAGCCACCATGTGTGGGTAGTCCTTCATTTCTGGGTAGAAAGTTGCGGACTCCCTGAAAGGCAGTTTGTCGCGAAAACGTAGCAGACAAGGACAATGAGCCCAAAGAAATGCGCAAATAGCCGGCTGGATGAATGACACATACGCTTTCCCATTCACCGCGTTCAGAACTTTCGACCTTCTCGTCCAACATCGGTTTGCCACTCCGTCGAAGGAATATCAGCCATAGAGCCTCTGTTACCTGAAGAATAAATATGCACCTAAGTTGGAGTATAAATGAGTCGGTTGAGCATTATCTTCTAGCTATTTTTTTTCAATCAAAGATTCCACATTGAACTTCGCAAAATTTGGCGACGTGTTATAGATAGACTATTGGAAAAAAAATTGCTCCGCGAAAATTTAATTTTATCGATTTTTGGATGGATAATGTGGAAGGTAAAAAAAGCTTTCACTTATTGATCAATGAAAATGAATTTTTTGAGACATCTAATTATCTTCCTGATAAGTAAAAAATTCTCCTTCAATCCACCTATAATATGTCGTCGAAATATTTGAAACTCCTTTGCGAATGACGGCGATCTCAAAACTTGGCTCAAGGACACACCCGGCAGATAATTTTTTGGCGGATTGGCACCGATAAATTGGAAAGGAGGTGGAGAAAGGTTTCAGAGACAACGGAGAACACTTGATTAAACGATTCGTTTTAATAAAAGCTATTTTTATGAATAAATTTCGGCATTCTAAAACATAAGAACTAACTTTTTGACCAGAAGTTGAAGAGAAAGTGCTTGCGATTTCTTTTGAACTGCGCAGAGAATTTCAAAAAATTTGACGCTAAAGACCATTTATTTTCCGATCTATAAGGTATTGTTGTTGAATTTTCAGAACGAATTTAAACTGATTTCTGGGTCAATAAAGCGGGGCCTTCTTTAGACACTCCTCCTTATCAATCCGAAAAACGATAAAACCTGATTATAAAAAAAGAAAGTACACTTTCTTGTAGAGCAAATAACTTGCTTCCGACTGGTCTATGGAATGTCGCCGAAATTCGAGACAATCGATGCGCAAGCCCCTATTGAAAATGAGCAAGGATCCATTGTTTTGGCAGTGTTCACGATAAGGAACCGTATTATAGTTTTCGATGTTTTGGAGTAGGCAAGTCCACTAAGAAGATGTTAGTACGAAAAAGTCCCCACAGAACACTCAAACACCGAAGGGAAACTGTGCAAGGAAATCTTTGATAAAAATTTATTCATGCCCGTCTGTGTGTTACGGGAGACTGCAGACAAAGCTTCAAACTTGACGTCGCAAATGGTTTGGCCCACTTCAAAATTCTTAGGTTATTGACTTTGTTTTCTGTTGATTATACCGAAAACTTTAAAAATGAGACGGGTCAATGCTCGTGCTGGGATGTTAGAACCTTTCGCGATATAGAATATTCAGAAATTCAGTGCCTGATCCTGTGGTGAAGTGAACACAGGACAACTATTATATGACGTGGGCGGGGTGATTCAATGGGTTGGCTGGTCCACAAGGTTCTAACCCACTTTCTGGCCGTTTTTCGTCGTACTTCCGTTCTCGCACTCATAGAGGGACCCAAAGCTTATTTTTTTGCTAGAAAAAGGGCAGCTTTTCATCGTGAACACTGGCGTTAAGAATAAGTGCCTGCGCTTCCTTCGAAAAGTGGATTTCAAAAATTTTGGTGTCGTAAGTCGTTAGGAAGAGAATTCTTCGACCTAAAAATAGTGTTAATGAGAAAAAAAATTTGAATTGATTTTCGGGTCAAAAAAGCATCCTTTGTTTTTTTTTCGCTTTTTGTTTTTTTTTTCGATGAAATGTAATTTTCTGAGAGGAGCGAAGTACACCTGTAGAGCAAATACTGTCGTTCTCGGAGCCAAATTCCGGTTCGCAATTGCGGACTACGGCTGTTGCATCATGCGACACGTGATAATCGTGCCGGGAGAAAGGAAAATCGTGCCGGGACCAAGTGGTCCAACCACGACTATCACGTGTCGCACGATGCAGCAGCCGTAGTCCGCAATTGCGGACCGGAATTGAACTCCGAGAACGATACTAACTTCCAAATGATCAAATGATCTACGACATGTCGCCAAAACTTCCGAAATTCGAAATGTAATCTGTAATTTAAAAAAAAGCGCGAAGACCTATTCCTTAACCTAGTAGTTGGGCTACAGATATACAGTACCGAGCAGATTTTTTGCAAAGAAAGCGTTTTGCGGCGTTTTTTTGCGCTCACAAAGCGCCGCAACGCCATAACTAGCTTCAAAGTGGTCCAATTTCAATTCTAAAGTCATTTCTGGATTGCTTCCATTTAGTCCTATACGATAGTGTTCCAAAAGAATAGATTCAACCCCGAAAGTTCATCGAAATTTGCATATTTGCACCTCTAAACCCCTTATAATGAACTGATCAGACGGTCATGATAACAGAAATCTGTCATTTTTTGACCTGTGGTCGATGTGAATTTTAGAAGGAAATACACATTTTTCAACAAAATGCTAGAGTTAAAAGAGCTTTCAACACATACCATTACATTCGCCTTACTGAGAGGAACACGAAAACTATCTGAAAAAACTCATTTAGTCAACTTTGAAGCGAGTTATGGCGATGCGGCGCTTTGTGAACTCAAAAAACGCCGCAAAACGCCGTTTTTGCAAAAAATATGCTCGGTACTGTAGTTCACGATGATGCCATTCCTAGGTGTCTTGTTCATAACTGAGTTGGCGTAACAGCTCGGAGCTAGGAAATTACAAAAATCTTAATTTTTCTCTAGAACTTAGAATGCCTAGACAAAAAAGGGAAAAATTAGCCAGACTATAATTCAGTGTACAAAACCTGACAGCGGCTCTAATCGCGAACTGCTCGACTATCAACGAACCTTGGCACAGGTGAGATTGCCGGCGTGGCTGGCGATCATCTGTAGCAGAAAAACCCCGTCGGGCCGGAGGAACCGGTCCGTAAATCGCCCAATCTGGTCCGACTCCATGTCGAGGTGCTTCGCAACGAAGTTCTGTCGGCAGTGGCCGGACGCCAATGCGCACAGCCAGAACAGCAAATTCAACGCCGTGATCAATCCGAGAACCTAAGATGGGAAAGTCGAGGTCGTGAGGGTAATCATGAACAGTTAGGCTTCTATAAGGCACGAAAACTCACAGAGAGCCAAATCCACAGGAATATAAAGATTTTTTCTGTGAGCATGTTGACGACCAAAACACACTGAACGGTGTGTCGGTGGACATTTCCGAGTACCTGAAACGACCCATTACGTTTTGACGTTTAAAAACTCAGGGGAACAGAACAGAGGAAAAGGAAGCACTAGGCGGTACATGTTGGCCCTGATTTATTTATGATTTTTTCGAATAATTTGACTAAGGAGGATGACTCACCCGTATTTCAAAATCACAGAGTGTGACTCGTGGAAATTTTCCTGAGTCACGCCATTCGCGCCCCTGAAAAATAAAACTTTTCACCTCGTTTTGATGCTGAAAACATGAGCAAGTTGAGAAATGCGTGAGCGCACTGGCATACATATTGCTTATTTCGCTCATGTGGGTTTGGGCGGAGCAGGCAACGGAGCTGTCGGTCATGGCAAATCATAGCAGATATAAGGAGATTTCGAAATGATAAGCCTGATAAGCTTTGATTCGACTGGCTCAAAATGAGAGAGAAAGGCTATACATGTATCAACTTTTCATTAACGAATTACTTTTCCATATGGCTCTCATCAACTTCCACAAAAACGCAGTTCTTAGTTTTGTTCGATTGAGAGCGTTCTCTGATTTTTTCGAAACGAGATTAGGAGTCGAACTAATCGAACGTTGAAATTTTTCGAAACGGTTTTGGCTACTCGTAGAGATGTAAAAAATCATCTGAGACTAGCAAGTTGCTCTATGATGTCAGTCCGGACGTCCTTCCCTCATAATACATACACAGAAATTAGTCCAAATTCAGTCTAGCAATTAAACGAGGCGCGATTATAGTGTTGGTGTCGCGAACGCTGTGCGGCGTTCACGGCACCACGTCGATCGCGAACGGCGATTCACCGCCGCGGCCCTGTCCATTAACAAAACTTAATTTGGAGAAGGTCTATGTGTGGCGCGCCAAAAAATTTGGTGACTAACTATAGCCTCTTGAGAGATTATTGGAGAAGTTCGATTTGAATTTCATCATGTATACTTCCGCATTGAGACAGATTTTCAAGTGAAATTTTAAAATTCTTTTGAAATAGAGCTGGCGTCTTCAATTATGCAGTATGTGACCCGGAAAACCAAAATTCATTTTATTACTAACTTGACAAGAAATTCCCAATGCTTTAACCGCAAATTCGGCCTAAGTTAACAAGTTGCACCTAGTGTGTGATTTGCAGTGTAAATATTCATAACACGCGAAAGATTCTTCATGGGTTGCCTGATTTACCCTCACTACACGCGACAAATATCGACTCTCTTCCAGCTGGCTGACTTCAGTTAGCAGCAGTTCCTAGAAGTTTTCTTCAACCATGTCTAATGTTACCTCACCAGGAGCAGATCATAGAGAACGTGAGCTCCAAAAAGTGGATACTCGGCAGTCTCGAGGAACGAGTTCAGTAGCAGAAATTGCAGAATCACATTGCACAAATGGAGAGATTTGATGAACACGTACACAGTCGATACATATGCTCCATAGAACTTCCCTGAAATTTCACATAACACGCTTCAATTACCCAAGTCGAAGGCACTTTTGGGATAGAACCTCTCATGAGCTTTTCCGTCTGAATAGAGGGTGGAATTGCCCTGATCTCGACCTTTGCTTTTCACACGAAATTCATAATCTATTCTTACGCACCTACTCGGACCACCGCGAATATGTAGATGTTTTTCTTGCGAGCGCCATGCTCTCTTTGATACATCAAAGCGTCGTCTGAAAAACTATATACCTTAAAAGATACACGAAAAAAATCGTTAAACTGAAACAATCTCTGTACTACTAAATAGTTTTCCCCATAAGTTCCAAACGAGTGCGTCATCGAACAAAAAGCAAACCGAGCTCGGTAAAGACCGTTCACCGCGTAAAAAAGGTCTGCTGCAGGTCCTTTTTTAGTACCACATCTCTCCATAAAAACGCAATATCCCTAAGATCCCGAGTAATAATTTAAATAAACACCAGAGTAGCCAACAAACAGGTCGCCCATAATCTAGTAACCAAGGATTCCTCGCAACGGTGAATGTTCTGCCTGGTGAAAGCCAGCAAACTGATCCGCCTAACCTTCAGCGCGGAAACGAGTTTGGTGGAATAACTTATGTTGATTATTGTATGGGCCTTTTGCCAATCCTAGTCGGGCGACTTGGTCGATACGCAGGCTAACTATTCGCGCCTGGAATGAACTCTGAACGCCGCCTAAGGCCGTAGTTATACACCAGCGGAATAAAAACGTCCCGCGATCACATTGCCGCCGCTTGCCGCGTGAATCAGGGTCTTGTCTGCAATGTTGCGTCTTTGACGTCTTTGACGCAATATTGCGGACCAAAATTTCCCGGTCGTTCCAACTGTATTCTATTAAAATTTCACGCTTCTCTATCTTCTTTGTTGCAAAAAGTCACTCGAAATATATTACTCCCGTCTTGGCAGTGCTCGTTATGTCGTTCTGGTGGTATTTTAGCAAGTTTAGATATGAAAAATAATCAGCTGATGGAGATTGGCAAATTTTCAACTGAGTAGGTCCCGCAAGGATACAGTATACAGTGCCGCGGCGTGTATAACTGCTTGGTGCGGGCTTTCGGGGCGTTTTCCCGGGACAACTCTTCCTTTTGGCATGCCTCAGCACACTTAGGACGCACATAAGTGGCAGTTGGCTTGCTATTTCCGCAGCGTCCCGCTGGTGTATAACTACGGCCTAACGATCGCCGCATGACTTGCTGCATGTGGTTGAGCATTGTGCGTTCGTTAGACTAGAAAAAGCGAAAGACCCATAACTGTGGACCGTTTCGAACGAAATTCATACCAGCTGTACTACTTCTAATGTGGTTTTCAAATCTATGTTCGTGGACACTTCACAGAAGCGAGTTATAGGAATTTCCTCAATTGGGCGAAAAGGTAACCATCAAGAAATTGTCAGTGTGTTCAGAAGAATTGCTGCGGTTCTGGCTGAAAACTTATCTCTGGGAAACGTTCAGGCTTCTGAATACAATACTGAGGTCCATATGTCGAGCTCGAAAAACCTTGACAGAATTGGATAGGAGACTACCACTGAGGGGGATTTTCGGGACCAAATGCTTCTTTTTGATGATTTCCGAAACGCTGCGATATACGTATTTGTCTCAAAACTCCTTTGTAGAGGATATTCGGAGTGTTTAATATAAAATTTGAAGTTAGTTTATTTCGCTTTCGATAGATTACGGAATGTTGCAGTGAGCATACGGTGGTTGGTCAAAGTATTATATTCTGTTGAAAACATAAGGCTGCCGTCAGAGGTGGCCGATGAACTGAGTCCCACCAGGTCGATACGCACCGGAATTGTGACAGACGTGTGTAGAAAATTCAACCCACTGAGAGTCTGAGTGCGACCGTCTGCTGCCGACCGCAATCCACCCAGTCGATGCTGGTGCTTCACTCACGCAGACGGGGCAGGTCCAATGCAGCGAGGTCGGTTTTCCTGCCCACGACTCAGTTGGTTTTATTTTATAAAAGTTTTTCACAAAGTAGCCGAGCAATAACTTGGAACGCAGCAGGACTCGAACTTGAGCCGTACGTCTCCCGTGAGAGAACGTTACCATTAAACTAAGTCTACACGAAGTGGCCCTCATATTTTGAACCTAATTGTTTTTGCATCAGATGACGCAAAAAATAAAGTGCAAACAATTTGCTTTCCATGGGTATGAAGTGGGGGTGGTGAAATCCATGTAATGCTATGAATATGAGAGTAACCAGCATGCGAAATTCGATGCTATCCTCCCCCACTGAGCAGGAATGAGAGAATCAAAGAAAAACTATGAATGCCTGCATGCAACCCAGCCATTATGTGAACTTTTGGAAATCTCCGCCAGTTTGGACGAACTGGCTCCTGCTCGAAGCGCCATGGGAAATCTTGTGAATAGTAGGATAGCCAAACTGTGGTAGTTGATCGAAAGTTTTTTTCTATTGAAAAAAGCCAATGGAAACAAATAGAAATCATAAAGGATTCGTACCTATATGTCTAGCTAGAATGTCTATGGTTTTGTTTCGAATCAGTGGGTCCACATTCTGTTCTTGGCACGCCAATTGGAGCACCAAACCGGCATTTAGACCTGAAATTGGTAAAAAATTAATGTCCTGTCTTCACTTGCAGTCCAAACCATGTATCCATGAGACAAAATTAAAACGGACCACTTTGACTGGAAAGCATTCTCCAGACGGATGATGGAATGTGGAACATCAAAGCGGCCACGGCCAACACGAATGGTACCCATTGATAGTATCCGATCTGACGACGCTCTCGATCGTCCAATCGATGTGGAATCAGATCCTGAGCATTCATTTATTAGCACAGTCTTCCTCAGCCTTCGAAGTCTTCACGAGTTTTGCAACTCCTGAGTTCCCCTCAATGTAACTTCTGCTCACTACAATCTCCGCCGGCCAAACAAATGGGTGGCTAAGAATGGAGGCCTTCATCCCTGTGCAATTTGATTGAGGATTATACTTGGTCGAGGACTCTATCATGAAGCCAAGTTTCTTGAGAAATAACCCTGCTGTCACATAGTACACCATGGATGTAATAACCGAGTCATTTCTCGAAATCAGTGATTGCATAGTGCTTCAACCAGCTCCTCCTCTAGTGGTGCTTCTTACATACATAGGAACAACACGGGAATAAACTTGGTCTGCCGGTTCGGCATAGGTATAGTCGGGCATCCTTAGAAATAAGTATTTATTGAATGAGTCTTCAGATGCAGATTGGTGCACTCTTCACCCTTCGCATGTCACTTTCCCCATTCCAGAATCGTTGAGAACACTTTCGATTTATGCCAAATGCCTCAGTGTACTGGGATTTCAATCTGATGGTATTGGCTCTCCAACACTTTCTGCTTCGCTTGCCATGGGATTCTATTGTACACTCTCACCCTAACCTATTTTCACAAAAAAGGTGAGTCAGGTGACAGCTGTAGGATAAATACACCACTCAATGGGAAATGGGCAATTAAATAGTTCACTCGGCACAAGCACATAGAGACCCAGACTGCGGAAAGAATCAGAGACTTCAAGTCCGTCCGTCAGAGACTCTTCACCCCCACATGCGTTGTGCGTGTCAAGCATCTGTCACGAAAGCATTCTTCGTACTCGGAAATCGATTAGCAGGGATATTTGGCGGACGGTGAATAATATCCCAATCAGTTTTCTGCAGCCATGGCAAGGCTCATGCGAAATAACGCACACGCGACAGCCGCTCCACACGCGCGCTGACCGCGGGGGCGGACACTCTCACTCGGACGGACTTAAAACTTTCTCGGGTCTGAAGAATTATGTGAGATCCTACTGAAGAGGGCTCTTCGGCTCTGTAATAATTACTAGCGTTTGAGTTCTAACAAACACGATTGCAGTAAAGTTTTTAGCGTGTCATACAGGGTAAAGCCTGTTCAAATGGAACTGTCCGCCCATGCGGTTGGCGTGCGTATGGAGCTGCCATCGCGAAGGCATTGTTTCGCGCGGTCCTTCCAATGGCTGCTGATTAGGATATAGTTCATCATTGGTTAAACAATTCTGCTAATCGACTTCCAAGTCCGAAAAATATCTTCACGACAGCCGCTCCACACGCTCGCCGACTGCGTGGACGGACAGCTTTCTTCGGTCGGACTTTACAAAAGTAGTGCTACGTGTACTGCACATAAAACGATCAGTAAATAGCATTCCGATCTTTTTTGTTTGAATTTAAGCCCTTCCAAGTATTTTCATATTGAATAGCTCCCTCACCTACTTAGATTCCGAATAACTGTTAATATTTGAAAAAATGTTGATTCCGAAGAAAGTTATCAAAAAAGAACCCTGAAGAACCCTAACGACGAGAAAACGCGTCCCGCGCGGCTTTTACGAGCGGTCGCGTAGAATGGGTTAGAACTTGAAGATGATTAGAGAGGAGAAGAGAATGAAGACATGCTAGAAAGGAGTAATCAGGGACCTTAGCCAACGTATGAAATTGATTCATAGGGAGCAATGCAAAAACAAGTTTCCGAAAAATTGCTCTGTCAGGTCGAGTACATGCATATCGCATTCCGTTACAGAGGTTGACAAACATTCATACATTCCCATTTTTTCCTCGTGCATAGCGAACACTTTCGGTGATAATTATACGTTGTAATAGGGACATTAATCAGCTTCTCGCTCCCCTCCGGGCGGTGGCAGCCAGCGACGACACCTGCTCCATTTTTTCGTGTTTCGTTTCCCTAAACTTCAGGACACGGATTCGTCATATCGATTTTCCTCAGAGAGATGGCGAAATTCTGCTGATAGTTCAAGACGCCTTTGCAACAAAACTGAGCTGGAAATTCCTGAATGTCTAGGCATTCACGAACCTCCGACGTTAAAACAAGAGTAAAAACAACATTTTGTCTAATTGATCGCAAACGAACAAATAATTAAATAACCTTCACCTGGAATGGTATCCAGTACGTGTTCTGCACCCAGCAGTAGTTCTCTGTGTACTGCTCCATTGCCCGTGTGAATTGAGCCGGCACAAAACATTCTATAGGATGGCCAACTGAAATACAATTTGTTTATGACAAGCCTATTGGTAGGAATGAGGCCTTAATGACTTGAAATTTAGGATACATTGCTTAGACAGGAAAAACCTTTTTTCTGAGAAAGAGTTGTCAAACTCTACAAAGTTTGGTTTGAAATTGTCTGCTTAGGCCCCTGTCATATCCGATGTAGCTGGCCTAGTCGATAAGCGCCTACATCTTGCGAATGGGGTGTGAAAAATCCATCCGCTGTAGCCGGACTCAGCCGGCCACAGTACGCATGAGTGCCCCAAAATAATCAGTGGGCATGCAGCCGACACACTATGGGTGGCGCAGAGCGGCGCAGGCTCACTAGGGACGAGAGAGGACGGCTCAATTCGGCCTTCGCCCGACTAAGACGCGGACATGAGGTAGATGGTCACGAAAATTGGCGAGAGCACCTTTTTCAACCTCCAAATAAAATTTGAAAGACGCTTCAGTATTGACACACATGTCCGCACGGTAATATGTACGAAGTTTCTGAGCAATATCAATCAAGTTCAAGACTGTAATGACCGAACGAATCTGTTTAACTTTCAAAAAGTTCAGCGAAAGGATTTTTCTCTACATGATTGCCCGCTCCACTCCTTACACTGCATGCTCGATGTCAAACGAAGAAGGAAGGATATAAGTACGTTTCGATATAAGTAGTTTTTTTGCACACTTGGGCGGACCAAGTTCACACAGGCGCCCCTGTCATTAATTGAGGTGCATTGGAGCCGGATTGCCTCCTCCATGTGAGGTGAGGAAGAAACGATAGAGGAGCTTTAACCCCTTGACAAGTTTTTGCAGCTGACAAGCTTGCCAGCGGGGAAGCATGGATTTCATGCTTTAAGTATAAGCAATATGCAGGAGCAAATAGTCTTTATAAGCAATATGCCTTTAAAGGCAGCATGCACGCTCAAAAATGATATCAATTTTATGGAATGAATCGAAGGTCTGAAGCTGTTGATATTCAGAGATAACGAAAAAAATCTACTGAAATGAAGATATAACGGTTCGCTCTACATTGGCCCAGAAGTGGACGAGTTGTACCGCATTGGCTGAAATCGCGGAGCTAGCGACAAATTTGTTGGGATAACGACGCTAATGTACTCGTACGGCCCTTCCTGGAAAGCTTACGACGTTAGAAGCGTAAAAAATGAGCCAAAATGACCGTAATCGACCATTGAACATTTGTGTTGAGGGGAGGAGCCCGTATCGATGGGCGGTGAAAGAATGATTTTGTGACTCAATACGGCTCAAATACGGTCATTCTAACTCGTTTTCATTTCTTCCAACTTCGTTAAGGCTCCTCTAAGACCCATACGACCCCACTAATGTAGTTATCTCAACAACTTTCGCGAGCGTGTATCCTGCCTTTAAAAGAGGCGGATCCACCACCCCTGCACCAGGCTCCGGTACTCCAGCTACAACAGTCCCTTCTAATGGGGAGAGACCCGCTCTGCGCCTCTTACGGATAGGAGTGGCCCGCTTCCCACCCTTCACGACCGGTGTTTAGGCGCGGAGAATGGGTCTGTCTCTATTCGTAAGGCGGCGTTCAGAGTTCATTCGCGGTGCGACGCGATGTTATAATAAGCCTACGTATCGATCAAGCGACTTCGCGTCGCGTCGTCGTTGGGAGTTCACAGTGAAGAAACGCAATGCATTCGAAATGACAGGCACTTTGTCTTCGCGCGACGTCCATCGCGTCGCCTTGCAATGCAACGGATGTCGCGCGATGGTAAACACCATGCTGATTTTCCTCACTGTTTCAACATAAACACAACCTAATCTGACAAAGAAAGCGATAAAATGAGCATATATTGGATCATTTGCACTCAGACAAACACGAAAAAAGCTGTTGGTAATGTTAAAAAGAATGCCGTTGTTTGTTTACGAGAAATTGCGTAACCACGCAAGTGCGCGTAGTCGCCCAGCAATCGCGCAGCATTCCCACCTGAATACCTGAGCGACGCGATTTCCGCGTCGCACTGACATGCGCCATCGCATCGCCCCGCGAAAACTCTGAACAACGGCTAAGCCAACCTTTCATGGAGAGATTCACTTGGAAGTCAAAATTATCTCTCGAATACTTTGAAGTATCCTCAGGAGAGTGACTCTAGGCCACCTTCCAGGGTCGGCGTTGAAGTGCCGAGTGATCCCTAAATGAGGATATTCGCCGTATACATATGACTTCCGTATTGGATTTAGTCTGACGCATAGACCAGACGGCTGGCCGTGCTGTGCTGACGGCATCACTGGCCAACGGGGTTTCGCTGCGATCTACCGTCGCAGCCCCGTCCTTTGATCAGACTAAATTTATTACGTGAACTCAGTACCCATTATACGTATACGTGATTAAGACCATGACAAGTCTATTCACCCATAGTTGTGATTGCGCTGGCTGACAACCGGTGCACCGGTACATCGGTACATTACATAGCCGAAGGACAGCCAACGTTGGCTCTATTTTGTTGTTCACCGGCCGGCAAGTTCTATCCACATTGCAGTTTTAGCTTCGATATTGCTAAGTACTATTGAGAGTGCCAGATGTCGAAGTCGTTTCAAGTCACCGACGTTACAAAAATTCAAGACTTTGAGGCTGGCGTCGAAGGATCCAAAGCTCAACTGTGAAGCACGATTTCAGCCATGACTGCTGTCTATTAGAGGAAATCCTGAGGAACGAACTAATTTCTTTTAGATTTGCTGACTAGTAGGCACAACATTGTCATTACATTGAAGATGTTGCTCAAATATCGAGAACTTATTCTAGAGTGTCTTCAGTCTCGCGAGTATAATGTTTCAGTTCAAAAGACACAATGCTGTTCATAAGACTCCGGTAGAAGGAAAGAAAGGAAGTATTGGCACATACAGTAATATACGTACGAACTAGTCGTTCCACTTAGCTCCACCATCGCTCCGAAACCCTGTTTCACCTTCCAGGTTCTAAGGTTGTGCTCACAGGAACATGGTGTTATGTGTTACATACTATACATTGGATCCGAATCAAAAAATTTCGGATACTCGGATTTCGGATAACTCAAAAATCAGAGGTCTTAGATATCCGACTCAAATGGATAGAGTCAAAATAACAACATCGGATAATCCGAGTCATTCGGATAGAGAGGCTAAACGGATATTCGGATCTTGGATCAATCCGAAAACTACGTTTTTTCGGTGATTCGGACTTTGGATCATTCGGATTTTGACCTTTTTTCGGTGAGTCGGAATCCGAATATCCGAGTCGGATATCCGGTCGGATACAAGTGGGTATAATGCACTCTGATTTTCAGAAAAAAAAGGTTTTCTACCGTACCATGAAAGAAAAATTCATTGATAATCATCTTTATATCGAAATATTTGCAAACCAATTCTATTTTTGAAAATGTGTTCATCAATTTTGTAAACACCCGTGAATTCCTGTCTGAACCTGCCCGTTCGATCAATACACATGGTTTTTGGGAGACAACCGTACCATCAATGCGCCATACTCGCAAGAACGAGTCAAACGAAGAGGAACAATGCCTTATATGCGCAAAATCTACGCTGACGATGCGTAGAAATACGCCGGAAATTTCACACTGTGCGCCAATCGTATGTCTGTAGTGTCTCATGCAAACTGGGGCGTCGACAACAGGTTGATCCGCCCACCATGAGCTACCGCTGGCCAACGCGCCGATATTTGGTAGGGCCGCTAGTTATGGGCTTTTCGAGCTGTTGTACAGCTAGCGTTTTCGCGCTCTAAAAGGGAAGTATACGACGCATTTTAGGCTGAAATTTTTTCGATATTCGTTCGTTCGACATTTTTTTCGAAATTGTACAATTATACAGTAGAGGCTGGGCGACTCAGCCGCGACTCGTGTCAGTGTGCTGACCGCGACGCGTGTCGGTGTAAAGTAGTTTCTGAGCTAGGTGAAACAGTCCTGCAGGATGTGAACTGCTGCTAAATAGGCCGCTAAATACGACAAATCGAAATGTCAACAGCCTGACAACAAGGACAACGGGAGCAACGGGCAGGACTCCGGCTGACGATGTGCGCGATGTGAGTGTCAACAGGGAGCAGTCTGTCAACAACTCAAAGGGCTACAGTAGAACGAAATCCGCATGGCTACAGTAGAATGAAATATCGAGTCGTGACATCAGATACACTTTTTTGGGTAACAGCATATCAGCCGAATCTACCGATATCCGACTCATTATCCGATGCGAATCATGATATATTTCGGATATTCGGTATCCGAATCATTATCCGACTCACAGCACATTTCGGTGATTCAGATTTTGAATCAAACGGATTTTGGGATTTTTTCGGGGAATCGGATTTTGGATCACTCGGATTTTGACGTTTTTTCGGTGAATCGGATTTTGGATCACTCGGATTTTGACGTTTTTTCGGTGATTCAGATTCTGGATCATTCGGATTTTTAAGTTTTTTCGGTGAGTCGGATTTTGAGTCATGAAAATTTCGGTTCATTCGGATGGATATCCGGAAATGAATGAGTCGGATCCAATGTATATTACATACGGCTGCAGTACCCCGAAAATTTTCCATCAAAGTACGTCTCGTCCATCCCGACATGATTATGTTCTGTCTATGATGCACTTTGCAAGCAGGCTACGCGACAGCTGTCTGGAACTGGAGCAGGGTGTAGAGATTTCATGAAGTTTCGGATACCCCGTCCCCCTAGCTCTCACTTTTCATCGACCTCGTGGAATCGCAGTGGCGCGGTTGTTGTGTTACAACACAAAAAGCGAAAAGCGATGAGGAAAAATCGCGCGAACAACGCCATTCGTCCGCGACTCGATGTACCTATTATTTCTCTTTGAGTGCACCCTCACATCGATACGTTCACACTCAAAACAGGGTGGTGATGCTTGTGAACCCGACGAGAAATTGAAGTCAGTTAGCAAAAAACCCTCTGGTAACAATCGCCGCCATCCACAAATGCTTTCTGAGCGCTCCACACCCAATTCATAGCGGCAAGAAAAGGGTTTTGTGTGACTGGCGACATTCAAGGCCAGCGTCATTTGATTGGAAAACATGCACTTCCAGCGCTTTTTTCTCAACTCAAGCTGAATGGGAACACTTTGAGCCACATGTGACACCTGGGAGGGCAAACTCGGCCATTGTGCACTGAAGTGTGGAGCGCTCGTAACCCCCGTCATAGTTTGTCCTTAAATCGTCTGATTCCGTTGGGCCCCACTCGTTCGATAAACATTGACGGCACATTTATACCAAGTCTTGACCGTTTTGGGACCAGGGGTGTGCGGAAAAATTGGAAACGGAAAACAGAAAAAAGCATTGGCGAAAACAGATTTTTTCCAGAAATCATTAAAGAGTGCTATTGGAGATTTTTAGCGAGCTTTTTAGACATCCATGAGTGATATAAGATTTTTTTTTGAATATTTTCAAAAACTCAGCAGTCAGCCAGCTATCATTCGAAGTGCCTGAGTTTGCGGTCCTAAAAATATTGGGCCCCTAAACAGTTTTTGTCGTCTGAAAATAACGCTGGTTTAGGCCATACAGCACTTTCGAATAGAATGTGATGCAAACTTCGGAACCTGGTGAAATTCGGAACCTATTATGGCGCGAGGTCAAAATGTAGAAAAGCCTTGAAAATTACAATACCCGCGCTAAGTTTTGTAAAAACGGGGAGCATCTGGCAAACTTTGCAAAAAAACGTCCGATGCATGTAACTTTTTTTGATTGAAGACTTTTTTGAATTCTGAAAAGCTATCATATTCAGATATCAAATTGCTACCTAATTATGTGACTTGTGGGCCGAAGTTCATTAAAATCGCTCTGTTTTCGACGGAAATGATTTCTGCGATCATTTATCAAAAACGTCGCGCGCGGCGAAGTGCAACGAAACTTCGAGTAGTATTTGTACAAGTAATAGACTAGAGCAATCTGTATGCTTTCTTCATTAATTAGGTGCAGGTGAGAGAATCTCAGGGTTTGTGTTGGTTGAATTTTCGAAATTCATCATTAAAAACGCTCTAGAACTACCTGAAAAGTCGGAGTTTTGTTGCGAAAACCCGAGACTCTTAATTCAAAGACAGCATACACGCTCGTAGACGTGAATGAGATAACTACGGAAATAGAATGGTATGGCTCAGATTACAATGCTTACGCATTTCGAAGCATAAACGACCCACAATGCCGCCAGACGAGTGAGAAGTTGGCCCCGCCCTGTACTTTTCCTCTCCCTGTATTTGCCGTACTCCCTAGAACAGGGGTGCTGGGCCATTCCCACCGTCGGCGACGTTTGTGGGTGGTACAACAAGTAAACTACAAACATCGGCGACGGTGGGGCTGGCCCAGCACCCTTGCTCTGGAGTAAAAGAGCAAATACTGGGGGCGGGCAGATACGGGGGCGCGGCGAAATTTTTACTCGTTTAGCGGCATTGCGGGTCGTTTTTGATGCTTCAAAATGCGTAGGCGTTGTGTTTCGAGTCATACCATTCTATTTCCGCAGCGATCTCAACCACGTTAACGAGAGTGTCTGCTGCCTTTAAATATTTCGAAAATTCAACCAACACAAACCTTGAGATTCTCTCACCTGCACCTTATTTATGAAGGAAGCATACAGATTGCTCTTCTATTACTTGTAGAAATACTACCCAAAGTTTAGCCGCACTTCGCCGCGCGCGACGTTTTTGATAAACTATGTATTGCATAAACTATTTCCTTCAAAACCAGAGCGATATCAGGGAACTCCGGCCCACAAGTCACATGATGAGGTAGCAATTTGATCTTTGAATATGATATTCATGCAAAAGAGTTACATGCATAGAACGTTTTTTTTGCCAAGTTTGCCAGATGCTCCCCGTTTTTACAAAACTTTGCGTGGGTATTGTACTTCAGCGCGAGTTTCGAATCCACTCTCAAAGGCAGTAAACGCGCAATATACCGTATTTCCTGTAATTGAACACCCGGGTGTACTATTTTTCAACCTCCTCCAAAAAGGGGGGTTCAAATAGAGGGGGAGGCTCTAATTTTTAACCAAGAGTTCAAGAGTCAATAGGTGCGCGCAAAGTTTATTAGGCAAACCAAAGTGGGACAATAATGAATTACTCGACGAACACTAAGAAATCATCATCAATAAAGTCTTATCAAGATCGATCTCTTCGAAAATATCAACAAGCTTCCGGGTGTCGACATCTCGAGCAGCGCTCAGCAGTTCACGTCCGCTAGGAATAGGTCTCCAATGTCTTTTCAGCTGAAGGGGGCTTCTAATAGAGGGAGGTGTTCTATTTTTCAACCTACACCGAAAGGGGGGGGGGCTCAATTAGAGGGGGTGCTCAAATAGAGGGGAGTGATCAATAACAGGAAATAAGGTACCCTGTCTCTTTTAGAATATTTGATGTCTTTTCATGTCATGATATATGATCACAAGATATCACAAGGTAGCTGAGTTGAACGCAAAACCAAGTTGTCAGGCAGGGCTCGAACCTGCATTGCACGCTTTCTGGGCGGGATTGTTACCATTACACCACCGACAATCCGTTCTGTATTCCTCAGCTATTCACACATAAACTGTGCTGGTACAACAGCAATCACCCGATAACGGGTATGACCTGCTAAGCACAAATAGGCATTATATCCTGTTAGGCTGAGGCTTTGGACGATGTAAATTTGACGCTTTTAGAATATTTCATGTTTTTTTCAGTGTGAAGAGCAGTTCGAGCCTTGCCTAACAACTTTTGTGTTCAACTCCGCTAACTTAGGACACCGTTTCTTATTTTTTGATATTTTCGCGCGGGCAAGCTCGCAATGACGTAACACGTAGGCAAGAAATCCTAAAAACCCAAATTTTTTGTTGAAAGATTTCCCAACAGGCGTCACAATTCCCCTCCACGCCTGCATTGTGTGCTTGTTGTAGCAAAACTTGCAAAGTTGAGAACCTCTGTGCGCTTTCGACTTGTTGAAGGCATTGTTCACGACAAAAGTGGTTTTTCTGTTTTCCCGCCTATCTTGAAAACGGTCCCATGCTGATTTCAATGATGTCCCTGGAATCGTACAAGACCTCTGGAAAAGGAGTTACAGGCCCTCGAAATTCAGCAAGGGAAGCATTGTGGACGAATTGTCCGAAGCTTGTAACTCCTGTTTTTCGCAGCCGATGTGTGCGAGCTGACCTGAGTAAAGAGAGAAGTTGAGAATGAAGATAAGAACGGGGCTTTTGATCGGAGACCATCGCTCATCTAACCACGAATTCAGGGAAACTGCTATAGGACGTGGGCGGAGCGGCCCAATGGGTTGGCTGGCCCACGAGATTTTCACCCACTTACCGGCTGTTTTTCGTCGCACTTCCGTTCTTAAGCTTCTTAGAGGGACCCAAAGCTTACGTTTTAGCAAAAAAAAACGTGCAACTTTTTCATCGCGAACACTGCCTTTAAGTAAGTAAATTCCTTTTGTACTTCTTTCACCACATTTTCTTTAGAAATATGTACTATTATTGTTATGTTTATGTATGAATGTTTGAGCCCCTAGAAATAAGGATTTCTTAGCACAACGACAAGTACCCAGACACTTTAGTTCAACTTGTTTTTAACGTAAACACCAAAAATTAGTTCAGTTCAGTTCAACTCGATTGATCTTACTTGATTTCCACTTATAGTCGTCATGAGATGTTGAAAACAAGTCAACAGGTCAAAGATCTGCGCTTCGGTAGGGAAACCACGTTGATTTTCATTACAGAAAGTGGAAATCCACTTGAGCAAGCCAGAAAACACTGAAACAGTTTTGATTTTGACTTTGAAACAGAGTCAAGTTGATTCCTACAAAATCTCCATATCTACAGGTAACGTCAAGGTCATTCCACTAGGAAGCCACAGTTTGCAATTTGGAGCGGAATAATTTGATCGATTGCCAACTTCTCTTCGTTTTTTTTTCGCCTAGCAGCGTCGCGGCGCCCAACTTTAATCACACAGACCGTAAGGCCAATGCTATACTTTTGCGACACGCGGACCGCCTTCCGTCCTTCAAATCTGTCGCTGTCGCAGTGCGCTGCACAGCGACAGCGACAGTGGCAACGACATGCATTTGCAGCATGCCAGCCCTCCGCGACACGTCGCTGCGACGGACACGCGACAACTGCTACTACGACGTCTAGTGCCATTGCTCCGATGCTGGTCCCGCCACGATTTGTGCTAAATGTCGTGACTGTCGCTCATGGTAGCGACAATTTATACCATTGACCTAAGGCTGGGATCATACTTCCAGCGACGAAGGACGCGACGCAATGTTCACCATCGATATCGACCGAAAACCGATATGCCTGATATGCAATGTCGCTGTCGGTGGTCACGGGAAGTATGATCCCGGTCTAACATGATTCAAACCTTCCGACGATTTTGCCTATGCTGTATGCCTGCAATCAAGCGTCGTTTACCGTACGAGATGCTAACAGCAGCATATGCTGCGAACGCATGCTGGGTTTTGGCCCCTTCCTTCCAAGAAAATCAAAGTGGGGGGGGGGAGATAGATGTCGACAACGCAGGGATCAGCAGCAAACTAGCCGAAAGAGCTGTAGTTTGGCAGCAGCTGCTGCTGTTAGCTATAAATACAGCAAATGTGCTTGTCCGCGGGTTCTGTGTCGACATACAACCCAGCAAGTGCGTGAGTACGTAGATTGACGGAGTGATCAAACACTTGAGTCGAATTGCTGACCGCCCTCCCTCTCCTCCATGGCTCCTGAAAGTCTCGGGGGAGGTGAAGAGGGAGGAGGGTGATAATTTCGAAGTATTTTCTGATTGAAAATAGGGGAACAGATAAGCAAGCGCTCAAGCAAAAAAGGAAACTTCTAACCGGGAACACTGCTTTCAAGGTGCAGTCAAAATGTGTTCTCCTTCACAAATTGAGGTTATCTCGACGCCCCTTTGCCATTTCCTTTACTAGACAGGCTGTAGCTTTATACAAAGACAAAGAACAGTTCGAATACTGAGTGGTTTTCCGTGCCTTACGTGCCAGTACCCGGAAACCATATGCGGCAGGGATAATATAGAGATAATATATGCATAAAAATGAGAGAGGAAAAATTGAAGGAAAAAACTGAGAGGGAATTGAATTTTTGGATGATTCGGGAAAACCAGTTGTAACAGATTTATCTAAGGTGTGCGGTGCATGCGTGCAAAGAATGGTGGCAAAGAGAGCGATGCTCTAAACGCCTAAAAAGGACTGCACTCCGCGAGAAATTCACATATCAGTCGGTTTATGAGTTATTGCCAAGTTCTCTAGAGATTGGCTAGTTCAGCTGAAACACTGACAACGTTCTAAAATGCAGTTAAAGTGGCGCTTCCTCAGCGTCAATACAAATCTGATTTTTTTCTCATCATCGTACTCATAGAAAATAGTAATGCATAAAAAAGTTCAGGAAATAAATTGAATCGAACCGCGTCAGTTCTTGAGAATCTTAAAGTTCTAATTTGTGACCAAAAAACTGACGATTGTCCCTTTAATTAATCACCGCGTTGCCGGCAAATTTTCTATGTTGTGTGCTCTTCTCCTTTCGCTAATTGTAAGAACCCTTGCTCAACCCTAACTTCCTTCACTCGCGGTGACAACGAGGTATCGCTATGCTCTTCGAGTTTTGCATATGCTAATATAAGCTCAGTGAATTAAGCTATGTAACAAAGAAAAAAACATTCATGAGATTTGCTCAGTGTTCTATCAGGAAAACGAAAGCGACGCCAAACAACAATACAGCGTGGGTAAAAACTTATTTGTCAAGATGCCATGCGAATACGTGACATGAGACTCCGAAAAGAAGTAGATTACAATAACGCACACGGAACAGAATAAAAATAGCTGAAATATAACCACACAGCAGAAGAATCACATCGCTTGCTAGCTTTATAAGCAATCCACCAAGTTGAGTATTGAGCAAGAACGTTTAATAAATAAATTTTAAAATAAAAATAATGCCGGAAAACAGAAAGAAACATTGTCTCAAAAGGGATTATTGTATACTCACCATATTGTTTGGCCGAAACCAGCACAGCAAACATCAACACGAGTGTTGATGTGTAGAGGTAATGGAGTCGATCCACGAAATCGTCATCTAACCTGAAAAAAAAAATCATTCTTAGAACAGGGTTCATCAATGCCTACGTAGTCATTAGTTGGCACATGCTAGGCTGAGAGTTCTGTTTTGTTCTTGAACTTTGAAATTATTACGGACGCATCATTGGATATAGGTATATTGCTCTCACCCATTCTTGGCTTGAACCATATGAATCCTTTTCCGGCATGGAAAGTGCCCTCTTTCTTTTTGGTAGAGTTGAAACATTACACTCGACAAGTTTTTGCAGCCGGCGTTCGGATCGTAATATGGTCTCTCTATCAGGATTAGTCCAGTGAAAGGACATGGCACGACCATTGCGGCTGGCCGCGTGGCGTAGACGACGCCACCGGCCGAAGAGGTTTCGACCTCCCGCGGCTATCTACCTCCGCAGCCCCGTCCTCTCGCTAGACTGAATTCTACAAGCTGACTTTATCACGAACTGGTAAGAGAACAGTGTGATTGTGCTTCTATGTTCGTAGCTACGGAATTTTTCGAAACGCGCACTTAATAAAGGCTGGCTCGGTTCCATGTCTGCCACTAATCGGCTTTTTCTTCAATATCCGAATTCAGGACAGTGGTCGTAATGTATCCAAGCCGCGAAAAAGGCGGGTATGGAGTGAAGGGCCGTGATTGGCGGTAGCCGGCGTATCCTCCAATCATGGCTCCTTTCTTATCCTTTCCGCGGTTCGGAAGCATTACGACCACCACCCTTGGGTTGATGCATAGTTATTGCGGCTTTTTTGTAGAATTTTCTTTATCCATCAGAATTCTTTCGGAAAAATGTAATATGGCATTCGAAATCGCATTTCTTGCTCCATTTCATAACTCATTTTGTGCCTAAATGCGCGATAGTACTGAAAGCAAATCTTTGCAATCCCGCAAACAGTTCTTATCTGAACTCCAGCGTTGCAACGCTATGTTAACAAAAGGCTCTCAAGCACTCGGACGATAAATCCTCGAATTATTAGACAAATAAAAACCAAAAGATTCCTGCAGGCTCCTTGCAACCCATTGGCCCCAGTTATACTTCCGCTGTGAAACGACGAGACAACTGTCTCTATCGAATACGCCTATTCTGCTGAGGCACTCAAAAAGAAACTATTGTATGTGGCTGTGAGATTCCTCAGAATATTTCTGACGGATTTTCATTTTTTATCCTGCTTCGGCAGCAGATTTGTTCATTCTACACATAGTCACGCTTCCTTTTGGAGATTCAGTACGATCCGTGTTTTTTTTTAGTTATGACCACGCTTCATTCTTCACAAATCTAAAACAAGTCTTTTTGTTGTACAAAACCGCTCACGAGCTCTGTCAAAAAAGGAGTTAAACGGTCTTTTTCTCTGCCGGTTTGCCATAACTCGTTTCAAAATAGGCTTTCGAGGAAAATCTCTGACGATTGGGACGTTTTGACCACGGATCAAGCAGATTTATCACACCACTGCTCTATTTTGTCTGTTAAATTTTAGTAGATCCATTTATTTAGGACCCTTGGGGGTTATCTACTAGGAAGCGTTTTTGGTGCTGCCTATGTACCGTGCGCATCCGTAAGAAGCCAAGCCTAGGATTTGACGGCCGTAATTCTGAGAACAAGCTGAGCTTTTTCAGAATGCAGTTTGTGATGCTGGCAAAACTCCATTTCGAGTCTTTCACGTACAAGTGAGTGATTGGGCATTAAGTTGCACTTTTCACCGCAAGTGGCTCCAACAATGTATTCTCTTTCTTCAATTAAGTCTCTGCTCCAACTACACAGACTATTGAACCGATCCAGTGAAGGCTGTCTCAGATCAATCATAACTTTATGGTAAACAACGTCAGCCTCCAGTTTTCTCTTTACACAGCAAATTCTAGAGGAAAGGTAAGGGCGAGGTGTAACCTAGGGCCATCTGCAAAAAAGGGGCCATCTTTCCGAAACTAGTATGCAAGCTTCGAGTCAGCATCAGTGAGTTAGTATAGAAGCGGCTAATAACCCCTGATTATTCCATGTCTCACATCTCCAGGTGTGGCATCGTTTGAAGTCAGGACCATAGCGTCCTATGTATAATGCTTTGTATGCCACAAGGAGCGAAAATACGGAGGTAAGGAGATGCTATATTGTATGAGCTCCGGATGCTTGAATGATTAGATGCCTCCACGAGTCTTTGAGTTTTCACCGGAAATTGAAAGGTCGTGGGCTTCTACAACAACAATGGCAAGAAAACGATCAAAACAAGCCCAAAATAGCTCCAAATCGCCTTGAAGTTGAAACCTTCCGCGGATGAGAAAATTAAAGTCTCAAGGCATTCAATGTACCTAACTAATAAATACTGACCCTCTTCTGCCCCGCTTTGCCGCAGTCTGCTTTCTCTATGCGAATTGGTGAAGTTTTCAATTCCATATCTCGTGCAACCCGAAAAATCCACGACAGCGAAAAATTCCTTATGTAAATGGAAATAATGAGAACAGAAAAATGGAAAGTAATGGCCCATTGGAGCGTTAATGTCAAAAACTGCAACAAAAAAGCTAGCCATAAATGGTCCTAGACGGTTCCCAACCTTGAATGTGACGCCTACTTCCTCCTTGGCCGTTCCACTTTCGAGTTTCAAGGCCATATAGGGTCATTTGATGCTTGCCCTTAGCATTTTGTCGTCATGCTTGTCGTAAAGGACCTCGGAACTCTCGATTTACAGTGGAAATTCGAAGGCTATTTCTATCGTGATCACTGTTTTGAAGGAATTTTACATTACATGAAATAGTTCTTCCGAACGGGATAATCTGATAAGAACCGAAGTTTTCAGTCGGGTAATCGTACTTTCTATTCAATTAGTTCAAAATCTAACTACAATGGAAAAGTCGGCTGTTCGAAGAAGCGCAAAATCCTCGGCACAGCCGAGGGTCGCGGTACTCTCCCGGCACTGACGCGGCAGACTTTCAGAGTAGGACCGTAAAACATCACACTTTTGTCTCACCATCTCTATTTTACACAAGCAAGCTGCGTAGTGAAGAGTTATCCAAAGCGCTAAACAGCTATTGACGCCACGTCGCACAATTTCTGCACGTAGAATCGACTATTTTGAGTTCTAGAGAAGTGCATGGCGAGAGCTCGACCTCTCACATCTCAATAGTCAGAAGAGGTTGCGCCTCTTACTGAAGAGTTAGTTAGCAGTCTTATTGCCGCTGCAGAGATGACCATTTTTTTTCTGTGACACCCCGTTAATCGCTCATATTCTAACAACTCCTTCTTCTGCGAACAGCTGCACGGTAATCTATGGTGGCTGTATTATCTGAAGTCTGTGCTGACTAGGCGAAAAATTGAAGAATGCATCACGTAGTTTTCGGCGTACTGGAAAAATTGAGTCAAACTTTCCATCACCTCGTTCTACTGCAAACAGTTGTTTAGTCACCAATGGCGATCTTGTCATGTAACACTCCCTCTCAACGCAGCCGAAAGGTGGATGATGAGACACAGAGTTTATAAAAACTAGGTGAAGTCGTGTTCAAAGTGAACTACGGCCAAAATTTGTGCTCGAAGTTGGATTGTGGCTCAAGTACGATCGACGAAGTGCTCAGAACTTCAAAGTGAAAGTTTTGCAGTCTGCCGAATATGAATCTAAGTCCGCTTGTCGACTTTCGAAGATCGGTTCGTAGCCTCCGATTGCGAGAAGTTTACAGAGCAAAAACGACGTTTGATGCTTGCCTTGCGATCACCTCGCTGAAGGGCGGTAACCCAAAATCTCTCTCCGCTTGCAAAACGTGATGTTATTTGCAGTATATGCTGCTTACAATGAGGGGTTGCACGTCGGGGTCGAGATTGAGTCCAACCTCTCGTAATCCGCAGCAGCTGCTGACCCAGTAAGCGTTGGCAGCACATGCTGCTGTTAGCAGCACGTGCTGCTGTCAACGAGGAGTTCCGTCCGATGTCAGCCCTGAGATGCAATCCCTAATGTGCTCTCGCGCGACCCCGCCAGTGCTGGAGACCGACCTCCCCGTAGATCCTTCCTTACGTTTTTCATCGCGCTGTAAAATAAATTTATTGTAGATTCTACTGAAAATGCACGCTAACGCGAAACGCTAGGTGAAGTGGGAAGAAATGCAAAGCGCGGCCTAATTAATGAATAAAGAGAAAATGAAACGTGAAAATGCTCTCTATGGCTTCACGATAGTTTTCCGTTTCTTTTCCGCAACCGTTTACCGTCTTCCGGTCAGTTTCGGTTTATCCGCCTTCCGTTTCCAGATAAAATTTCTTTCCCGTATCGTTTTCCTTTCCCAGTAAATGCATTTTTCTGCATGCTAAACTCGAATTTCAGGTCTGTTCGTAGATTTTGGAAAAGTTAGGTTACGCCCGCTAATGGTATGTTGTCTTCCGTAACCTAGCGTAAGCTTCAGATTAGCGAAAAATGGATCGCGGTTTGATATTCTGGACACAGACTTGCCCACAGAATTGAAATGTTTTCAGCCAAATCATCATTTGGTTATTCCTTTTTTCTTCTAAGAGATAAAAAGAGGTCGCTGGGACGAGCTCCATCAAGATGGTCTGACTCGATCTCGAAACATTTCAGGGATCGTGGTCAGTCCTGCTGGATGGAAGTGGCCAGAAATCGCTCAGAATGGAAGAGTTGTGGTCCACGCAGAGAGGATTGCCAGCTGAATGGATCATCAAAGTATCAAAGTAAGTATAGTTCTATTTTGAAATTTTACCAGGAAATTATAAATAAATTCCGTATTCAAAAACTGTGACCTCAAAACCTAAGATTGAGTATATCTAAAGCAAGGACTGTGATGTCCCTTAACATTTCAAGTTTCTGAAGTTTCATGAAGTTTCGCCCAACCTAGGCCGAGATATGTATAAAAACATTTTCTGTTTTTAAAGCCATGTCAACAAATTTATGATTAGACTATATTTGTTTGCAACCAGCTGGGTTATCCAAAAAGGAAATAAATGGTAAGTACTTCTCGAGCCTGTAGCTTATTCACCCCGAAATTTCCGAAAACCCTACGGCTAAAAATCTACGCTTATTCACCCCAAAAATTCTACGACCCTTACTACTGTGCAGAAATGCCTTACTTCCGGATGAATTTTGAGTGAAAACTTATATTTTGCTTGAGGAATTCCACGACAACATTTCGAAATTTTATTTTGAGAAAACTGTATTACACCTTCAATTTTCCAGATAAACCTTATGACGAATTTTATCCAAACTTTCTATAAATTTTTGTTGCATTTTTCGAAATTACTGACGACTCATCAAAAGTGTTTACCACAAACATTTAAGATCCCTTCAAAAATTATATTTTCCCTCTCAAAGGCAGTGGTCGCGATGAAAAACGTTATTTAAAAAACTATAAAAATCAGCTCAGATAGAAAACAGCTGAAAAGTATGAAGGCAGCACGGTGAAAAACGTGCTAGGATTAGACTTTCTAGAGCCCTAAAAACGCCAGTTCGTGCACACGTGCACAGCGCCGACGAAAAAGATCGAAGTCTCATGCCGAGCAGTCAAAAATCATCGACATTTAGAGGAAGAAATAAATTCCAATTTACGTAGTGAGAACTGTTGAGCAATGAAAGCAAGCACTTCAGTCAACGTTTTTGACTAGATTAGTCCGAAAGATAATGTTTATTGATTGGAATTCAATTTCAAGCCAGCTGATGTTCTTGATATCAGAGATCATCGCTGCCGATGATGTGGAGTGGGCTCGTCCACCATCAATAGACAAGAAAGTTCAGGCTTCAAATTAGGGCCAAAACAGCGATTTTTTCGCGATTTTTCTCATAGGTCCTACTACTTTAAATCCAGAAAAGTGTTTAGAGAGGAAAAGAAGAGAAGCATATTTTATCGCGACCACTGCCTTTAAACTTTCAGGACCCCCCGTCGGCAAACTGCCCAGTACTGCTCGTCCATGCCCTGTCAGGGTTCAGAATTAGTCATGATCACCACGCCAACACACACTTATCAAGGCTAGGGTTCCGCGACATGTTACCCAAGGGTTAGCGCACTCTTGCTAACCCTGGGCTAAGATGTCGATGAATTCTAGCCAAGAACGAAACAATGGCTACACACAGCACCACATGCACATCACTCGATTACCTTGGTTCGAGAAATCGTAACGCTGTGGCGAGAAAATGCATCCCTATACGGTAACCCCCGACCATGGTTGACACGGCGGAAGGTGAATGTGCGAATTGGGGGCGGGGCGTCATGTTGGATATCTTTCGTCGGGGGAGGGGAAGAGTTGTCAGACGGAAAGAGGCAGAGCGCAGAGAGGCGGGGGTGTGACTGGGCGAGATGTCGGAGGACAGGTGGGCAGAGACGCAGAGCTGCAGTGGTGATGATGGCCAACCGGGTGGCAGCAAACGGCGAAGCTGCCGACGAAATTCAACCAGATGACGTCGAAAAGCAGCTGAAGGAAGATCTGGAATGGGCCGAAGTCGGATCAGAACTGCGACGAATCAAGAGGTAACTCGTACGCTCTACAGGACTGTTGTCCGTGTCTTTTCTCCGGGATTTTCACCTGACTCTTGAGAATTTCCACGATTCATCCGAGTCCTGTTTTTGAGTGAACGGATTGTTAGGAAAAGGCTTCTCGGAACTTGAAAATTAATGGATTTTTCGAGGAAATGTTGCTTGATTTTTTCAATGAATTCTCTTTTTTTAATATAAATAAAACCGCTCAAAAATGTTGAATAGATGTAATTTTCGATTTTCATGGGTCAAATATCGTGAAATGGATGAATAAATACAAAAATGTAACTTTGCTTCTATTCGAGTGTATATTCAATTTTTGCCTGATTATGAGAAAAATTATTCCAACTGTGGAATTCATTGGGGGTACGCAAAGATTGAACTACATATTTCTTTCGGCGAACAGAACCTTCGAGTACCTTATCGTACAACAACTTCTATAAATTGTACTTTTTTCATTATTCATATTTCCCAAAGACCGAAGGTCCAAAAAGGTGAATAATTTTGGTTTCTGAATGGTTTGAGATTCAAAAAGTAAAATATTTTAATTTTCAAATGTACCCATTTCTTCGGAAACTATTCGAGCTCCCAAGCGAATAATTTTTTCGAATGTTCGAAAACAAGAATGGTTCGAATTAATATTCGATTCGATTCCATGTCTTGACTGACTCCTCGGTTTGCTGAACGATCCATGGTTTTTACATTGATATCAAAAATGCTAGCTATAATGTTGGCTTATAATGTCATGAAGGTAAGAATCAAATATTATTCGAACAATATTCAATTTTTTTTCAAATATTTGAATAATAGATTTATTCGACAATTACAGTTTTCGTATTCTTCAAATTTCTCGATTCATTCGGGAAATCCAATTCTTCGTTTTTACGAAGGTTTTGTTCGTTCAAGAATGTGGAATATTCTTTTTTTTTTCGAATATGCGCCCAATTCAGGCCAAAGTATTAATTCAGTTGATCAGTCGCCAATATTTTTCTACTTAGTTTCTGTGATTTGTTTGAAAGTTTGGATAATGTTCTGAAGCGATTGAAAAAAAATCAAAAATTTTGATATGGCTTTTTGATTTTTCTTCATTCATTCAACAGTTTTGGTCATAGCATTCGAGAAAAAATTTATTGGAATTTTTCAAACGGCCTTTTTTTAAAAAACGTCAACACATTGGGGAATTCTTAAAAACGATCCCTTGAAAACAAGCGCTCATTTGGGAACTCGGAAACACTTCATTCGAGAGGTTATATTCAGTAAATGCATAGTTCCTTCTATTTCTTCAATTGTCACATGCCCCTGAATTTCTTTACAGCGTTTAAATGATTTCATTTTCATGTTACATGCATTTTTCTCGTTCTGTAGTGACACTATTCGTTCTTTCGTGACAGACCGTCTGAAAGAGATTGTCCACACACGCGGTCGGCGTGCGTGTCAAACGGCCCTCGCGAAGACATTTTTTGGAAGAGTCTACTCACGGCTGCAAACAGCTGAATCAGATATTATTCATTATTTGTGTAATATCCCTGCTAATCAATTCGCAAGTTCAAAAAATGTCTTGGCGAAGGCAGCTCGACACGCACGCAGACCGAGTAGGCGGACGGCCTCTTTCGGATGAACATTACAGACAAATTTGAAGAAGTTCATGCTCACTAATTTTATAGTAATGATTCTTAATTGTTATATTAGTGTATCGAGCCGTTCTTTTTGGAGCTTTACGGTAGTTCTTCTTCAGTTCCTGCCTGTAATTCAGCGTCCGATTCACAAGAAAAAAATTGAGTTTCAAATCAAGATAGTCAGGTCATCAAGCATAGAACTAATGAGGAAGAGAAACGATTGGTGAAAAGGTTCAACGAAAGCTACAATGTTCGAATGTAGCACGAGTTGACACTTTGCAAAAGCTATAGAAGGAGGCCCTACAAAATGTAAGTCATGTACGACAATGAGTTCAAAAGCAACACGAAAACTCATTGAATGGAAGACGGAAACTGTGAAAGTTCATCGACGGGAAGATATTATCCGTCTTCAATCGACGGGTAGACGGGAAGATAATTCGCGGATTTTCAGGTAGCGTTTGAGGATTATCTTCCACCTCTTATCAACGTGACGTTCGCCACGAACCTTCCCGCTTACCTGCCGGGTAGCCAGGAACCTACCTATCTACCCGCCGGGTAGTCAGGAACCTTCCTCTCTCCCCGCCGGGCAGACAGGAACCTTCCCGTCTACCCGCCGGGTAGCCAGGAACCTTCCCGTCTACCCGCCGGGTAGCCGGGTAGATGGATGGCGGAAAACTCGTCCGACAGCGGGAAGGTTTGAACCTTCCCGGGAAGCTTTCTGGAGTTTCATTAATACGGCCACAGATTTATGATTCTCCAAGTTCATATTTTTTTGGAAATTTCCCGTTCTAGTCCTTGTGGCCCAATTTTTCTTTTTTCCTGAGGGTTATTTATTGTCTATGAGCAATTAGTATTGCAAGTTTAGTGTTTTGATGGAATACGTAATGTAAATCTTCCTCGGTTTCCTATCAGTGGTGGTAAAATAACTCGATCATATTTCCGGCTTCCCAGGTTGTGTAGAATTTTGTTCACAGATTTTCCTCTGACCTCTGTTCTCTTGTTTTAATTGTGCTTGTTGCATTTTAACAGAGGCGATTTCCTTTCGCCAAAGAATATGAAACTGATTTTTTTGATATCTTGATCTTCCGCGGGTACCGTGCACGATTATTCTCGGTTCCAGCACCGTTATCTTTGAGCTGCATGCTGAATCAGCGGCTGTCTGCAACTGCGGATGTGAAATTTGTTCGGAATTGGAGAGTACATGTAGATATGCGGCATGTCTTTGTATAGATTGGGCTCTTTAGTGAACATAAATGTCGAAAGAGTCTCGATTAAACCCTCATTTTCAAGAAAAACCAGTTTTAATACCTTGTAATACGGATTTGAAGTTCGCGCCAAAATCGTTTTTGGAGTTTTTCTGCACGTGAGTGCCTGGTCACGGACATTTTTGAAGTTTTCTTGCAAGTAGAAATTGTACTGTCGTTCTCTGGGCCGACTATCTAGCATTTCTGGATCGATCATCTAGCACTTTTTCGCAGAATGTTGATGCAACCGTCAAACAACATGGAAAACAATTATGGTACTGTCGTTTTCTGGGTCAAATTCCGGTCCGCATATGCGGATTACGGCTATTGCATCATGCGACACAAGCTAATTGTGCTGGGATCACTTGGTCCCGTCACGATTCACCCTTCTCCCAGTACGATTATCTCGTGTTGCATGATGAAACAGCCGTAGTCCGCAATTGCGGACCGGAATTTGACCCAGAAAACGACAGTACCATAATTGTTTTCCATGTTGTTTGACGGTTGCATCAACATTCTGCGAATAAGTGCTAGATGATCGACCCAGAAGTGCTAGATAGTCGACTCCCTAGCAGTTTTCTGGAGGCTATATTTTTAGGAGGCTCATTTTTAGAGCCTCAGGTTTCTTGGGTGATGTCAACTAGCCCGAACCGTCTGATTGTACGCAGAAAAAAAAATTGAAAATAATTTCCGGCGCGCACGATGCCTTTATCTCTTTTGTTGTTCTATGTTGTTCCAGCAGTTTCCTCAATATCTTGTCTCTTTTTTCATTCCCGAAAGCGTTGTGATTTTGCATGATCGATCTGATTTTTTGAGGGCGCGTGTAGCACGGTGGCAAGAGGCGGCACTAGCACCTCTGGCATCCGAGTTCGATTCCCACACAGGATTAACTACCTACACACAAATCCCTTGGTTGTCAGTGAAATTGCTACCGAAGCTGTCTGGGAGATCAAGAACACTGACTTGAAAATCAGCTGACACCAGCAAGTCATTGTACTGACCCCATACACATTGAAGTCTGTGCAATTCGTAATAGAAGTCGGACATGTTTTCGCATTCAATTTATATTAACACGATTTTCACTATACTTTTCGAAAAAAAATGCATTCTCGCGGCGTTCTAATACGGCTTTGTTGAACAAAAAAAAATTCCTCCGGGAATCTCGAACTTCCGCAAATTTATCTGTTTGGAGGGAATTGTCGGATTTTCTTTTTTTTGACCAATCAGTCGTCGCATGCATTTGATTCTTGATATTCTCGAATATTACCATGCCCAGAATGATTTGAACTTCAGTTTTTCAAACAAACAGCAGGAACTATATTTCAAAATTCCCCTTTTTTCGCATTTCGGGTCGAATTATCGACCCCATTCCACTTCAAGTCTGTTCGAAAAAGAGTGCAGCTGATGTTCTGAAGGAATTTTCCACTTTTGCGGCCTGTTTTGGACGACTGCTATTTTTGGTGATATTTAGCCAGATGGCTTGTAATTTTTCGATTCGCATTTCCTCATCAACAGCTCTGAACGAACCATAAATTTTGAGTTATCGACGACAATCATAATTTCAAAAGTAAGCTGCTAGATAGGTGACAAAATTCCAGTACCTCAGTCGGGATTTTCACCATTTTTTTCGTACATGTCCAGCGAAAAGTATATAACTAGTAATCAATTTCTAGGCCAAACAGGCTTTGCATTGAGGTTGTTTATGTGCGGTTAGTGGCCAATAAATAACACATCACCGCTTTTCAGGGGGAAACTCGGAGCTCCCAGCCATGTGTCGCTGAAAGAAGGAAAATTTATAAACTATTACTCCAGCTGCTTTCTCAACCTGGTGCCGAATCCGCTGAAATCAGGTTAGTCATGCTTCTTTCAGTGACTTTTTTCGCCATTGTTTGAAAATATTCGTCATTCGACTTTCTCTCTCTCTCATTCTTGTTCCCTCCACTGGATAGATTTTCCTCCGAAATAGATCTTTCTCTCTGTCGAAAATGCGCTTCATCTACAAACATATATCAGCAGGTGTTAACACACAAATGTGTTTTGGAAAGCGCAACTCTCCGTTTCAATTGCTTTTTTTTGTGTCGTTCAGGACACTGTAAAATTGATGAAATTTTGGGGTTTTGACAGAATGAGCTGCTGCACGAAGCCTTCCATGTTTTATGACCTTTAAGAAGAAAGTTTTTCCAATGCATTTGTCTTATTTCCACGATTTAGGGGAAGAACAAAAAAGTTTTCCATGGCTCTGCGTGAACAAATACATAAAGTCGGAATGGATCCTAGCGATTTTCTGCGTTCCCCATTGAAGATTGGCCCAAAATCGGTGCACCTATATTATAGCATATGGCACCGAGTTTGGGCCAACCTTCATTAGGGAACGAAAAGTATCACTGCGATCCGTGCCGACTGTACATATCCTCTGTTTCGGAGGCAAACTTAGTTTGCTTCCGCCCGTGCTTGTGCGGAGCGATGTTAGAGTCAGCGAGAAAGTGTGGGGGAAAAGGACACAGCATACGCGCGCGCGCACGCATGCGATCAGTAAATTTTCCTCCGAAATAGATGATACGTATGATTCACGAGACATTTTTCGTCGGATACAGGAAGATCTCTCTCCGTACGCATTTACGCTCAGATACGCAGACCGCTCGGTCATACTCGGAGCCGGCCAGCAATTTCGGGTCGACTTCGCATATCATTGTATGCATAAATAATGATTATGTATGCTTGACCACTTGGTCCGCAGTTTTCCTGTCTCATCAACGGATTGTGCAAATTTTTTTGCAGTCCTTGCCCCATTCTTTATTAATTGTTAATTAATTCACTCAATGTATCGTCTGCTTTGGGGGTAAATGAATTTTCGCGCTCCTCTTTTTGAAACCTCAGAATGGTTGCGGAACACGGAGCCATGAAACATTTGTGCAGATACCGGAAACCATAATGCCTAGCTTGCTCGGATGAGTCCGGGTGGAGCAAGCAGTGGAGCGGTAGTTCATGGCAAAACATAGCAGTGATAAGGAATTTCTGACATGACAAGCCTGATAAACCTTACTTTGACCGGTTCACCATGAGGGAGAAAGGCTATACTTCATAGTTTTTATTTACGTAGCACTAATCTTTGGTTGTTTCTATGATAGAGCGAACAGGTTCAAAAGAGGCTGAATTGCGACACAAGGGATGGGGTTGGAATGTCGTAAGGTTTTTCTCCGGTTTGCGAGGTGAAAATATGGAACGAAGGACGTAGAAATGTTGGACTAAGAATGAGATCTCCTGCAGATATGTACGTACATAGTTCATGGGCAGAAACATTCCTCTCAGTATTTTCTTAATGAAAAAAAAGAGCCTTTATAATTTTGTGGTCACATTATGGTATATGTACGTACATACAGTCGGCACATCTAAGACTTGACGCTAATGAACTCATACGGCCTGTGCTAGAACGTTAAATCTATTGGAAGCTTTAAAAGGGAACCCAAATGACCGAATTTGAGCCATTTTGAGCGACCAAAGCGTTGAGGATCCGACCACTTCTTTGCCAGACATTTATTAAATGCAGTTATTTTGGCTTGTTTGTGATGCTTCCATCGGCGTAAGCATTCCACTACAATTAATGCGAGCCTATTGGCGTCGCTATCCTAACCACTTTTGCGAGCCTGTATGTTTACTTAAAAATTGGCACGGTTTTTCTGGAATTATTCCGGCTTTTGTTTTCCTTGACTCCATTGAATATTCATGAGAACATATGAACGGAAAGTATTGTGGGAGGGGGGGGGGGGGATTCCATTTGTACAAAATTGTGGCGCGGAAAGTTCAGACATTATCGAGTATGGGTTGATCGATGTGCGTAGATGACACCTACGTGCCCAGGGACCGGATTCATCAACGCGTGTCGTTGGGTAGGGGTAAAGGCGTCGGCACGTTTGATGACTACCCTGTGAAGGCGAAAGGTCTCCTACCCGAGCAGTGTCGTAGCTTCCCCAGACTATTAGTTGGGTTGGCCAAGTTCGCTGTCGGTTAGAGGGCTTCCGCTTTTGCTGGGTAATCATCAAGCGTGCCGACACCTTTACCCCTTCTTACCAAGCCCTGTTGCGTTGATGAATCCGGCCCCAGGTGTTTCCCCAACTGTCACCTTGTGCGAAGGTCCCTCTTTAGGACCGGATGCTTTTTGCTTTTTTTTCAATTCGAAATTTAATTTTACTCATTCTTAGTGTTGACATCGAGAGCATGTAGAGCGAAATATTCCTCTTTTTTTCCCACATTTGGACTTCTGCAACTTGAAATGAATAGAGAAGTATAGGTTAAAGGGAAAGAAAATTCATGCAAAAAAAGGTTCTTTATTGACAGGCTGTGATTGCCTATCATTGCTGGTGTCTTAGAAGTCTTGATTTCCTCTAAGGGAATACGTGTCTGAAAAGTACACTTACCTTTTGTTGGGGACATCTGTTGAGCAATCACCGGAATTGAGGGCTTCATAATCTTCATACTCAGTTTGCTTATGAGTGGCAATTAAACACCATCCTTAGTCACTCTGGGGGTTGTGGTCTGTCTTCAGTGTTTGCCTTGCCCGTTTCCGTCATTCTTCGCACACTATTATGCCACCACAATCGACCGACTTATTGAAAAACTCAAATAATACTTCCAGCATTCGGGCGGAATGGGTTTCGCTCTACAGATCAGGGTTCAGGGCCATGAAGAGTTTCAGTTTCACAGAAAATTGTTGTAAGAAAATGTTTTTCGGGGTGAAGCCTTCAAATATTTTTCCGATTCGGACAAGCTTACTGCCAAAGGGCTTAATGGGGACGGGGACGTTCGGGAAGTGGTATGCATACGGCCAGCGAAAACATGTCAACCATTTCTCTCGTAAACGCTGCTTCTGATTCCATGTGTGGCAAACAGTAAAATCGAACACAGTGTTGTTATGAGTCTGTCAAGCCAACAGTCTTGCTACCGCTGGATCCGTTGGAATCATATCTGCGCTCGATAACGGAAAACAGAATTGACTGAATGTGCTGCAGAGAGAAGAGAACTAAAAAATGATGGAAGGCTTGGGTTATAGGCCGGAAAAGAAACAGGATTGATTGTCAATCACTCGTGGAAAGTGAAATTTTGAAATAGAACGTGATTAGATGTAGACCAAAATTCCTCATGGGAAGTGATATCGCGCGGAGCGGGTGGACTGTGTACTTGTTTTTAGTGTGCCGGCAGTTCTGTCCAGAACCCAAAATCAGTCGAACCTCGAAGCAACGTTTGTGTATGCCGTTGACAGGCTTTCGAGAGAATTCATAACGCAAAACCACAGTCTGATCGCACAAATGTCAGTGTGCCTGCAACTAGTATATTGTTCAATATTCATTTTACCATTATTCGCATTACTCCTGGGAGAAAAAGGTAGCCGTTTTATTAGGTAGTTTGGCTCTAAAAGACCTCTAGCATTTAAAATCTAGCCCACCCTTTTTCAGTAGGATTTACTAAGGTTTCTTCTTTAGTTTCATTTGTTTTTTATTCTACATAGTTCCAGCTTTTTTTATAACGTGGGCTTGTTTCCGCGTCTCGAATAAATAAATGAATAAAGTAGGTGAAACAGTCTTCGAGTTTTCACTGGAAGACAAGCCCGCAGTGAATGTAAACTTTGGGGAATTCCTACAGAGCTTAAAATCCCGATTATCATCAGCAGCGGAGCGGTGGTCTTTGCTGGAATATAACTGGCAGTAAGGATGTTTCGATGAAGAAGCAACCGCTCACCGCTGGTGGTAATGGAAGTCGAGAGCTCACTAACCCCCCCCCCCCAGAGCATGCACGGTAACAAACTTAAAGTGAGTTGCCTTCGACAACAATTAATCCAAATAAACTAGTAAAAAATTGACTTCAGGAAGACAACCAATGCTCGAATAAGGTAAGCTGATGAAGATGATGAAATAGATAGAAGTCCTTTATTCATCGGTTGTTTTCGGAAAGTCGATCTTTAAAGGCATCGTACGCGCAGAAAACCGTATATTATTTTTTGATGTTTTTGTGTAGCATGGCCTCTCTAGTGAACCAAAATGTCGAAGGGGCCATGCAAAACCTTCATTTGTAAAAAGTCAATAGGAACACATTGTAAATACGAATTTGAATTTCGCGTCAAAATCCTTCTTGAGGTTTTTCTGCTTCTGGAGTCCTCGTCACTGTCATTTTCGGAGTTTTCTGCATGCAGAGTTCGGGCCGTAACTATTTTTCATGTTATCTTACGGTCGCACCAACATTCTAGGAAAAAGTGCTAGATGACTGGTGAGAATTGGTGGCGGATCTTCATCTTCGACGCCTTCCAACCTCATTGCCCAACGTTTTTGACGCGCCAAAGTTTACCAGTGTGGTCTACCGGGCTCAGTTATGAAATTGAGCCTGAAAATGAAAACTGATTTCCAGCGCGAACGATGTCTTTACATTGTTCACTTCAATCGATGGTCGTTGACGGGAATGGGTATATTGGACGAGCCGCATTCAAATTTAGAGTGCTTTTAGGCAATTTCTGGCTGGTTTTAGCCATTATTTTATCTTTTTTTTGTTGCCAAGAGTCCAAAACCGTTCGATATTTAAAGGCAGTGTTCACGATAAACTTCATCCTCGAATTTTCCATGACAAACGCTTCTCGTGGCTCTCAGAAGCAGAACAGCGTTGAAGAAACGGGACGAAAAACTACCCAGGAGCCGCAAAACGGCTTTGAAAAGTGGGCAAATTCCGCCGCCTTGGGAAAGTCCGGCCCCTTTCTGCCCCTCGACGTGAACAATGGAACACTTGAAATCGTGAGATGAGCGATGGCATCCGATCAAAAGCCCCATTCTTCCCTTCATTCTTAACTTGTCTCTTTACTCAAGTCAGTTCGCATACATCGGTAGCAAAAGACGGAAATTACAAGCCTCGGACAACTCGTCCACCATGCTTTCCCTGCTCAATCTTTGAGGGACCACAACTCCGTTCCCAGAAGGTCTTGTACGATTCCAGGGACACCATTGGAATCAGAATGGGACCGTTTTCAAGATAGGCAATAAAACAGAAAAAGGATTCTTATCGTGAACACTACCTTTAAAGAAATCTCGAAGACTGCTCTTATGGATACTCTTGCATTTAATGAGTGAATGATTTGTCTTCTACTCTGCGCTCTTTGATTATTCAACTTATTCAACTGATTGAATGAGTTTTTCTGTTTTTATTTTCGTGTTATTTCTAGTTTTGTAGTGCCTGTGACCGATATACTCGAGGTTCGATCGGGATATAATACGGACAATCTTCATCGAGCTGCCAAAAAGTATCAATTCCAGGAAGCTGCACCGGTATTATTTTGTGATCTTGTTTCGGCTCTTAATGGGTAACTGAACATTCCGACTTTTAGGAGCAGAATTGTTTCTCTGTGATTTTCAACCATGCTAAATTTTTACATAAGTCTGTGGATTTTGCTGCCAGCAACAAGGAGGTCCTGATAATTTGCATTTCTGGCTGGTCAGTTTTCCCCTTCACCACCCTCCACTCTTTTCAGGATCGTGATCGATGGGTATCAGTTTTATCACATCTCATAAGGAAAATCAAAGAGCAACGGGCTTATTTCAACGAAAAGGAGTGGATCGCCCAGAAATTCCGCGAGGCCGATACGAACAAAAATGGTATGTTTTTTTCTTCTTCTTCAGCATGTTTTTTTGTTCTTCCATTGTATTCAAGATTACGTCAAATTCATGCAGGAACACTGACCTTCAACGAAGTTTGGTCTCTGCTCAAAAAATTGAATCTTCAGCTGAGCGAAGACTATGCTAGAGCGATGTTTAGGGTTTGTTGATCATTATTTGTTTCTAGTGGGTAGAGAAGTCGGTGAAAAAGTTGTGACCTTACAGGAATCGGAGGAGAAATCGACGCGTGATGGAGTCTTGGATGAGAAAGAATTTCTCGGTTTCTTCGAGCGCCTCACTGATCGGCCGGAGCTCAATCATATCTTGAGGATGGCGAGCAATGACGGCGTCGAGGGAGTGACTGTGGCTGATTTGGAAAAGTTCCTCACTGAAGAACAAGGAGTGAGTGTGCGACCTTATTTACTGCTACTCTAGCTTCACCCTCTACATACATCGTAAACTCTCGAGTTTTTGAAATTGTTCTTCTTGCTTGATGAAGGGCGGAACTTTCTTAGAAAGCTAGCGTCTTTCACGTTTTAATTCACATTCTTTGGGCTCAGTTATATGTAAATAAGTCAGTGCACGCTGATTGCGAAAGCGTGCTGCGGCGCGGGTGCGAGTATCATTGGACAGGGATGTGGGATCACCCGGGCGATGGGGTCACACGGGCACCAAAGGCAGAATTCGCTCGGGTGACCCCACATCCCTGTCTGAGGACCCTCGCAACCGCGCCGCAGCACGCTTTCGCAATCAGCGTGCACTTTGCGGACTGAACGGCAATGCATAGTTGAACTGCATAATCGGGCTGCATTCAATTGACGCGGCGAAGCGCATTTGCGTCCCTGATCATGTATTTGACGGAGGTTTGCGTATCCTTACTTTAATTTTGTTAGGAAAACAAACTGCTCACTTTCCATCTTCTCTTCAACCCCTACCTCTTTACTTTCGATGCCAAAATTGTTTACGACTTTACATTTCATGTCAAAATTACGGCCTGGAGTACTGTGCTTCTCTGGGCCAAATTCCGGTCCGCATTTGCGTCTCTACACGCCTTGCGGCCGCTCGCTTCCTAGTCGGAAGAGTTTTTAGCGCCACAGCCGCGATCTGTTGATTCTAGGTGGGTTTTGAAAACTGGAAATTAAACAGAATTGGAAAAAACTGTATAAAAAAGCCACGTCGTGTCGGCTTTGGCGCTGGAAACTCGATTAATTCGAGCGCGTGCGGCCGCAAAGCGTGTAAAGACGCAATTGCGGACCGGAATTTGGCCCGGAGAAGCACAGTAGATGAGGTAAGTTTGAAATTTCCTGTTTTCATAACATTGAGATTGAGACATCGAGAAAGCACAATTTCAAGATTTTTGTGTGCAGCAAATGATTCTCACCCCGCGAGAGCTCAATGCTTGCATTTACGACTAAGAAAAAGGCTAAATATGGCATGGAGTAGCTCTGAAATAACTAAAGGTCGATTGTAATGAGCGATTTCTTCGGCGAAAAAATCTTTTGTATTATAACGCCATAACGCCGCACTCGAAAGCAGATAGTCTTCGAAAAAGTTTCTGTGGAGAAAAATGATTTCAAAAGCAAAAAAAAACTAAATTTTCACAATCCTTCTTTAAACAATGACCAGAACCTCTGAAGAACTTTTAGCGATGGATAAGAGAAACGAAAATTGAGAATGTATATGAAATGACAGCAAAAAAGCATATGATGTGGGTGCGGATCAGGGATGAGCGGAACAAAAATATGAAATTTCGGAAATCGGTTTTCGGGTTTCGGAACTAAAACTTTTTTATCGGGTTTCGGAAATCGGGCGCGAAGCGCCTGAAAATGCGCGGAAATGCGGGTTTCGGAACGCGAAACGCGGAAAAACTCAGAAAATATCTGATATTTTCTTCCTCCCTGATGACCCGATAGTTTCGCATTCCGCAGCGTTTTTTGCGGTTTTCGGAATGCGGAACGCGGAATGCCAAAAATGCGCGAAACTGCGGGTTTCGGAACGCGGAACGCGAAACTCCGCTCATCCCTGGTGCGGATCCAAGCGGCCGTCGCGCCGCCTGCTCTCCCCAGTCGGCGTGGCAGCACCCAGGCGACGGCCGTGTGCGGTGCCGTTGAAAGATTTTGAACAGAAAAACTCTAAACGCCCCGCGTGATCTTTCAAACGGCGAAAACGGGACAACTTTTCTCTCGGTGTGTAGTAGCCCCTGTCCCCCTTTGGCCGAACAGCCATCATCTCACCATCCAACCGCCATCGTGCCGGGATAAACCTCTCAGTCATATAGAGTTTGCCGGACTCATTCGGCACCAATAGACAATTCACCCGCTGATGAAATGGTCGCATGAAGTTCATTTGGGCAGCTTTGTGTTAGAGTACCCCGATTCTACAGTTTGATACAATCGAGAACTAGGGGAGGACAGGTCAAAATATCGTTTTCAATGCCTAAAACCAATTAGAGGAGGCACATGTTTAGATGCAGGGCAGATTTAATCTAGGTATTTGAAGCTGAAGTATACCGCCTTACCAAATGTGCTCACATACGGTTCGTTCAAACGTATGGCTGGTACGAAGGTATTGAGTTTTTAGATATGTATTAGGGTCATTTTGCACAATTATTGTAGCGTTTTATCACACGCTTGTCTTATACAGCGTAATAAATAAAATGAAAAGAGATCATATATAAACTGACGCCACCGTAGTGGGTTATGCGCTCGAGCCTCACCGGCTGCGTGCGGTCGTGCCACGTGCTTATTTGTGCTAGATAGCCTGCGATAGGATAAACAGTCAGAAGTTGAAGAATACTAGGAATAGTCGCAGAATGCTTCCGAGATAAGATATTCATCCTATCGCAGGCTATCTAGCAGAGGGGAGCACGCGGCGACACCGCACGCAGCCGGTGAGGCTCGAACGCGTAGCCTACCACGGCGGGTCAGAGTTTACCACTGTCCTCGTTGGAGCGAATTTCCGGTCGGTAGTTGCAGACGGTCGCTGTGGCTGCACGCAAGATAATTGCTCGGGATCCTCGGGGCCCTAGCACTAGTGGTGTGCGACCCAACAAGATTATCTCCGAGTTGCGCGCTGCTCCGCAACTATGGACCGGACCATCGTTGCGATGAATACAGTACTCTAGGGTAGGAAATCTGCTGTCGCTCGCCGTTACGAGTAATGCACGCGATCAGCCCGTCTAGCTCGGCGCTGCCGATTATCTGACCTAAACTGCAAAAGTTGATTCCCGATACTCGATGTGACCTACGAGTTCCATCGGCCTGCGATCAGCTCTTTATTTATGAATGCGAATTGCTCATCATGCACCCACGATCAACTCTGGGAGTCTTGGAAGGTTACTTGAAGAAATTGGACATTTCCAACAAAACGCAACGTAATAGATCCAATTTTTGAGGTAAAATTTGAAATTGATCTTTCTAGCTGCGCTACGCTTCTCTGAACGGAGTTATAAACGTTTTTAGCGCATGACTCACAGGCGAATCACAGCTCGATATTTATGGATCCCTAGAGCATCCTGTGGTATACTGATCTCAATCTTGCACCGGAAGTCGTCCTACAGTGTGATTCTTTTCGGAAATATGTTGCGATGATGGACGAAAGGGCGCGCTCACATGGGGCATTTTGGTGCTGTAGGCAACGCGGCCATTTGGGAGTGTTTGCTGTTAATGGAGTAGTGAGATAACGAGTACGAATCTTTCTTTTTGCAGGCTTACAAAAGACTCATGTTCATCATTCAATGTGTTGATGAGCAACAAATTTGTCGTGGGAGAGCTTTTTATTGTGAAATGACGTTTATCTGTAATAGAGTATATCAAACGAATAAAAATTTTCGAAAATTCGAATAAACGAGTAATTCGAAAAACTGACTCTTTCGAATATTCGAATAAACGAATTATTCGAAAAATTGACTTTTCCAAATATTCGAATTATTCGATTATTCGTCTATTCGGCCAAAAATTCGTTCTCCGAATATTCGTGGACATACTCTAATGGGTAGTGGCAGCTTCATGCCCGCAGTTACTTGCTTAAAATGAAAGACCTAGTCCTGCATCAAGTTTATACGGACTGATCACAGCGCCGTGCCTTACTCTGACAGTCACCTAAGCTAGTTGTTGATGTTTTAAACGACGTAAGCGATCTATTACATGCCGTAGGAGTTTATTTGCTCCGTTATTTCAACTACTTTGGATCAGCTTTGCTATATCAACTGACCGTGTGTGTTTCCAGGTAACGCGTCCGCTTTATTTACACGCAACTTTTATCAATCGTTTTTTTTTTGCGTCAATTTTCAATACAACCACCTCCAAACTTACGAATTATGTCGTAAAATTTATATCATTTCGAGTGTGTTGCGGCCTTCAAAAGCTTTAATCAGATTGATCTGTTCTAGCAGAATCCTTCAGCTTCGATTTCTGTGCTTGTTTTCTAGAGTTGCGTAGTTGACTAGGTTTCACACCATAAATTAATCTGGAAACCTGATGGGATCCGATTCCATGGCTTACTGTTTTTCAATTTGTCCCCCTTGTTTCGTGATTTCCAAACATATGTCCGTATAGAAGTCGATAGAAAATATTGGGTGGAGAGGGCACATACTGCTTATTTCATGGCTTTTGTTTGAGCTGTGAATCACTTCTTCATAATTATTTGCTGTGTGAATCAAAATTGGTGTCTCACCTACAGCTAGTATGTATGTATGAGGGTAAAAATTTTCATTCAAAAATCGTGAACTCATTTTTTCTCCTATGACGTGCTGGATGCTAAGTAGGCCAATACTTCTTAGCAGGGCCATCAATCGCCATGGCATTACAAAAAGGACCGGTTTTATGATGGCGGCATCTCCCATTGACGCCTTCGACATGCGCTGCAATTATGAAACGTTACTTAAACTTTAACCTGTACGAAGGGGTCTTCTAGAGAACTTATCTTGTGTTTCTTTTGAGTTGGAACAACTAATTATTGTAGTTTCTGGAGGCCTTGATGAATCAAGTAGTGCAGAGTGCAGGTCGTGTTGGGAAGATTTTGTGACTTTTGTGCCCTCTTCCCAATCCAATTATGTAATGCCAAAGGTGCGACATGCAGGGAAATGCTTAGGTATTCAACTACATAAATTGCAATCTATTAGCACACAGGTAATTTTTAGGAATTTATGCAAATATAATTTCCGAGGCTTAGAGTGCGGTTGCACTATATAATTTCTCGCCGAAGTATTGCGAGGCTGAAGCGAGAGCGACTTTTCTTGCAGGGGTCTTCTTGAGGGTCATCCTTGCTATCGAAACCCCTTCGAGCTGGAGTCATATTAGATGTTTACATGGGATTCCGCTGATTGAAAATCGTTTATTTCAACTCTATTCCGGGGAAACGCGTTTACCCCTTTAGGCATTTTTGAATGCAGATTTCTTCGCGCCAGCGCAGATTTGGTTGGATAGTAGTGACTTGGTATGGCCTTTTTCCATCAAAGGTCTCTCATAGCCAGAAGTAGTATACCTATTGCAGTGTTTCAGGGAGCACCAAAATTGTATCAGTTTTCGACTGCCCATTTCGAATCATTCGTCTTTCCAAGCTGCATACGCATGTCTCCATGGTTTCTAAAACGAAAAAAAACGTTCTCATTCTCAAGCTTCCACGGAGTTGGGTTTCTCACCGGACTCTTATAGTGAATTTTAAAATCCAGAAAAATCTGAGGAGATACATTTTTATGCAGTTTAGTTTCCGAAGAATTTTCTGTCTCGGATTTCAGAAAAGTGTGTGAGAATGGATGTGTGAAAAGATGTAAGAGGAGATATAGATATGCATATATCCTTCACACAGTCCTTTTTCAATGAATAATGGAAGAGAGATTCTGCTCAAATGCGGGTCACAAAAGTGCTAGGGTTTTTCAGCGCCTTCAATTTCTGAACCTTAAAGGCATCGTACGCGCAGGAAACCGTATATTATTTTTTCATGTTTTTGTGTAGCTCGAACTCTCTAGTGAACGAAAATGTCGAAGGCGCCCATGACAAACTTCCATTTGTCAAGAGAATTCATTCGGAACACATTGTAAATACGAATTAGAATTTCGCGCAAAAATCGTTTTTGAGGTTTTTCTGCATTTGGGGGCCTCGTCAATGTTTTTTTTCGAAGTTTTTCTACATGTGGAGTTTGTGTCGTAACTGTTTTTGATTTTGTTTGCCAGTCGGATCTACATTCTATGAAACAGTGCTAGATGACTGGTGAGAACTGGTGGCGGATCCTCATCTTCAACCTCATAACCCTAGGTTTTTGAAGCGCCAAAACTCACCGGTGTGGTCTACCGGGCTCATTCATGGAATTGAGCCCAAAAAAATGGAAATTGATTTCCAGCGCGAACGATGACTTTAAAACTTATTCAGCTCTGAAACTGCTCGCCTTCTTGGAGGTTTTCGGGAGACTCTCGAATTTGTGATCGAAACCTACTAGACGTATTCCAAAGACGCACAGAGCTTGGTTCGAGTTCCTTCTTCTTCTTCGTGAAAGAAGTCATTCTCCGAAACAAAACAACCGAGCAAGGTCGTGGCCCTTTGACAGTACTTCAACTTTTTTCGCATAGCATGCTATCCGCTTTTGCTCTGCTGTTTTTCGGTCAGTCCTCTAACAAGGGAACTTCTTCTGGGGGCAGGGGCCATTTTTGAATGTAGAATGCGAATCTTCCCTCCTCAACCGCCTGGAGTCACCCTGAAAAAACTTATAGGTGTTTTTTACGTTTCGAAGCAAAGTGAGGCAATTGCTGCTAAAGTGCATCAGAAAAAATGCTGGGATTTTGCTCAAAACTTGAATTTAGGGGTAATTGAGGGTGCTCAACACGAATCTTGAGTTCTTTCGTCGATGTTCTCAAGTGTAAAGCAGACTCTACGGAGATTAAGGTGTCGTTTAGCCAAAAAAAACTATTCTAATATTTCGAAAATCGACGAATTAAATAGCTTCAGATTCGTGCTCATCACCCCAGATAAGCCCTGCAGAGAAGTTTCGAGGCAACTCTGAAGCTTTGAGCAAACCACCGTAGACGCATTATAACCTACCGTTGCATATGGGAAAACGACAAACTGTCCACAGATTCGTGATGAGCTTTCCAAAATCTTTCTAAGAAAAAAATTGAGCCGAACTCATCGTAGCGTTTCAGAAATCTACAGAAATTTAGTTTTTTCCTCTTAATTTTCCCCCGATGGAAGGCTTGAGCAAAATATGTTGAAGACTTTCGAAAATCGACAATCTCCTCATCTTCTTTTGGAGGTGAAGAAAAGCACCCGTTTCGGATTTTCGCAAGTTTCTACCCATTCGCGACATTGATAGAATATATTTATTCAGTCACTATAAGATAAAGTTTTGGTTTGAATGAAGAGAGTTGATTCAAAGCTGCATTCTCCGCTGCGAAGGGGTCAATAAACGTTGACTGCAACCTACCAGACGATAGACTAAACAGGCATACAGAAAACAAAACAAGGTTGACTGCAACTTCCAATCCGACGAGGACTAGACCTGCTTTGTATAACCCTTACCATTATTTCTGCTCGATATGGCGCACTGAAAAATGCTCATAAATTATTGAGTTGTTTCATAGCTCTTCAAACTGCAGACATTGAAGAAAGACAGTACTTTTTTTGCAACAAGTGTCAAAAGCAGTATTTGTGATGGAAACAGTCTTCGAATCGTTGCAGTAAAGCAGTAGCTTGGGATCTTGGCAACAACAGCTTTGAAAAAGGACCGCTAAAAACGAAGCCGATGTGGCCTTTAACGGCCCCGGACTTGAGGAGAGTGGGCGCGGGATGCTTATACCCTACAACAAAACAATGAGTGGTTGTTGTTTGCTCTCCCAATGCCTAAATGAATCCGTTTATTTTTCAGTTCCGAAATGTTGATGCGAAAAAGGCAGAAACGATTCTGGAAACATTCGAACAAGCCCTGCAAGAGAAAGCGCAGCAGAAGCTGATGGGTATCATTGGTAGGTTATTTGGGTTGGCCGCATTCCTCTCATTAAGAAGAAGGGCTTCATATCATCAGGTCTGCGACGTCTCCTGCAGTCACGATGGGGAAACATCCTCCAGGAAGGCCATGAGGGCATTTGGCAGGACATGGATCATCCACTTCCGCATTACTACTGCAATTCCAGTCACAACACCTACCTAGCCGGACTGCAGTTGAAGGGTGAAGCGACCATAGAGGGCTATATCTATGCGCTAAAGAAGGGAGCTCGTCTGCTGGAACGTTGGTTTTTCAGTTAATCGAATGAGTTCATCTGTTCATACATTTTAACAAATTACAGTTGATCTCTTTGACGGCGATCATGGAGAGCCTGTCATCACTCACAAGCGAACCCTCATCGAACCGATCACATTGAGAAATGCTTTGGAAGCCATCAAGGTAAAAAGCCTCATTAAGGCTTGTTTTATCCTTGCCCTGAGGTTTCAGAAAACCATGTTTAGGATCTTGCAGGTACCGAGAATCATTAATCCATATTCAAATTTTTCTAAATGCCTCAGGGGATTCCAGAAGCGCCAAAAAAGGTAACTTTTATGGCTGCGGACATTGAAACAATTTGAGCCCAAAATTTGTCCAAAGGGGCTGTTTGCGGCGCTGAACGCGAATATGAGATCCACTTTTAGTGTTCTTTCCGTAAAATTACGGTAGGTTGATATAGCGAAATGGCATTCCACGTAAGTAACCTGCTGCGGTCTTTCGAAAAACTGAAAACGAACCTCATATTCGTGTTTGTCGCCCCGAATGACCTTCGTGGACAAACTTTGGACTGGAAATGTTCCAATTTCTGAAAGCCATTGGGCTCTCTTTTTACCGTTTTCGAAATCACGTGAGGCATCGAGGAAATTTCGAATAAGGGTTATCGATACACAGGAACTACATATACTTACAAAATCTAAACAAGGTTTAATTAAGCCTTGATGCAAGGGTAGAACAAACCCTAGTCAGTATTCTATATCTGGATAGGGGCTCTCTACACACCGAAGGAGGAGTTGGCTTGCCCTCTGCGGCTCTAATTCCATTCGGGAACACTCATGTTGAATTGAGTAGCGTGACCTGTCGAACTGCAGAAACGGGACAACTCCTCCCTCTGTATGTAGAGAGCCCCTATCCCGACTATAGCCGCTCCAGCCTCTGTCCGAATGAGAACGTCCGCCTATGCGGTCGGCGTGCGTGTCGAGCGGTCGTCGCGAAGATACTTTTCAGACCTGTCAATCGATTATCGCGATTCAAAGGCGCATACTTAATAATATCCCAGCCAGCTGTCTGCAGTCGTGGAAAGGCACGTTAGAAAAGTACCTCCGATGCGGCCGCTCGACACGGTCGCCGACCGCATGGGCCGACAGTCCCATTCGGACAAACTTCTCCTCACTTAGTCGTAATAACCCGTTCGAAAAAGACCATCATAAGCCGTGTGTTTACGCGATTGCATGAAAACTGATTTGCCCCTATTCTTAATCTTCACAGCTTCCGCTGATTTTTTCAGATCCGAGCATTGAGAACTAATTCGACTACTCCTGAAGTCCTTATTTAGACCTCCCTGTAGAGGGTTCCCTATGTCGACTACCCAAGCTCCAACTTGCCCAAAAATCTGTTATCGTTCTCACTACCGCTGATATTTGCAGCGTTGTGCCTTCGAATCCAGTCCTTACCCTGTTATTCTTACCCTTGAGAATCATGTCGGTCTCGTTCAACAACGGGTCATGGTGGATGTATTCCAAGAAGTATGATCTTTTGAGTAGTTTATTTTTCATTTCTACAATTGATGCTAGCTCAGATTTTAGGTTCTCGGCAATCTTCTATATACTTCGCCTCCAAACTCAGCAAAAGTCGACATGCCGAGTCCGAATGCCCTCAAAAACAAAATCTTGTTGAGGGGCAAAAAGATCGGAGGAACGGTAGAAGCAGACGATGACGATGATGATGATGTGCCGGCTAAAAAGAAGGCAAGAACTCAATTTCACATCCGTGTCGAGTGATCACGAATGTGCCTTCATTTTATTGATCGAGTACACAAAATGAGTGGCTCCTAGAAGCAGTTCGGCTAGTATACGCAACGCGCTCGACGGAAAGCCGCGGTGTCCACGTGGTTGCTGGGGCGCCGCGCGCTCCGCATTTAATCAGCCGAAGTGGTCCTAGGCGTCTCCCATTCTGTGTATTCGATCAACAAGCTTACACCGTCTTTTTCGTTTTTGTACAATACCGCCGCTATCCAAGGGAAAAAAATGGGCGAAATGGGCAAAGTGGGCAACTAAAGCGGCTTTCGACCTAAACTCGCCTCAAAGTGTTCCGTTTTCAATTTCGAAAACGCCGAGATGTACAGCATGTCGTGGTCTAGTCAATCGTGTGGAAATATTTCGCGGAATTCTGGAGCAACATCATTTTCCAAGGCGAAATACATTTTCATTTTGACCATGCTGGAGATCGCGTGCGGTTGTTTTTGATCGAATGGGCTCGTTATCTTGTGATAACATTATCAAATTCATAACTAACTCCATCTTAAAAGACCGTTTTGATAGGTAAATTCCAATTTTGTCGCATATAGTAAGATAGATTGTCAGACGGTGAACATTTTGGTCCTTTCGAAATTGAAAACCGAGCACTTTGAGGCGTGTTGTGGTCGAAAGACGCTTTAGTTGCCCACTTTGCCCATTTCGCCCATTTTTTTCCTTGGATAGCGGCGGTATTGTAGGTCCATATTTATCTTGCAAGTTCTCATTCAAGTATAATTTTCGGGACGTTTTTTGCTAATACCGAATTTGCAGGCGTTTTGCTCTACAAAAAAAGCAGAAACTAGCTGAGTGCGTGGAAGATTTCCGTGGGATTACATGTTCGAAGTTTTTCTCACTATTCTCGTGCACTTAGCAGCTGCTCATGAAATCGAATGTGCCATGGGGACCGGAGTAGCTGCCTCTTTGAAGGCAACGTTTGTGATGGGGAAGGTCGTCTGTTTCGATGGAGAAAGCTAGAAGTTCAATGGTGCATAAGTCACTTGAAGAGGGAAAATCCAAAAAAACCAGCAGTGTCCTGAATGCCCGGTCTCCGAACTTCCAAAATTCGAGATTCCCACCCTTCTTATCTGGAAACTCCGCCCCGCCCAGCAGCTAATCCTGTTCGCCCCCCGAGAGGAAATGGTCCTAATTTACCTTTGCACCAATTGTTTCGGTATTTTTTGCCCTTATTATTGAATCAGTTCCTTGGCATGCTCTAACCGCATTAAGAACCCCGACGGCTGCTTTCATCGTCAACTCAAAAATCGTTGCCAACTTTCCTCTGGTTCCGAGCCAAATTCACTCTATTTCCTCGCGCGCTTGTGCGGAGCGATGGTAGAGACAGCGAGAAAGTGTGGGGAGAAGGAGACGCAGCGTACGCGCGCGATGAACGGAAATAAATATCACTCGGAAACAGAGGATACATACTGCTTTGCCATTTTTAATGTACTTATGGAATGTAGTACTCTCTCAAACACTTCAGTTGCGAAGAAACGGCGAAGAACGTACTACGCATTTCTTTAATGAAATAACGTCGGCATGCATCCGGAAGAGAATTTGCGTTCACTGTTGAAGATTGGCGCAAACTCCGTGCCATATGCTATAACATATGTATGTAGGTGCACCGGGTTTGCGCCAACCTCCAATGGGGAACGCAAAGTCTCTTCAGGATCCATGCCGATGTTAGCTTTCTGGCCTGGACTAGTTGTCCGGTAAGATGAACGAGATATTGGTGGTTGGGACCTGTGAATGATTGGGTCAGTTGAAGACTTCAGTTGAGTGAATATATCATGCAAACCATTTTTGTTAGGGCTCATAGGGAAGAATGGAGAAACAGAGATTTGAAAGTTTTGAAGCATGGGTTCAATAAGATTTCATCCTCAACAAACAGCTCCACTGAGAGAAGTGGGCGGAGCGAGGGTACAGTATTTCGTGAACTTTCGTTTTCCCCAATGTCTTCATTCCAACTCTAACCGGAGACAAAGTAATCGTGAAATTGAAAATTATCGTTAACGCTGAGTTTAAAATGATGACGTCATCATTTTTCTGAAGATGTACTAAGATTCAGCGAGCAATCACGACTATGGGTAGATAGCAAATTAGGCAACGGTATGAATATTCTAATTCTCTAACAAATTCTGTTTAAGGGTGCTCCAGTCCACGTTCCACTTGACCCAAGTTTCTCGGAGTTGATCTCGATTCCTTCCGTTAAGCTGTCACATAATATCCACGCAGATGTGAAAACTCGTGAGTCCATGGTGATGCACCCGCTTTTTTTGATTCCGTTGCCATGAAAACTTCTTTCTCTGCATAGCCGATGTTTCAGATCCGAAAGATGGCTCGCCTTCACTCTCTGAGAATAAAATAGCTTCTATCTTCGCAGGAGGCAGTCCTATTTTTTCGTATACTGCGGAACGGTTCGTGAAGAGTTATCCGAAGGTATATTTTGATGTCCACAGCAAAAATTGTGGTGCTGTGAGCAAGCCAAATGATTGAAAATGTGCAGGGATTACGACAAGATTCGTCGAATATGCATCCGATGATTTCATGGATCTGTGGTGTTCAAAGTGTGGCCATGAATATGCAGACCGCAGGAGAAGTAGGATGCCTTTGGCTATCCATTTTCTTCTCCGAAAATAGTAAATTAATGGATTATTCAGGAGCTGGACCTCAATGCGGGCCTTTTTCGATCGAATGGTAACTGTGGATATGTATTGAAACCTGAAATGCTTCTCCAGGGCATTGGTATGTGTGAATTGTATTTGAGAAATGACAAACTATATCACAGTTCATTTCCCACATCTATCAAGCTGCTAAAGAAGTCTGGCAGCAACTATAGGTCAGCAAGTTTTTCTCATGCGTTTTTGATAACTCGCTTCAAACTCAACTTCGAGTACCACTGGATAGCTTTCAATGCCAGGATCACGAATATCACCGAGTTTCGCTCAAAGTTGACTTTGAAGCTAGTTATACAACAAAGACGCAGAAACCCTACCTCGCTCGCACCAACTCCTACTAGCGGTAGTGTACTCGTTCGAAACCCCATTTCTTCCTCTATCGAATGACGTTTTTCACTACTCGGAAAACTCGGCTTACCCCGAATTTGCCATCAAGATGTTTTGGTTTTGGGCACCGGGAACTTTTGATTGACACCCGTTCTCTTATTTCTATCCATCAGAGCCTTTTGAAATTGTAGAATATTCGATCTCTGGGAACAAAGGTGTAGTACCGAAACGGGTTAGTGGAATAGCACAAAACTCCATATTTAGGTCATGTGGACCGCGTCTTAACTCATGATATTTGTGTTGTCAATTATCGGGCACTTCTTAAAAATTAGGTTTTTACATTATTTGGTTTTTGAAAAAAGCGATATCTAATTAGAGGCAGGGTGCGCGATAAATACCATTTTTGAGCTCCCTACATGAAAATGTAGGTCTCGCATTAACAAAAGTGAAAATATGTGAAAATTTGCAGGGAAACGCACAAAAACAAACCCGGACGGCCAAACACTGGTGCCGGCCGGCCTCTCAATGTTCGCGATTTTCATGAATACTTACTTACCCGTCTTTTATTAAGCTCCTAAAGTAGCCAGTACTCTGTAAAAGTGTTTAGAAATTACTTGAGAAGCAAAAGAAAAGATGGCAAAACAGTCTGTTGCAGAAATCTCGATAATTGGGGGCGGGAGGCACCAAGCAATAACTTGTGACTGAGCGTTTTCTCTTCAGTTTTTCCTTACATATTTTCGCTCTTGTGGTGGCCAGATCCACTATTCCATGGAGATAGCACAATAAACGATTTTATCGAGAACCCTGCTTTTAAAGAAAATTATAATGGGGTAAGGCATGTCTCATGCTACTTAATTGAGGAGTTCTTATCCAATAGTCCTTGAGTAATTGAGATACCTTGATACCTTGATACCTTGATGGTCCATCTTCATCGGCGGTCTTCTCGATGTGGACCACATTCGCTCCAGTTTTCCCTAGAAAGAGCAACAGTCATCCAGTATGGTAAGCCTTTTTGTTTGAATGACTTGTTGAAATCGTCCGCCCAACGCATCGCAGGTCGTCCTAGAGTCCTTTTGACTTCGCGAGGATACCAGTGTGTGATCCTGGTACTCCATCTATCGTCGACTCTTCGCAGCACATGTCCTGCCCATCTGTGCTTCGCAGACTCAATATGGGATACTGCGTCTCGTATGCCAGACTGCTTCCGGAGTTCGCAGCTGCTCAGCCCTTCTTGCCATTGTCTTCGACGATTTGTTCTCAATAGGCACCTTTCCAATGCTCTGTGTGTTGTTCTCAGGGCAACAAAATTCCCCTTGGTGTGGGCCCACGTCTCGGTACCATAGCACAATGCAGCTAGTACCGTAGAGTCATTGAGATATGATAAAAAAAAGTGTCATTTTCTTAAACCTTCCCAAGTGAACGCGCCCAATTGAAAAAAATTATTCTGTGAATTCATTTCGGTATTATAATCTATTCCTCATATAGTATGTATTTAACTCAGGCAGCTTCGATGGATAGAAAGAAAAGAGGAGGTACAAGCAAAGATTCCTATTGCCTACAATCTCCTGTACGTTTTGATGTTTAATTTGAAGCTACATAGTTGGGTTTTTTAGTAACCAAAAGGCCATTAGATAGAGGAAGAGCTGAGCTTTCGAATAACCATAGGCGGGCGAGGAGAATTCGCTGACCTAGATTTGGTGCAAGGCTCATTCCTATGAGCGTAGTATATAACTCTCTTTTCAGACCCACGAAGTGTGTTTAAGCCGAAGGTGAAGCTGGGAATTGCCATAATCAGTGCTCAATATCTGCCCAAATCTGCTCCGGGCAAGGACATTGTGGATCCATATGTTAGTGTTCAGATATTTGGAGCTCCACGGGACGAGCTAAAGTGGAAAACGACTGTTGTGCAGGACAATGGTGAGCTTCTAACATTCCAATTTGTCCTGTCCTTTCAACTGATGTTTGCAGGGTTCAATCCCGTGTGGAATCAATCTTTCGATAAACTTCTCTTCTGCCCTGAAATCGCCATTCTACGGTTCACTGTGAAGGACTTTGACTCCACCACGTCCAATGACTTTATTGGGGAGTTCTCTTTGCCTGTATCCAGTATAAGAAGAGGTGACCTAATCTATTTTTTTGGTTAATGGACTTCTCTCATAATGTTTGCATTCCAGGCTATTCACAGATCCGCCTGAACACCGGCTTCCAGCATGTTCCAGATGATTCAGCTTCACTTTTTGTCAGAATTGCCTTAGACCCTGTATAAAATGTACGTAAACCTGCAAATATCCTTTCCGAACATTTCACACTCAAATTCGTGTTATCAAATTGACTCAATAATCATGCTTTGTTTGCATTACTTGGCTTAGTTTCACTTTGCACATCTTGTTTGATGCGTTTAGGATATTCAGGCTTTTATTGGTTGCCGTTTCATATGCACGAGTACTTTGTCAAATGATAGCGGGAATGAGAACATATTATATATGAATTTTTAATAAACATTTTTCACAAGTTACATAGTCCTTTGGGTCAATCGCATCAGCGGAGTCAGACGGCGAGAGTGGTTTGTGTCCGCGGATGGTTTTACCCTTGATCTGATAATGAAGTTCAAGGTGATTTCGACCCAATGGAGTTCCGTAGTATCACACCTCGTGTCTCAGATTATGAAATTATGTACGAAGAAATATGCTTTGTCGTACTTCAGAATACATTTTTATTATAGTGTGCCTTTGAGTGGAGTCCATTTGAATTTGTAACAGGATTATAATTTGCCACCGGCCCAAAATTCTCACGGAAGTGTACTTTTTCTTACCAGGGTTTTCCATGAGTAGGCCCCAATATCGTGTTATCTCTATCACCGGAGGCTGTTTCCCTAATTCCTAGTGTGTTCAGGTTCAGCCGCTCATCTCCGGAGAAAGATGGTGTGTGAATGAAAACACACCGCTCTCAATTTCTGCTATATCCTACACTTTATCAATTAGGTATCATCAATTTTGTTTACCGCGAGAATTTTGTGCCGGTGGCAATCTATAATCGTCTCCTTTGAGTGGAGTCCATTTGAATTTGTACAGAGAATTTTTTTCTAGGAACATTAAAGTTTTGTAAAATGAGCAGCGTTGCAGTTATTTGCAACGTGATCTCCACGAAGACGTACTTAGAGCCTCCCTTTAGATTTTTGTTCGTTGAGTGGAGGGACCTGCTGAGGTATGCCTGTAGACCGCCACGGGCGCTCGAAGCCCAATTGGTTGGTGGTGTCTCCAACGCCTCACGGCCTTCCGCAATGGTTGCCAGATCCACTGGACCAAATCTGATAAGGAGAACATATATCCTCACGAAATTGATAGAGCTTTCCCTTCAGGAAAACTCTCGCAGGCAACAATGGCACTCTGCGAACAAGAGCTCTTGGGAACTCGCAACTACAATGCGCTATAAGAGTTTAGACGCAGTCATGTATCCGGTCTGATTCGGAACTTTCTTGAAAAGTATACCTACCGTTGGAATCGTTGGACGCGAAAGCCCCAGTCGTTAAGATTTCACAACGAAAAGTGGAAAAATGAGCCACTCCCGTCATGAAACCCCGAAATAGGTCACTTCAACAGAATGGACGCTCAAAAAAGATATCAATTCGATGGAATGGATCAAAGTTCTGAAGCTGTGTGTATTGATAGATGACGAAACAATCGGTTGAAATGAAGGTATAACGGCTCTTTCTCTATTGGTCCGGAAGCGGACGAGTTACACCGCATTGGCTGAAATAGCGGAGCTAGCGACAAATTGGTTGGGACTCTAATACACTCGTACGGTCTTTACTAGAACGCTTACGCCTTCAGAAGCTTAAAAAATGAGCCAAACTGACCGAAATCGAGCACTGAATATTTGTATTGAAGGGCGGAGTCCGAATAGGTGGGCGGAGAAAGGATGATTGGCCGACTCATTATTGCTCAAAGACAGTTATTTCAACTCATTTTTGACGCTTGCAAATTCGTGAGCGTTCCACTACAGCCTGTACGAGTCCACTAAAGTAGCTATCTCAACAACTTTTGCTAGCTTGGGTGTTGCTTAAAAAAACCGATAAAAAAAATTTTCTCGGAAGAGTTTGTCACCCTTTTTGAGTGAGTAGGGAGAGGCGATCACTACTCACATTTCAAATTTTTCGAGTTCTTAACCTCTACTAAACCCAGCGAGTTCAATTACATGACGTGGTCGTGCAGCTGTGGCTAACCCGAGGACAGCTAAGCAACTCAGCCATTCTTCGAAGTTAGTCAGCAGGTTCCAGCACACCGGCTTATGGCAAGCAATTTTTTCAAAGTGTTAAAGAAATATGTCGATTTAAATCAAAATTTGTCTGTACCAGTTACTTATGATACTGGATACGAAGCCTGTTTGTCGAAACTGAGGTTTAGTGTAGGTTACGGAAAGAAAAATTTTTTTAAAGCTGGTGTTACCTACCATGTTGTTCAATAAGTTTTGTCGTTCGATAAGAGCAGGCGTTACTACTAGCCCAGAATTTTTTGTTTTGTTGGTACACTCTTCATATGAACGTAGGTGAAGTTTCATTTCAATCTGTCAACTCATTATTTGTTTACAAGCAATTTAGTGTACACAGCAATGGAAAAATTGAATATCGTGCAGTTATAAAATTCTTATTCTTGAAAGGTATAGCACCAAAAGAGATTCACGAACGGATGTTAAAAGTGTACAATGATTGTTCACCTACAATTAGAACAGAAGAAAGATGGGTTGATGATTTAGACGTGCCTTGAAGACGATCCACGTGAGAGACGTCCAAAAAGCGCATCAGCACGCAAATCATAGCCAAAATACAGGATATGGTTTTGGAAGGTCGTCGATTGACTGAGAGGGATTTGTTAGAGGCTCTACACATCTCATTAGGCAGTGTGAGCCATATTTTGGTAAAATTTCGGGTTTTAGAAAGCTGTGTGTACAATGGGTGCCGCATTCGCTAACAATGGAAAAGCTAGTCAGGTCGATGGAGCTGAGCCCCGTTGTTGGCTCCAGCAGAACTCTGCGTCTCTCATTTAAACCATAGAGGCGAGAGCACCCTATGGAGAAAATCTTCAGAAGATTTCTCTCAAAGGTTCTATAAACTACTTTATAAAATTCTAAGTGATCACAAGGCCTAGGCAAAACCAACTATGGAGCTCGGCTCCACCGATATGGCTGGCTTATGGGTCAAGCAAAGTTAGGAACCCGATACACCGTTCGACGCAGAATTTTATGTAGATTTCAGAAACATTTCAAAAGCCTTCACCACAACCATATCTTTAACGGTTAGAGAATTAAAGGCGAAAATCGGTGTTCTGTAAAATTAATCAGGCTGAAGGGTCGAGAAAATATTTTTCCAATCTGGAAACACTAGTCGACGCAGAATTTCCTCGAAATTCCGAAAACAACCTCCACCAAAGGTCTATATCCAAGCACAAAAGAGTCATGGACGAAAAACTGATTGATTTTGATGAAGGAAACGTTATTCAATGAATTGAAATCGGCAGAGAGATTCCAATCGTAATTTTCTGAAAATGAAAACATTATTTCATGAAGATTTTGGAAACAGCTCCGTTCGAAGATCCATCTTAAAGTGCAAAAATGTTACGAGCGAAGAACAGGTAGTTTTTCGAAAACCGCTTGGGAAATGTCTCCGAAAATTTTTGACTCCAAGACAGCTCAAAGGAAATTTTTAAGACCTAGGCAGATCATTTCATTAAGAATATTGAAATTCTAAAGGAGGTCATCTAACGAGAAAAAAATGTTGCAAAATTAATAATTAAAAAAGAAAATATATACCAGGTTGTTCAATAAGTTTTGTCGTTGGATAAAAAAACAAAATTTTATGTCTCAAAATACACTTTATTATTCAGTATAATCTCCCTGAACATTAATACACTCAAAAAAATCCAAAAAAAATCCAAGTCTCATCCATAGTGATGAATCGACGCACAAAATCTATTTTATCCTTTTTGAAACGCTCCAAATGTTGCTGAGGAAGTCGCATTCGAATGTGTTTTTGTTCCATTGTTAGCGAATGCGGCACCCATTGTGCACACAGCTTTCTAAAACCCAAAATTTTACTTAAAATATGGCTCACACTGCCCAATTAGATGTTAAGAGCCTCTACTGAATCTCTATCAGTCAATCGGCGATCTTCCAAAACCATATCCTGTATTTTGGCTATGATTTTTGGTGTTGATGAGCTTTTTGGACGTCCTTCACGTGGATCGCTTCAAGGCTTGTTTGACCACGTTTAAATTCAGCAACCCATCTTTCTGCTGTTCTAATTGTAGGTGAAGAATCATTATACACTTTTAACATTTGTTCGTGAATTTCTTTTGGTGCTGCACCTTCCAAAAATAAGAATTTTATCACTGCACGATATTAAATTTTTTCCATTGCTGTGACACGGCGACACTGAATGGCTTGTAGACAAAGAATGAATGGACAGATTGAAATGAAACTTCACATACTTTCATGTGAAGAGAGCTACCAACAAAACGAAAAATTCTGGGCTAGTAGCAATGCCCTCTCTTATCGAACGACAAAACTTATTGAACAACCTGGTATTGAATGCAAGAAAAAGAGGTTTAAAAAAAAACGTCAAATTTTGAAGTTGCAAGTTTATAGGACACCTTCACCATTCCCCACTCAGGTATCCTAAATAACCTTCACCTCTCGGACCGCTGTCTCCACCCCAACGAACCTTTAGGTCGCCGTGCACAACTCTGAAACAGGCTTTATATACTCGAACGGCCCTGCCGCGCGGTACGCGTGTCACTTTCCGGTAATCAGGAGTAGTGCAGCGTTCAAACCAGCGACTTTCACTAAATCAGTTTCGAAATATGTGAACTATGGGAGGGCTAATTCGCTTTAACTGTCTACGTACTCCTTGCACATACAGATGGAACTTCTAATCGAGAAGTAGAGCCTCTATTGTGTGGGGGAAAGGATGGTTTGAGCAACAATTGTCATCTTCGCACATATAAGCTGCTTTTCTGGGCGTCTACACTTATTACTCTGGCCAATTTTTGGGTTTGGGAAACTGCGCAAAGGAAGAATATATCACTAAAAAAGGTAGGAAAAGTTTAATGCTGCAAAATAACTGATATAGTATACGCTAAACACTCTATATTAAATTTTGAAAATTTTCTGTTTTCTGTTCATTTCTGGAGATTTTTCTATTTCCAATTTTTTTTACCACATTCGTAGTTGTAAACGCAAACGTGCCTGAAACACGCTCTTTAGTGCATTCACACATAACGCTTTTTATTTTACGGCTGGGTCGGGGCACGGTACTCGAACGACTTTCTTGTTTTGGTTACCGTGTATAATCAATCTTTGATAGGGGGAAGCCGCGACGCTGTTTCGGTAGTTTTATCCTCGAAGTCGAACCCGTTTTTGAAGTTTAAAACATTACGCCACTCACTAGGGCTTGCCGTACATTTCCGGTGGGCTTTTACAAAACCGTGTTTTGATAGTTGTAGGTATGGGACACAGCATTGATAATCCGTTTTCCAAATCCCCTAAATGCCTCAGAGCTTTGCAGGAGATTTCCAAAATTGGGCATCGTCAAAGCTTTGCCTAGATAAAAGGAGTACACGAATGGCAATTTTGAGGATGTTCAAAAGAATTGTCTCGGGTTGAGCTTTTAATTTTTTCTAGGGGTTGCTTTGGGTGCTAATTACGAATCTGAGGCCCGTTTGTCAACCTTTCAAAAATACGTCTGATTCGGTCCGAAGCTTCAAAGTTGGGGACATTTTTTCTGGCCAAACGCGACTTTTGACGATTTCGAGAATGTTACGATGAAATCGTCTTAAAACTTCTACATAGCTTCCAGCTAGCTTACATAGCTCACAGCACAGCATAAATAGCTTACAGCTGGCATATATGTATAGCTTTACATAAATAACTTCTTTTGTTTTCTTCATATTGTATCCTCTGCAAAAGAGGGCCACATCTACTTAGGTGGATGTACATAGCTATATATAAATATAAATAAACAGGGGTTATTTGGGCTGCCTAACACGAATCTGTGATCGGTTTACCGATTTTCCTTGGATTACGGTATGTAACGGTGGATATACGGTAACTCGGTCAAAATCTCAGAGTTGACTCACATTTACTCTGTGGGGGTTATTTGGGACGCTGAACACGAATTTGAGGTCCATTTTGAGATTCTCGAAACTTCAAGGTAAGTAACGCCAGCTAAAAGGCAGTATGCCTACCATACCCTACAGTAGCCCTAAGTCTGGCGAGGAATAGACCCCCGATTCGGGTTCAGCGCCCCAAGTAACCCCCGGTCAAAGTTTTGAGCCGAATCCGAAAAATTCTTTTCCGAACATCCCAAAAGCTCCCTGATGGTACCTTTTTGTGAAAGAACGAAAATGGCATTTTTTCGGGATTTCTGCAGCCTTTTAGGGAATTTCAAGCACGGGTCACTTATATACTGTCACAGACCTACAGCAACAACAACATGGTTTTCCAATTCTCCATGGGAAGTTCGAAGCAGTCCCTCGCCAATTCAAGCGAGGCGATTCCGAGTGGAATTAGAGCCGCAAAATGCAAGACAACTCCTCGTTCGGAGGAACCCTATCCCACGGCTTCTTCAAGATAGAGTACTAACCCTAGAATATGGGGTACTGAAGCTTTAACCATCTACTGAAATCAAGACTAAACTGCTGCTGCTCTGCTCGATTTCATGCGCCTCGTGACGTACCCGCCCGCATTCCTCTGCGTCTCTGCTGCTGCCACCCTTCACCGCCCGTCGTATTGATGTCGCCGCCGGTCCCCCTCATTTCCCACAACTCACAAGTTCGATCCACTTCTCTTCTTATTCTTTTGTTAAACTTGGCTTTTGACTGGTGTGAACTCTCATGTCCAATGCTGAGACCTCTCTTCATCGAAATCTCCTGATTTTCTCTTCGTAAGAAACCGATTGGGGACGTTGTGTACCGTGCTCGAGTAAAAGTGCAGTTTCGTCATTTCTCGGTTCAGTCGGCTCCGGCCTCCCGCTATGTTCAACAATCAGGTTGTGCAAAAAAACAGACAATTTGCATGAGACCTTCTTCTCTCCTATATCTAGGCACTGCAACGCTAATATGACAATTAGTAGCTGAAAATTATTATAAATAAAACAAACCTCTCAAACACACCGCTAATACATATCGAATTCGTACTTTTGTGAGGTACAGAAGACTTACTTGAAAGCGAAGTACTGGATACATTCCCTATTAAGCGCCATCCCCTCCGCAATTCTTATCGAGTTTTGTCATATTCCATAAGGTCCATATTTTTTTTTGAATCGAGAGAAATTCACGGTGAAGATGGCTACCCACAAAGCATATTCGAAAGTTTCCATGTTTTAAATATGGATATCAGATCACTCCAATGAAAGGAAATGCAAACAATTTCTCAGCGTTGTTTGTGAGAGGTTTGTAATATTAAGGGCAGTGTCCTTGAAAAACCCGTTTCCGAGTTTTCATCGAAATTGAAAGTTTCGGGGCTTGTCACTTCAGCAATGTCGAAAAAAACGGCAAAAAAGAGCCCCAAATAGCCCTTCACGGCCCGGAACTTCTGTGTAAATCCCAATCCCCGGCCATTCCTCTGAACGGCTATTGATCAAAGCAAAGAACGGAAAAACCAACTTCAACAAAACATATGATGATCAAGTGATGAAACCATTCCCCATGATACACGGATTGGACACATTTGCCACATTTGAATACCGTTTTCTTCTCGGAGTGGATTTCTCAGTTGCCTTTTTGGATCAGTTGCCGTTGAGGGGAGTGATTCTAGTGGGCGGGGATTGCGCTCTACACAGAAGTACAGGACCGATCAGGGCTATTTGGGGCTCTTTTGTAGCCGTTTTTCGACATTGCTGTTGCCATGATCCCCACACCTTTTGATTTCAGGCGTAATCTCGAAGACGGTTTCCATCGTGGACACTGCCTTTAACTGGTGTTTTTATATCGCAGTCTAGATAGGAAGCGAAATAAATGAAGCAAATAAATTGAATAACCAAATACACCCTCTATTTCCTAGCGGAGTTTACTCAGATTCATCTGGTGCGTGTGCGCGCACATGCTTCTTCTCCTTTTTCCCCACTCTCCCCTCCCTGCTCTCTCGCTTCTCGCACGAACGCGGATAAGCAAGGTTTCGATTCGAAATAGAGGGATATAAAATCTAATTGTTGCCTCAATTGGAAAAATAATTCTAGGGCGATTTAATTCGTGCAGAATTAGAAATGGGGCACTATTGAACTTTCCGGACTAGAGGCAAAAAAATTACTCTAATTTCCTACTTCGAAGTTAGTTGGAGGTGCTGAATATGAATACGAGGTCCATTTTTCGTTTTCGAAAGTCACAGTAATCTTTATTCCGGAGCCAAAACTTACTCTTTTCCTTCACGCGCTTGAGCATGGCGAGAGAGGCAGCGAGAAAGTGTGTGAGAGAAGGAAACGCAGCTTACACGCACACCCGTACGCGGGGACAAGCGAGGCGTTGCGTAGTTTTTTGAAATCTGAGCGACCCCGCCATCAGATTTTTTTTCCAAAATCCAAAGTATTCGCGACCCTCTCCCCCCGGGCGCGATTTATGGACAGTTTGTATATTATTACTAAAACTCCCAAACGGCGAAAATTCGTTCAGTAGTCGGACTCAAGCGTTTAAAACCTGAGCAATGCTACGATCCTCCCCTCTGGTGACCTAAAATATCGAGAATTTTCGTTATATCTTAACGAAATCTTCATTTTTGGTCTAAAATTTTTGTGATCCGTCTGCCAACCTTCATTTCCGGGCTGAAAATTTTGTCACCCCCAACCCACCGTTGCGAAATTTTTCAACCCCGCTTGACCCTATTTGTACGCGACAAACCGTAATAAATTTTACTCTGAATTGGAGGATGTTGTCGTTCTCGGAGCCAGATTCCGGTCGGCATTTGCGAGCAACGGCTGTTGCATCATGCGACAGGACCATAATCGTGGTGGGATTATTGGTTCCGGAACGATTCACCTTTCTCCCAGCACGTTATCATTATTTCGCATGATTAACAGCCGTAGTACGCAATTGAATGTCGGAATTCTGCTCCGAGAACGACATTACCGATGCTGCATTTCACTAAATATTGTACATGTATTGATGAATAGGAAGGAAAGTGCTTAACCACCGGAGGCCGGCTGGCGTGACGCGTGCGACGAAAATCTGCGGCGCGCGCGTTTTTACGATTGGAGCACGATTATACACTCGATTGAAATCGTATACAGGTGAGAGAATGTGATATACAGGCGAAACGAAGCCTTGCTCTGCTTAATACACTACAGATGAGCCTCGGAAAGTAAAAACAATGCAATACGTGGTATAAACACTGAATTTCACACTTCTCTAAGGTTAAGGGGCGAAACTAGTCTAAGCTATTCCTATTACAGAAGCAACATCAATAACAAGGGATGGTTGCACATATAAGGTGGAGTTTCGAGATGCAACTTTGATATGTTCAAGGGGGAGGACAGTGCTCCAATATTCCATACTCAGAATCTGCTAAGTGCCTCAGATATTTACAGGAGATTTGCAAAAGTGGACATTTCCATAGCATAGCCAACAGAAAAGGCGTACACGAATGACAATTTTCAGGGCGTTCAAAAAAAATTCTCGGATTGAGCCTAAAACTCGTTTCTGGGGCTTGTTTTGGGTGCTAATTACGAATCTGAGGCCCACTTGTCAATATTTGAAAAATTTCATCTGACTCGGTCCGCAGATTCGAAGTGGGTGAAACTTTTGCTGCTCAAACGCGACTTTTGACGATTTCGAGAATGCTACGATCAAATCGCCTCAAAACTTGTACATAGGGGTTATTCGGGCTGTCTCACACTCTAAGTCTGGCGAGGAATGGACCCCAGATTTGGGTTCAGCGCCCTAAATAACACCAATTTGAATGTTTTGCGCCAGTTCCGGAATTTTTTTCTGAACGCTCCGAAAAATCCCTGATACTTTACTTTTTTGTGACGCAATGTGAATGCCATTTTTGGAATCTGCGCAGTTAGTTAGCCAATTTCAAGCGCAGGTAATTTATTTTCTGTCACAGACCTACAGCAACGACAACATGGTTTTCCAAATCGCCACCGGAAGATGACTAGCCTCCCCTGTAACAGAACCCACGAGACCAATCTTAACAGCTGTTAAAAACTAGTCTATTGCTCCTCTGCTGTGTGCTCGGTTTATCTTTTCGAGACGGTTCCCCACTGTCAAATAGTAGAATGTGAAAAGCATTGAGCGAATAAGGAATATTGAATGTTGTCTAATGAATCGTTTTTCATGCTCTTCTAAGGCAGTGAGGCTTAGTCCTCTCAAAAGCTCAGAGATTACGAGTAATACTGGAGCTCTGAAGGGTAAGGGTGTAGTTCATGAGGTTTTGCTCTGCAGAAATGTTTCTCAAAAAAACCATCAATCGAATCACCCAAGTTCCGCTTGTCTATCCAAGTTTGATGTTGCTACTAGCGTGATTTATTCCTAAGAAATCCTATCTCATATCTAGTTTTCTGAGGTTGAAATGTATCGAACTCAGGACGGACTGTGATGATGGAGAAGAATAATCAGACTTTCTGCTAACAGGCAGGCTAGAAAATTTCCTATAGTTCTAGGACTGATTAATGACGGTGGAATGACCTTGCATGAGTGGAATCACTTATTTGAGAATTGGAAGAAAATGCTCTCCTTAAATCAGTTTAAAGGACGTTATTAATGGTCTCTTCTATACACTTTTAGCTCCTCATATGCTGTTGAGATTGGTCTCGTGGGTTCTCACAGTGATGTTGCTTCTGAAATAGGAAGAGCTGAGAGTAGTTTCGCCTCTTAACCTTAGAGAAGTGTGAAATTTAGTGTTCATACCATATTGTATTATTTTTACTTCCCGAGTTTCGTCAGTAGAGTATTAAGAAGAGCTAGGTACACGTTTCGCCTGTATATCACGTTCTCTCGCACATACGGGATTTTGCTTGAGTGTATAATCGTGCTCCAATCGCACAAACGCGCGCGCCGCAGATTTGCGACACATGCGCCGCGCCAGCCGGCCTCCGGTGGTTAAGCACTTTCAATAGGAAGCGGTCGGCAGGAGATCAGTATGCATGAATTCTCAGGCAACACAATCATCGCTCGAGCGGAAGCGTTTGTGCTGTAATGAGCTTCATGTGCATTGATTTCCAGTCAATCGATATGGGCAACTTTTGGTGGACCACACTACACATAAAACGGCACTGTTCTATTATATTGTCCTCAAAACTGTTTTGGGACCATAGAGTGGTTGTCGAAATTCGCGCTGCTGCGACATAGAGCGATGTCAATGACGTCTGCATACTCGAGCGGCATAAATCGCACCGCCACAATGAAAAATAGAGGGCGGCTACGCGGCTTCGTGGCCGCCGCCTACACCTCATTATTTCGGCACGAATTTAGCCGCCACGCATAGGTCTTAAGGTGTTGCAGGATCGGCGATACGCGACGCCAGCGACGAAGATGCTCGAAGCTTCACGCGACGTATTGATCGCCGCAACCAGCTCGCGGTAGCGGCGCTCATCTCGTTTACTCTGAAAACCCCACTTTTGCTGCCGTCGCGTGACGGTTTTCGCCGCGTTGCACTCCCTATCGTTCCTATACATCTCACGACAGAATTAAAACATCTTGCTCATGGCAGGATAATCATCATCTGTCAGCATAGCTCTTTTTCGACTTGTACTATTAGCTTCATTTTTCGTACTACTTGGAAAAAAATACAGCTAATCCAGAATAAATTGATAGCTCAGCGCCATCAGAGTTGGGTTGGATTGTGATGAGTTACACTAGAATCTGAACAGTTCGTCGGAATGTCCAGCTAGTCGGGCTTTAGTTCCTGTACAGTTTTGAATGAGAATGTTCATTCAAGGCCGGCTGATTTGCGAGACATTTGCATTGTTTTTTGGTACTGGTGGAGGTAGAGTACGGGGCGGGGTTAGGGCTGATATAGTCCTCCGAGTTGTCACAGCATTAGTGGTAGATAGCCACTACGAAGCGTCGTATTCGGTTTTTATTCCAACTTATTTTCATAGCTCTCCAGAAGCAGAGCTATATTTTTATTTATTTAATCATTTATGCGTGGGGAACCACGCGGGAAGCATAACATACAAAACGTTTGAACGGACCGCAGACATAATTGACAGATCATGCCAAAAATTATTAAATGACCAGGGCTGTATTGAACCTCAAGCAGTCACTTTTAGTTATAGCCTGGCTCCCTGATTTTAAGCCGGTCCAAGTAAGGCTTAGTGGGCTTACTAGCGAGACCTAGCGAAGTTTTCGCTCAAAAAAATTTTCACATCCGCTAGCTTCCTTAGGCAGATTATTCTGACTAAACGGTGTTGACTGCCTTCCGTATATCCGAAATCTGCTGTCCGTATGGACTCTCCTGAGCAAAACTGGCTGCCGGACATTTATAGCAGGGCGTAGGGTATAAAAAACGTGGCATAAAAAAGCAAAACATAAGAAGCCAGCGGTAGATCGTCGGTTGTTACCGGCATCTTATTTACGACCCCTTCCTTCTGTAATGTACGCAAGCTATTATTCTCGCTCTACCATCCCTGTCATGTTGAGAAAAAAGCACTCGCATTTTAGATGTGGTTTCCCTTGTTGACCAACACCATGCCTTTGTTCTCAATAAATGAAATATGTCCGTTGATGTTTACGTTTTTGTGAAGCAGATTTTGATAATCTCAGACGTTCAACATATATAAAACTGGTTTATCGAAGTTAGTGAATCAAAATGACTGAGCGGTTGTATTGAGTGACGAACAGAGATGATGCGGAAGTGGAGCTGCTGATTGTTTCGTCAGACTGGCGAGGAAGTGTCTCCATAGTTTCGCGTACTCCTCAAAACGCGTTGCACGCTTCTCAAGATACATGATTTCCTATCTGTTTTCTTCGCTACACAAAGGCTAAGATTTCGCATGAAAAATTGAGAAAATCTCGCTGATTCAATTCTACTTTCTTCATGACGTCCTGCACTTTTCCACTGCGGCCCTGCTAACTCTCTATGACGTCCTGCACATTCCCACCTGGGTCCTTAACACATTTTACGACGTCCTGCACGCACCTACTGGGGTACTGCACCCATTCCATGACGTCCTGCACATTCTTACTGGGAACCTGCGCACTTTCTATGATGTCCTGCACGCCTCCATTCGGGTCCTGCACACTCCCACTGGGGTCCTGCACACTTCCTCCGACGTTCTGCACACTTTCTATGACATTCTGCACACTCCCATTTGGGTTATGCAAACTCCCACTGTGGTCCTGCACATTTTCTCTGACGTTCTGCACTTTTTCTATGACATTTTGCACACTCCCATTTGGGTCATGCACACTCCCACTGGAGTCCTGCAGACTTCGTATGACGTCCTGCACACTACCATTTGGGTCCTGCACACTCTCACTGGGGTCCTGCACCTTTTCCTCCGACGTTCTGCACACTTTCTATGACATTCTGCATACTCCCATTTGGGTCATGCACACTCCCACTGTGGTCCTGCACACTTTCTCTGACGTTCTGCACACTCCCATTTGGGTCCTGCATACTCCCACTAGGGTTCTGCACACTTCCTCTGACGTTCTACACACTCCCATTTGGGTCCTGCACACTTTCTATGACGTTCTGCGCACTTCCATTTGGGTCCTGCACACTCCCACTGGGGTCCTGCACACTTTCTGTGACGTCCTGCACACTCCCATTTGGGTCCTGCACACTTTATATGACGTTCTGCGCACTTCCATTTGGGTCCTGCACACTCCCACTGGGGTCCTGCACACCTTCTGTGACGTCCTGCACACTCCCATTTGGGTTCTGCACATTTTCTATGACGTCCTGCACACTTTTTGCGACGTTCTGCACACACCCAGTGGGGTCCTGCACACTCTATGACGTCCTGCACACTCCCACTGTAGTCCTGCACGCTTTTAACGACGTTCTGTACATTCCCACTGGGCTCCTGCACACTTTCTATGACGTCCTGCACACTCCCACTGGGGTCCTGCATACTTACCATGACGGCCTGCACAGTCCCACTGGGGTCCTGCACACTTTCTACGACGTCCTGCACACTTCCACTGTAGTCCTGTACGCTTTTTACGACGTTCTGCACATTCCCACTGGACTCCTGCACGTTTTCCATGACGTCCTGCACACTCCCACTGGGGTCCTGCACACTTTTTATGACGTCCTGCACACTCCCACTGGGGTCCTGCACACTTACCATGACAACCTGCACAGTCCCACTGGGGTCCTGCACACTTACCATGACGGCCTGCACAGTCCCACTGGGGTCCTGCACACTTCCTATGACGACCTGCACACTCCCACTGGGGTCCTGCACGCTTTTTATGACGTCCTGCACACTCCCACAGGGGTCCTTCACACTCCCACTGGGGTCCTGCACACTTACCATGACGGCCTGCACAGTCCCACTGGGGTCCTGCACACTTTCTACGACGTCCTGCACACTTCCACTGTAGTCCTGCACGCTTTTTACGACGTTCTGCACATTCCCACTGGACTCCTGCACGTTTTCCATGACGTCCTGCACACTCCCACTGTGGTCCTGCACACTTTTTATGACGTCCTGCACACTCCCACTGGGGTCCTGCACACTTACCATGACAACCTGCACAGTCCCACTGGGGTCCTGCACACTTACCATGACGGCCTGCACAGTCCCACTGGGGTCCTGCACACTTCCTATGACGACCTGCACATTCCCACTGGGGTCCTGCACGCTTTTTATGACGTCCTGCACACTCCCACTGGGGTCCTGCACACTTACCATGACGGCCTGCACAGTCCCACTGGGGTCCTGCACGCTTTTTATGACGTCCTGCACACTCCCACTGGGGTCCTGCACACTTACCATGACGGCCTGCACAGCCCCACTGTGGTCCTGCACACTACCACTGCTGTCCTGCAGACTCATCAAACCCGAGATTCTGTACGGCCTCGCGTAAAATATTACCGAAGACCTGTCGCCGTGATTAGAGCGTAGCACTTCTACCGCTGGATGACTCAGAGAGGTTTTCATGACCCACGGCTAAAATTGCGCCCCACGGACAAACTCTGTGACCCCGAGGCGCGCAAGAGGCGATTCAGGCTGATTTTTTGGTAATCGATGAGTGTCCCACCCACGCAAATGTTGGTACCATTTCATCCCTGTTATGATCGGCCATTCCGAAGATTCACGGTAAAACACAATTACACACACACATACATACATACATACATACATACATACATACATACATACATACAAACATCGGGACATAACTGCTCTAAGTATAAGGATTATGTCAAAATCTCCGTATCATTTATATAGTGGAGTTCACTAAAGCCCCTTTCATAGTTTGCCGGCCGACGTCGGCCGACTCAATACCGAATTTGACAAGTCAAGATAGATAAGATGGATAGGATAGAGTAGATATGGTGGATCACTGGTCGAGAGAGCGCCGCGTCGAACACATGTGGCACGCACGCAAGCGAGAAGGTAATGATCCCATCACTACCTCCTCGTTTGCGTGCGTGCCCCATGTGCTCGACGCGGCGATCTCTCGAGCAGTAATCGACGATAGATATTCCACATTCGATAACGACTCGTCCGACGTCGGTTGGGCAACTGTGAAAGGGCCTTAAGAGTGTCTCATTTACTTATCAACAAGAAGCGGTCGGCTGGGGATCAAGGTGCATGAATCCCATACCAGCACGCTCCATACCGATTGAGCGAGAGCGGTTGTGCTGCACTGAGTTTCATGTTCATTGATCTTCAATCGACCGCTTCTCATTGATAAGTAAATGAGACACTCTTGGTGGCCTCCACTATATTTTGCCATGACCGACCGCTCCGCTGCTTGCTCCGTCCGGACTCATCCGAACAAGCTCGGCTTTACTTGTCAACAAATTTTTTAATTGCGCTAGTCTTCTTCTTTGCAGCCGCAGGAAGGTTTTTGTCAAAGGTTCAAGAAACGGGCGACTGAAACCGGATTCGTCCACAAATCCATTGTTGTCAGAGTGGTCGGCCTCTTTGGGCAATCAAATAGGTGCTCAGTTGTGTGGCCACGGCTACCACAGACCGGGCACTCGTCAGGCTTACTGCGATCGATCTTATACAAGTATGACATCAGCATAGGGGAATGACCGCATCGTGACGAGGCAAGGGTACTTCTAGCCCGCCTACCGAGTTCCATCGCGTTGTTGCTGACTACGGGTGGTACGACCCTCGATCTTCTTTCACCGATCCTGTTCAATATATACATGCACGAGCTGGGGGACTTATTAAGTGGGTCTAGAGTAGATTTATTTGCGTTTGCAGACGATATAAAAATTTTTCGCCGATTGGGCTCCAGGGAGGACATTGAGGCATTTCAAAATGCAATAGACGCAATGGCGGTCTGGTCTAATGAATGAGACTTACCGTTATCGAAGGAAAAAACGAAAACTCTGCACCTGGGGTCTTCGAATAACTGTCATACTTATAATGTCGAAGGGACTGAGATCGAGAATGTCGAGCAGATCACCGACCTGGGATTTATCATCACACGAAACCTTAGGTTTGACAAACACTGCGAATCGGTATCTGCCAGAGCCACCGTGGCCGTCAATGATATAGTCAGGGCACTGGGGACAAGAAGCAGCGCGGTGCTATTTAGAGCCTACAAAACCTATGTGAGACCTACTCTGAGTATGGGACACCGGTGTACTTTCCGCACAAAAAGAAGAGCATAGTTAGACTTGAAAAGGTGCAAAACGCGTTCACAAGGAAGTTAATGATCAGGAAGCTTGGATTTTGCCATTTTCAACAAATGCCATCAGCAGAAACCAGGAATATTGAGCTCAACTTGCAATCTCTTTTGATAGGAAGAAAGTTTAACGAATTACTACTACTGCACAAAATCTTGTATCAACCGGACTTTGGTCTCCGGCCTGAGTGCATTGTCGAGATGAGAACATCAAGTACCAGGGGAGGAGCTTCAAAAATTCTGCGCAAAAACTCGAACCTTAACTGCAGGCACTTTTTCTTTATTAATAGGGCGACTCCAGCATTTGAACGGCTCGGGAGGCTCAAATCCTTCCCTGTCAGTCATAAGGCGTTCAGGAAACTTGGAACTGAATACTTCGAGAACGAACCTGGCGAGCGCTAATCCTTCACGGAGCAGTCACTTTTACTCTCGCCATTACGCGCTATACGTATATCTGCTTTGAATTCATTGCTTTATCTGACCGAAATACTGGTAGTTTTTACTTCGTTGTGACTAGATGTTTTTCTGTTGGTCATATGAGCATATGAGCTGTTCATTGCACATAAGTCCCGTCCGCAGGCTTATGTAAATAAATATATATAAATATGGGGTTGACGGTCATCCCACTCAAGTGATCCCTGACGAACTTGGTGTGCTCCGCACGTAAAAGACGCAGACGATCCAGTTGGGAGTCCGTCCATCTTTCTATATTGACTTTCTCGGGAGCATCCGCAAAAGGCCTTCTGATACGTCTCTCTCTCCCTCTCTCACGGTATTCATGATCCTTCTTAATGGGTGGTCAGGCTGCTTGACAGTGTTAATAACCAGTTGCTGCGCTTGGAGTTGGCAGTGCTCCTGAACTGGCAGAATTCGGGCTTCAGCATGAAGATGTTCCACTGGGGCAATCCGAAGAGCAGCATTTTGAACTCGGTGCATCTTTGTCCACGATGAATCCGATATCATATGCTGCCATACCGGTGCAGCATACTCCAACGCCGGCTGCAATATCGCCTTGTAGGTGGTAAAAATTGTCTCCTTGCTACTTCCCCACGACGTTCCTCCCAGAGCTCGTAGGACGTTGAGCTTTGCTTTCACTGTAGCCTGTTTCTGCTCAGTATTCTTGTGGAACCTCAACGAAGGATCCAATACTAGACCGAGCAGCTTAGGAAATTGTGCCGCAGGCAGACGAGCGTCTTGCCAATTCACAACGGGGTGAGCGCAGTTTTCCTTAGGGTCAGTGGAGAAAACTGATGCAGATGATTTAGCGGCAGAGACAGTGAGCATCATATCATCGAGAAAGCTCTTCAGAACGATGAGGTAGCTTTTGATCTTGCGTGCAGTTATATTAATGTCTCTGTCTCGGCACAAGATGGTAATGTCACCCGCACACGCAACGACTTTGATGTCACTTGGGGGAAATCTTCCAGGTAAAGACTGAACAGAGCAGGCGATATGGCTCCTCCTTGAGGGACACCGGCAGCGATTGGGATGCTATTAGAGACATGTCCCTGAAACAGCACTTTTGCTTGGCGCCCTTTGATGAGTGCGGTAATCCATCGCTTTTGCCAAGGCGGGATTGTGGACCTCAATAGCTTCTCAGACAGTATGCCCAAGCCTTTAGCCGCGCCCGATATGTGCTCAGAGGGAGAGGTTTATAGTTTCGGTGCCGGGCGGCGCGGCGAAGAGCAGTCCTATAACATCGATCGTGCCGCGTCAGGATCAAGCGGGGTTGCGAAATTTTGCAACGGGGGGTCACAAAAATTTCGCTCCAAAAATCGTATCGTAGCTGATGAAGATAGATATCTAGAAATTTTCGATATAATATTTTTGGTCATAAAAGGATAGGGTCGTAGATTTGCTTAGGTTCTTTAGACGCTTGAGCCCGACTACTGATCGGATTTTCGGGGTCTGACAGTTTTAGTAATCAAATATAAACTGCCGAGAAATCGCGCTGTTCGGGAGGGGGGGGGTGGTCGCAAAAATTGTGGATTTTGCAAAAAAAATTGATGGTGGTCGCTCCAGTTTCGAAAAACTACGCAACGCCCCGCTTGACCCTGCGCCGCGTCATCAATATTTGACGTCCTTTATGCTTACACTACCGAGCGGCGTGGCGAAGAGCAGCCTTATAATATCGATCGTGCCGCACCGCGTGGTCAATATTAGATATATGCCCTGTGCCGCGCCGTCATGTCCTGGAGCATAATTTACTTTCCTGTGTTAATTTCATGACGCTAACATCAGGTGTTTTCTCCTGTAAAGCGCTGGATACTCATCCGCGTTCGCAACGCGCGCGACATATACCGTGGCGCATACACACGCAATATCATGGAGCCGGGGGTGGGGTAACGTTTTCTTATTCTCGTACAGCCACCAGCAATCCCTCCTTGTCTACCAATTGAGTATTCGGTAGGGTTTTTTCGGGGCGAAACTTATGGTGCCATAGATTCGAAAAATAGTACCCATTAACGCATATCCTCTTTGTAGGCCACGTTTGCTTGACGGTACATGTCCAGATGCGGAAATTAGACTTTTTTATCATTATCAACCCATTGTAGTCATTATCAAGCTTGCTAAGATACTTCAAGGTGGTAAGGATCATTCGTATTTGATCGCTGATAGGACTTCCGCGTGCTTCACTTGGTTTCGTCAAATTCTCCGTCGTGTGCGTTTTTTGCAAAATTTTCGTCCACTTGTCGTTTAGTCGCATTTTGAGGTCCATTCATGGAGCATTCATACTGATGACACGGTCGGAGAGCTTATCACTGATAACACGATCCGCGATTCCAGTCGTACGACTGACTCGTAACGTTGAAATCGTTCCAAAATAGATCGATTCGTATGTTTTTGTTGGTGTTATCAGTGATAAGCTGTCCGATCGCTCTGAAGTATGATAGCTCCAACTATTGTAGAGGTACTTTCAGAATGGCCCCACCAACCTTCGGAGACTTAGGAAAATCCGCTAAGGATCTCTTCAATAAAGGATACGGTTAGTTGATTGTCTTCAGTAAGTCTGTGAAAATCTTTTATCAATTCCTTTTTTTAGCTCATGGCTTTATCAAGGTCGATGCTACAACCAGATCGGGAGAAAATAAGGAGGTGGAGTTCAAAACATCCGCTGCTCACAACTTGGGGTCACAAAAACTTGGAGGAAATCTCGACGTTAAATACAAAATTCCATCTTACGGTAAGTTCTCGCGATTAGGGTCTACGGTTGCAGAGCAAGTCACTAGACGAAAAATACCGTGCGGTTCGGAAGCCAGGTTTTTCTCGGAGTTTTCTACATTAGTTGTTTGAGATCCCCACTTTTTTATGATTGTTGACAAACTTTGAACTGATAACAAAATTTTCTAAAACGCGGTCATTCCTTCAACCCTTACGAAAATACCAGGTAAGGGAGGCAAAACCAGAGAAAATGCGGAAGAACTTGACAAAATAAAAATACGTTGAACTCGTTGGGAAATTGAAGGTATGGATAAGAACGTATAGAAAAAATGCTTTTCATTATTCGAACTGCTCGTAGACCCTATACGAGAAAAGGCATAAGGGGTCGTTTATACTTCCGCTGCCGAGCGGCGCGGCGAAGTGCCATCTTACAGTATCGATCGTGCCGCGCCGCGTGATCAATATTACAGGAATGCATTGTGCCGCGCCGCTCGGCGGAGGGTGTATAAACGACCCCTAAACGTCAAATTTAATCACTCAAAAATAGTTGATTGCCTCCGAAAAACATCGTGAGATTACTTCACACCCACGTAAAATTTTCTCCAACCCAGGGGTTTCAAGCCTTTGAAAAAAGGAGAATCTTCTGCAGCTACGCAAAAGTTGGCTTATTTAATCTTAACTTTCGTGGTACTGCGCCATTGCTCTTCATTTGTGGAGTGTTCTTTTTCTAGGCGGATAAGTTGTGTTTGAATGAATCCAATCGAGATCTATAACAGGAGACTAAGAAGGCGAATCACTGATTACATAATTTCATCTCCATTGAGAAACAGGCTCATTCCTGGCGTTCTACAAAATCGCAGTACTGCGGTTAAGGCTCATGTATCGCTCGACACGTGAAACACTCTCGCCTGATGATAGCTGGTGCAGTTGAGCGCTGCCGCGCTGCGACCGCACCAGCAATCATGCGAAGAAGGGCGGCTCCCCGAAGCTCTGTACTTGACAAGCACCCTCGTGCCGATCATTTTTCCCGTAGGGCTACCGTAACCCTCCTTCAAGAATTTTCCAAGTGTTAGCTTGGATATGAGCACATCGTAGTCGCCAACAAACTTGTTTGCACAATTTCGACCTCCCAAGCCACTTCCGAGTGGCTTCTCGAAGAGAGCGGTGTGTGAATGAATGCATACCGTCCTCTGCCCTTTAAACCCGCATGATATGAGCGTGTGTTATCGTTCGTTATCATGTTTTGTTCAAGAATGGTTACTGTAGCCCTGCGGAAAAAAATGATCGGCATGGGCGTGCTTGTCTGTACTCGCACTCGTTGAGGAACTGGGCGACCAGCACTGGATTCGTCCTCAAGTCTATTGTACTGAGCGTTGTTGGCTTCTTCGGACAATCAAATAGGTGCTTAGTGTCGCGTCATTCTCAGAACGTCGGAGGGCCGCGTCTGGCGCCCTATAGGTCCCCGCCCCAGCCCCATGACTCATAATGGGCGCGGGGCCCGGGCAGAACATCTCCACGTTGTCATCGCTTAAATGATTGTTTCCTTCTATAACGATATCCGGGAACCACCTCTCCCACACCCTGGGCGAGATGCTATACCCTTCTCCAAAATTTTCAAAACCCCACGATGGGTGTCCCATTCAAGTCTAATCATTAGACTGGGGAACTTACCGCCACCCCGCATAGGGCGCGATGATGTAAGTAAACTCTGGTACAGCCGTAGTGACCTGTTGATTTCGATTATCACCAGCAGCGGAGCGGTGAGCCTCGGTCAAATATAACTAGTGAAAAGGAGGTTCCGACATGAGTTCACTTGGAATGGAACAGAGTCCACTTACTCAGTGATGCCTGCAGTGAAGTCACCATAAAATTGTGCTCCGTATGTGGCACGGGTTTGATTCTGGCGTTCAACGTATCATGCGATTTGCCCGAGCGAACATGTTTTCCTCTGTTTTGAATTTTCCCTGCAGGACGAAGCTAACGAAATTTGGTGGCGCCCCCGCCTCGCGCCTAATGATTCTCTTCTCGCAAAGCATGGCCCCCGCCGCTCGCCCTTGGCCGGGAATTCCCGGGAGCACGGCCCTCCGACGTTCTGAGTTGGTTTCCACAGTCGAGGCACATGCTAGGCTGGCTATTGTCGATCCTGTGAAGGTAAGACATAAGCAATTGAGAATTTTCGCATCGTAAAGAAGCGAGGTTACGCCTGGCGCGCCCACCGAGCTTGAACTCGGTGTCACACACACCCTAGGCTGCACATCACCGATAGTAGGGTTGACAGCCGCTTTGGCGAGATGATCCTTCACGAACCGGGTGTGCTCCGCGCGTAAGAGACGAAGCCGTTCTTGATTCGAGTGGATACATCTCTGCACATTCACTTCGTTCGGAGCATCGGCAAAATGCACTATGATAGATTTCTCTCTCACGGGATTTTATAGTCTTCATCGACGGATGATTAGGCTGCTTAAGGACATCAGTGAACATCTGCTGAGCCTGGAGCTGACAATGCTCTTTCTTTGGCAAGGCGCGGGTCTCGGCGTGAAGGCGCTCAATCGCAGAGCTTGCTCATCCGGTGGCGATTCGAAGTGCAGCATTCGGAACTCGCTGCATCTTAGTCCAGGAACTGTCCGACACGATGTGCTGCCAGAAAGGTGCAGCATACTGCAATGCAGGCGGCTGCAGAATAGCTCACAAGAACGATAGTTAAGTGCGCCAGAACGGGGCTACCGTAATCTCACTCTCTAAATTTTTCTAAGTTTGGACTCCACTTTCGCTACATCTTGACAATCGGTGGTACTGTTTTCCTGCTTTGTAGTCAAGGCAACTGCTAACCCCTGTAGAAGGACGGTGTGTCAATGAAGACACACCGCTCTCCACTTCTTTTATACCCTACCTTTTATCAATTGGTTATCATCAATTTTGTTTACGAGAGCCGAATGGGGCTATATAACATCATTCCTGAGATTACGGTAGCCCCGTTCTGGCGCACTTAACTTACGTTCTTGTAAAGAAGTGGAGAGCGGTGTGTCTTCATTCACACACCGTCCTTCTCAGCAGTCATGGAACTGCCTGGACTACAAAGCAGGAAAACAGCACCACCGGTAGTCAAGATGTAGCGAAATTGGAGTAAAAACTTAGAAATTTCTTAAGCCAACTCGATTTAGATTACGGTATCCCAGTTCTGGCGCACTTAACTTACGGTCTTGTCACTTCTTTCATATTCTACCCCTTATCAATTGAGTATCATCAATTTTGTTTACGAGAGCCGAATGGGGGACTGGATAACATTATTCCTGAAATTACGGTAGCCCCGTTCTTCTTCTTCTTCTTTGCAGCCACATCGAGGGTTTTGTCATAGGTGAAGAAACTGGGCGACCAGTAGTGGATTCGTCCATAGATCCATTATGGTCAGCGTGGTAGGTCTCACCGGACAGCGAAATAAATGTGCTGTATCATGGCCGATAGTACCGCAGTCCGGACAGACATCAGATTTGCTGCTGTCGATTTTGCTGACGTAGGACATGAGCATTGACGAGTGACTGCAGCGCAACGATGCCAGTGTGCATCTAGCCCTTCTTCCGAGTTGAGTCTCGGATTCGCAGACTGGGGGCGGTACTTCTCCTAGTACAGGATTCACCGCCGCCTTCTCAAGATGACACCGTACGAACTTGGTGTGCTCCTCGCGCAAAAGACGGAGTCGTTCTTGCTGTGACTCGTGCCATCTCTGCAAGTTAACTTTGCATGGAGCATCGGCAAAGGGCATTCTTTGGCTCTCTCTAACGGGGTTAAGCACTCTCCAGGACGGGTGGTTTGGTTGCTTAATAATATTGATTCGTAATTGTTGGGCTTGCAGCTGACAGTGCTCCTTCACAGGCAATAGACTGGCTTCGGCATGCAGATGCTCGACTGGGGAACTCTTCGCACATCCGGTGGCAATGCGAAGAGCGGCATTTTGTACGCGTTGCATCTTAAACCAGGAAGATTCTGAAACTAGATGCTGCCAAACCGGTGCGGCGTATTCCATGGCTGGCTGAAGAATCGCCTTATACGTCATGAGTATCGTTTCCTTGCTGCTACCCCATGAGGTACCGCCTAGGGCCCTGAGAACATTGAGTTTGGCTTTAACGACAGCTTGCTTCTGCTCGGTATTTTTATGAAACCTGAGCGACGGATCGAGCACAAGACCGAGCAGTTTTGGAAATCGAGCAGCAGGCAGACGGTCTCCATCCCACTCTACCTCCGGATGAGCTCTGTGCTCGGATGGGTCCGTTGTGAGGACGGATACTGATGATTTCGATGCGGAGATCTTTAGCATCTTGTCGTCGAAGAACCTCTTCAGCGTCTTCAGGTACTCGTTGATCTTGGTGGCGGCTACCTTTATATCCCGGTCTCGACACATGATTGTTATATCATCGGCGTAGGCGACAGTCTTGATATCCTGTGGTGGTTCAGGCATATCTTCTAGATACAGACTGAAGAGAGCTGGTGATAAAACACCGCCCTGGGGGACTCCAGCTGCCATAGGAATACTGTTGGAGACATGGTTCTGGAACATGACTCTTGCCCGTCGACCTTTGATAAAGGCCGATATCCAGCGCTTTTGCCACGGTGGTATTGACGACTCCAAAACGTTTCTTGACAGGATTCCTAGGTTAACCGTATCAAAAGCCTTGGTGAGATCCAACGCGACAGCAACAGTTCTCAATGGCTTCAAAGCGTTGAACCCGTCGATTGCATAGCTAGTAATTTCTAGCAACGCAGTAGTTGTAGAATGCAGCCTTTGAACCCGTGTTGAAACAATTGTTTCTCGTTATGCTCTGCTAAATTCTCCACAATGAGCTTTTCGGCTACCTTAGCGAAAGGTGACATCAAGCTAATGGGTCGATAACCCTTTACTGACGACTGAGGTTTGCTCTGGCTTCGGCAACGGGATGACGTTGGCTGTCTTCCAGTTTTGGGGAATAATGCACGAGCTGAATGAAGTGTTAATCACATCAACGACGAGTGGGAGGATCTCAGTCGGGAGCTTCTTCAGTACAGCAGGACAAATGCCGTCGGGACCGACAGCTTTGGAGTACCGCATGTCCTTTATGATCTTCTACGTGCGCCACAGTGTACGCATCGGCCGTGCTCATGAGCGGGAGGCGGCACAGCTCTCTAACTGTCACTCTATTCTGCGGACCACGCCGTGTACTTGTGACAAAGAAGCTTTTTCCAAGAGAGTAGGCGGCTTCCTTACCCGTCTTGAAAACGTTATTATCAAATTCAATGGTGGATACGGTAGCTGGCGAGCTCTTTCCAAATAGCTTCCGTAGTACCTTCCACGTAGTTGCACTGTCCGCCTTGAAATCCAACTGTCCCGTGAACTTTTCCCATTCTTCTTTCTTGTGCCTGTCCAGATCTTTTCTGATCTCGTCATCGAGTTGAGCAACGACAGGGTCTAGATGGTCGGCTGCTCTCCTGGCATCTCTAGTCCTAATCTTTTGGAGAATTTCTCTGGTGACGTTTGGATAGAACGTCTTAACGCGGCCAACAGGAATAGCCGCCTTCATGGCCCGGCGGATTACATCAGACAGGTGGTGCTCTTTGATGCACATTGCCGTTCCACGGATAGTCAGCCGCCAGGCGGAGCGCAACCTCGCTGAAGAGGCACCAGTCTGCTTGGCCTAAATTGAGATAAGAACGTTGTCGAACACCAGAATACGGAGCAAGAGAATTTGAGAGATCGATGTGCACAAAGACAGGAATATGATCACTAGACAATGTAGTCGAGGTAGACCATGAGCAGGTGTTTGAAAGGTTGGAAGAGACAAGAGTTATGTCTGGGCTAGAAGATCGGCCGTTGGCAGGGAGGCGAGTGGGCTGATCATCGTTTAGTATGACCAGGTCGCACTACTCCGCCCATTCCTCGACGTCACTTCCTCTAGCATCAGAGCCAAGAGACGAGCAAAATGTATGAGCATTAAAATCGCCCGCAAATATAGACGAAGATGAGAGGGAGCAGTCGTAAAGCTGCCTGAGGAGTAGAATAGGATCATAGGATGAAGGGCATGATGTGGTAGGGAATATAGATGTTGAAGAGAGAAAGGGGAGCCAAGGGGGAGATGGACCGGGAGGTACTCGAGAGTACCGTCCGTGGGAGTGTTAGGTATGAGGTGTGAGGGAAGAGTAGATAATACAAAAGTGGAAACTCCTCCGCCAAGATTTGACCTTGGAGCATGGTAAGAAGTATAGCCCGGGATATTGGGATGAGGATTTGTAGGGGATGGAGAGAGCTTGGTTTCCTGAACCATGATCACGTCTGGATGGTAAGTACGTGCAAAGAGAGATAGCTCAGAAAGCTTGCCACGAAGGCCGTTGAGATTTATATGTACAATGGAAAGGGGGCGATTGGAGTTTGAGGAATCAGAGTTGGTAGGTGAGGAGCACAAAACACATCGAAAAGAAGAGTTATGATGCCTCACAGAGCAGAGACCCGAACAGGAGAGATGCATCCACCTTTGGCATCCAAAGCACTGAACGCTGGTATGTCTCCTGGTAACATCCTTGCCGCACGCGGCGCATAGGTACTTCTGAGCGGGTCCAGGATTCCTCTCCACGCCGGCCCTTTGCAGGAGAATCCGAAGGAGAGCTGCGGCCGGCCAGCACCTCTCCCATGACAAAAACCCTCTTCGTGGAGGGGATGACGTCGGTTTGCACGGAGATGATCTTCTTTCCTCCACACTGCCACGGCACGAACGTACGACATCTCGGCAGCATAGCCCCGTTCTGTCGCACTTAACTATCGTTCTTGTGAATAGCTCGATTTGTCGTCAAGATTGTCTCTCTGCTGCAACCCCAGGATATCCTCCTAGAGCTAAAGAGATTTTGGCATGATAAGCCCGATAAGCCCTATTTCTACCGGCTAAAAATTAAGGAGCTACTTATAGTCTACAGCAATGGAAGTAGCTAGGACCTTGCGAGGTCGCGTAATCTCTCAAATATACTGTAGCCTGATTGTGTTCTCACTCATTTTTTCAAAATATCAGATTGATCGGTGAGTTTTTTTTCCACTCTCATATTTTACCTGTTTTCATTACCTTCACAGATGTAGTCGTTTCGGTGAAAACACAGACTCACCGATCTATCACACATGTTTAGGAAAATTGAGTGATACCACTAACAAACTACCGTATGTTAGGACGAGTCCGCAACCGAACCAGGCCCTACTTCCATTGTTGTATAGTGGAGTCCATCAAGAGTGTCTCATTTACTTATCAATGAGAAGCGGTTGATTGGAGATAAATGAACATGAAACTCGTTGCAGAACAACCGCTCTCACTCATTCGGTATCGAGCGTGCTGGTATAGGATTCATGCACATCGATCCCTAGCCGACCACTTCTTATTGATAAGTAAATGAGACACTTTCGGTGGACCCCACTATATATGCGCTAAAGGTTATATCTCTCAGCCTATCATCTATTATATCTTATCAGACCCATTTTTCCTCCCGTGGAAACCTTCTTGCAACGCACCCCAGGATTCGAGACTCGAATGAAATGAGTAACAGATTGAAAACGCTGTCAAACGAAGTGTTCTCAGGGTTGAGCAGGCCGTTGCGCCAATTTTCGGTGCGGCTACGCCCCCACCCCTTGTTAACCAACATTTTGAAAAAAAGTGGAAAATTTTCACGACCCCCCACAAAATGAAAAATTGCACTAGATTTTTTGAGTGACAAATCTGAAAATTTTCAAATTCGTCGTAATAAAAGGCAACTATCATTACCTTATTTAAGCTTACCACGTTGTTTAGGAAAAAATCCCATTTCCCTCCAAGAATTTCACGAGGACCCCCCCTCAAAACCTTTTTTTCTCACAAATTTGAAAATTTTTACGCCCTCCGCCCTCTCGTGCGCCGAATCGCAACCCTGCTCAACCCTGAGTGTTCTATAGATTTTCTAAGACAACACTGGTAAATGAAAATTTGTTGCTGATATCATATGCCTGGTAGCGTTATCAGTCATTGTTTTCGTGGAGACTCCATGGAAATACTTCGATTTCTCAAAGCGGTATCATTCAATCTCCAACCGAATCCTGAGTGGCCCCCTAACTAGTCTCATACCCATTTCTAAATCAGACCGACCGACTGAAACTCAAATGAAACATAATACATGATACTCCTACATGATACTCAAATGAAAGTTGAAAAGCGTTTTATAGTTTTGTGGCAATCAGTAACGCACTGTGTTTTGCGTCTAGTGTCAATTCCTCCTATTTAAAAGGAAAAGTGGACCTATTATGTGGTTTTGGATCAACTTTTTGCTGCTTTGATCGGCGTATGTGGTGCGTAAGAAGTAGACCTCTACCAGACGAAAACACCGAGCGGTGCCGATTGCCGCAAGGCCATAAAATTCTTTGCAACTTTCATCTGAGACTGAGTGGGCCGATCTAAAGCCAGTCGGATATAGAAATGCAACTGATATCATTTCATGCACTTGTGGCCATCGGCACCGCTCGGTGTTTGGAGTTTGCTTTTTTTTGTAATCGAAGGAAAACAGAATCGAAATTCATCGTGAACACTGCCTCTAAAGGCGAGGCACGCCCACAGATATAAATTTTGAGGTTTTCATGCAGTTACGCAGTAAAGTTTGTGAGAAATGTTTTCTGTACTTTTGCCTCGACTGGCCTTCTCCCAGTGTGTACTCGTGGTCATGAGGGAGTTCCAATCGCTCATGGGTATGCAATGTGGCTGTCACTGATCGCAGAATAATTGATTTCAAGTTTTCAATGTTCAATGTCAGTTTAGGGTAAATTTCTAAAAATCATTCGATATCTTTGAAGAAAACTGACATTACGTCAGCCTCTTGATAATAAGTATATTTAGGTCTCACGTTAACGGAGAAGTGGAACACAGAGAACCAGCTTGGTACAACTATCGAAGTCAGCGAGCAGTTTGGACGAGGTCTCAAGCTCACATTCGATTCGCTTTACGCTCCTCATGCTGGCAAGAGAACCGGAAAATTAAAGGCTGACTGGGCTCTGCCAACTGCTAGGGTTAGTGATTCCATATTTCATTCAGAGATTTCCTTCAGTCATCAGCTGTAGCCAAACACTTTGTAGATCACAGCTGATGTTTCGCTCACTGCCGCTCCTGTTATCAACGCTGCCACCGTGTTTAGCCGTGAAGGATGGCTCATCGGTGCTGCTGCTACTTTCGAGACTTCATCAAACAAGGTATCCAGGGATTTACATTTCTACATCAAGGTATTCGGAGATTTTCGTACCAGACCTCAGTTATAATTCAAGCCTATTTAAGCTGGCAAGCACATCGTTGGCTTTTGGTCACCAAGGCGGAAACTACACTTTGAACTCATTTGTTGTCAACTCTACCGATTTCGGCGCATCGCTCTTCCACAGAGCTGCCCCCAATGTTGAGCTTGGAGCTATGCTGGGATGGAAGGTATGGTGTGGTTCTCGATTACTATTCAAGACTGTGCTGGGAGCTCATTTCGTATATACGTGTGCATAGAGATATTTCGAGCCAATCAAAACCTTGGTCTGTAAAGTCTGACTGCGCTTCCTTCCTACTCAGAATCTACCCTTTTAGGTGGGTGGAACAGGCGCTGATTTCGCTCTCGCTACGAAGTATTCTCCCACAAAGGATCTAGTGATTCGTGGAAAAGTGAACAACAGCAGCCAGGTAGCGCCTTTCTTTACATGGGCATTTCGGGGCCATTTCTTGGGTCTATATGACCATAGTTGTGGCAGGTGTGATGAGAATACAAGAAAATCCTTTCAGGTTGCTTTGTCTCTGACACACTCTCTGTCTCCTGACCTCAAACTGACTCTCTCGAATCAGTTCCACCTTTCTTTGCATGACGCGCACAAGTTCGGTCTGGGTCTTGAGTATGAACCTCTCTAATTTGATGATACTGATTGACCGAACGTTCTCCTTAGCGCTAGATGTTTATAGTCTAGTACGTCGGTAGACTTTTCTGGTCTTGTTGAAGATGTTTCTTGTCAGACCCATTACATTTGTGTAATGAATATTTATGTAATGACCTTAGGAATTGTTTATTTGTTGTGCTACGTGTAAAAAATGTTTGCTAATCCTGTGTGCCTTTGTACTAACTCGTTAGTTGGGCGCGGTCGATAATTGACGCTTGGAGTTAGAGGCTTTCGTCGTCGGTATGCGTCTTGGAATTACTGGTTGCCTAGTTCTGATTGGAAAGTTGCCGTCCCCACTATTCGCCAAAATTCTAGGACTTGAACAAGTTATCGCTGCCATGATCAGCCGTAATTGGCTGGGGTATGGCAAACCTTGTGTCGGTTGCGAGAGTCTACCGAACCTGCGATAATTGTGCGCCGACAGTGTACACTCGCAATGGGTCTTCAGAATACAATATAATCGCTCTATAGCCTCGCTCCCTCATTTTGAGCCAGTCTATATAAGGCTTAACGAGCATCTCGTTAAAATCTCCATATCATTTATATTTTGTCATGACCGATCGCTCCGCTCCTTGCTCCACCCGGACTCATCCGAGCAAGCTAACCATGGAAGTGTTTAGAGTGGTAAACACATCTGCCAAAACTATTATCGTTGGTATCTCTTGTGGCTCAATAGTAAAACTGCGCAGTATCCCGCTCCGAGCTGCAGGTTCCAAGAAGTTAAAAGCTCAAAAAGGTCTGTTTTGTGCGTTTTTTACCTTCCAAAAAGCGCATTATTTTTCGAAAAATTCGGAAACGGACCTCATGAATGTGTTCAGCGCCCAATTTTGGGGCAGGCTTATTTTCCATACTTTGTCCAGACTGATAGCGTTCTGGACTTCACGGATTTTCCGTTGGGCGTTTATTTATACCGATTAGAAAGCTCTGGAAGCGTTTTAGAAAAATGTTCCAGATTTGACTTCAAATTCTACTAGGGGGTTTTCGGGGCGCTGATCACGAATTTGTGGTTTATTAGTCGATTTTCCAAAGTTTTCGGCTAATTTCGTTCGGAGTTTCCCAAAAAAAAACAGCCTACTTCTGATCCTGCGAATTACCGGCCTGTTGGTATTACGTCATTATTTTGTAGTTTTTGAAAAAGTTCTCAAAGAGCATATTCTTTGTCATTTAATAGCTAATAACGTAATTTCTAGTAGTCAGCATGGATTTGTGCCTGGCCGCACAGTGGAAACAAATCTGAATGAATTTTTAGACGACTGGACTTTGGCACTTGATAATTTATTTTGACTTAGCAAAAGCTCTTGATCATGCATGTATCTCACTCAACTTGTGGCTAGACTGATAATTTTAGAGCTTCATCCAATCCTCAGAAAGTGGAGTGAGAACTACCTTGCCCAACGTACATTTCAAGTCAGAGTAGGACAATCTTTCTCAAATATCGCTAGCGTCATAAGTGGGGTACCACAAGGAGGGCTTTATCTCCAGTGATTTTTAACATCTTCACGGCCGACTTTCCCACCCTCGTACATAATACTAAGGCAATTTGTGAGATGAATGCTGATGATATAAAAGTTTACAGGGTACTGTCTTAACCGTGGGACACAAGGATAGTGCACGAAGCTATAAATGTCATGGTGGCTGGGCTAATAAGTGGCAATTGCCTCTTTTCCCTCACAAGACGATTTGTATGAAACTAGGTTCGCGATCAGCCATGTCAAGCCAAACTATATGATTGACGGAGTAGCTGTTTTGGAAGTTAAAGGCATCGTCCACGATGAAAACGGAATTTGGGTTTATGCGTTCATTCGGACTAGTGGGCCATGACAATGTCACTCAGAAAGTTTGGAGTTACAAAACCGTCTCTGAATGAAGATTCGCTTACCTCAAAATGGCCTCCTGGGTTTGGGGGGCCGGCCTTGGGGTCGATCCATTGTTACAAGGAACAAAACTCCTGGGTTGCTGACGGCGGGCGTGCCTTGACGCGTCGTAGGGCGCAATACACACGCCAGTCGATTTCGAATTCGGCATCGATCGAAAGCAGCCGGCAGCACTGGACGCAGCAGGTGGGTAGCCCATTTTAATTTCGCTGAAGTCGTAGTTGAGCGGCATCCTCGGTGAATTGCTTCCAACGCTGCGCCAAGGAACGAAGCGTAAAACTGTTCCTTGCATTCTCTGCGCAACTACGCCAAGTTGATGCAGGCGCGAAATTCAAATTTGCTATGAACTTTCTAAAAATGGGTTTTTCTCAAAAAGTTGAGGTTTTTGAGGGGGCGTTTTGCTACCGTTAGTCACTATAGGGATAGTACAACACGAAAGCATCAAAAACCCAAATGTGGTTTTCATCGTGTACGATGCCTTTAATGAAGTAAAAGATTTCGGATTTACATACAATGACAGCCTTGATTTCACGGGCCACTTAGGAGCCAAGTTTAAGCAAGCCCTACTACTTATCATATTTCCAAGTCTCCCAATAAGATGTAAACCGGTGCTCTTGCGTGCTTACATGTATGTAACGCCTATAGTGGAATCTAGCACAGCAGTGTTTTATTCGTTCAAGAAAAAACATTCACGCCATTGAAAAAGTTCGAAACAACTTCACGCGGAAACTAATGGTGAGAATTGGAGGTTTCTAGTGTTCCCGTATTCCTAAGGGCAATGGTATACATTGTCTCTGTCATGATATTTAGCACAAATCGTGGCGGGACCAGCATAGGAGCAACGGCGCTGGCCGTCGTAGGAACAGTTGTCGCATGTTCGTCGCAGAGACGTGTCGCAGAGGGCTGACATACTGGAAATGCTCCGATGGCTGTCGTTTCCACTGTCGCTGTCGCTGTGCAGAGCGACGCGACCGGGTGTCGCAGAACTATTCCATTGGCCTAAGGCTGCTATTAGAAATAAGTACCTGGGGCTACCTTCACTTGAATCCCGGCGTCGTGTATTTGACATGAATGGTTTACAAGCTTTTGTACCCATCAGCTGCCTTCCGTCCAAAAAACTTTTCCGAACTACGACAAGCAGTACTAAAGGGAGCTATTTTAAGATCACGTTGTCTAGACCGAAAACCACAATTCGCGCAAAATCGTTTACCTTCAGAGCAGACAGCGCCTTCCTCAAAGCTACGAAGAGTACTCCAGCCATTAATATGATTCATGCTTACTTCAAGCGTATGATGTCCAAACTTCTTCACTGCTACGAGTTATCCTAGTTTTTTTCTCGTTATCGACTGCACATTTTCTCATAGAATTTTTCACATGGCATCTGTTACAAATTTTCTAGTAGTTGCATTGTTATGTATGCCTTTTTTAACGATTGCCTCATGTGGTCGCAATAAAACTATAACTATAACCGGGGAAAATTTTGAGGGAGAAACGCCATTTTCGAGATTTCCGGATTGCTACGATAGATATGTCTCGAAATCATTCTCTGAGGGTTATTTGGAGTGCTAAAAACGAATCTGAAGTCCGTTTATCGATGTTTTGCAGATTTTTCATCTTTACGGTAGATTACGGTGGGTATATGGTAGTTTAGTCAAGATGTCAGATTTTACTCAAAATTTGTACACCGGGGTTACTCGGGGTGGAGAATACGAACTCAACGTTCGTTTGCCGCTTTCAAAATACTGAGGTGGGGTTTCCCCCTAAATGACAAGTTACTTACCGTAACCTACAGTAAACCTCAAAATTTCGGTAAATGGTCTCCAAATTCGTGTTCACCACCCTAGATTACCCCTGTATACAAGTTTTGAGCTAAATCCGAGAAAATTTTTTGAAACTCTAAAAAAAGCCTGATGCGTACCATTGCCTTTTCGCGAAGCTCGAAAAATGCTCAACTTGTTCGAACCTGCAGCTCGGGGCGGGATACTGCGTATTTTTACTATCGAGCCAGAAGAGACTAACGATACTAGTCGTTTTCGCAGATGCGTTTACCACTCTAAACACTTCCCTTGTAAGCATCTTACGAGAACCGTTAAAGGCAGTGGTCGCGATTGAATATGCTTGTCTTTTTTTCTCTCTAAACCCTATTCTGGGTGTAGAGTAATACGAACTATAAAAGAAAATCGCGAAAAAACCGCCGTTTTGGACCAAATTTGAAGCCTAAACAATCTTGTCTTTTGTTGGTGGACGAGTCCACTCCACATCATCGGCATCGATGATTTCTAATATCAAGAACATCAGCTGGCTTAAAACTGAATTTCAATCAATGAACCTCCGGAGTTATGTACATATCTAGTCAAAAACATTGACCGAAGTGCTTGCTTTCGTTGCTCAACTGTTTTATTAGGTAAATTTGCATTTATTTGTTCCTCTGAATGTCGATGATTTTTGACTGCTCGGCATGGGACTGCGATCTTTTTCGTCGGCGCTGTGCACGTGTGCACGAACTGGCTTCTTTGGGCCCTAGAAACTCTAATTCTAGCCCATTTTCCATCGAGCTTCCTCCACTATTTTCAGCTGTTTTCGGTCTAAGCTGATTTTTATAGTTTTTTCGACGTTTTTCATCGTGACCACTGCCTTTAACACTATGCATATGACTACAATTTTCAACCGAGATGGTTTTCGCTGATATGGCAGAGTTCGAGCCTCTGAATCGTTTTGTTCCAAGACGTCTCAACATTTAGGGAAGTGTTCGCCATTTACGGGTGCGATGCCATGATGAGGTAACGCTGATATCATTTGCGTTTTGAGCACAAAAAGGAGTTTTTATGCTTCTTTATCAACACTCCATTCAAAATAGGCCATTCGTTGATATAAAGAGACATCTGAAATCAGCATCAAGAGCCCTTTTTAGGAGACACATTGCTTACTATAGAACAAGATATTTTCGAAAAGTTAGCCTTTAGGCTATCAACACGGGAAATGCGCTTTCAATTTTGAAGCAGCTATGAGTGATGTGTCCATGGCACGTCTATATGCCTTGTTTGAGAGTAAGCCATGTGACGGTTTAAAGAAAAAACGATGCTATTTCCGAAATCGTCGTTATATTCCCCAGTGAAGACCGAGAACGTAAGAAAGTGTGGTTTTCGAGTAATTCGACCAGTCGACCGTTCGAAAAAGCACGGCTTTCGAAACAACAAAAAATGAAAACAAAGTGTGTAACTCGGATGAAGCGATTTTTTTGTGAGCAATCGTCAAAAACACAGCGTATTAGAATTGAGTTTGGATAATTTATCGAACAATAATCCCGTTATTCGTTTTATACGCGAGTAGTCGAATATTCTATTTATCTGGGAAATAAAATTGTCGGATTTCTCGAGGGTTCTATTAATTTATGAAATCCAAATATGCGCTGAATCCTTAAGGATTCATTTAGAAACATTTAAGTGTTCGGTTGTCCGATTGATTCGATTATTGTAAAAAAAAACTCTAAAAAAACTATTCGCTCATTTCGGGTCACGGGCTTAGAATATTGTGCCAAAAAAAATGTGCAGAAATATGTATCTATGCAATATTTGAAAAGTCGAATCGAATAGGCCGAGTGCTTTTCCAAATATAAATACCAAACGGATAGAGTAAGGTTTTCAGATTAGTTCACTCATTCGGAAATTTCGAAATGTTTTAATTTGGAATTCTCTTTCAATCGGGCAATTCAAAAAGAGATGGTTGAATTACGCTTCCTCCTTCATAACTTTGAAAACGGCGATATTCTAAAGAATCGTTCATTTAAAACTCTCTGAAACTTGCCATTGAATTTTTAGATTTTTCGGGAGCAATTGTTTTCGGAAAATGCAATTTTCTTTCGTTTATTTAAAAATGGGTGTCGAATGACCATGTCTACTCGGCCCCCTACCTAAGGGATGGATGCCGAAATTCAGGTGGACTCCGAAAAACACCCGAAAAATCAGGAAATGTAACAAACGGCAATGTTTCTCAGATCGTGGTTGCTGCAGTTTTGAAATCGAAATCTCGAAGAATACAAAAAGCGTAATACGCGGAGACGCATGAGCACAAACAGGCGATCAAGATAATATTAGTTAATGTCGCAACATAAAAAAGACCTAATGCTCGAGATGGAAATTCAGTATAAAGCCAACTTTACTACATAGGCGGTGTATGCTATGGTCAAAATGTGGATGACATAAAAAACACGAATTTGGAGAGCACCGGAATAGAAATCGGCAAGTCTAGTTGGAACTTTGATCGATACTGGAGTATGACTGATGTGCGCCAGTTCGGAGGTGTGTCGAACGCGGAGCCGACGGGACACTGAAAGTCTGCACACTCATCGCGGTGCCGACGCTGTTTTACCGAGGAGCCAGCCGTGTTGTTAACACTACCTCTTTATCGGACTGCGGAGCCGACATAAGGCTACCGCGGGGCGACTGAGACACACACCACTTTTTCACGATCGCGGAGCCGCCAATCAACTGCCGATACCCCATCGCAATACCAGCGAGAATCGCGGGGCTATCGCGAAACCAGCGGAACCAACTTTCTCAGAGGAAGGGCCACAGATTCCTCATAGAGCTCGTCATTGAGTCGGCTTCGGTAATTGTTGCTCGTTCCCTAATGTGATTGTTAAAAACTGCTCCAATGGGGTTGATTCCAAACAGAGGGTGGATGCTTTGAAACATAAAATACCTGAAGTCCCTGGACCACGTTCTGAAGGAACGCGAGGGCAAAGGGCCGAAATCCATTTTTGGCCCAGGTCAGTGTTTAAGTTAGCTGAATTCTAGCCACTTTTTCGTTTAACTGACGACGTACACGCGCCAAACATGGAGCAGAAGTGCCCCTAAAGATTTTCGATCCATCTGGACACAGATTGCCAACATCTCTCAAAAATAGATCAATTATCGATTTTCTTGAGAATCAATGAGAAGTACGAAATTCGATGAACAATATTCTTTCTCGCTTGTCGACGAAGTTAGCCGCATGTATGTCTCCAGAGATTGCTAAAAATAACGAGAATGTGGGTGCTCTGAAATTGACAGAGCCCACGTATGGGACTCAGCAACTTGCCCTCGCCGTCTTTTGGTAGAGGGTCTCAAGACCAGCAGTGATACGTTTATAATCAGACACCGTCTGCTTCAAAAGGACCTCTTTAGAGCAGTTCTCTAGGCTCGCCCACGGGAAGTGGGAAGATTATCGAGGATGACTGCGAGCCGATCAATTTCTTACAAATCTAGGACCCCTCAGGAGTGTGCCCACCGTTGATTTCAAGAACGACTTAACGCAGCGAAATTTTTTACGTTTTCGGAGGGGTTCATAGAAAATAAAAGACCATTGAAGCTATCTATGCTGGGATTCATGAACGCAAACCACATTTTACGGTCGGGTTTGTCTCCAAAGATTGCGTGCTATTTCCGCAGCAAACCCAACTGTAGCCCACGGTTTGCCGTTCATGAATCCTAGCCCTAATTACTCATGCACAGATGTCGACGGGATGAGGCTTGAAACCAAGTTACCATATTCACCATATTATTCATTTTCATGTGATAGTGGACGTGGAGCGGTCTGTGACTGCCCGTTGACCTTTGGTGGTATTTGGAGCGATTTCAGCGTGTATTTGATATGTGTCTATATCTCGCGGGACATCAATCGACATATATGTATCAAGTACAAGCTGGAATTGCTCCAAAACTCCCGGCGGTATGCTGACGCGTTGTTGGAGAAGACCAACCCTGTTTAGTAGAATTTACCCGCCCGATTTTTTTTCAATGTTCCAAATATGTTCGAAATTCGAGTTTTCCAGCCTTCGGCTCCTGAACATCTTCGAAATTTCAATTTCCCGAACATGTTCGGTTCCGACTTTTCGAGAAGACTTTTTTCAGTTGACTTGAAAAATCGTCGACGCCTTACATACAGGGATTTGAGCGGTATCCGAAGACATGTCCAATGAAGTCTTTCGTTTCCGCAATTTCTCCATGAATGAGTTTTGCGTATATTTATGAAGTCGGAAAGCGAAAAGGAGTGGCTAAAGCAGAATAAACTGAAAAGAACTCACATGTAAACAATTTGTGATTTAGGAAAATGACCGGATGAAAATGAAAACGATGATTTTGGGAGTCCAGGGGGACAACGGTGGGGACGACAGTTCAGAAAAAAATCCGGGGAAGGGGAACGCAAAGTGCTGGACCGAAAATTGGAAAAAGGTCTTAAGATGCTGTGAATAGAATTTGACTTATAACTTCCTGAGGCAGTTGTCGAACGAAATCTCACCTAGGAGGACGTTAGAAATTTGAAATCACTTGAAAATTCACCGATTTGGGGAGGGGGCGTAGCTCCGTCGAGGCACGGATCAACGGCCTGTCCGATCCTTGCTGGTTGCGGAGTGGTTGTCATTAGGTGATATAAGAGGGAGCGGCAAGAAAAACTGAGAAGATTTTGAAATAGTTGCGACCACCGTTTTCAGAAACCTACCCAAGCCTTTGGTAAGCTGTTTAATAACAGTCGTTATCTCCCAGTTACATCATCTCCGATTGCTGATCTCGCAACACCTCCATAACACAACGAGTGACTGATTGTTTAAGCCCTACATTCTCAGTCGATACATTTAGCAAGACAGCCCGACTCGACGCGAACGAAAAGGATGAAGTTAAGTTGTTCTCCTGGGATGCTCAGCAGAAAAGTCCGCCCCTTGGTCACCTAACAGCCATAAGGGGGGTTATCCTCCTTTTCGGTCGGGGTGAAATTTATTTCCGTTCATCGCGTGTGTCTGCTCGCGTCTGCTGAGTCTCCTTCTTCCCGCACTTTTTCGCTGTCTCTAATCTCGCTTCGCACAAGCGCGCGAAGGAACAGAGTGAATTTGGCTCCGAAATAGAGGATACATAACTTGCGCACAACGCCGAAAATGTGTATTTATCCTTTAAGAATTGCGATTAACATCCTTCTCTTGATTATGGAACTCTTGGGAACGGCAAACTCTCCAATAAGTCGGAAATTACTCTTTTCTAATGATCGACTTTTTGATCAATTGATTGATTATTTATTTACTTCGGTACGATGTTTAAGACATTCGTAGGAAAAGCTGATATATGCCATACTAAAAATAGGTTCGGATACGACAATTAATTGTAAATCAAAAATCCGGGAAAGGGTGAGACTGAGACTAGGCTAAGCGTGCTTCAATTCACGTAGGATGCATTTAACTGGAGTTTCGTCTTTTCGAATAATCGGCTAGATCGATTCACTCGGAGTCGACTTTTGTCGATTGGATGATGATTCGATCATCCGATTCGGCCCAAGTATAGCCTATACTGCGATTCGTGAGGGGCGGGGGGTTGGCAACAGGGATGTGCGGAAAAAATATTTGGGACAGGGGCTCTCTACACACCGAGGGAGGAGTTGTCCCCTCTTTGCAGTTCGGAACGTCACGCTACTCAATGCAAGCGAAGTGGTCCCGAGTGGAATTAGATCCGCGAAAAGCAGGACAACTCTTCCCTCGGTGTGTAGAGAGACCCTGTCCCAAAATATTTCGGAAACAGAAAACAGAAAATCTAGTTTGACAGAAAACAGAAAAAAATCTCCAAAAATGGGCAGAAAACAGAAAACAGAAAATTTTCATAAATCAATAGTGTTCAGCGTACACTGTACGAAAATTTTCACAACACTGAACTTTTTGTAATTATTTTTTTAGGTGGCCTATTCTTCTTTCGTTGAATTTCCAAAACTTTTCGGTCACAGCAAGAAGTATAAACGCTCAAGAAAGGCATATTTTGAGTGTGAAGAGATGAGAAATGTTCCTCTAACCTTCCTTTTCCCAGGCACTAAAGTTTCGATTACTCTATCAGAAGCTCAATATGTCTGTGCAAGTGGTGGGTAGATGCAGTCGAAGCGAACTTTCCCTTCCCTAGTGCACATATTTTGACACCGATTGTGGGATGACTGCTGGTTTGAACACTGTACTACTCCTTAGAGCCGAAAAACGCGCTCGTTCCGCGCGGCTGCGCCGTTAGAGTATAAATGACCTGACGCCGCTCAATCGTTGAGAGCCTCTCGTACCTCAGTGGCAGAATCATCATCTGCCTCATAGCCTCACCATCGATTTCTTGGCGCTTCATCTTAACTGAACTCTGTACCAGCCTGCGGTGCACTGAGTTAAAACACGTGTTTAGAGTTTGCGCGCATGACTCTGTTGGGGCTAACATTACCCCGCTCCACCTAAACGGATGCGCTGGAGAATTCTTAGTCTCTGCCAACGTGTAGCAATTATTCATACTCAAGCGATGCGCCAGTGCGGGTATGAATATTGGGCGTTAAGTAGTATTAGTGACTTATTATTGTTAGTATAAAGTAACATTGCAGTTTTCGCGTCAATTGACAGCATCGCGTACCATCTGAGGGATTCGTCAACGGTTAATTTCTGGGTAAGGATATCCACTAAAAGATGAAGACAAGGAATCGGCTTCCCGAATCTCTACTGGGGTGCGCAGCGCATTAGACGTCGCATTCTTAGAGGCTTGAATTGTTCTCGCGACTACTTACTCTGTCAACGCTCCGAGGGCGCGACCTGTAACGCTGCCCCATTCCATGTAGCGAGAATTTACGGGTTTTGGCTACGATAGCTAAAACCCGCATATTCTTGTGGCGAGGCTACAAGGGTGCAAATTCTACGCGTATTCTACGTAGAAACGGAGGCTAAATTCGATACATTGATCTCTCTGTCGCTAAACCCGCATATTCTCGCTATAATTTTGTAGCGAGAATCTACGGATTTAGAAACAGCCTGTGTTGAAATGCAATCTCAAACCCGCGCTGGCTACGTGGAACGTAGGGATGCCGTTCGAACAGTGTTGGCCCAGTCAACCCATGGTTAACTTGACACTCTGTGGGTGGCCGTGGAGGGTGATCCTTTGTCGCTCTCTGGAAGACCTTGCTAAGGAAAATTTTGGCCGCTGCGATGCTGCAGGCCGTGGGGAAGAAACGGAGATGCTGTCAATCGCAGCTAGGATCGCCTTTCTAGTACGGATCAGGACTGGGTGGATCGATCGACCGAGTGCTGTAACGAGAATTTGCGTAGAGTTTGCGGGTGCCGTAGCGAAAATTTACGTAGAATATGCGGGCACTGTAGCTAAAATTTTACCAACTAAAGTAACTCTCCGTAATTTACGTAAATTCTCGTGCCAAAATTAGACTAGATGCCTCGAAACCCTGGGCATCTTTGGTTTCCGTGTGAGGCATCTAGCTACGCGCAGGCGGAGTAGTGGTCTGTAGGTAGAGTGAGGATCGAATATTCGAGTTCGAATAAATATTCGAATTTTTCGAACGAATTTTCATTCGAATATTCGAATATTCGAAAAGTGTGAATATTCGAACATTATTCGAATTCGACTATTCGCAAAAGGTGAAAATTCGAACATTATTCGAATTCGACTATTTGCAAAAGGTGAAAATTCGAACATTATTCGGATTCGACTATTCGCAAAAGGTAAATATTCGGATATTATTCGAATTCGACTATTCGCTAAAGGGGAAAATTCGAACATTATTCGAATTCGACTATTCGCAAAAGGTAAATATTCGAATATTATTCGAATTCGACTATTCGCAAAAGGTGAATATTCGAATATTATTCGAATTCGACTATTCGGAAAAGGTGAATATTTGAATATTATCCGAATTCGACTATTCGGAAAAGGTGAATATTCGAACATTATTCAAATTCGATTATTCGCAGAGGTGAATATTCGAACGTTATTCGAATTTGAATACTCGAAGTGATTTAACAAATTATGAAAATCAGCTCTAATGTATGAAGGAATCGACATACCTTTTAAAGGCAGTGGTCGCGATCAAATATGCTTGTCGGGTTTTTTTGTCTAAACCCTTTTCTGGGTCTCGAGTAGTAGTACCTATAAGAAAAAATCGCAAAAAAAAACACTGTTTTGGGCCAAATTTGAAGCCTGAACTTTCTGTGTTTTGATGGTGGACGAGCCCACTCCACATCATTGGCATCGATGACCTACATCATCAAGAACATCAGCTGGCTTGAAATTTAATTTCAATCAATGAAACTTCGGATTTATGTACACATCTAGTCAAAAACATTGACTGAAGTGCTTTCTTTCATTGTTCAACTGCTTTTATTAGGTAGAATTGCATTTATTTCTTCCTCTGGATGTCGATGATTTTTGACTGCTCAGCATGAGACTGCGATCTTTTTGGCCGACGCTGTGCACGTGTGCACGAACTGGCATCTTTGGGCCTTAGAAGCTCTAATTCTAGCTCGTTTTTCACCGCGCTACCTTCATAGTTTTTCTGCTGTTTTCGAACTATGCTGATTTTTTTAGTTTTTTTTTGATAACGTTTCTATCGTGACCACTGCCTTTAAGACTGTATTCATTTTCTTCACTACCCCATTGTTCCATTTTTTCAGAACGCAAGAGCTAAATTTTTTCCCCACACCGTCTGATGAGGCTACTAGGGCGGTTCTAACAGGGGGAGCCACATGGCAATCAAACTTGGCCACGCCCATTTTTTCATGCCGCCGCGCAATGATAACACCAACCATAGCTTCGTTAGGTGTAGCCATGAACTCCTCCAACCTTCGCCTCTGGGCAGGTGAAGGGGGAACCTACATCATTGGGAAAACCGGTGACAACCGGTGAAACGCCCCGAAAAGAATGAAAGTGACCCAACACTCATGCAAGTCATTTTCAAGATTTAGTGGGTGTCACTGCCGGTTTTTCGTCCATAACTTTTTTGTGCTCAGAGATAGACCTTTGGTGAAAGTTGTTCTCGGTATTCACATACAATTCTGCATTGAAAAACGCTTTCAGTTTTGAAAAATAAGTTCTCATTCTTCCAGCCGAATTCAGTCTATAAAGTGCATTTTTTTAGCCTGAAATTATTTGTTTTTCGTTCATAACTTTTTGTGCTTGGAGAGACCTTTGGTGAAGCTTGTTTTCAAAATCTCGATGGAATTCTGCGTCAACTTGTGCTTCCAGTTTGGGGAAGGATTTTCTCGATCTTTAAAGGCAGCGTACACGCTCGCAAACATGGTTGAGATATCAGCATAAATAGGCCTGCACGGCCCCTACCATGTCGTGAACGACGTTTGAAGCGCTGTAAAACGATCCAGGATGACAGTATTTGACCATCCCTGTCACGCACGCCCGTATTTTCACACCCCTTTGAGTAACAGAATGAAAAGTTGAACTTGGGAAAACATGTTACAACTTAGAGTGACAGCATTATCAAAGGGGAGTGCACGAGAGAAACAGCTCGATTTACTTGAGTATTACTTGTCTAAACACTCATAAACTCTCATCCACTTTCGAGAATGCCGCTCTACTCCGGCTGGCTTTTGAAAATGGAGGATTTCTTCAGTGCACAAACATGTAATATCCAGGTAAATCAAGCTGTTTCTCTCGCGCACTCCCATTTGATAGTGCTATCACTCTTAATTATCACATGTTTTCTCATGTTTAACTTTTCATTCTGTTACTCGAAGGGGTGTGAAAATACGGGCGTGCGAGACATGATTGCTCAAATATTGTCATCCTGGATGAATTTCAGCGCTTGAGACGTCGTTGGCGACATGACAGGAGCCGTGCGGGCCTACTTATGCTGATACCTCGACCATGTTTGCGAGCGTGTATGCTGCCTTTAAGACTAATCCATTTTACGAAGCACCGGTTTTCCGCCTATAACTCTTTAACCTTTGGAGATAGGGTTTTGGTGAACGTTGTTTTTGAAATCTACGTAAAATTCTGCGTCGAATGACATACATATCGGGTTCCTAACTTTGCTTGCTTCATAAGCCAGCCAGGTCGGTGGAGCCGAGCCCCGTTGTTGGCTCCGGCAGAACTCTGCGTATCTCATTTGAACCATAGAGGCGAGAGCACCCTATGGAGATAACTATGAAAATCGGCTTCACCGACCTGGCTGACTTACGGAGAAGCAAAGTTAGGAACCCGATATATCCAGAAACAACCTTCACCAAAACCCTTTCTTCAACGGTTAAAGAGTTACAGGTGAAAAACCGGTGTTTCGTAAAATGAGTTAGGCTGAAGGATCGAGAAAATACTTTTCCAAACTGGAAACGCTATTCGATGCTGAATTTTATGGAGACTCCGAAAACAACCTTCACGAAAGGGCTGTCTCCTAGGGTAAAAAAGTTATGGACGAAAAACTTATTGCTTTTAGTGAAAGAAACGTTAATTCATAGATTGAAATCGACTGAGAGATTGGGAACGTATTTGCTCAACTTGAAAACATTATTTGACCCGAAATTTCATGAAGATTTCGGAAACAGCTCTAATGAAAGATCCATCAAAAAGGGTAAAAAAGGTATTAGCGAAGAACAGGTAGTTTTTCAAAAATCGCTGGAAGAAATTTTCCGACGAATTCTGACTCCAAGACAGCTCAAAGGAAATTTTTCATGACCTACGCAGATCATTTTACTAAGAATAGTGAATTTCTGAAGGAGGTCATCTAACGAAAAAAAAATGTTTCAAAACTAATGTTTAAAAATAAAAATACATTGAATGCAAGAAAAAGAGGATTAAGAAAACGTTAAATTTCGAAGTGGCAAATCTATAGGGAACCTTCACCATTCCCCACTCAGTTATCCCAAACAACCTTCACCTCTCGAACCGCTGTCTCCACCCCAACGAACCTATGACACCAACCCGGGTTTTTCCTTCCCTTCCGAAATCGTTGCGGGGCGGAGAAATAGAAATAGTAGGGGTGGCCAAGTTTCCGCAATAACAACCTTTGGGGGTGTTAAACACAGGTTTGACATCCGTTTCCGGTGTTACGGGAGGTTGCGGCACAGTGCCGTGGTTTGTCGACGTTTTAGATTTGGCCGTGCTATCTCGCCAGCTGGGACCACTTGTTCACTGCATATGGTCACACAAATTTCTCCGCGCCGCAACGCTTTGGCAGGGGATCAAACCCCCGAATGGTATTATAATTGCGCGACGGCACGGAAAAATGGGCAAGCCCAAGTGGGATGGCAATTGGTACTCCCCCCCCCCCCTTCTAGTGATATCACCGATTTGGCTAAAACTTCGCCAAGAGGCTTTTTATGCTGTGGATTAAAAATCTCTTATCCTTTCCGCAATTTTTAAAGAATGGCTCAGAAAAAAACGCGCTCCACGCCCCGCTGAAAGCCGCCAGCGGGTTAGTGGCCGTGGAGCGCAAAATCCGAAGTTTTGTCGCCCACGGTAGTAGCTATCGCGGGTGCGGTAGCGACTGTCGTGGGCGAGAAGCTGCTTCCTGCCCTGGTGATAAGCCCTTCTGAGCTTTTTGTTTTCGAAAATATACTCACGCACCGGTGCACGACGCGGCCGCACGCCAACACGCGACCCGGCCAGTGCACCAAGCACCAACTGGGGCCACCAGCGACTGAGCGGGCCTTCAGCGTCCAGGCGGAGCTAAGTACCGCGAACTTGGGCAATTGAACAGACGGCATTGCCTTCATCCGAGTCCTTGCTCAGAACCGCGTCGTATGCCTCCCTTGGAAACTAGCGTCTTGAGCGACGAGCATCTTTTTGGGGTAGCGCTTTGCCCGTGATGGGCACGCTCTCGTGTCAGGAGGGCAAGCACTCGCCTATATCGTGTCTCCGGGAAAGTGGGAAAATCGGAGTGAGCGTTGAGCTCCTTTTCATCTGAGAAGGTCTAGGGGTAAGTTCTCTAGGCAAAATTTCAGTCATATCGGAGACTTTAACGATATAATTACCCTATACTTACCGTGATCTTTCTAAGCACCTAAAGTGGACCTCTTATTCATGTTCAACACCTCGAATAAGCTCCTTAGGCTAAGTTAGGGCAGAAAAAATGATTTCGTAGCATTCTTTGCGTTGTAGTCCGTACAGGTTTAGAGACGGGTCGTGCCTTATTAATTTCATTTTTAGGTGGAAATAAAGCTCTAGAAGAAGAATTCAACTTGTTATTGCCGCTCACTTCGTAGTTGCGCGATATTGCTATGGATGCTTAAATTATTCGTGTTTTCGAATATTCGAATTTCGCATATTCGTTCGTTCGAAATAAAAATTGAACGAATTTATTCGAAATTCGTTCGTTCGAAATAAAAAATGAACGAATTTATTCGAAATTCGTTTGTTCGAAATAAAAAAAGAACGAATTTATTCGAAATTCGATCGTTCAAAATAAAAAATGAACGAATTTATTCAAAATTCGTTCGTTCGAAATTAAAAATGAACGAATATATTCGAAATTCGTTCGTTTGAAATAAAAAAAGAACGAATTTATTCGAAATTCGTTCGTTCGAAATAAAAAATGAACGAATTTATTCGAAATTCGTTCGTTTGAAATAAAAAATGAACGATTTTATTCGAAATTCGTTCGTTCGAAATAAAAAATGAACGATTTTATTCGAAATTCGTTCGTTCGAAATAAAAAATGAACGAATTTATTCGAAATTCGTTCGTTCGAAATAAAAAATGAACGAATTTATTCGAAATTCGTTCGTTCGAAATTAAAAATGAACGAATTTATTCGAAATTCGTTCGTTTGAAATAAAAAATGAACGATTTTATTCGAAATTCGTTCGTTCGAAATAAAAAATGAACGAATTTATTCGAAATTCGTTCGTTTGAAATAAAAAATGAACGATTTTATTCGAAATTCGTTCGTTCGAAATAAAAAATGAACGATTTTATTCGAAATTCGTTCGTTCGAAATAAAAAATGAACGAATTTATTCGAAATTCGTTCGTTCGGTCTCTTTTTAAAAAGTCCTCACTCTATTTGTAGGGGGCCAGTCGACTTCCCAGCGAGTGCCTTCATCTCCCTAAATGAATCCGTTACCAATTAAAGGGTCCCGGAGGTATAGCTGGGTTGATTCACCTCGGCAAGGATCGAACCCGACCATGTACAGCGAACAGCAGCGCTTCCTCCCACCACGCCACATGCGCCCTAATGGATAAGCACAACAGCGAGATAAGTGTCTAGCATGTGGGAACTGCAGAGAGCCTAGGTGAAGTCCACCCTCAACTCATTGGCTTAGCTTCGATGAAAGCGGCCACTTTTTTCCAGGGCAATCCTGCTAAAAATCGCAATTCACGTTGTTTTCTGTTTTCTTCCCGAATTTCGCTTATTTTTACAGAAAACAGAAAAAAAAGGCCAAAATTGGGCAGAAAACAGAAAATTCCGCACACCCCTGGTTGGCAAGCCTGTCCTTGGGAATAGATGGAATGCATAGCCGCGTATGGGGACAACAGCGTCTCTTGCCTATGCGGTACATGCTCCCGAATAGCATTTAGCGAATTAAATACTTGGGAGTTTTTTTTTGAGTCCAAATTCCAGACTTATAACTCTTAAAAAAATCTTCTGGCTTCTATTGAGAATCTGTCGAAAACCTGCCGTCTCGGTACCAGACCGTAGCCGAAGCGACAGATTCGCGATAGAATTAAGGCATTGCCTAGATTCTGCCGGAAATCTATCCCGATTTCCGCTACTTTCACCAAGATTACATAGAACCATCAACCCTCACCAGTCCATCGCTTTGTAGTCCGACGCGTCATTGGCCAAGCCATGTCCGCTGATGTAGGGCGTAGGGCGCCCTCATTGCAATGATGGCAAAGAAAGTTGCGGCAATTTGTGATATTTGAAAAATCTGCGAAGTTTGCGGCAGAGAGTTGTTATGGTTGGATCCGCGGCCTGTTTCCTCAAGAAAAAACGTGTAAATTCAAACCGCAGCTGGCGTGGCGGTTTAAATCTCAATCTCTGAGAATTAAACCGCCGCGCCAGGCGCGGTTCGAATTTGAACGTTTTTTCTTGAGGGCACAGTGGTGCGTTACAAGAACGTTCCCACGACGCCATGGGAGGACAAACATTCTTCCCATGGACAAATTTGCTTTCCGTGGATGCAAATTATAACTGAAAATCGCTCCCACGTGGTCGTGGCTACGTTTCCATGGACGCGTTCAGCCATGGGAATGTTCTTGGAACGCAGCCCAGGCCACGGACCTAACCATGGGTGCGTTCCAAGTACGTTCCCCGACGCCGTGGGAGGACAAACAACCTTCCCATGGACAAATTTGCTTTCCGTGGATGCAAATTATAACTGAAAATCGCTCCCACGTGGTCGTGGCTACGTTTCCATGGACGCGTTCAGCCATGGGAATGTTCTTGGAACGCAGCCCAGGCCACGGACCTAACCATGGGTGCGTTCCAAGAACGTTCCCCGACGCCGTGGGAGGACAAACAACCTTCCCATGGACAAATTTGCTTTCAATGGATGCGAATTATGACTGAAAATTGCTTCCACGTGGCCGTGGCTACGTTTCCATGAAATTTTTTTTTGCCATGGGAATGTTCTTGGAACGCACCCCATATGTAGACTCTGTTTCATTCCAAGTGAACTCATGTTTTCGGTTATCACAGCGCGGAGCGACGGCTTTTTCGTCGAAACCTCCTTATCACTAGTTATATTTCACCGAGACCCACCGCTCCGCTGCTGGTGATAATCGAAATGAACAGGTCACTAGGGATGTACCAGAGCCTAGGTGAGTTCGCATCCCTTTGCAGTAATTTCTCGATGTTTTCGCGGTGAACGCGGTAGCCACTTTCCGGTAGTTTCCCGGTGAATTCGCGTCAGTTGCGCGGTTAAAACGCCCACCGGTAAAGTAAACCACCGAAGCATCGATTGCAGGGAAACCTTCGATGATCAAAGGAAGATAAACGGTCTCACAATCCCACGCCTGAACAAATTTATCTCATTTGAATGCTGGCTGTTTCCTTGAAGTCGATTTTTCAGTTGTGTGTTCTAATCCATAGGGGCCGTTTAGGGTTGATCATGGCTCTTTTTAGCCATTTTCTGCTTTGCTGCTACAATGGTTCCAGACTTTTCGATTTCAGGCGGAAACTCGGAAGCTGTTTCTATCGTGAACATTGCCTTAAATATATGTATGTAGACACCGAGACGTACAAGGAATCGCAATTCTATCGCCTTTCAGACGTAGAATTGAAACTTTATACAATTTATTAAATGTACATTGATAGACAAAAAAGCTCTGAAGGAATCTCCATCTAATAGCCGCACTTGAAGATCATCACGTTCACCTGCAATCGGATATAAATCAACGAAATTTTTTTATGAAAAGCTATACCACATATATGATAATTGTTATATTTCCTCATCCCGAAACTCAAGAAGATAAATGTTGGTACTCAGGGTCAAGCAGGGTTACGATTTGGCACAATGGGACGTCGTAAAATTTTTTGAAAACTTCTGAAAAAAAAATGAAAATTGGGGGATGAGGTCGTGAAAATTGCTTGCTAAGCTAAAATATGTAGGGCAGTGATAATTTCCATCTGCTAGTACAATACTGGCCATAATTTTTGCGTTTTCGGTGAAAAAAAAAAACGCAAGAAGCATTTTTTTCCCGCCCTTTTTCACAACTCTGTTCAAATTGGACCATTTGGGAATCTAAAGAGATGTTGGGAATCAGCATCGTGTGCCCTTTTTTCTGGAATGACTCCTGGCTCACTCTCCAACAATGTATATATACTCAGGCAAACTGGGGCGTCGACAACAGGTTGATAAAATGTCAAATCATGAACCGCTCCCTGTTGACAAGTCAAATCGAGCGTATTGTCAGCCTGAGACCTGCCCGTTGCCCAGCGACGTCCGCCTGTTGTCGGGCTGTTGACAACTCGATGTGTCGCGTTTAGCTTAAGCAGCAGTTCACATCCTACACGACTGTTTCATCTAGCTTAGGTACTACTTTTTACCGACACGCGTCGCGGTAGGCACTTCAAAACGCGTCGCGGTCGGCACACCGGCACACGTCGCGGCTGGGTCGCCCAGCCTCCACTGGGGTCACCACCGGATAGGCAGGTCCTCCAGATGCCGGGCGGGGCCAATGTGCCGCGAACTTGGGTAATTGAAGCTTCTGCGCTTTCATCATTAACAGCATGCCTGAAAAATGTGTCGTATACTTCCCTTGTATCTAGAGCGTTAGCTGTGCAACAGCTCGACATCGACCAGAGCATAACTCGCGGCCACGGCCCCGCCGAATATCGGCGCGTTGGCCAGCGGTGACTCATGGTGGGCGGATCAGCCTGTTGTCGACGCCCAGTTTGCCAGAGTAGGCAAAACTAGGCATGAAACAACCAACCCGAAACACGCGTGGAACACGATTTCGCAATTAAGGCATTTATCAGTAAATGCGTCCATTTCGTCACGCCTACATGCTTTGTAAAAAGTATGCCGAAAAACATGCTAAACATAGGTCTTTTAATCCTGATTTCAAATATCTCTTTAGATTCCCAAATGGACCATTTTGAATAGAGTTCTGACAAAAGGGCGAAAAAAAGCTCTTTTGCGTTTTTTTTTCGCTGAAAACGCAAAAATTACGAACAGTACTGTATAGTCGACACAAATCGCACTGAAACTCTGTGTTCCTCACTGTATGTGGGCGCGAATCCGGTGCGCATATGTTATTACATACGGGCACTGAGTTTGCGCCAGCACACAATAAAGAACGCGAAGTATCAGCACAATCCGTGTCGACAGTAAGATCGCACTGAGAGAACAGCTGTATTTGCGAGGGCTGTCATCGGAGAAAATGGGACATTTTACTCTTCGACCCAATAAATTGTTTTAGATTCCGTTAAAGTTTTTGTAATAGTCACATTTACATAAAAATAGAACTTCCTTACTGAAAAGCTCTTGGATAATTCTATTGACATCTTGGTTTTTTCTTTTTTTTCGGTTCTTATCTCGGAGGGGAATCGTAGAAATTTTAGCAATTTTCACAAAATGTTGGTCAAAAAAAGGGGGAGTCGTACAGTACCGGGCAAATTTTTCAAAAAAAAGCACTTGGCGTCGTTTTTTGCGCTCACAAAGCGCCGCATCGCCATAACTCACTTCAAAGTTGACGCAATGAGTTTTTTTTTCAGATAATTTTCGTGTTCCTCTCAGTGAGGCGAATGGAATGGTATGTGAAGAAAGCCCTTTAAACTCCGGCATTTTGTTGAAAAAATGCCTACTTCCTTCTAAAATTTACATCGACCACAGGTCAAAACATGACAGATTTCTGCTATCATGACCGTCTGATCAGTTCATAATGAGGGGTTTAGAGGTGAAAATATGCAATTTTCGATGAACCTCTGGTGCTGAATCTATCATTTTGTAACACTATCGTATAGGGCCAAATGAAAGCAATCCGGAAATGACTTCAGAATTGAAATTGGAAAAATTTGAGGCAAGTCGTAGCGTTGCGTCGCTCTGTGAGCGCAAGAAACGCCGCAAAACGCCTTCTTTGCAAAAAAATTTGCTCGGTACTGCAGCTCCGTCGAAAATTGGCACAACGGCCTGCTAAACCCTGTTGGCTTCTAAATTGTGCAGAAACTTGTGAGAGGTTTTTCAATTGAGAAAGACGTGACTCTTTTGAATGAGGAATGCAAATTTCACCGCAAATAATCTTAGTCACCTTCCTTTACTTGTTTTCTTACGGTGGCATAAGGTCTAAGGCCTCCTATCATGTTTAGTCCCCGATTCCGAATTCAGTTCCTGGCACTCCGAATTTCCCGGAATTTTTTCAACCCATCCTAAATTGTATGGAAAGGGTATCAGATAGTTAAGATAAAGGTAGTGCAGAAACAGTCAGAAAAAGTCATTCGCTCACCTTATTACATTTTAGCAGCAAAAAATGCCCCATCTCGTAGGATACCCGGGAACCGAAACACTTCCCGCATATAATGTGCCACGTTGCTCCCAGTTGCTTGTCCAACTCTTCCTTTACGAAAGCAGCCACGTCCTGAAGAGTAGATTTCCTTCTGGGAATTCCAGAACAATTCCGTAAGTGGACTACCTTATCGATATTGTATAACCGTTGAGCTTCCCGTACGACTCCGATCACAACCGATTGTTCGGCCTCTTCCATGTCGCTCTCTTTCACCTCCAACTTATCGTCAGACATCATAGACCTAAACCAACGAACATGTGTACCAATGTTCTACGCTGAGCGATTGTTTTGTCGCCAGTCCGGACATTCATATCGTTTGATGGGAGTCTCAGCAACTGCTAGGATCTGTTACAAGCATTAAGAAGTATCAAAGCTCATCCCAATGAGTATTCTGACAAGGGTTGGTAGATTTGGGAAATAAGATCACGCTATGATGAGCAGAAGGACTGAGAGATTCATTTATGGGCATGCACACGATGTTGAATTACCATTCCGAGAACATCCAATGGTGGCTCTATCAGTAAAGGTTAGCAATGGAGAACTTTTTCAAACTTCTTTAAAAAGTTTAATATCAACCAATAATTTATTCTGAAAAGAAGCTAATTATTACGCGAAAAACCAACATAACCACGATGCTACAAATCAAAATTGAAAGCTTTTCAGAAATTTTACAGTTTCTGTCCCAAAGCGCGTCGGAGAAGCGAGATCGAGTCGAAAACGCCGTTTCTGTTCAGAAAGGAAATCTGCAGAATCTAAAAACAACCGCTCGATTCACCTCGACGTGCTGATTCCGATGTATGTATTCAAACTTGAGAGAGACTCAAATACTCACCTACGCAGTTCTGACCTACAATATGTACCTAGGCTAAGTTTTGTAAAAACGGGGAGCATTTTCTAAACATGGAAAAAAAGTTCAATGCCTGTAAGTTTTTTGAATGAAGACTTTTTAAGATTCTGAAGATGCTGTCATACTCACAGCTCGAGTGTCTATGTAATGGTGTGCTTTGTGAGACGAAGTTTCCTAAATTCGCTTTGTTTTTGCGGTCGTTTCTCAAAAACTTTGCTCGCGACAAAACTTTGAATAGTAATTGTAGAAGTAATAGAAGGTAAATTTCTATGTTTCCTTCATGAATCAGATGCAGGTGGGGCGATCTCGAGAATTCCGAAAGCAGAATCTTGGAAGTCCTACATTAAACACGCTTGGGAACTTCTTGAAAACTTGGACTTTGCGAAAACCCCAAAACGTAAATGAAAGAGTTCGAAAATTTAACCTGCATAAATCTCGAATTTGTCCCACCTGCATCTAAATCATGAAGAGAACAGAGAGATTGGTCTTCTGGTACTTGTACAATCACTACTCGGAGTTTCGCCGTACTTTGCCGCGCGCGACGTTTTTGAGAAACGGCCGCAAAAACATTTTCACTCAGTAACAAAGCGATTTTAGGAAACTTCGGTCAACAATATCACATTATTACGTAGATAGGAATTTGAGCTCTGTGAATATGAGAGCGTTTTCAGAAACCAAAAATCTTTGTTCAAAAAAGTTACAAGCACTGGTAGTTCTTTTTTCAAGTTTGGCAAATGCTCCCCGTTTCTACAAAACTGAGCGCGGGTAGTGTATTTTGTCTAGAAAGAGTCAAAACCTCTAGTAGTGATTATTTTTAGAATCAGAAAACACCAGTCGCTTTGTCTCGTCTTCATGATTCGAAAAATTTATTCAGGTTCAAACAGATTTGAATACTTCTTGACCTGAGAATGACATATCCGCTTTTTCCAAAAAATGAAATTGTTCGGCACATGTAATTTTAACCTGAACATCACCAATCAATGCTGACCTTAAAGCTGTCTCTACTCCCGGAGATCAGTCAAAGTTTATGTACTTCTAATTTTGCCTAGTCATCAATAAACCCCGTTCTTGCTATGATCCCCTTAGATTGCCCGAATCTCCGCTCTCTTTCTTTCTTTCTCTCTCTCTCTCTCTCTCTCTCTCTCTCTCTCTCTCTCTCTGTTTTTCTAGCGAGGATGCTGGCGCACGATAACCATGCACCAGATTTTGTATTTGATTGAAAAACTTCAAGTTTTGATGCCAAAGGCAAAGATAATGAGTACAATTATGTAGAGATGTCAGCGATGAATGAATTATCGTTTGGGTGGCCAATTTGGACCGTGGGGTTCCTTGCGGACAAGCAGTGAGAAGGAACTGCGAAAAGCTGGCAGGACGTAATTTTGATTTTTCAAAAAGCGAAACAATGGGAAATGTTAATGAAAATGGGGCGTCGCTATGTGTAAACAAGAAACAAAAAGTGAATGCTAAACCAGACTGTAGGAGGAACAGAACTGATCTTCCTTTGAGCAGTTCTTCTAAACTTTCTCTATAAACTTTTGATAGCATACTGTGGAAGCACCCACTATCAATCCAACCATTTGGTTACTCATAACATTTTAGAGATGCTGAATAATATCTGGAACTGTGCGATAATAGGGTCGCGAAGGACACCGCACTCCAAATTCTGGTCATGGTTTCGAAGAGGAACAATGGAAAACTTTACCTTCGACGATGGTAAAAAACGTTGATCGAGAGCTAGACGTCTAAAAGGGAGGGAGACGCACACTGAAGTATCATACTTGGGGGCATGTGGATAGCTCTGATTAGTTAGGGCACATCAGCGGATTATCGGACGCCTAATGAGTACATCTATTCAGATCAGAGATAAGCGATGTTATTTTGAAATTCCGGAACTTGACAAACAGAAAACGGTAGGGCTATTGAAATTCCATGAAGTGGAAATCGGAGAGCCGAAAACTATCTTAAACTGGCAGACCCGAAATCACGATATCGGAGATCTGCTTTCCCCAGGTTCTGGACCACTCATAGTGATACACTCCACGACAACGGAAAAAGGCGGTGGAGCGCTTGCGCATGTTCTATAGCTGGCCACTCGAATAGTTTTGAATCGATTTATTCGAATAATTGCCAATCGATTACCTATTCGATTTTGAAATTTCTAAAATGGCACCATTCGAATGCTATCCGATATACGGCGTTGGAAAAATGGTGCCATTCGAAAGTAATGCGGCATTCGAACCTAGAAAAAAGATATCATTGCATCTATTCGATATTTCGAGAAGATCCCGAAATTTAAAAGACAGTGTTACTCTTTCCTAGGATCATCAAAGAAGCTCTCTGCATAAAAAATATCGAAAGTTCCACGAATACTGTTATAGACTGTCAATTGGAAGATGCAGGCATTATTACAGCAAAACCTTCTAGCACCTCACAGATAAATGATAAACGTTCGATGCAAAAACGTAGAGGTTTAACATCAAAAAAGCTCAGTGGTCAATTTGCTTAACGACCTTGCGACGGAGGGAAGTTCCACCTCGATGTAGTAAGGCAAAAAATATGCGTGATCATCAATTAGTGTGATACGACGGCGATACTCACGTCCTGCCACGACAGACGGAGTCAGCTGTGAACTGTCACATAGTTGTCAATCAGCGCAAAAGAGAGAAAAACCCCAATTCGATAGAAAGCATGGAATGATAACATGACCATTGGACAGAAAATCAGAAAAGTTCTAGAAAAAGAGCCACGACAAAAAGAGATGTACAGCTGTCATAACAGCTCAACAAAGATGTCAGTTTTTCAGTTTCGCACACAGACTAGTGGCCGGATGTGAAGAAAATGAACCGATTTCTGACTCAGGAATGGACCAAAGGGTGGCCAGTAAACGTTCATGCAGAAAATGCGCAGCCATTCAATCAAACACCAATATTGCGAGATAGAGACGAAAAAACTAATGTAGAAAAATTACGTCAGAATTTTCAAATGCACGGTAGAATCACAAAAACCAAAATAAGCAAAAACACACAGCCTGTGTCCTAGAAATGAGTCAATGCGGAGCGACATGGAGGTCAACGCGTGCGGTGACGTAGCGGTTGTAAGGCAGATCACAAGTCAGTTTTACATTCTACGACGTCCTTCAGATCTTCTTTTGAATTTTGATAACCTTACTCTAGGTGAAACAGAGCGAGGGGGGCTCCGCGAGGAGCGAGTGGAACCATACGAGAAGGGAGCGGAACTGTGCACCAGGTGGAGAAAGGGAGCCTCTCCACCGAAAACGAGAGGAAGCTTATGCTAATGCAAACCGTAGAGCACACTAAGCAAGCTAACCCCATCTTTATGCTCTCACTGATCAAAGGAACTATTTGTTAAGATGATGGAATCGTTTGTGTACCAGTCCATAGGAACCCGTTCCCTTCTGCTCACATTTTCAACAAATTTTTCGAAATTTCGATTCAACCGATCGCAACCGTCGATGTCTCTTCTATCGTGAACAACCTGTACAGGAGTTCAAAGGTGTAGTCCAACATCTGAAGTGTTTTTATGCTTACCTTGAAGACGGTTACACGACGACTCAATTAATACCCCTAGAATCGTACGAAACCCACAGAGAACGAAGTTATGACCCCTCGAAAATCTCTTGAAATTAAGCAGCGAAAGTACAATGGGCGAATCGTCCGATTCTAGTAATTTCCGTCATTCGCGACAGATGTATGGGAGCGCACTCGAATGGATTGAGGGACTGAAAATGAAAGGAAGAATGTGGCTATTGATATAATACTATCGCTCATTTCGCCACTGTTGGCCGCCGAAGGGAAGTGGCAAAGTGACTTCTTGCTGTATGCGCGCCACGGTGGCTTCTTCCTAAATTCCGCTCATTCGGAGGAGTTGAAAACAGGCTTTTGGCAGATGCTCAAAAGGGTGGGTCTACCTCAAAACTATTCAATAATCTCAGGATTCGACCCTGAGTTTAGACAGTGTACTTGAATCATTTCACCAAAAACAGACGTTTCAGCGGATTTTCTTTATTTTTCCCGATTTATGTGAATCGTAGTGCCCGAGGCAGTTTTCCACAGACGAAAGTCGGAAACGAGATCGTCGTGAGTAACGAAACTTCTGAAGAACGCAGACAATGACGAACGAGGCAAACAAATAATAAAAGAAAAGGAAAACACCACATGTATACTGTTGTTCTCTGAGCCAAATTACGGTCCGCAGTTGCGGACTACGGCTATTGCATCATGCGACACGTGTTAATCGTGATGGGAGCACTTGGTCCCGGCACGATTCACCTTTCTCCCAGTAGGATTACGATGATGATCACGTGCCGCATGATGCAACAGCCGTAGTCTGCACCTGTGGACCGGAATTTCGCCAAGAGAACGACAGTACTTATATGATTCTTTTAAAAATAATTTTTCTATTCTGTTGAACTTGGCGGAGCGAGAAGGAGTCTGTTCAGCTACTACCTTTATCTCAGTGCACTTCATAAAAATTGTCACCGTGTCAACGAAAGTGTCTCTGAAGCCGTTGGGCCACTATTCTCGAAAATTTCAAAAGGTAAAAACATATGAGGTTGCTAGAACAGTAACAGAATCACAATAAATTCTTCCTAAAACTAAGGCCCTTAGAACCATCCTAGACCCTACTATTACATTAACTGGCGTATCTGCCGTATCTCCTTGATTTCAATCTGCCGTATCTCCTTGATTTCAATAACAGAGGGCCAGTACATTGTTACATATATCCTCTGTTTCGGAATAAAACTGATTTCCGTTTATCGAGCGCGTCTGCGCGCGTATGCTGCGTCTCTTCTCTCTCCCCCCACACTTTCTCGATGTCTGTCGCCTCGCTTCGCAAAAGCACGCAAAGGAACAGTAAATTCAACTTCGAAACAGAGGATATAAGGAGGACTCGACATCGAAAATCAGTGAGAATACTGTTTTTGAAGTCGGCGCGTCTGAAACTGATGCCTCGTCACGCGTTTTTGAATGAAAAGCCCAGCCCTTTGGTGCTCTGAGAACGTGGCCTCTGGTAAACACTTGACTACAGAGTGCGAATTTCAGCATTTCACTCCCGTCGGAAGCGTTTTTCACACCATAAGCATTAGGCAAAGATGGCTTTATTGTGACAATATCGAGCGAGCTCCTGCCAATCGCCTGTTTCCCGAGGATAGTATGGCGATGATCCTTCCTTACCACTCAATCTTGATAAAGTCATAAAGGGAAGGTATGAAAATTCGTGAAGGAATAGCCTTCGGGCAGTCCGATGGCGAGAAAATGTTGATTTTAAGTTCTTCTACCAACGAATGTTCTGAACAATTTAATTGAGAAGAATATGACAGTCGTTTCAAGGAGACACTGGTTACCATGGGGTCCGTGCGAATGAACAGCGATACGGACTATCGTGGTTGATTCACGGGTAAGCAAATGGCGGCCGCTTCTTAATGCCATCTGCAAGAGATCGATGACAATCTTTCCCACTAGCGACAGGGAGAATAATGAAAACACCAATGGTTCTCGACAGAAAGCACGATCAAGACTCATTCACAAATTTACTCGGAATCCATCTCACAGGTGGGCAGCGGGCTATTGGGAACCAGCCATTTGACACTTCTACCTAATTGTTTACAGCCTACGAGCAAGAGGAACTGTAAACGAGCCTGCGGGTACGGGAAATCGTCGTTTTTTATTTTGCTTTTTAAGCACTGAGTAGTGGGATGCAGTGAGTGGTCTTTTAAAGTAGTTAGCAAGTGCTTAAGAAAATACGGCAAAACAAACACATAAAATTCTCGTTAATTAGGGGTGGGCGGACACCCGTAAGTAGCCGTCCTAACTTGTATGGTCTGGGTAACTTAAGTAGGAAACCGCGGCGCTGTCTGGCGGGAAACGAAGGGATGATGGCTATCGATCGAGTGATTTCGTGCCCAAGCGCTGAGCGCGGCCTCCGATTTGAGCGACACGGACGATACTGAGCGTGTTTTCTCCGGTTTTTCATATACCGTATTTCCTGTAATTGAACACCCGGGTGTACTATCTATTTTTCAATCTCCTCCAAAAAGGGGGTTCAGTTAGATGGAGAGGTTCAAATAGAGGGCGAGGTTCTAATTTTCAACCGACAATTCAAGAGTCAATATGAGCAAACGAAGTTCATTAGGCAAACCAAAGTTGGACAATAAGGAATTAATCGGTGAACTTCAAGAAATCATCAGGAAGGGGGGCTCTAATAGAGGGGGATGTTCTGTTCTTGAACCAACGAAAGGGGGTTCATTTAGAGGGAGGGGTTGAAATAGGGGGTGTAGAATAACAGGAAATACGGTAGTTTCACTTTTGTAAAGGCCAGATCTATCTTCTTTACGTACAACGACCGTTCGTATCGCGAACCCTATATTTCGGTGGAGGTAGAGGATGCCTTAGTTTGGCAGAAACATTCGTTAACCATAAATGGGTGGGGTAGAGCGGACGACTTTTTCTGTGACGTTCAAAAATGACACTTACGACCTTGACTACCACTGAAGGCCTATCGAATCCGATGAGGAGAGTCTTGAAACTGAAAATGTTTGTTTTTGATCACAGAAAGACTCCTTCTGAAGAAGAACGCGCTCAATCAAGCAAAAAATAAACATAACAGAGAAGGAAGAATGTCGATGAGCTGAAAAAGCTCAAGCGACGTAGAGACTCACTCCATCTTGCTCCACGACAACGCGCGAGCTGCGGCTGTCTGAATGGGTCACGCGCAACTCGTTCGTGAAGCGATTCAGGTCTTCAAACAAGTAGTGCCAGGCCCATTTCAGACGAAAGTGCCGCATAGAGATCTTCTGATATCGGTGATTCATTTGTAATTAGGCGGTGTCGACATCTGTTTTCGGCTGGGAGAATATACTAGGATTTTTTTTAATCGAGGTGTGACTCATGCTGAGGAATGTTCTCATATTTTTGTCCAAGGAGTGGTGTGGCGGTCACTTGTAAAATTTTCACAGAAAAAAAAGGTAAAAAAGAATCTGATATCAAATTCTCTGCAAACCAGCTTGCATTTCTGGAAGTTTTTTTTCAATAATATGTTTTCGAATAGAGCTCCGAGATGTTTCAACTAAGCGCACTAAACACGAAAGCGCAGCATACGTTCCATTCTAGGCGGTCTATGAAAAATATGCATTCAGAACAAAATTCAACTAGAATAGAGAGCCCAATAGTCAGACAAATGTTAACCTACTGTTTGCACCCCTTGTGCTCGTTTTTTGGCTCGCAACTTTTGGGGGACTCATGTTGCACCTGTCTTTCCTTCGATTGCCAATCTTGCTCTTCTTTCCACAAGTTGCATTCAGAGTACAAGTGATTTATGTCGGTCAGCTGCTGATTTGCTACTGAGGTAAAAGTAGAAGCCCAAGATCGAAAATTATGAACTGTAGGCATAATCACAGTCTCACTCAACGAGTAAGGTCAGTTGGGATCAGTATTCGTGCAATGCATACATTGAACCACGGGTTTATAGTTGATGAATCCGGCTCAAAATAGCAAGGCAATTCCAATGGTGGGGTGCGGTCATGAATCGGGAAGTAACCGGCCGCTGAGATCCCGTTCTCATAGGCTCTTGTTTTTGGACACATCTGTGTAAAGTCGTTGAAGTGAGCTATAACCTGCGGTCCATTATCTTATGTGCGAACAGAAAGCTTTCCACTGGAGCACTGTGGAAGCAGTGGGCAGAAAACTAAAAATTCCCTCATGTTCAACCTGGGTGTTAACATAAGACATCCTATTCGGATCTATCGCATATCTGAAAAGACAACAACGATATTGTGGAGATTGTCCCGCCAGAGATTAGCAGAAATCATTGTTTCAACAACAGTCGTGAAGTCGTCTACCAGATGCAGTGCTCAACTTGTGGAAAAACCCATATTGGCGAAACGGTAAGAGCTCTATGCGTTAGGATCAAAGAAAAGCTGGCAAGCAAAAGAAAGAAAGCCCTGTTGAATCCACTCGGTAAACACCGAGTCGAAGCACACCAGGTCACAGACTTCAACATCACCTGCAAAGTTCTGGCTAAAGAGAACGAAAACGGTTCCAGAAAGGCTTTGGAGGCTTTCTTTATACGCGCCCGCGACCCAAAGCTAAATAACAGAAACGAATGTATTGCCGTAGTTAACGAATTGCTACCCCTCATACCACTTTCTGTGAGAACTCAATGGATTCACTCCGTCGTGGTTTCTCGCTAGCTACTGGTATCTCCTGCCTGGCGTCGACTGGAGCTTGCCTGGCGTCGACTGGAGCTAAGTGTTAGTGGAACTGTTTCGGGTTCGTTCCGTTCTTGAAGTTATCTCATTCTTTCATCATTCGTGAGGACCGTCGCAACTCGCGGATTGAGAAGTGAAAAGGCGCTTGATCGAGGAGGTCGTAGATTAGTGTTCTGAATCATTTCAGGCCTTGATAACAGCGATTTTAGCGAAACGTCGGCAGAATAAACGGTTTCACCATTAAACACCTGGAGCGGCACAGAGCATTATTAGCAACACACTGATGCCCAGGTTTGTAGAAGAGCGAACGCGGACATTGTTTCAACAATTCAGTCAGTATTTTCGAAAAGAAGAAAAAGAGTGAATGTTTGCAGCCGCCGTATACATAGGGTTCGTTTATGATGAACACACATAGCGAACAAGTGGTTCAAGTTGTTTTTCTTAAAGGCAGTGTTAGCGATGAAAAAACTTGTGGAAAAACCATAAAAGTCAGCTTGATCCGCAAACGGCTGAAAGACCACAAAGGTTGCGCGGCAAGATACGGGCTAAAATAGAGTTATTAGGATCCTAAGTTGACAATTCGTGCACAAGTGCACGGCGCCGAGCAGTCAAAAATCATCGATATTCAGAGGGAGATATAAATGCAAGTTTACCTAATAAAACAGTTGAACAATGAAAGCAAGCACTTCAGTCAATGTTTTTGACTAGATCAATACATAAATATTGGGACAGGGCCTCTTTACACACCGAGGGAAGAGCTGTCACGCCTTTTGTGGCTCTAATTCTACTCGGGACCACCTCGCTTGCATTGAGAAGCGTGACGCTTTGAACTGTAAAAACAAGACAACTCCTCTCTCTGTGTGTAGAGAGCCCCTGTCCCTAAATATTCGAGCAGGTCAGTCCGAAGGTTAATGTTCATTGATTGAAATTCATTTTCAAGCCAGCTGTTGTTCTTGATATTAGAGGTAGTTTTCCGCGAATTTTTCTTACAGATCCTACAACTCTGTATCCAGAAAAGGGTTCAAGGAGGAAGAGAAGGCAGGCATATTTTATCGCGACCACTGCCTTTAAGAAAAGTAACCTCCTGTAATTAGAGGCACTATCCACGATAAAAACAGTCTCCGAATTTTCATCGAAAATGGAAAGGTCCGGAGCTCGTTGCATTAAGAGAGTTGAAAAACAGCTAAGATCGAGCACTAAAGAGCCCTTTACGAACCTAAATATGAACATTGCGCTAAAGCCACGCTTACTTTCCCAATGGCCACCGGTTAAGGTGCACAACTGGCGAACTGACTCTAAGGCGTCATTCATAGTCCTCACCGCAAGCGCGGCACGCGCGTGACGCGCGGGAAAAGCGGTGGACTATGAAACTTTTCACCACGCGGCACGTGCGGGACGAGCGGAAAGCCACTATGAAATCTCCGGCGGCTCCGCCATGGCGGTGCGGGTGAAAGTCGGGCCTTTACTGTGACACGCACAGAAATTCCTGGCTTGCATTTGCGTATGCGGTAGCGCAGGAAAGTCCCAGAGTTATTCATGTTGGAGTGGACTCAAATCAAGAAGCAAGTATTGATTGAAACGGTAAAACCGCCATGGCGGCTTGGGCGGCGTTGGTAGACTATGAAAGTCCTTGCGAACAAAGTTTTATAGTCCACCGCTCGTTCCGCGCGTCACGTGCGTGCCGCGCTTGCGGTGAGGACTATGAATGACTTGTTTCCTCAAGAAAAAGCATTTAAATCTCAGCCGCGGCTGGCGAGGGCGGTCGCGTGCGCCGGCTCGCTGATCGATTGAGTCCAAGAGAAGAGCGCAGCAGATCAGCTTACCATACTGCCAGCTGATGGTGAGATTCGAACCGCCCGCGCCAGCAGCGGATGAGATTTGAATGTTTTTCTTGAGGAAACAAGTCACGAACCTAACTGTAAAAAGTTGTGAGTTCAGGTAGGACAATCTGATCTCGGCCGGCAGTCACGCATTATCTGTTTCCTCCAGTCTATCACCTGAAAATGCTAGTGCTTTGTTCTGGAAAGAACGAGGAGCGTCGTTAGAGACGGATGAGCCGTGTTCGCAACAAGTGCCTGCTTTTTTGAAGCAACATGCCATCTACACTGAAGGCCACTGGCTAGGAGGAGCCCATCACCGAGCGGTGGGTCATATTCACATACAACATTCAGCAAAAAGTATAGTCCACGGCAACGGAAAAAGGCGTTGGTGCGGCTGCGGACTTGTTATTGTTACCATAGCAGCGACGCGGCTTCCCCAAATATTGATATCGACGATATTCTATAGTCTTTTTGTTGTGGCGATCATTTTTCGGAAACAGCTGTGATTGATCGGTGAGTTTTTGTTTTCACTGATATGACTGCAGCTGTGAAAGCAGCGAAAACATTTGAAAAATGTGAGAGTGGAAACAATAACTCATCCATCATAATCGCAATTAATTGGGAAAATTGATTGATATAACAAAGCCACAGTATACTATGAAAAGTCCGCAACCACACCATCACCTTTTCCGTTGCCGCGGACTATAACTAGCATGTTGAAACTGCTTCCAACTCAATATTCAATGACTCTTTTTGGGACAACCCCAAGGGGATAACTAGAGTCCGTCCGATTAAGACTGTCCACTCACAAGGTCGGCGTACGTGTCGAGCAGGCCTCGCTAAGGCACTTCTCGGACTCGTAAATCGACTAGCACGAATATAAGACGAAAAGCGAATAACATCCCAGTCAGCTGTTTGCAGCGGTGGGTACGCTCGCCCGAAAAAACGCCTTCGCGACAGCCGCTTGACACGAACGCCGAACGCGTCGGCGGACAGTCTCATTCGGACATGCTTTACATCCTACCTAGCAGCACAAGAGACAAAAATTGTGCATTTCGCCTTTTAAAACCATCACAAATTGATAGGTGGATGAAACCATTTTCTGTTCATCTCTGACGCGGGAACGCCGGAAATTCGGAAAAGGTATTCTGTGGCTATCAGTAGAATGGAGGAAGAAAATCAATGATAGTATTGAATACAGCCAAGGAGAGGCCCTCTCAAAATACGCGACAAGAAACGCATGAACCTCCGAACGCGTAAGATGTGAATGAAGATCTTGGGCGAATGTGGAGGAGCTTTCGAAATATGAAAAAGTCCCCAAAAAGGTGTTGTTTAAGGTTCTATTGAGCAAGAGATCCAGTCAACATCTAGGTTTTGAACCAAGAAGTTAGTCCGTTGCGATTCGGGAAAGCTGCCTTCAGAAAAAATTCGAAGCTTTCAAAATCGAATACATATAGACGAGGGGCCGTTTGTCTAGAAATCGGGATGCTTCAGAACCCTATTTTTTGTAGCTTTTTCGTTATGGATTGATAGAGGGTGCAAATTGAGCAAGGTTCTATCTTCTAGAACATTCGAAAAAACTCGTAAGAATATTATGAGCCTCCAGGCCTGAGCATTTTTCGACAATTTATCTTCAGATCCTTAAAGGCAGTGTTCACGATAGAAATCGTTTTTCTGTTTTTTCGCCTATCTTGAAAATGGCCCCATGCTGATTCCAATGATGTCTCTGATATCTTACAAGACCTTCTGGGAACGGAGTTATGGTCCCTCAAATATTGAGCTAAGGAAACATGGTGGACGAGTTGTCCAAGGCTTGTAACTTCCGTCTTTTGCAGCCAATCTATGCGAGCTGACCTGAGTGAAGAGAGAAGCTGAGAATGAAGGGAAGAACGGGGCTATTAATTGGAAATCATCGCTCATCTCACGATCTCCAGCATTCGTTTGTTTACGTCGGTGGGCGTGGAAAGTGCATCTGGGGGTGCCTTGCGCTCGAAGTGGTCCAACTTCGGGGCTCTTGGGGACCGTTCCTGGCTCGTTTTCTCAGTTTCTTCAGCGTCAGGGTTACAGTTTGCCCCTCCACTACCCATTCCTAGTGAAAACTGAAACACATATTTTATCGTGAACACTGCCTTTAATCGAAACAAATTTATGGGGAATCGATAGGCTTTATCAGATTTGAAAAACTTTCGCCCCATCAGAGTTTTTTAACCTTGGAGGGTGATTTCTGCAGATTATGAAAATAGTCAGAAGATGAGCGTTGCAATTTCAGTCCAGAAAAAATAAAAATTCGAGAAATTTTGATCCAATCGAACCTATTTAACGTTAAAAAGGTATTTTTTTATAGGAGTTGCCTTGAGAAAAACCGTGTGCAAGAGGCCACTCTAACGTAGGGTTCTGGAAAAAATAATTGCGGTAGATTTTCAGCTTGTCATTCTATTTTATTTCGCTTCGGAAAGGTCATTCAGCTGTGATTCCGATAGGTAGTAGAACGGCAAGACAGGGAAATAGGCTTCTCGTATCTGTGAATCTTATAAAGTCCAATATTTCATTTCATTTCATTTCACAGTCATTTTGTGTTGAAACAAATGTACGATCTGCCTCTTGCATAACTGTTTTTATCTATTCCACCACACTTGGTCTAGAGTTATTGGGTCAATTTTTCGAATTCTGAAAACATATAGTGGCATTTTGCAGATAGAAAATTCGTTTTCGTTAAAGATGTAGACGAAAAATCGTCAAAAATTGCTTATTTTTGGAGGCGCATAATTTTCACATCGAATTGTTTTCTCGAGAATCCTAGGAACGAGGAGGAGCCAGCTTATTTAGCACCCCTTATCTATTCATATTTAAAAAAAACCATCGAACCGTCTCGATTCTTAGGCGGACGGTCTCATATAGGGAAGTTGCTGAAGCTCAGGCAAAAAAAAAACAGCAATGAGAATTTCGATAAAATAGGAAGGATTATGTTGTCATTCAAGGCGTGTTCAACATTGACGTCAAAAGCCCAGGATAAACATTCAATTTTTTTCCGAAATTCGAAGAACGAACAAAAGATTAGATGGGGTTACAATATGTATGTTCGTGTTCTCAGGCCGCCGCAAATCACCCTTGTGACAGTTGTCCAAGCAAATTTGAAGGGCACAGGTTGTCTAACAATGGCAAGGATAACAAACAACAAAGATCAATCGGATAAGGTGGGATCAATGGTGTAGACGTTTTCAGAGACTGGCACAGAAAATCGGATCAAATCGCAGTCCACGAGCCCTCGCTAAGCAGTTGGCCCGAGACTCGACTCGACTTTCGCCATTCCAGTGTTACAACACATAACCGAGTAGAATATCAGGCTTCCCGATCGGAGGCCGGTGTGACGACAGTGTTTCCCTCTAGCCCTCAGTGGGAGCGGCCAAGTCACGTGAGGGTTGACTGGGGAATTACTTCCATGACAAATTGTTTTCCGAGCCAATTTTGAGCAGCCGATTAGTGTTCCACTCGTTCGAAGCCAAGAAGCCCTTTGGGAACGGAGAGTTCATCTCATGCGTGTCTTCCCAGATGAACACAAAAACACAGTTTGTTATCAATTCGAACACCAGTGATTCCAGAGCATTTCTCTGAAAACTTTTACCTCTGAATGTAATGTTTTAGTTCAAATGCTCTTTATGAAGCACATTGAGGTTACTTCATGTATGATGTTTACCATATATCCCATAAACGGCAATCGCAAAAATACAGGCAACGATCCGATTGAAAAAGTGAGATAGAGGAATCTTGTAAAATCGACAGCCTTGGGTCGTTCTATGAAATGACATCAGTGAGCAACGAAGAAATTGTGAAGAGCTAGCGAAAAAAAAGAAACGCGAAAAAAAGCTATTTGGAATCGTGAATAAACTCAGGCGATTCTCGGCCCGAGCCGCCTCGGCTCGTTCTCCCAATCTGCGAGTGAGCTTCTGTTGCTGTCCGGATCACTGTTGTTGCTTTCAGGGCCACTGCTGTTGATCTCCAGGCTCTTTAGATTGGCCTGAAGAGAAACAGTAGTGGCCCGGGGATTTGGAAAACGAGCCGGACTGTCAGGCAGCTCCGATTCCTGTTCGGCGCGCCTCGGGGCCGAGAATGGCCTGAGAGCACATCTAATCAAAAACTCAAAACGAGTATTCACAATAAAATTCATTCCGAAACCCTCTATAGGATACAGTGGTTAAGGCGCTGAGTTTTACAGGCGAAAAGTAGTCATTGAAGTACCAGTTCTGGGGAAATTATTTCGAGACAGATTTCACGATAAGAATCCTATTTTAATTTTCAATCTTTTGCGTACATAAGCCTACGAAGTAGAGGATAACAGCGGAACGGTCCTTCAAAATCTTTCAAGCCAGGGGAGAAAACTGTTAAAAAATCTGAAACATTCAAATTCTGCCCCTACGCCTATTTCAGTGTGTTTGGTACAGTAGAATGCGAAACGTCGGAAATGGTTTAGTGGTTTAAACTTCCCAGGTAAGCAAGCAGCTTCCTTTTGTTTATTTTACAAACACGAGTCGTTCAAAAAGGTACCTAAAGCCCCTCTCGCTCGCATCAGTCCGGGAGGAGGAAGCAGCGAAGCGGTCGGTAATGGCAAATAAGAACAGCGATAAGGAGTTTTCGACATGAAAAGCTCAATAAGTCTTACTCCGACCGGCTCAAAATGAGGGAGGCGGACTATAGGTGAGTGGATCTCCGAGAGCGTTCCGGTCAAATGGAGTATTTCGATTACGATTCTAATACTCTGTTTATCTTGAATTGCACAAAACACGGTCCGCCAATAGTCGTCCGCTAGTACCGTAGTGTACGTCCACGGCGCGTTCTCGGCATACCCGGGTGTGCACCCGGTGTGCAGAGCAATCGATTCGCCAATGCCGTCACTCGGCCACCCACCCTGCCACCCGGGTCTGCCGAGAACGCGTCGAGGACGTACACTACGGTACTAGCGGGCCAATTAGAGGACTATTGGCGGACCGTGTTTGTGCAATTCAAGATAAGCAGAGTATATATAGAGCGTCCCGTTCTGGTGGAGAGGTGGGTGTGAATGACTCTTGCACCTTTTGCACCCCCCCCCCCGCTCCTCCACTGGAGTACGAAGTACGAACAACCCAGCGGCAGCACCGCGGAGAAGCGGGAGAGACGACGATAGCTACTCAGAATTCAAGCGAAGGCTGAATCATACCACTATCAAAAATAGTTTCATTTTCAGGATTGTGCCGAGTATGAATGACCGAGCGGCACCGCTGCGCAGGGCCGGGAGGCGCAGGAGGGGCAGGAGGTGTCGAAAATCCTTTTTATATTTTTTCTTTTTTGAAAATATTTTTTCATTCGTTTATTTATTTATTGGGCTTGATCACGATTGACAGCGCCTACTATGAATGAAAATTATGCAACTGTCGGAGAAGTGGGGACTATCCCAGACGGGGGGGGGGGCACTCAAGATTCTAGACAGTGAACCACCGCTCTATTTAGCTATCAATCGAAGTATTTCAATAGAATTTCCTCAACAACAATGATCGATTGCAGGATCAAGCATCTTTTTTTTCAGGTTTTCCATTAACTTCTATGAGAAAATCTTGCCCCCCCCGTCTAGGAAAGTCCCGCGAGGTGAATGTAAAGGATGCGCAGCCTGAAGAAGCCGGAGCTGCTGTGTTGCTATATGCAATCACCGCCAGTCGCTACACATCTACAGGCCGCCTCAAACTCCTCCACGTTAGGCGAATCAAACCATTCGCTTCAATTGAAAACAAACACATAAGCATGATAAGCGATAAGGCTGAATAAAAGCAGAGATTGGCAGCGTTTCGATCATTTGTTAGAGTTTGGTCTCCTGCGAGTTGGGGTTCGGTACATCGAGGCTGCTCCTCCAGTTGGCAACGTGCGAATTCAAGCCAAAGAGGCGACGCGAGTATCAAGGACAACTTCAGATTTTTACTGTGAGTTCTATCACTCTAGTTTCCGTAGTGAAGATTCAAGACGAGCATTTTAGAAAAAGAGCTAAGACTGTTCAAGTCAAATAATGGTGGCACCGGACAAAGTGTCGAGCAAAATCGACTTGGACGCCTTCCTACTCCGAATGATGAATGTGGGCCGGCCTGGCACGGGTTGCTCAACAACGATTCCTGAATCGGTGCGTGACGTATTCGCTCACATCGCTATGTGGTGACGTTAAATAGCGTAACTGGCGACTGGACGAGAAATACCGTGCGGTACCGATTGCCACAATGTTACAAAATACTCTGCGATTCTCATTTGAGAGGTTGGGTCGGTCGGTCTGATATTGCAATGCAACTGAAATCATCATTTCATGCCTTTGTGGCAATCGGTATCGCACGGTATTTGGGGTTTACTTAACTGGCGTGGTCGACCACTGTCATTATTGATCGAAAAACGGCTCCGGCCGGCTTGAGCAGTCCCGGAAGTTGTATAGTAGAAGTTGGAGAAGAAAGAATCGGGAAAACACCCAATTTAACCGACTGTGGCGGACAGGGGGTGACCGACCCAATCATATACGTATTCAAATCAGGGTAACTGAGGTACGGTTGGCCCGAGAGAGGAATCATCCTAGACGGGGGAGGAATCTGAAGCCCTACCTTTTTTCGCTACGTCATGATGACGTCATCCGGAGCCCCACCCATTTTTTCACGACGTCCTGACGACGTCGTCTGGAGCACTACCTACTTTTCAAGACGTCATCTGGAGCACCACCCATTTTTTCACGACGCCCTGGCGACGTCAACTGGAGCCCTACCTATTTCCCAGCACGTCTTGACGACGTCATCCGGAGCACCACCCACTTTTCGCGACGTCCTGACGACGTCTTCTGCAGCACTACCCACTTTTCAAGACGTCATCTGGAGCACCACCCACTTTTCACGACGTCCTGATGACGTAAACTGGAGCCCTACCTATTTTTCACGACGTCCTGCTGACGTCTACTGAAACCCTACCTCTCCCAGGACCTCGTTACGGCGTCTTCTAAAGCGCTATCGGCTTACAACGACGTCTTTCTGACTGGTGTGAAATTTTTTTGCAGGAGATGACGGATATGGTCGTTATGGCGAAAGAATTATTCTTGGCGCAGCCGATGATGCTAGAATTGGAGGCCCCTGTCACAATTTGTGGCGACATTCACGGGCAACTGGCCGATTTATTTCGCCTCTTCAATATGGTGCTTCTTCAATGTTTCCTAGACTCGCCATACTGAATGGGTAGAAACTGTTACAGATTGGGTGGCCTCCAACTGTAAACTACTTGTTTCTTGGTGACTACATCGATCGAGGAATGTGGAGTCTGGAAACAATTCTGCTTCTGTTCGCTTTGAAGGTGAATCGATCTCGAAGGAAGTTGTAATCCCAACTTCAACAGAAGACGAATTCGAGAATGATATAATTATTGCAGCTCAAATACCCGGAGAACTTTCTTTTGCTGCGCGGCAATCACGAGACAGGAATCGTGAACAGGATCTATGGTTTCTATGAAGATCTTGTACGCCGATTCGGGACTCCTCGCCTCTACAATACCTTCCAGGTAGGTGGAGATATCAGCAAACAAAAGCTTAGTCGGCGAAAGATCTTATGCGAGCAAAAGGAAGAATTCAGCGTAACTACTTCTGATTTCAGGAAGTTTTCGCGGTGATGCCATTGTCAGCAACTGTCTCGGATAGGATTCTTTGCATGCATGGAGGCCTCTCACCGTCACTTCTGACAGCTCCCTCAATCTCAATTCTCAACGAAATTCCTCGACCAATTAATGTATACTTTTTTCAACCAGATATTTACTGGGGTGCGTTCCAAGAACATTCAAACGGCTAAAGTTTGCCATGGAAACGTAGACACGGCGGCGAGGAAGCAACTATCAGTCACTACTCGTGGCCATGGGAAACAAGTTCCGCCGTGGAAAGGCTATCTGCCCGATTAATGTTATCTGGCCCACCCCCCCAATGGACTCATTGGCCGTCGGACAGATTTCTGCGTTGGAGCACGCTTTTCCCGCTCGCCTTCCAATCTCCTCAGAAAGGAAGATTATCACATTTTTGGAGAATTTCTCTATCGTACGAGCTAATTTCAAGAGTAGAACAGCTCCATTAACATGTATAAGTGCTATCGATATAGATTGAATGTACAACTGTGAAATGTATCGCTGAAGAATCATAGTGAAAATATTAACCAGTCCGGTCATTGTCAGTCTGTCCATTCCGGATGGAATGTACTTTTTTAGAGCCGTTTTAGACGAAGAATTCGATAACGGTGTTCAGAACTGCCTGAAACCACTCTGAAAAAGAGTTATACACGTTTTTCGAAGCCTGGCGGCGCTATGAATTTTTAGGGTGTTTTGAAAAAAAAAACTCGGATTTGGCTCAAAACATGTATGTAGGGGTAACCTAGGTTGCTGAACACGAATATGGAATTAATTTTTCGATTTTCCGAAGTTATCGACTTGATTCGTTCAAAGCCTCCAATCGGGGGAAAATTTGGAGGCAAAATGTGACGTCTCACGATTTCTGGGGAACTACGAAAGATATGGCTCAAATTGTGTCTCTGAGAGTAATTTGTAGTTCTGAGCACGAATTCGAGGTCACAAGCACGTTCATGCCGATCATTTTTTCCGCAGGGCTACCGTAACCCTCGTTCAAAAATTTTCCAAGTGTCAGCTTGGATATGAGCTTATCGTAATAGCCAACAAAAATGTTTGCACATTTTCGACCTCGTCAGCCACTTCCCAGTGGCTTATCGAAGAGAGCTGTGTGTGAATGAATGGAAACCGCTCCTCTGCCCATTCATACCCCGCATTTTATGAGCGTGTGTTATCGTTCGTTATCATGATTTGTTCAAGAATGGTTACGGTAGCCCTGCGAAAAAAATGATCGGCATGGGCGTGCTTTTTCCGAGGTCCGTATATCGATTCTAGTCAGATTAAGGTAGATTACGATGGGTATACGGTAGTTTGGTTAGAGTCTCAGATTTGACTCAAAATTTGTGTATGGGGGTCATTCAAGGTGGTGAATACGAATTTAACGCCCGTTTGCCGATTTTCGAAATACTAAGTTAGGTTTTGCACCCTTAATGACATTGCACATACCGTAACCTACAGTAAATCTCAAAATTTCGACAAACGATTCGCAGTTAACCCTCAGGCCCCGGTCAGAGTTGGTGCTATTTGCATCTGTATCCACCGCACTTCAACCCCCAACACCCACCCGGTCGATACGTATTAACAACATGGTGAGGTGAAGCTGAGAAAATCACTCGGTGTATCCCGCTCCCCGCACCCCCAACACCCCCGCACCCCCAGTCGATACGTATGTTTAAAATGATGGAGTGAGGTTGAGAAAATCACTCAATGTATCCGACGCGGTCGATATCCATGCAATACGTGGATGAGAAAATCACCGGGCGGGCGGGTCGAAGATAAAACATTGCGTATCACCAGAAAGCTAACCTTACTGCTACCTCCGTGACTTCACCATATTCGCCTTCACTATTTCTCTGAACAGGTGCAATCCTGTTGGCCACGTAATCATCGTCATATCTAGTTGGATGCATCGAGGTGATTTTCTCAACCTCACTCCATCATTTTAAACATACGTATCGACCGGGGTGGCGTTGGGGGTGTTGGGGGTGCGGGGGTGTTGGGGGTGGGGGATGCAGATGCAAATAGCACCAACTATGACCGGGGCCTCAAGCCCCAGTCAGAGTTGGTGCTATTCGCCTCTGTAACCCACCAACTCTCCCCAACACCCACCTGGTCCATACGTGTGTTTAAAATGATGGAGTGAGGTTGAGAAATTCACTCGGTGTACCCAACTGGATATGACGGTGATTACGTGGCCAACAGGATTGCACCTGTTCAGAGAAATAGTGAAGGCGAATATGGTGAAGTCACGGAGGTAGCAGTAAGGTTAGATTTCTAGTGATACGCAATGATTTATCTTCGACCCGCCCACCCGGTGATTTTCTCATCCGCCGTCATCCAGGTATTGCATGGATATCGACCACGTCGGATACACCGAGTGATTTACTCAACCTCACTCCTTCAGTTTAAACATACGTATTGACCGGGTGGGTGTTGGGGGTGTTGGGGGGCGTGCGGGGGTGTTGGAGGGATACACCGAGTGATTTTCTCAACCTTACTCCATCATTTTAAACATACGTATCGACCGGGTGGGTGTTGGGGGGTGTTGGTGGGTGCGGGGGGGGATACACCGAGTGATTTTTGCTTCCTATTTTCAATGCATTCTGTGTGTATCGACCGGGCTGGAGACGTCGGCTCATCCAACTATGACCGGGGCCTCACGGCGGCTGCGGGGTGTAACTCGTCCAAACGCACGTGCTACCCGTGGATTTCGGACAGGAATTGAAACCTCCGGGTTCGCAAAACCCTTGTATGAAGTGCACACCTCCACAACTACGAAAAAGAATGTGATCCCACTTTGTGTTGCTTTGCACCGGTGTGAAGAGAGCGAGGTGGACGAGTTGTCCGCCACTCGGACAAGACAAGAAGCGAACAGCTCCCTCCTTCAAAACACAATGAAAGCGATTTTTTTGTAGGGCTCAAGTGAGGCTCCTGTTCTCCTGAATGCGAGCTACTAACGATGGCAAAACAAGAATTTGTGTGAAAATATTGACAGCAAGCGGTGATTTGACGAATTAACTCCCGCAGCCGCCGTGAGGGTTAGCTTCGAGTCGACGAACAGACTTCAGATTCCTTTTCAGCACCCCGGATTACTCCTGAATACAAGTTTTGATCCAAATCCTATTTTTTTTTCAAAACACTAAAAATTTCGTAGGGGGTACCCTTAGCTTACCGCCAGGCTTCGAAAAACGCGTATAACTTTTTCAGAGTGGTTCTAGGCAGTTGGGAACACCGGAATCGGATTCTACGCTCAAAACGGCCCTAGAGAAATATATTTCATCCGAAATGGCCAGGCTTAGAATGGCAGGGATGGTTAATATTTTCACTATGAAATCTTCATGGAAACCAGTTTTACATGTTAATGGAGCTGTTCTACAATCGAAATTAGCTCGTACGATAGAGAAGTTCTCCAAAATTGTCATACTGTTGCTTTCTGAGGAGGTCGGGAGGCTAGCGCGAGAAGCGTGCTCCAATGCAAAAATCTGTCCGACGGCCAATGAGCCGATTGGGGGGGGGGATGGGCCAGATAACATTATTCCTATTTGCCCTACATCGGTATCGTGGGAACATTCTTGAAACGCAACCCTGGTATACTGTGGCCCACTCCGACTAAGGTAGCTTTGAAAAATCGCTTTTTTAGGATCCACCAAATCCGTCACTGCCACTAGATCTGCTATGGGCTGATCCCGATATGCATATCAAAGGATTTAAATTCAGCATACGGTACAGTTCACAGTCCGATTACTCTTTGCGTCGCCTATGAGTCAGCACAGTATATCATTCTGCTGCATGTTGAGATAACGACGTTACATATTGTGGTCGTATGGCTCCTAAAAGAACGCTCGCGTCCTCGAAAGCGTACAAAACGAGTCAAAATTAGGCGTGAAACTAGTTGGGGGGGCACTCAATATTCATTCAGAGAAATGAAGATTTTCTCTACAGCTATGCGTGTTAGAAATGTGTTAGCGTGTTGTACCACGCGTTAGAAATGTGCTACAAAGGTTTCATATCAATTATTTCAATATAAATCTTGATTGCCTCCCCCCAACTAGTTTCATACCCAAAATTACTCTATTTGAGCCATATTGAGACACTAGAACCAAAACTGCTGTCTCCACCCATTTCTTTTACAGTTACATTCTAAATCGATTGCTCGAATACGATCACTTTGGCTATTTTTTGATGCTTCCAACTACGTAGGCGTTTTAGTACATGCCATAAAAGACTTGTAGCTAACCGCCACAGCGGCTGCGGAGTATAATAGGCTAGCACTGGAAAATCGTTCCCTCGCAAACCCTACGTAGGAGGGTGGGGCAGCCGAAACCCCGTTGAGACACCAACACTCGCACAGCAATGATCAAACGCGCCGACGCCCAAACCCTGCCTAACCCCAACCTAACCCGCCGCGTACGTGCATGCCGCCCCGGGAGCGTGGAACTCTTGTGTGTGTAAAGAGGAATTCACTGCTTTAAAAGGAAAGCGAATCCCAATTTATGTTGCTTAGCCGTTCTATCAAGTGAGCGCGGTGTGGACGAGTTGTCCGCTCAACGACCAACACAGAATTATAAAAATCAAACCGCAGATCCTATCCACCGTAGTCCAATGACCATGATAAGAGTGAAAACCGTCTGCATCTATTTGTCGCCATGATGAATTGTGGGTCGGTGGAATGGTATTACGCTCATTTGAAGGAGCTCGTTCCGATACTCTTGGAATAAGGTTTCGTATGACCGTGTGGTTGACGGATGGCACAAAGGACATTCATATTGAGCTGCTCGTCGGGGGTAAGTATTCATGGGTTTCCCCAACCACTGCACGGGGTAACGCGTTGATCCCTTTTGCTCCACGAGTTGAACCAACATGCTGCCCTCTTTTTCAAGTGCTCCTGTTGCGAATAATGTTATACAGCCCCCCCCCCCACTCGGCTCTCGTAAACGAAATTGATGATAACCAATTGATGAAGGTAGGGTATAAAAGAAATGGAGAGCGCTGTGTCTTCATCCACGCAACGTCTTTCTCCAGGGGTCAGCAGTTGAAGATCTGCCGGGACTAGAAAGTAGGAAAACAACACCAACGGAGTAAACTCTAAATTCTGTAAAAAAGGGGTCTCTCAAGCAAAAGTGGTTTGGTCCTCGTTACAAACGTTTCAACAAAAAGGGAACAATAGGAAAGTGGAATGAGGAGAGTGTACAAAAAATGAACAATATCCTCTAAAAACTCTTTTCTTTGTCGAAACTTCTAAACAGCGGAAACAAACCGTTGCGGTTCTGTATGAGGAAGCGATATATACATATTTTATCGGCACTCACATAATCAAAGTCCTTTATGGAGCCAAAAGCGCTTCCTCATAGAGAACCGCAACGGTTTGTTTCCGCTGAATAGAAGTTTCGACAGAGAAAAGAGTTTTTAGAGAATATTGTTCATTTTTTGTACACTCTCCTCATTATACTTTCTTATTGTTCCCTTTTTGTTGAAACGTTTGTAACGAGAACCAAACCACTTTTGCTTGGGAGACCCCTTTTTTACAGAATTGTTCACCTTTTCTTGATATTACGCAGTAATATCCCATGCAAGAAAAAAAAAACAAAAACCTCTTCATCTTCCCGTTAGATCACTCCTCTTTCTGTGGTCACAAGAATCAATGACCCAAACTGTTATAAAACTATCTCAGAAAAATCACCCGATGTAGCTGACAAGATCGATGCTCACTTGATAATATTAGCTAAGAAATGAATGATATCCATGATATCGTTCCACATAATTCATTCATATTGATCGCGTCAGCCACAGCTGGCTGCACCGGGTGTTATTTGCAACCTTCATGTTTCTCATACGTATCGAACGGGTCGGCCACGGTGATTTTCTCAACCAAATCTGACAGGGCTTTAGGGGCTGAGCAGAGTGCCACCGCGGCGCGGCGCGGTCTGATGATGCAGAACCGGAGTGATAGATCGCCGCGATCTATCAATACGGCTCTCAATCATCAGGCCACGCCGCGCCGCGGTGGCACTCTGCTCAGCCCCTTAGGCCCCGGTTATAGTTGGTCGCTCAGACGTAGCCAGCCCGGTCGATAATCATGAAAGCTTGCTGGCCTACAGCCGGATGCAGACTCTGCTCGCAGTTCTTGGCTGTTCAATGAAACTAACTCAAAACCTTCACAGTCAGAAACTACTTTCCATTCCATTTGGACACTTTCACATAAGTGGAACAAAGCAGTTTTCCATACTCATTATTTCGTTTCCTCCGCCCCATTTCTTCGCAGAACAGCCGCTTCGATTCCATGAATTTGATATGAAAAAGCTCTGCTGAGCTGCGAATGGAGATAGCTCTAACAATTTGTTTTTGAATTTAGATGCTGATAAGCAAGTACCATTTATTGCAGAAAAAACCAGTAGGCTGGTGAAGAAGAATGAGGGAACACTCAAAATGGGGTTTTGTGAATAGCCTAAGCGCGTTACGAAACTGAAAAGCAGCCTGGCGACATGACCTACATAATATCTCAAGCCTTCTGCACGCTATGCTTGTCATCAGCACACTTTTAAAAAAGTTTTGCAAGGTGTTCTCGGACTTCTTTGCAAATTCCGATGCATCCAGCGCTTTATCTCAGACGGCTAGCGCAAAGCTCAAGACTCTTGCTCATTCTTTTGGATAACCTGCACAATTCGGATGACCAGTGACTGGTCCGGGACTCATAATCACTCTACGGGGTGTCCTGCACAATTTCTCGGATGACCAGCAACGGGTCCCGAGCACCTGCCCACTCTCCGCGCTTCCACGACGTCCCGATGACGTCATCAGAAGCCCGAAGCATTTTTCACGACGTCCCGATGACGTCATCAGAAACCCGAAGCACTTATCACGACGTCCCGATGACGTCATCAGAAGGCCGAAGCATTTTTCACGACGCCCCGATGACGTCATCAGAAGCCCGAAGCACTTTTGGGAGTCTCATAGACGGGGGGGGGCACCCACGCTTCGCTCGTGAAAATGAATGGAAAACCTGATAGAAGATGTTCGATGCTGCTATCAATCATTGTTGTTGATGAAATTCTGTAGAAATACTATGATAGATAGCGTTACAGATCGGTCGTTCATTTCAATTCTGACTTGAATCTTGAGTGCCCCCCCGTCTAGGATAGTCCCGCACTTTTCAAGACCTCCCGATGGCGTCATCAAAAGCCCGAAGCACTTTTCACGATGTCCCGATGACGTCATCAGGAGCCCGAAGCACTTCTGACGATGTCCTGATGACGTCATCAGGAGCCCGAAGCACTTTTCACGACGTCCCGATGACGTCGTCAGAATCCCGAAGCACTTTTCGCGATGTCCAGATGACGTCATCAGAATCCCGAAGCATTTTTCACGATCTCCCGATGACGCCATCAAGAGCCCGAAGCACTTTTCACGATGCCCCGATGACGTCATGAGGAACCCGAAGCACTTCTGACGACGTCCTGATGACGTCATCAGGAGCCAGAAGCACTTTTCGCGATGTCCCGATGACGTCATCATGAGCCCGAAGCACTTTTGACGACGTCCTGATGACGTCATCAGGAGCCAGAAGCACTTTTCACGATGTCCCGATGACGTCATCAGAGGCCCGAAGCACTTTTCGCGACGTCCCGATGACGTCATCATAAGCCCGAAGCACTTTTCACGACGTCCCGATGACGTCATCAGAATCCCGAAGCACTTTTCACGACGTCCCGATGACGTCGTCAGAAGCCCGAAGCACTTTTCGCGATGTCCAGATGACGTCATCAGAATCCCGAAGCATTTTTCACGATCTCCCGATGACGTCATCAAGAGCCCGAAGCACTTTTCACGATGCCCCGATGACGTCATGAGGAACCCGAAGCACTTTTCACGATGTCCCGATGACGTCATCAGAGGCCCGAAGCACTTTTCACGACGTCCCGATGACGTCATGAGGAACCCGAAGCACTTCTGACGACGTCCTGATGACGTCATCAGAAGCCCGAAGCACTTTTCACGACATCCCGATGACGTCATCAGGAGCCCGAAGCACTTTTCACGACGTCCTGATGACGTCATCAGGAGCCAGAAGCACTTTTCACGACGTCCCGATGACGTCATCAGAAGCCCGAAGCACTTTTCGCGATGTCCCCATGACGTCATCAGAAGCCCGAAGCACTTTTCACGACGTCCCGATGACGTCATCAGAATCCCGAAGCACTTTTCACGACGTCCCGATGACGTCATCAGAATCCCGAAGCATTTTTCACGATCTCCCGATGACGTCATCAAGAGCCCGAAGCACTTTTCACGATGCCCCGATGACGTCATGAGGAACCCGAAGCACTTTTCACGATGTCCCGATGACGTCATCAGAGGCCCGAAGCACTTTTCACGACGTCCCGATGACGTCATCAGAAGTCCGAAGCACTTTTCACGACGTCCCGATGACGTCATCAGAATCCCGGAGCACTTTTCACGACGTCCCGATGACGTCATCAGGAGCCAGAAGCACTTTTCGCGATGTCCCGATGACGTCATCATGAGCCCGAAGCACTTTTGACGACGTCCTGATGACGTCATCAGGAGCCAGAAGCACTTTTCACGATGTCCCGATGACGTCATCAGAGGCCCGAAGCACTTTTCGCGACGTCCCGATGACGTCATCATAAGCCCGAAGCACTTTTCACGACGTCCCGATGACGTCATCAGAATCCCGAAGCACTTTTCACGACGTCCCGATGACGTCGTCAGAAGCCCGAAGCACTTTTCGCGATGTCCAGATGACGTCATCAGAATCCCGAAGCACTTTTCACGACGTCCCGATGACGTCATCAGAAGCCCGAAGCACTTTTCGCGATGTCCAGATGACGTCATCAGAATCCCGAAGCATTTTTCACGATCTCCCGATGACGTCATCAGAATCCCGAAGCACTTTTCACGACGTCCCGATGACGTCATCAGAAGCCCGAAGCACTTTTCACGACGTCCCGATGACGTCATCAGAATCCCGAAGCACTTTTCACGACGTCCCGATGACGTCATCAGAAGCCCGAAGCACTTTTGACGACGTCCTGATGACGTCATCAGGAGCCAGAAGCACTTTTCACGATGTCCCGTGACGTCATCAGAAGCCCGAAACATTTTTCGCGATCTCCCGATGACGTCACCAGGAGCCCGAAGCACTTTTCACGATCTCCCGATGACGTCATCAGGAGCCCGAAGCACTTTTGACGACGTCCTCATGACGTCATCAGAAGCCCGAAGCACTTTTCGCGATGTCCAGATGGCGTCATCAGAATCCCGAAGCATTTTTCACGACATCCCGATGACGTCATCAGAATTCCGAAGCGCTTTTCACGATCTCCCGATGACGTCATCAGGAGCCCGAAGCACTTTTCACGATGCCCCGATGACGTCATGAGGAACCCGAAGCACTTTTCACGACGTCCCGATGACGTCATCAGAAGCCCGAAGCACTTTTCGCGATGTCCAGATGACGTCATCAGAATCCCGAAGCATTTTTCACGATCTCCCGATGACGTCATCAAGAGCCCGAAGCACTTTTCACGATGCCCCGATGACGTCATGAGGAACCCGAAGCACTTTTCACGATGTCCCGATGACGTCATCAGAGGCCCGAAGCACTTTTCACGACGTCCCGATGACGTCATCAGAAGTCCGAAGCACTTTTCACGACGTCCCGATGACGTCATCAGAATCCCGGAGCACTTTTCACGACGTCCCGATGACGTCATCAGAAGCCCGAAGCACTTTTCGCAATGTCCAGATGACGTCATCAGAATCCCGAAGCATTTTTCACGATCTCCCGATGACGTCATCAGAAGCCCGAAGCACTTTTCACGACATCCCGATGACGTCATCAGAATCCCGAAGTATTTTTCACGATCTCCCGATGACGTCATCGAGAGCCCGAAGCACTTCACGATGCCCCGATGACGTCATGAGGAACCCGAAGCACTTTTCACGACGTCCCGATGACGTCATCAGAATCCCGAAGCACTTTTCACGACGTCCCGATGACGTCGTCAGAAGCCCGAAGCACTTTTCGCGATGTCCAGATGACGTCATCAGAATCCCGAAGCATTTTTCACGATCTCCCGATGACGTCATCAAGAGCCCGAAGCACTTTTCACGATGCCCCGATGACGTCATGAGGAACCCGAAGCACTTTTCACGATGTCCCGATGACGTCATCAGAGGCCCGAAGCACTTTTCACGACGTCCCGATGACGTCATCAGAAGCCCGGAGCACTTTTAACGACGTCCCGATGACGTCATCAGAAGCCCGAAGCACTTTTCGCAATGTCCAGATGACGTCATCAGAATCCCGAAGCATTTTTCGCAATGTCCAGATGACGTCATCAGAATCCCGAAGCATTTTTCACGATGTCCCGATGACGTCATCAGAGGCCCGAAGCACTTTTCGCGATGTCCAGATGACGTCATCAGAAGCCCGAAGCACTTTTCGCGATGTCCAGATGACGTCATCAGAATCCCGAAGCACTTTTCACGATGTCCCGATGACGTCATCAGAGGTCCGAAGCACTTTTCACGACGTCCCGATGACGTCATCAGAATCCCGGAGCACTTTTCACGACGTCCCGATGACGTCATCAGAAGTCCGAAGCACTTTTCACGACGTCCCGATGACGTCATCAGAATCCCGGAGCACTTTTCACGACGTCCCGATGACGTCATCAGAAGCCCGAAGCACTTTTCGCAATGTCCAGATGACGTCATCAGAATCCCGAAGCATTTTTCACGATCTCCCGATGACGTCATCAGAAGCCCGAAGCACTTTTCACGACATCCCGATGACGTCATCAGAATCCCGAAGCACTTTTCACGATGTCCCGATGACGTCATCAGAATCCCGAAGCACTTTTCACGACGTCCCGATGACGCCATCAGAATCCCGAAGCACTTTTCACGATGTCCCGATGACGTCATCAGAATCCCGAAGCACTTTTCACGATGTCCAGATGACGTCATCAGAGTGCCGAAGCATTTTTCACGATCTCCCGATGACGTCATCAGAATCCCGAAGCATTTTTTACGATCTCCCGATGGCGTCATCAGGAGCCCGAAGCACTTTTCACGACGTCCCGATGACGTCATCAGAATCCCGAAGCACTTTTCACGACGTCCCGATGACGTCGTCAGAAGCTCCGAAGCACTTTTCGCGATGTCCAGATGACGTCATCAGAATCGAAGCATTTTTCACGATCTCCCGATGACGTCATCAAGAGCCCGAAGCACTTTTCACGATGCCCCGATGACGTCATGAGGAACCCGAAGCACTTTTCACGATGTCCCGATGACGTCATCAGAGGCCCGAAGCACTTTTAACGACGTCCCGATGACGTCATCAGAAGTCCGAAGCACTTTTCACGACGTCCCGATGACGTCATCAGAATCCCGGAGCACTTTTCACGACGTCCCGATGACGTCATCAGAAGCCCGAAGCACTTTTCGCAATGTCCAGATGACGTCATCAGAATCCCGAAGCATTTTTCACGATCTCCCGATGACGTCATCAGAAGCCCGAAGCACTTTTCACGACATCCCGATGACGTCATCAGAATCCCGAAGTATTTTTCACGATCTCCCGATGACGTCATCGAGAGCCCGAAGCACTTCACGATGCCCCGATGACGTCATGAGGAACCCGAAGCACTTTTCACGACGTCCCGATGACGTCATCAGAATCCCGAAGCACTTTTCACGACGTCCCGATGACGTCGTCAGAAGCCCGAAGCACTTTTCGCGATGTCCAGATGACGTCATCAGAATCCCGAAGCATTTTTCACGATCTCCCGATGACGTCATCAGAAGCCCGAAGCACTTTTCACGATGTCCCGATGACGTCATCAGAGGCCCGAAGCACTTTTCACGACGTCCCGATGACGTCATCAGAAGTCCGAAGCACTTTTCACGACGTCCCGATGACGTCATCAGAATCCCGGAGCACTTTTCACGACGTCCCGATGACGTCATCAGAAGCCCGAAGCACTTTTCGCGATGTCCAGATGACGTCATCAGAATCCCGAAGCATTTTTCACGATCTCCCGATGACGTCATCAGGAGCCCGAAGCACTTTTCACGACGTCCCGATGACGTCATCAGAATCCCGAAGCACTTTTCACGACGTCCCGATGACGTCATCAGAAGCCCGAAGCACTTTTCACGACGTCCCGATGACGTCATCAGAATCCCGAAGCATTTTCACGATCTCCCGATGACGTCATCAAGAGCCCGAAGCACTTTTCACGATGCCCCGATGACGTCATGAGGAACCCGAAGCACTTTTCACGATGTCCCGATGACGTCATCAGAGGCCCGAAGCACTTTTCACGACGTCCCGATGACGTCATCAGAAGTCCGAAGCACTTTTCACGACGTCCCGATGACGCCATCAGAATCCCGGAGCACTTTTCACGACGTCCCGATGACGTCATCAGAAGCCCGAAGCACTTTTCGGGAAGTCCCGATGACGTAATCAGAAGCCCGAAGCACTTTTCACGACGTCTCGATGATGCCATCAGAATCCCCACTCACCTACAAATTGATCACTTACCAGCCTACGCACCCCCTACCAACTTACCTGTCTGCCAAGTTTGAGTTGCCTGCAACCATTGGCAGTGGCTATTAGCAGTGAGGTCTGAAAAGCGTGACGGCCTACGGCCCACGGCCTACGGCCTACGGCTCACGGCCTACGGCGCACACTATGAAATTTTCTTAAGCTTTCGGGCTCACATCTTTGTTATTTGTGAACCGATTTTGATGAAATTCGGATAGCAGGTGTATTCTGGACCCCTTCGCTTATATCCAGAAGGAAATCTTCAGAATTTTTGATTCAAAGATTCTATAAACTATTTTATAAAATTCTAAGTGATCACAAGGCTTAGGCAACACCAGTCCTTCTCCAGCCGCTTCGCGGCTGGAAGCGACCACAAATGCGGTACCGATTGCGACAAGAGCATGAAATGATGATATGACTTGCATTGCTATATCAGACCGACCGACTCAACCTCTCAAATGAGAATTGCCGAGTATTTTATGACTCTGTGGCAATCGATACCGCACGGTATTTTTCGTCTAGTCACCAACGGTGGTCAAGAGACGACAAAACCGGAGTAAAAACTTACACCTTATTCATACTTTTGCGATTGCGGAAATGCCGCTTTTTAAGCTACGGTGAAACTGGTGTTCGGGAATGGCAAGATATTACGTGGAGATTGCCAACTGACTTCTTTGCACCTGAGAATACTGGTAGAATGCCCAGATCGGCATTGGATCCCCGACAAAAACTGGTGCACATATGATTAAGCGCAGAAAACGCCGCTAAGGCGAAGATAATGGTCTTGATCATCGATGCTGCCACAGCGGCATTTGCCGTGTTTTACCGTACCGGAACTAGTTTCGTCCAGGGATCCATTGCCTATCTGGAGATTCGACCTGCATTCCCATGTGCAAATGAGTTATCAGTCACCCTCCACCTAGATTCTTAGCATTCCCGAACACCGGTTTCGCCGCAGCACTAAAAAACGACATTTGCCGCAATCGCAAAGGTATGAAAAGCGAGTTAGAAAATTTTAGAGCCAACTCGAGTGAGCCGATTGGGAGGTGGGTGGGCTGGATAAGAGCACCCCTCCTGTTGCTACTTTAAAGGCAGTGTTCACGATAAATCTCGTTCTCGAGGTCTCCGAGTGAAACACTAAGTTGGCAGGTGCTGTAGAGGATAGGGTCGAAGAAAGCAACAAAAAGTGGCCAGAAGTAAATACAAACGGCTTTGAAAGCTCTCCCGGAGCGCCCCCTCTATCCCGGTCCGCCCCCAATCGGACGAGCTTGTGGCGCCGCACACATTTCGATGGCAAATTGCCAAACAACTCTGCCGCAGTTAGCATTATCGATTCGCGCAGATTTCGCCATTAGCGCGCGCTTGCCAAAATCAGCAGGGCTCATGAATTTCGTCCACACCCTGAATTTATAAACCGTTATTTTGACTTGTTCTGGACGTTTTTCTTCCGTGTTTCTTCACTATTAGTTACCTCACGACCAAACAATCCCATTTTGTGTCCAACTTTAGTGTGATATTCATCGTGAACACTGCCTTTAAGCTTCGCCATTAAAGGCAGTGGTCACGATGAAAAAGTCATCGAAAAAAACTGCAAAAATCAGCTTGGATCAAAAACAGCTGAAAAACTATGAAGGTAGCGCGGTGAAAAACGGGCTAGAATTAGTGTTTCTAGGGCCCAAAAAGCCAGTTCGTGCACACGTGCACAGCGCCGGGTACTCTTTCGGAATAGACGGCCCACTAGAGAATGTTCATGAGAAATGTTTATCCCACTACATAGAGCCGTCGAATGATTTAGTGTTTTCCAAACACACTGAACTCTTTGATGTGATCAACCGAGCAGTCGGTCAAGCCCAAACAATTGCTAATTTCATTGCATTCTTTAATGGGTCGTCTATTCCTGAGGAGCACCCAGCGCCGCCCAAAAAGATCGCAGTCTTATGCTGAGCAGTCAGAATTCATCATTTAGATAAAGAAATAGTTGCAAATTTAAATAATAATAGCAGTTGAACAATGAAAGCAAGCATTTCTGTCGTTGTTTTTGACTAGATGAGTAATGTTCATTGATTAAAAATACGATTTCAAGCCAGCTGATGTTCTTGATATAAGAGGTCATCGATGCCGATGATGTGGAATGAATGGGTTTGTCCACCATCAAAAGAAGAAAAGAAAGTTCAGTTTTGAAATTTCACCCAAAAAATGTTTTTTTCGCGATTTTTCCTCGTAGGTACTACTACTCGAAGGACTATCCTAGACGGGGAGGGGCACTCAAGATTCAAGTCAGAAATGATATGAACCACCGATCTATAACGCTTTTAATCGAAGTATTTCTATATTTTTTCGTCAAAAACAATGATTGATAGCAACTTGAAGCAACCTTTATCAGATTTTCCATTCATTTCTATGAGAAAATCTTGGGTGCCCCCCCCGTTTGGGATAGAGCCTTACTCGAGAGCCAGAAAAGGGTTTAGAGAGAAAAAGACGACAGTCATAATTGATCGCGACCACCCCCTTTAAACTCCTGCACTTCAATGTTGCCCCAACTGCTGCTCCCAACACCACTGACGAGGTTAGGACAGACCTTATTCCACGAGTATAGAAATGAATTCTTTTGGAAAAGCATGATAGCGTTTCACCAATCCTATTTTCATCACGGTTGTAGATGGAATAGGGTTGTTTTGCACTCTTATCACCTATTGGGTTACGGTGGATGAAATGTGCGGTTTGAAAATTATAATTCTGTACGACCAACTCGCCTCACGAATACAACTTAACTGCTTTCTTTCAAACCGGATTCTAGCAAGGCCCCTGTTTTCAGGATGTTGAGGCTGATTGGAATACACATTTGTCCATGATGGATCTAGCGTCATCTATGCGAATGATGAAAACATGCGTTACACCCTCTGCAGCCGCCTTGACGGTTAGCTTCCGAGTCCATGAGAGCCTATCGGCTTTGCTACTGTTTTTGGTAGTGCCAGCGCATAACCATCGATTTATGTCATAATATTGATAATAGTTCTGGGCGTGTAAATTGCCTTTAACTGTCTTTTAACTGCTTTAGTAAATTATAGAGGAGTGAGTTGCACTTTCCGGACCAGATATTCTACAGCAAGTGCTCGATAAGTATGGATTCGACTGTGTGGTTAGAGCTCATCAGGTGAGAGTAGTGCTCGTCAAAAGCCATTCTTGTTGTCGGTAACGTCACAACATCACTGCGGAGGGCCCATATTTTTATTACATCGCGCCTGGTTGTGGGCTACCGCGATTTTGATAGCTCCGTGGCCGATGTTGGCGATCGCTCCATCGCGATCGGGGAGTCGTATGTTATAGTCGGTCGCTGCATGAAGCGATTAACGGCGATTGCGACTATCCGACGTGAGATAGTCATTCCACACTCCGTAGCGATACTTCGCAATTAGTCCGATAACTCACGCCTATTTTTTGTATTGTTCACTTTTACCATGTTACGTAAAGACACTTCTAATCGCCGTCGCGCGGCGTGGCTAGAGTGTCTTTATGCTAACTTTATGGTAGAAAATGAACAAAACAAATAGCCCCCCTCATCACGATGCGATTAGGGGTGAATGTGTACTGTGACAAGCACACTACATCGCACCGCGACGTCCCAGGCACGCCGCGCGACGGCGACTAGAGGTGTCTTTACGTAACATCAACTTCTACGCTTTGTTTGCTTCTCCCTCTGGGTTCATTTTATTCTTTTGCTTGGACGTGGCAAGTGAGGACAGAATCGCTGCTAGCAGCAGCGATTGCGCCGTGTCGCTGCTGTTTTCAATCGCGGTGGGAGTTCCAATCGCTGCGACCCAAAACTCCACCTACCGTCTACAAACACGGCTAGAGACTGAAATTCCCTCATATAGTCAGAGAGTATAAAATGTAAATTCAATTGTTGAGCTTCAGGTGGTACAGGATGGTTATGAATTCATAGCCAACAGGAAGTTAATCACGATCTTCTCAGCTCCTCATTACTGTGGACAATTCGATAACGCTGCCGCTGTCATGAGCGTCAACAAGGATCTGCAATGCTCGTTTAAGGTCAGTAAAGAAGTGTGGATCATGTCTCCCACTTCTTATCGGGGAGAGTTAGCAAGATCCACCCGCTAGGCCAGAATCATATATTGTGAGACGAGTGACACGACACAATGTTCGCCACTAATATTGAATAGAAAACAATAGGCCTGATATGAACTGTCGCTGCACGAGGGAAGGATGATCCCGGCCTCAGACAAATAGCCTTTGTTAATCTGAAAAATATGGGAGCGGACCAAATCTTTTGAAAATCCAGAGGGCCTCTCCTCTGATGGAATGAGTCATAGTCGGCAATCATGAACATTTTTAGATTCTCCGACCACAGTTTCCTGGCCGATCGACAAAAATGGCCGAACCAAGAGAGGTCACGGTATATGGGAAGCTGAAGTGATGCAGAAGATATAAGGATGGATGAAATTATAACCAGCAAATTCTCTGAATGTCAAGATTTATCAGATGTCGTACGAAAAAATAAATAAAGTTAAGACAACGACTCTGAAAGCGTGCACTGTGCATGGTCCAAAGCACAGAGAGAGGCTCAGAATCAAAACCGATTTCATTTACATATAAATGAGGGATGCATAATATGCACACTAGACCACGAATAGTGCACAAACAGATGTCTTTATTTTCACCACGATTTTAATATACAATATGCACTATTCATAATTCCTTAAACCCTAGTATTCAATATTGAGAAGACTTTTTGAACTGCAATATTTCATCTCAGAGGATTTTGAAGTGTTATGTATCCTGAGATAAGTGTTTCTGATCCTAAGCTCGTCTGCGAATGAGAAAAATCTTCAAGAAAATGAATTAATTTTCAGCGACTGATTCAAATCGCTCGCCTCGTTAGTGGAGTTTTCCGCTTCCACACTGGGACTGATACCCATAGATTCTGAATGGTCCTGATATACAGTAGTGTCGAGGATTCTAGCTCAGCCCAGTATGGTTGTGGACAGGCGACTTGGCTGCAAGAGCTAGCATTTTCAGTCTGAACGAAAGTACGAAGCAACAGGGAGCAGGGGATTGCAAAAGACGGTTCCACAAAAGATTTCTTTATCACAACGAGCCGTTCCTGTGAGGGTAAAAAGACTGAGTAAAGGATTTCGTGTCCTTCTGGTGCGTTTTTCTCGATTTCCTCGTCAGTTCAGTTCTCCCCGGGGCCAAGCAATCGATTTAGCGGATAATCTCAAAATCGAAGATTATCGTGAACACTGCCTTTGAATGTAAATAGCCTGAAAAAAATAGTTTAAGAGGGAAAACACTACATATAGAACCAGCTGTGCGTCTAGACTACTTCGCGCGACGTACATATATAGTTTCAAGAGCTTTTCTACTCCACCGTTCATCGCGAGCGCGCAACGCAGGCTGTCACGACTATGAGCGATGCCTACAGATTAGATCTGTAATTGGAAGAATAATACTAGAGTTTTCAGTAGCAACACGATCGGAGCCCCAGCTCAATTAGTGGCAGCAGTCCAGTTGATAGAGTCCTCTGAGAGAATTTGCGTTGACAGTGCCGGAATAGTACGGTACCGAGCAATTTTGTTTTCCAAAACGGCTTTTTTTTGCACGCACGGAGCGCCGCATCGCCAGAACTCATTTCAGAATTGACGAACTAAATTTTCAAGGTAGTTTCCAGGCTACTCTCAGTAAAGCGAGGGTGACGGTGAAAAAAACCTATTTTTTGGTATTTTGCTTTTTACTGGTGTTTTGCCGAACTGTGAACTCCTTCCTATTCCTTCCGACATTCGGGTCTGTCAAAGCGATTTCTGTCAGAGCCGGCAATAGGAAGGACCGAAAAACAAACTTATTCGATGTAAGCATTTCGAAACCCATCATCATAAAGCGACAAATACGTAGTATGAAAGGAAGAGTGAGTAAAAGGTAATGGCTGGTAGGGTGTGAATACAATTCGAGCAGTAATATTCCCGCATGCAGCACTCCTTCGCAGAAAAAAATGAAGGTGAAAAAAATCAGAGATCGATCTGGAGACGATGCAGACCCAATCTATCACGGTGGAATTTATGACTGACGATCTTGAGAAGACTTCCTCTTCTTCGGTTTTCTCTCCGGTAGAGTGGCAGCCAAGGTTCTGTGGAGGAACTGCTTATTAGTGTTGAGACTTTTCGGTCGTAACCTAAACAGTTCATGGAGACAAAGATTAGCTCAGCACGTAATAGAGTACTTACCAGCCCTGTGGGCCAACCATTTCTGCGCGTTGTTTCGCTCTCTTTGCTTCACGAAGAATCAGTTCTCTAGCCTAAACGGCAAAAATTACAACTTTTTCTCCCCTCTTCATGGAGAGACGTGCAGCAGAGAAGTAACGGAGCGGTATCATAAAGTGTAGAAGCAGCTAAAAATTTCGAGAAGCGCTTTCAGAGAAGAGTTGAGAAGTTTTTTTTTACCCAAACTAGAAACTTCTGATTTTGGGTAAGCTAAGAGCCTTCCGTCATTTCGCTAGGAAGATGAAGGCCCCGCTCCTTGGCTCAATTTGTGAGAGGATATGAACGTACTCTTTGTTTCTCCTCATCCGTACTTGGCTTCGGCGCTTCCTCTGAACTCGGACCTGGAGCCGGTGAGTCCAATGAGGACGACTCGGTTGACAATTGACCACCGGCTTCCACCTTTCTCTTTCGATTGAGCAGCGAATTAAGACGAGCCTGCTTATTGGCTGCATCAACCATTGTGCAATCTCCGGAAGGGTGCAGATTCGGAACCAGGAACTCGCTGCTGCTGCCGCTCTGACAAAACTCGTAGTGAGAACTTTTTGAGCAGCCCACCATACTTATACATTGTCACCAGAAACATTGTTCAACTTTAAAAGCATCGTACGCGCTGAAAACCAATTTCCATTTTTTGGGCTCAAATTCAAATATGAGTCCGGTAGACCACACTGGTAAACTCGTAGGGTTATGGGGTTGGAAGGGTTTAAAGATGATGTTCCGCCACCAGTTCTCACCAGTCTTCATCAATTTTTTTATGTCGAGCTTCTTCCTGTTTCTAGAGGAAACATGGGTCACTTTGGGCTACAAATGTGGTTTTCGCTCATCTTTTCGATAGGTGTACCTCACAAATACAAATAAAGTCCGTCCCAATGAACGCGGTCAACGTGCACGCTGAACGGACGAGGCATAGGCATTTTTCGGACCTGTTAACCGCTTGGCAGGAATATATACACAAATACTGAATAATATCCCCGTCAGCCGTCTGCAGCTGTGCGGAAGCTCGTCCGAAAAATGCCTCTGCGACATCCGCGAGGCACGCCGATCGCGTAGGCGGACAGTCAATTTAACAGACTTTAGAGCTTATTATACAACTAGCAATGCTCTACATGGGGGCGATTTCAGTTTTTCGTTTCCACAAGTCTATTTTACCCGGCCATTGAGCTAGGATTTCACAGGACTTCTAAAATCAGTAGTCTGAACGGCCGCGTCTAAAATTCCACTCGAACTCGACAAGGGCTTCAGGTGGTTCCAGGCAAAAGCGCAAACGCAACGTGACCTACCCCCACAGCTGATTATGAATACACAGCTCTGGACGCTACTTTATGAAGTACACAATGATCCGGGAGGATCATCTTTCGAGAGCTCGACCTATGTGACTTAGTCGAGGTTTCAGACATACTTTTAAGAGAAAAGAAGTCAGAACATCACCAGGAGATCACAGAAAACCACAGCATCCGCGCAGAAAATTATAATTGGTTTCTCTTCTTAATGTCATGTTCAAAGCTTGAGGCTTCAATGTTGCGTATCCACAATATTAGAACCCCATGAAAACAGCTCTATGGGTCCGGAAGGTTGGGTCTCGGGTCGGTCATCTAGCATGGGGAACAGAATCACCACGACAGGCGCTAATGAGTCAGCGCTGAATATATTTTTAACTGAAAGGATCCTCATGGCCAGCATCCTTATTGAAAGCATATTTTTATAAAATTTTCGATAGTAGAGAAACAGAAGAAAAAAACCTTACTAAGGAGTTTAAGGCGCAAGACCGCTGCCGAAGTTCAATTCGCGAATGCTTTTGTAATACACTAAACAAACCGAGTTACAGTTCAACTCCGCATTGCCGTACAGTCCGCAAAGTACGCGCTGATTGCGAAAGGGTGCTGCGGCGCGGTCGCGAGGGGACGAGGAGATCTCTCTACACGGGGGGAGGAGCACGAACGAGATTTCATGCTGACGCGACGCGCGCGGCGGAATTTTTTTTATCTGATTACCCCATCACTGGAGCGCGCTTGCCACAATCTCGCGAGATTTCTTAACATTTCATGTGTTTATTGATTCTCATATGACTATTTCTTCATGTTTCATAATCCAAAGCCAAACTAGTTGTCGGCGGCAACGATCCCATCACTACATCTAAAATGGTGCTCGATATTTAATACCATATTATATTTTCTATAAATATCAAGCGGTACAACGGCACGAGAACATACAAGAGTTATTGAAATGAGTGTCCAGGATAAGATGATGAGAGCAACAACTCAGGAACCTAAAGAAAAGTCATGTGAGAATGAATAAAAAGATGAAAGCCCGTGAAATCTCGTGAGCTTGTGGTAAGCGCGCTCCAGTGATGGGGTAATAGGATAAAAAGTTCCGCCGCGCGCGTCGCGTCAGCAATGAATCTCGTCCATGCTCCTCCCTCCGTGTGTAGAGAGACCCTGTCCCGTCGCGAGAATCCACAGACATGGAGATGGAATGACCCGGGCGGTGGGATCACCCGGGCACCAGAGGCAAAAAACGCCGGGGTGAGCCCACATTCCTGTCTGAGAATACTCGCAACCGCGCCGCAGCACGCTTTCGCTAGCAGCGCGCACTTTGCGGACTTAACGGCAATGCGGAGGTGAACTGCAGGCGTAACGGGAGAGAAGTAAATTGCCCCGGACATTTACAAAGGAGATTTTCTCTAAAATTTGATCTCTTTTAGAATTTTCTGCTATATTCCACCACCTCACGGGTCTACCGGCTCACATTAGTGAAAAAAGGCACGGTTCGCTGCTTTCATGTCGTACCGAAAAAAAAGAGTGGAAAAGACTTTTTTACGGCTTTCCGTGCCCCAATACTTCGGAGCTTGGACAGGACCACTCAATGGAAGATTCCCAACAAAACTTGACCTTGTTCAGCATGGTTACTTTGAACGATACCCAGCCCTCAACATTGCGTTTCAAGCAGTGCACACACGGACTCTATGGCCGTGTCTAGGTGGAGAGCGCTACGGTAACTCACTAAAAAATACCGGTTAGACAAGCTCAGCGTGTTCACAGCTTTGGCGCGGATTCTGAAGTGTTTGAATGGGAATTCGCCCTAAACCATTTTGTTCTCAAAACTCTCGGGTTCCCATTTTTAGTGACCTGATCTCAACTATGTATAGGATTTCGGCCCCACCATGGAAGGCGGAAATGAATAAAAATGAGTTGGCTGAAAATGCCGTGTTTACTAGATAATCGAAAAGACCAAATAGATGTAATATATTTATATTCACACGACTTAAAACTGCAAACAGAGCAGCAATTATGACTTAGATAGAAATGTACACGGTCACAGTGCATCCTAAAACATGATGATGATGAGAATGGCAAGTTTCGAATGAGAGTTACACATTACTGGCACATATACGAGCATCCATAAGAACAACACGGATCCTCAAAGTCGCAGCTAAGTAGAGACAGAGACGCGCGAAGAAGGAGAGAGAGAGAGAATCATGCACAACGAAACATCAATATACGAATAGTACTCAGTATAAGTATATAAAGTGAATAGATCAGTTTCCTATGGAATCTGGAGACATAGTTACAAGTGAATGACTGTGTGAATAATCTCCGATCACATACCTCGTAGTGGGCTAGATGCAAGTGAAACATGCGCAACTCATCAGGCAAAAAAACGTGAACAAATGATTGTGTGAATGGGGGGGGGGGGGATTGGTGTAAGGGATCAGCTAATAGTGTTCCAAGACACGATGTGAACAGGCAAATAGTGTTGGTCAGTAGATAAAACGATTAATAAATTAAGCCGATGTCCTAACTCTGTCTATTATTGAGCATATTCAACAGTAGCACAGCACCGATGAATTGACGAGTAAAACGAATGAGCAATCACACGTAGAATCAGTACTAAACTATAGATGCGGCATAAATATTGGGACAGATTCGCCGAGCATGTGGAGCAAGAAAAAAGGTAATGACTCCAACTGCGCATAGCACACACAGCCTTTCTCTGGGGACGTTCTGGCTGTCACAACCAGAAATTGTTTTTCCACAAATGAGGTACGCTCAAGATAAACAGAATCCCGCTCATTCGTTTCGGGCGTGGGCTGTTCAAGCTCACAACTTGCTCTTTTTTTCACAATGGAAGTAGTAATGAACGACGCAGACGCTGTCAACAAAATATAGTCCAATTAGGGGGGTCCTTATGACAGTGCTCCCGAATCGAAGTTTGAAGCTGCGACGAAATGCTCCAGACAGGGTTACGGATGAGTTTTCTCATTAGGAACAAGACATTTACAAATGCCCACGCAAAAAGTGGTCAGAAAGAAAGTCAAAGAAAAAATGTTTCGGATTTGGGTCAAAACTTCTTTCTGCAGGGGCCATTCTGTCCTCAAAACGAATCTGCGATCCATTTGAGTTTTCACCGGAAAATTATGGGTCCGCGGTCCATTGCAACAACAATGTCAAAAACGGCTAAGAGACCAGTCAGCTCCATGCACCACTAAACTTGCAACTTCAGCGCTTAAACCGGAGCATTCATGAATGTTTCGCTCCTGGCACCTCATACAGCAACACCGGTAGGACCGAAGGCGCTGAGAGCCTTTCCGGGGCGATCGCGGGAGCATGTCGAGCCATTGCAGTATCGGACGGATCGCAGATCGCTATAAACTCGTCGGTCGAATCAAGGGCTACACCCAAAAAAGCGGTCGGGTCCAGGGACAAAAAACGTTCGTTTGACAAGTCTGCTAACTCGCATCATACACGATGCACAATTTTGACTTCCGAGCATGCCGACGGTTGAGCTGCCCAAGTCTGAGGGGCCACTGAGCTTGCTTCTTGAAGCACTAGCGCCGGAGCCCTCTCTGTTGCAATCAAAGAGAGATGAAAAGGCGCCAATGTCATATTTTCGCTTAAATGAATAATTACTTATTGACGCTTATTACTTCATGAAGGCAGCAACGGTGGTCGGACCGAAAGCGCATGACAGGCTCACCCACGCCGCCATCCGACCGCCATCGTCCCGCGATCATCAGGGCAATAACTTCATGCCGTGCTGATCCCGGGACAATGGCGGTCCGATCGCGAAGTGTGTGTTGTTCGGCTCGCTGTGCGCCCTCGGTCCGACCTGTGTTACTGTTTGAGACGCCCACTCCCCTCAACAGTCACCGCTCGAACCAAACAACGGGAAAGGCGACGACAGGAAAGCAAATGATTATAGAATAAAGGTATGTTAAGTGAAAGTTTAAACTGTGTTAGCCGGGGACGGTAGAATAGAATATAATTTTGATGAGCGGCCGTTTTTTTCTGAATCTGTTTCTTCGGCTGTTAACCTCAAGGTAAGTGCGCGGCGAACGCGAAACATTCAGATTAGGGACCATATCGGGTTGATTTTGGCTTCTTCTGGACCGTTTTTTTTTCGACGATGTCGTAACAATAGGCCTCGAACCTTTTGATTTTCTGTCAAGACTCAAATATTAGTTTTACTGAGGACACTGTCTTCAACAAATGTCAGACTGCAAATCTGCTCTGATTTGTGCGCACCATCGAGGGGGCGTCCAAACCCAGAATCTGCGGAGTACTACGGGTCATGCATGACTGAGAAAATAACGCGTCTCTGCGATACATGCTCGGGAAATAGGTCCAAATCTTGATGTCTCACCATGCAGGGAACACAAGAGACCGTACAGAACCGACTGGAAAGCACGAGAACGTCCCTCTTTGGGTAAAACCGCTGACGAGATCACAGCATCACAACCGTTCCTTCTCTGCTGGAGTAAGACCTACGAATTCGCTTCGCAAGTCTCCTCGACTACACCCGAGTCGAGACTATTGAAGGAGAGCCGTCGAAATGTGGGCACGAGGCCAGCACCGCCAAGAATGGCATTAGCCGGCCGCGACAGTAGGCAGTCCGGGCCGTCGATCTCGGGCAGACCGCTGTCTCGCTGACTATCAGTACGCAGTGTGTGCTTCTCCATCTCCAATTCCAGTCTGACTTCCTCCATCTGGCACGACTCACGGATCGACTCTAACACATCGGCCACAAAACGACACCTGAATCAGCAACGTTCACGTGTTGTTAAATACTCCTCGAGAAAATATGCTTTATTGCGCAATTTTCGGTTTGAAGAACACAAAAACACGCCAAACAGATTGTTTTGGGCGAAACCTTTGAAGCGACTGCAAGTTTCAGCTCACAAAGCAGGGTGTTTATCTAGTATTCGTAAACTATTGTAGCATACCCCTTGCGCAAAAAAGAGCATTTTCATCAATACCTCCATGAAAAAAAAACTTATATTTTGTTCGCAAGGACATGCATTCCAAGCTGATAAGGAAGCCCAACTTCCAATGTAGATGTCCCTCGTCCAGTTCTCTCTATCCCTCCGGATTATTTCAATTTCGAAGATATTTGAACCTTGTTTGGACCAGATTATATTAGGTGGATAAAAAAGCTTCCTGTTTTCCCGACTTTGAATAGAAACATCTATTTTAGAAACAAACAAGGCCCACCCATCAAAATAATTTCTATCACATTCAAGGATCCTTCGCCACCGATTGGGCAGGTCATAAATTCCCGAAGCGTAGAACTCTGGCTGTTTTGAGTCAAAGTATTCTTTTAATAGTAAGGCCATTTTGACTTCGTCATCGTAAGTTAACCGTTTTCCATCCAGGAAGTGCTGCATCGAGCGGAACAGATGGTAGTCGGAAGGGGCAAGATCTGGGCTATAAGGAGGGTGAGAAAGAACTTCCCTGCCCAGGTCCAGCAGTTTCTGCCGGGTTATCGGAGATACGTGTGGCCGAGCATTGTCGTGAAAAAGGCGAACAGTGTTCATCCCAGGGGGACCGGACCTGGGCTGAGAAGTTCTTCCCCACCCTCCATATAATCCAGATCTTGCTCCTTTCGACTACCATCTGTTCCGCTCGATGCAGCACTTCCTAGATGGAAAACACTTCACTAACGATGGCGAAGTCAAAGTGGCCTTAGAAGAATACTTCGACTCGAAACAGCCAGAGTTCTACGCGTCGGGATTCATGAGCTGCCCAATCGGTGGCGAAGGATCCTTGATTGTGATGGAAATTATTTTGTTGAGTGAGCCTAGTTTGTTTTTGAGATAAATGTTTTTTATCAAGAGTCGTGAAAAGTCCGGAAACTTTTACGTCAACCTAATAATACCTCAACGGGTTCACAGAAGTTTTTCAATGGGGAGATTTTCGCGTTTTTCAATAATTTTCAAAAAAAGAAATTTCCTATTAAATTTTCATGGTTCGACAAATTTGGGACATCCGCCTTCGTGATTAATTATTTCTAACAGTGTATGACTTGATGAGATTGATTGATAAGAAAATGAGATGAACAACTACTTCTTGAATTCGATTTTCACAGATTTCCAGGTTTTTGGAAAAAAAAAAGTCGACTTTCGACATATTAGATATCACTATCGTGGTTGGATAAGATATGGTAGAAATTGTCATTTGCGGAAAATTCTCAAAAACTGCGGTGTTCACTTCACTGAGGAAATTAGGTAAATCCGTGTTGGTACTAAAATCTGATCCTCACAAGATTCAGATCTCCATGGATACAAATAAAAGACAACGAATGACATTTTGAGAATTTCGGTTGTTTGACCTCCACTTGCCACAAGACTTTCTTTAATCCCTGATAGAACCAATGCTCTCAATACAGAAGCCCGACATCAACTCGGAAATTGATGCTCCCTACTGAACATTAATCGCATGATGTTATATTTGATTATGCAATGAATCAGCTTCTTTTCGCGTTGCGAAACGCTCGGTGTCCTATCAGTCGCTTGATAATCCTTGGTCATGGAAACAAACCACAAAATGACTATACATATGTAGAATCTCACGCCCGTTCTACCATAGTTTGTTTAAAATGTTAAAATTTCATGGACTTATAAAATAAAAATGATGCGGTAACATACCGGTCGTCATAATTCCTTGCATTAAAATATATCGGGTGATTATCCGGTGCAGGTGGGGTAATCGACAAACCAAAGTCGTAGGGGCCTCTCTGAAAACACAATACTTTCATAAGTTGCTCAATAGCCATCGCAGATAAATGAAAGTATTTAAAAATCTAAACGGTCAACACAGGGAGAAAACGTGCAGCTTCTTACAAGGAAAACCGTCTCAGCTTTGTCGAAAAAGAGAAAAATGAAGTAATTCGCGAGGATGCCCTTGCTACTAGTAGTAAAAATGGTGACTTACACAGCTATATATCATGATCTCAAAAACCTATGAGCTCGAAGCGGTCAGTGGACTCCAACAATCAAACATTTTGTTTTATGCCCAAACTTCCTCACGTGGGGGGTGGGTTATTTGCGGAGCTGAACATCAATATGGAATTCGTTCTCGGTTTTTCGAACGACTACGGTAGGTTACGGTGGGTGTAATGTCATTTTTCTACAGTAAATCTTCGGCTGTCTGGAAAAAAAAACCGAATACAATCCTCATAGTAGTCTTGGAAACCCCAAAAAGTCCCAAAGACGAAGTTTGGGCGGAAAACGAAATGCACGATTGTTGTGGTCCACCAACCGTTTCACGCCTATGGCTTTATGAGATCTACGTTTGAAAAAGGGTGACTCACGTTTTTTTACTATGAATAACATGGAAATCCTCCCAAGGCACTTCATTTCGCTCACTTCTGACTACCATAGAATGGCTGTTAAAGGTACGGGTTCGCGATAAAAATGATCTTTGAGCTTTCTTCATGAGAATGAATTTAGATTTGTTCACCAGAAAAGAAAAAAAAACAAGTGAAAAAAGACACTAAGCAAAAACTCGTTCTTGAGCGTTTCGTCTCCAACTTTTCACTTATTTTCATTTTTATGATGGCCAGATCTACGTTCTGATGAGAATAGCCCAACAACCGCTTTGATCGCTAACCCTGCCTTTACGGGGACTCTCGTCGCTTTCTTTTTTTTTGCTCGGAAACGGCACTTTCCATTTTATTACATCATCAAAGTACCACTTAAGGTGTGTTTCTAATGCAAATATTACCTACAAACAAAAACAAATGCCCAATGAAAACCCGCCAAATTGAAACCGTTGAACAAACAAACCTTAAACTCTAACACTGACGCGCCCATCAGAGGCATCCAATGTTTCAAGGTGTAGGAAGTGTGGGCTGAGGATCGCCGCTTGTTGATAGCCTTAGCGACCTTAAAACAATAAATTGAAGAATGAAGGGAAAAATCAGTAGCCTCCTGGTAGCGACAACGCACCACTAGCATGTCATTAAACAGGAACACATCTCGCTCATGCGATCCAATCGACTGCTTCCGGGAGGGATCGAGCACCTGCTGCAGCCGGCAGTAGCAAACGAGGCGTCTCTGGGTTTCGGTAAGCCGCTGAAACAGTAGATGAACATTATATCTGACATCATTCTGAAATACAAGCGGTGTGATCGATACTATCAATCGACATTATCAATTTCTATGTGTAGATAGGAAAAGTTGAGAAGAGGATTCGTACCGGCTTATCACGGGAGATTATCGCTGCATCGACTCGTGCCACCTGAGCTACATGGTCATCTCCGGGACGGATTTCCTCAGCACGGACACGCTCGTAGATGCCTTGCAAACACGTCCTACAAAAAAATCGATATCCAAAAACATCTCAAAACAGAAAAATAGTTGTATAAACCTACCGATCAATATCTACCCCCTCTTTCTCGCCACGCATCTTGTCCTGTCCTCGCAGATTATGGATGAACTGTTCCAACTGCATTCGTTGGGAGGCCTTAAATAGTCCTGGGATTACATATACATGTACTGTACTAGGAAATACTGGAAAGCAAAATCAGTAGCAGTAAAGTGACCTTCAGATTCGGTGAGTGCAAGTCGGTGTTGAGCATAATCACTGCAAACGCGATCATATGAATCGTGTCCCAACCACCTCTGAACTGCTTCGTTCGCTTCGGATTGCACTTCGCATAGTGCTGAGCGAATTCCTAAATACTGGATTTACTATAGGTGGAACTCACAACAATTGAAGCTTATGCTCAGTGCCAGAGTGTGAAACCACCTGGATAATCTTGTCTATCTTTTCAGCTTCTTTCGGTAGAAAAAAGTACTGCATTGCTTTCCTAAGCGCCACGTCAACTTCCATCCCTCGGACGTCTAATTGTCCGATAAAATACCTGAAAAAAATATTCTTAACACTTACGCCAACTGGACGACATCCCCAATGAGAATGGAGACTCACTTCAATACACAAGAATGGAAGGTTGAGTGCAAAGTCGCGATGTATTCGCCGATCATCTGCTTGCTGAGTCCGCGTCGGCCAAACAGGAGGTTGGCGAGGGATTCGGCAGAATCATCGACAAATCGCCATGCAGTCAGCAGCTGCACACCGCGCTCGGGTTTTCTGCAAAACCAGTCAGTATCGGTGATAGCATAATAACGAACACATTGAAACTTCATACTTGTTGAAAAAATTCAATGCTATTCGATATTGTCGCTTCCGTTCTTGCTCGTTGAGAAACCGCGGTTGGTGACGAACATGCTCAGGCTCACTGAAACAATCTTATATCATGAAAATTGTATAGAAATGCTCCGGTTTGAAAAAAAAGAACAGTCAAGATGAAAAATATTGAGCTTTTCTATGGGAAATCATTCTTGTGAATAAAAAAACTTCCGATTTTGTGGGCGGGTTGATCCAGTGGGCCAGCTGGTCCAAGCCATTTTTACTCACTTCTTGACATTTTTTGCCGTTTTTTCTTCACCACTTTCCATTTAAAGACCCACAGCTTTCGTTTCATTGAAGAGAAAACGGATTTTTTCAACTTTGAAATAGCCTTCAACTGAAGTGTGGTTATTGCGACATCGCCAATATTGCGCGAAGTTAGCAAAGGGATAACCTCAAGACCAGAATGGACGACTGAGACGATAACTGCCGAGCTTTCAGATGTTATATGTATTAGGTTGAAGCGAAAGTCACGAATTTTACCGAATTTCAAACCTTTCAGCGTTGGTCCTTCGGCGAAGTGCGATATACCGATCGGAAGTATAAATTCTTTTCTATCTAATGCTGCCTTCCATTTAGGCCAAAGCCTGCTCGATTTCGAGATATATGCTATCATTCAGTGGGATTCCTCAGTACTGAGCATCTTTAAGCGCTTCTATTTACTTTGAGGTAAACCACCAAAGCTGGCAGAGTTGACAGTATATTTGAGTCACCTTAGAACCAGATGGTAGCGTTTGCGGAAAATTTCGACGGAGCGTAGTTATCGATTTCTAGTAGATTTTGCGATTTTACAAATTCGGTCTTTTCTGGCTTATCCGAGAAGTTTCGGCCTCAAAGCTTCAAATGCAAGTGTAATGGCTAAGTCTCTACTGAATAGAATTTTTTTCGTCAATTATCGACAGTTTTTTTTTTCAAAAATCGATAAGAATGGCGAAAATCCAGCTTTCAAAAAAAACGAAAGATATTTGAAGAAAAATACTGTTGAGTGGGGACTTGACCATTATACTCAACTTTGAAGCTTCGAGGTCAAAATTTCTTGGATAAGCCAGAAAAGACCGAAGTTGTAAAATCACAAAATCCGCTAGAAATGTATAACTACGCTCCGTCGAAATTTTCCGCAAACGCTATTGTCTAGTTCTAAGGTGGCTCAAATACGCCATCAGCTTTGGCACGTTTGGTGGTTCAACTGAAAATAAATAGAAGCACTCAGAGATACCCAGTACTGAAGATTACCATTGAGTTATAGCATGCATTTCGCCAATGAGCAGGCTCTGGCTCAAGTGGAGGGCAGCGTTAGGTAGAAAAAAAGTGTGCTCTCGATTGGTGTATACATAGCACTTGGCCAAAAAACTAACGCTGAAAGATTCAGTAATCGTCAAAGTCAAGTGACGGGAAACTTTCGCTTCAACCTAATAATAAATTGACAACAGAATGTATAAAACAGCACAAAGTAATGCGCTCAAAGACCAAGTGAAGGGAGTCAAACTTTAGCGTCATAGGAAGAAAAATTTCTGCGTGATTAAAGCTGGAAGGGTAAGCAGCCATTGAAATTCGACGTTGATTGGTTCGTGAATTTGCTCCAGAAAACTTTATTGAATCATTCCACTTTTACTGCCTTTTTCCTCATCTTATCGTGTACTTTTCACAATTCGATACTATTCATTGTGGGAAAAGAATGATTTCCTGCTCATTTGAAAATGGACCGTTCACGATAACGGAGTACTATTTCTACCAAACAAGTATCCCTACTCACTCAAAGGGCAGACAAGAAGTTTCATTTTGAAAAGGCAATTCGTCAACGGAGTGATAGTGATCAGCGAGAAATGAAAAACTTAGGCGCTGGGGAACAAAAACTGCATGACTTACCTCCTAATGACCGTTTTCTCTATTCGTGACAGACTGTTCGAATTGCTCAAATTTGGAGACGCGACACTCGGACGAGGAACCCAGACCACATTGCCATTGCAAGCACTCGGACACGGCACATGTGTCACCGTGAACGGTGAAGAGCGATCCGAGGCCGGAAACTTCCGCTGCACTAGCCGCGGCGACATCAAACTATCTGAAACACTCCAAACTCTGATTCGTGAACATTTGGGAAGATATCTTCAATCAAACAAGGTGTTTCCACTCTTCTGCACGTTTCCAGCACTCACCAGACATTAGCAAGACTTTTTTCCAGATTTCAGGAAGCAAAGATTAGAAAACAAACCCTCTCCTATCCCAGACAATAACAGAAAACGGAGAAGCCACAAGAACAACACATTCAGAGCGCTGGTTTCACTGGGTAAAGAGGCAAGATTAGGAAATCTACTCTAATATCCAACCTCAGCGAATGGACAGAATTCTCCGAGTTTTACATTTCTTAAGGAAAGAAAAGCTAGAATTGAGTGACTAGACATAGACATACTTATAGTCTGTCCAAAACAATCTGTCTGCCCACGCAGTCGGCACGCGAGTCGAGCGGACGTCGCGGGGTCAATTTTTGGACGAGACTCCACGTGGCTGCAGACGGCTGATTGGGATATTGCTCAATATCTGTCCAATATTCCTGTCAACCGGTTCCAGGTCTAAAAAGTGCCTACGCCACGGTCGCTCAATACGCACGCCGACCGCGTGGGCGGACAGTCTCGTTCGGACGTACTTTATGTAAGGAGGAATTTCACATGTGATGCAGAACATACAGACAACATTGCTACAGAATAAACTACTGCTCCAGTCTCACAAAAAACATTTTCATACGGACTTCGCTATGCATTTTTCGCTCACTTGCGAAACCTCATTAGTTGATAGGGAGATGAACTGGTGAAGATCTAAAGCAGGGTTGAGCAGGCCGTTCCGCCATTTTTCGACGGAGCTACGACCCCCCTGTTGACCGAAATTTTGAGAGAATCTGTAAATTTTTACGACATCCACTTTCGAAAATAGACATCAAATTTGTATTCAGCACACCGAATAACACAGGGCGACTATTACTACCTCACTCTAGCTTACCAAGTGTTTTGGAGAAAACCTCTTTTTCTCCCAGAAATTTTACTAGCCCCCCTACCAAAATTGAGTTTTTTATTCTTCAAAATTTTTAGGACCCCGTTGCGCCGAGTCGCAACCCTGCTCAACCCTGATCTGAAAGCGTTTACAAGGACTTGGGTTTCACATAGTAAGCTTCAGTAACTACTGAAAGTTTTGAATGGAGGAAAGTCATTCTGCATCCATAGGCCGAATTCGTGATTGAACTTTGTCGCTGGTAGGCTAGGTAACTGTAGGGTAATGCCCGTAAACTCAATTATTGCCGATGAGGGCGCAGAATGAGAAGGAACCTTTACTGACCTTACCGGAATTGAATGATGAAATCGGCCCCAGAAACCTATTCTCATTCAAGATTCGCGGTTCTGATTTGATAGGTTCTTACCAACTTCTGCAGGGTTGCCCTTAAAAAACGAGCTACGCTAATGAGGATTTACGGCTGTCTAATACTAAACTGCTAGCAAATTCCGCATGTAATCGGCAGCCTTGAAATTGTTGGCGAAACTCGCTCTAAATGAGGTGACATGGGAATGCAAGGACACAGCCAATAAACCTTCAATCACCAACAACTAAACAATTTGCCTGTTTAATGGGATACAAGGAAAATATCAAAAGCGGAATCTAGACCAAACTGACGACAAGAAGAAACTCCACAAAGACGAGGGGGACGAGATTCGTGAGGGCGGAATTTCATTTTTTCATAGGTATAAATGAAGGGTCAAGCGAGGCGTTGCGCAATTTTCAAAATCTAAGCGACCCCACCATCAGAAATTTTTCCAAAATTTGAATTTTTTGCAACCGACCTCCCGAGGCGCGATTTACTCATGAAACGTTTTTTGGATATTCGGATCGTTCAGAAAACCAAAATAATCAGTGTATTTTATTTCAGAAACTGCCAGACGCTAGGGATTCGTTCAGTAGTCGGGCTCAAACGTGTGAGAGTTGAGCAATGCTACGATCCTTTGAAGACTGAAATCTAAAAATTTTCAGATATCCACCAAATTTTCATTTTTGGTCGGAAATTTTTGAGACCCCCCCCCCACCTTCCGTTGCGGAATTTCGCGACCCCGCTTGACGCTGTATAAATGATCGAAAGCTTTTTTCCTTAACGAGAAAAACAGTTGCTACGCATTAGGGGCGGCTGGCTGGTAATTACCGGTCAGGGGCCGGTGAGATTTAAACCGTCCGCGCCAGCCGCGGTTTAGATTTAAATGTTTTTTCTTGAGGAAACAAGCCACGAACCTAACCATACATTCCATAAAAAATGTCTACAATACCTGTTGGCAAATGATCCAGTCATGTTCGTCCGCATCTGAATGATCGTGACTTTGAACTTCAAAGATTTTGCAAAATTTTCTTTAAAATCCATCGCGCATCTCGACTCTTCCACCGAGTTCGGGAACCCATAGGGGGCGGAGAGAACAGCAAGATTTTTGGAGGCGGAGCAAACTGTTGTTCTATCGTTTCTAGCTTCTAGCTAGCAGTTTTCGCGATAAAAAAAAGATGCTTGAGCTCTTTTTATGAGAATGTAGATTCGGTCATCAAAAAACTAAAATAAGTGAGAAACGTGAAAAATAGCTAGAATAGAGTAGAAAAACAAGTTAGGACGGCTAATTACAGGTTTCCGCACGCCCCTCCCCACATACGAGAATTTTCATGAACTCCTGTTCATCCATATTTTACTTTGCTGCTAAAGTAGTCAGTACTCTCTAAAAATGCTCAGAAATTACATCAGAAGCAAAATAAAAGATGGCAAAACAGGCATTTAGATAAATCTCGACAACTGAGGGCGGAAGGACACCAAGCAACAACTTGTTCTTGAGCGTTTTTCTCCAACTTTCCACTTATTTTCACTTTTGTGAGATCCAGATCTACCTTCTCATAAGGATAGCAAAACAACCGTTTTTATCGCGAACCCTGCCATCGATAAAATTCAGCTTTGGCATTTTCCAGAGTTGCTAGCCACAGCTCAAATTAAGTCAAAATACGGGTGCTAAGTTCAACAAATACCACAGGTAATGGAATTGATCAATCGGCTAAATTAAGGCCGATCAGCTCAGACAAAGACGGCATGATTAGCAAGACAGTAGGCGGAGAAACGAGAGTGATACGAAAACGGACAATCGAGAATCTGCATTCAAAATGATATGCAAACGACTTATTCTGACAGAACAACAAACAAAGCCACTGCATACGGAAGAAGTCAGTAAATTGTGAGGCGAAAATTTCTAGGTGACAAAATGTATTGTGTAGAACAATGAGCCGTTATCTTACCCAGCTTCTCTAGGCACTTGTACTTGGGATTTTAGAGCCGCACTAAAATATTAATTTCGTACAAAAAAAGAAAACGTTTTTCTTAGAGGGAAAATGGCTGATATGATGTTTTCAGAAACAGGACTAAAAAAATCCGGAAGGCAACCTGACAGTGATCTCCTAATCAGAAGAAGGCGAACACCGCCTTTATGATGAAGGGTATCTCTTCTTGTTTGGACATCTTTTTTCGAATAATCGGAATTTTTCGTAGAGGTCGGCACTCTATTCGACCCATTCGCGAATTTTTGAACGCTTGATTCGATAGAGAATTTAAATTATTCACTTATTCAAATAATGATTTTCTTCGGGAAATCAAAATGTTCGGTGTTCCGAGTGAAGCATTCACTCATGAAATCGGAAGCTTCGATTTCTCCTATGATCGGTAAATTTCATGTTACGGCAATCGAATTTTTTCGGGTGATATTCGAATACTGACTTAAACAATTGATAATGATTTAGACCTCTTGCTGGGGGTAGGTTCTCATCACATCAGCCTTCTCAACGCCTCTGATAAGTCGACAGCGAGAAAGTGGGCGGTAAATCCCCTCCCATCAAGAAGTCTGAATGAGAGCCACGAAATTCCTGAATGAATGATTCCTTCTCGAGTATTAATCTTCAATATTTCAGAAAATCGTCGAATTAGATGCGTGCCAAATACGCATTCAACTCGAGTGACAGCTCCCATCGAAAGACCCTATCGCAGGGGCACGTGCTGCAAACAGCAGCATATTCTGCAGAATTTAATCGCAGAAGCCCATGCTGCGAGGTAAACCAACACTACCGTAGTCGCACATCAACACACAACGCGGCCGGCGCACCTACATGCGACGCGGCCAGCTCACTAAGCACCACTTGGGGGCGTCAGCGGCTGCACGAGGTCACCAGCGGTTGGGCGGGCCGAGAACCGCAAGCGTGGGTACTTGAACTGGCGACACTGCGGACATGTGAGTCCCGCCTCAAAAGTGGTTCGTATGCTTTCCTTTTTTTTGGAAAATTATTTTGTCAGCGAGTTAAACACGAATTATGCACGCATTGAACGTCTTACTTATTGGAGCACGTGCTAGAATTTGGAACACAATAGGAGCACGTGCTTCTCTAGCAGCACATTCTCCAGCTGTGCTCGAAGCCACCAGGTATTCGAGTTGAATGCATACTGGACACGCATTGAATACGACGATTGTCTAAGATACTTAAATTTCCGAGAAAAAAATTTTTTTGAGAACTTTCGTATGATTGAATGGGTAAACCTGAAACACAGAATTACTATTCGGATCAAATCAGTACTCATAAAATTCTCGAATAAGACTGCAATGCAAGCGGACAATTCTCTTGGCCAAAAACTGCCTGTATATTCGAAAAAATCAAATACATTCTTTTTTCCAAATGAACTGAAAATTCAAAAGAAAAAAGAAATTCATCATAAATTCCTCAATGGATCGATTTTTCGAGGAACCGCATTTAAATCTCCAAACGGACTGCGAAAAGAAATAAAAGTGTGATAAAACAACGTCTATTGCGAGTTTATCTGTTAAAGTGGTTCGCATGCCTGCTAATGTTGACTTTTTCTTGCAAAACGCCACATGAGCACAGTGAATGGTTTCCCTCAATAAGTGGATGACTTAGTGGAAGATCTATATCGATTGAGACTTCAATTATTATCGGTATTTATAGAAGGTCCAATGAAAATAGGAAACCCACTGAGAGAGAACAGCGCTTAACAGTAAAAACTTCGAGATTGAAGACGAAATTATACGAATCCAGGAAATATCGAACTTTTTTTCATGGCATTGGTGAAAGTATCGAGGCGGGTGAGCGATGATCAGCTGTGGTCAGATAAATGGAGTTGAGTAGGGAGATTTGTGGGGAAAAAGAACAACTGCTCTGGCCAATGCGTACGCAGACGTGGGAGGATGTGTGAATGATTTCACGTGCATCCAGATAATTGTAATGAAATACGCGCTAAACATGACGCCTAAAATCAATCCTGATCCGAAAATGGCAGCGAACACGTCAATCTTCCACATCAATGATTGATTGGGACCCACATTTCGAACAGGACATCACTTACAACGTATGCAGTGGACAGAAAGTAGTGCACGTGGTTGATTGACTAGCGGATACACGACTGTGAATAGCCCCACCGAAAACACCATATGGCTATGCCAGCCAGATCGGTTCCAGCCGCCAGCCACTAGAGACACTGACAAGATCCAGCAGGAGAACAATCCACTAAACTGAATTGAACGGCAAAAACAACGGATCTTTACGCACGTCGCGTCACAAGTGCTGCGGGCAATTGTGTTGCGAAAACAAAACAAAAAAGCGTTCGTTGATACATAATCCAAACGGACAAAGAACATTATGGGATAGCGCATTAATCACTGAAAAAAACCACATGAAGGACGTGAAATCATCAGAAACGAACTTGATTTAATCATAATCGCATTGTTAGAACAATCGCATTCATATTTCCTTTTCTTCTTAATATTTTCCAGACAACAATTCTGCGCAGAGAATCCAAAACAAAATTGTTTCGAGTAATTGGGTCTTTGAGCTGATCTACTCTCTATAAAAAGATATTCCTGAGATATTCCAAGCCCTTTTAAGGGCTAGGACGCTTCTAAGGATATGACAAATAAAGCGAACGCAAGTTACCGCAAAAAGTCTTACGCATTTGTTGAACGCAAAACTTTTTGGAACAGACAGGATTCGAACCTGCATCGCATTGCTTCCCTAGCTGTTATGTAACCACTTACACCATCGCGCACCCAGCTCTGGCCCTCGTCGGCTAGTTCACACACAAATATGTTTAGCGCATCAGCACAGGGTCAAGCATGGCGTTGTGTATTTTTCCGAAATCTCAGCGAGCCCCTCCCAGCAATCACAGTTTTTTTTCCAAAATTCGAAATTTTTGCGACCCCCGAAGGTGTAACTTTTCGGGACTTTTTTGCACAAAAAAATTCGAAGTTTTTTGGTAATGGAAAGCGCTTTCTATCTTTCTCACTTCCAGAAAATTTCATTTTTGGTCCGAAAATTTCGCGACCTCCCTAACCTTCAATTGCAGGCAAAAAAACTGCGATCTCCCCCCGTTGAGGAATTTCACAACCCCGATTGACCCAGTTTCGCGATCTCCCTAACCTACCAATGGGTACCATCTCGGCATTTTAACCAGTTAAGCTTAGGCTTTGGGAAATGACTATACTTTTGAAACGTTCCTTTCTTTATTAAAGGCAATGCCGTTAGATTTAATGCCGGAGTCGGCTTTATACAATGTTCCTTGAATTTTTTTTTATCGATCGAGTCTAATTCAGATTCAAATTTGAGTTTACTTCTTCAAACATTCAATTAACAATTAGAAGGAAATACTAATTTGAACTCCCGAATGGATCGAATGTTTGACAAAATCAGTCATTTTACTTCCCAAATGAATTGAATAACCGAAAAAAAACCCCGCAAAATTACCTCTCCCGGATAAAGAAAATACTCGCATACTATTTAGATTAACATTCAATGCTGTCACAAGCCCTCTATTGAAGCCTCCTTCGGCGATAACGTTGATTAGGCGGCAAAAGTTTCCGCGCGGCCCCTAATTTGTACAATTTTTAATAAAACGCAAGATTCACCTACGGTATAGTTCGGGTAACCAGAAAAGGGGTAGCTGTGGACACCTCAGCAGCCTGCGCAGCGCCGTGTGCGCCCACGAGAAATTTGGTGATCGATCGGCGCACACGAAAGACGCGCGGCCTGCTGACTGGTCCGCAGCTATCGCTTTCGCCGATACACAAACCATATACCCAGTGGGCACGGAGTGTATAAAAATACTCGCCAATATTCTGAATACATCTTTGTAAATCTAAGATCCTGTGGGGTTCACCCCACAATTGGATTGCTCGGTTCGGAACTATAAATAAAAAAACATACTGTGGGACGGATAACTGCGAGCTTCCCAAAAATGCGAAAAACCAAGTGCTGCTAATTGCGAAATCAGCTGACACAACTCACTGTGTATAATAATCAATAGGCAGGTATTCTACCTTCAAAAATCATAGAAGGCAAGCAAGTGAAAAGGGTCCAACCTTAAAGCGAAAGAAAAAAATGAACTGCGGCAGTAAACGCTAAGTGGAAAATGAGCCTTTTCTCACAAAGCGCACGAAGCCATAGCAAACTGGTAAAGGACAAAGCAGCTCAGAGCCAACAAATATCACTAGTTACATTAGACCGGGTGGGTACATATTGTGCTTATCTGGGTCAAATTCCGGTCCGCAATTGCGTGCGTCTCGACACGCTTTGCGGCCGCACGCTCCCTAGTCAGAAGAGCTTCCAGAGCCGCAGCCGCCGATCTGCTGACTCTAGATGGGTTTTGGAAACTGGAAACTAAGAAAAATTAGAGAAAATTGAATAAAAAAGCCACATCGAGTTGGCTTTGGCGGTGGAAACCCGACTGACTCGAGCGCGTGCGGCCGCAAAACGTGTCGAGACGCAATTGCGGACCGGAATTTGGCCCAGATAAGCACTATACATCCCGGGACGAGCTACGGCGACAATGCATAGCAGGCATATCGATTTTTGAACGAGATGGACTAGAGGCAAGCGGGAATCAAATTTAGCGATGATCGAAAATGATCAGACCTGGTTGCCAGAACTACCCATGTATTCATGTTTTTTTGATCGACTACCATCCGGGTACTCGTAGAAAACATTATTTTAGCTTCCCCAGAAATAGAAAAAGAAAAATTTATGAGCTGAAATGTTACGAGCGTTGCAGGTATGATAACTTTTAACTGCAGTAATTTGAAGTGACTGTTCGAAATACAGAAAACAGTCCTTATATTCGTATTCAGCGCCCCAAATTACCCCCTGTTAGAAGTTAAGACGATTTTTTTGAATTTTTGTTATAAAAAATGCATTTCAAGAAACTAAAATAGCATTTTAAGGAGTATCTGGAAGGTATTCGGTTACAAAAACATGGCTACATGGGTAGTTCTGGCAACCAAATCTGGTCATTCCTTAGCCAGGCGAAAACAGTCAACCAATAATCTCAACAGCTTTCAGCGTTTCGCGTTCGAAAAACCGTATTTTCGAAAGCGTTTCTACGAGATTTCTGAAATCAGAGAGAAATGTTCAGTGTCAAAACCCAGAAACGGGATAGGGGCTCTCTACACACCAAAGAGTTGTCCCGTTTTTGCAGTTCAGAGCGTTACGCTTCTCAATGCAAGCGAGGTGGTCCCGAGTGGAACTGGAGCCGCAAAAGGCGAGACAACTTCTCCGTCGGTGTGTAGAGATTCCCTGTCTCCCCAGAAACGGATTTCCGAATTTTCATATTCTTACTCCGTTGATCTCCCTCTATGATATGGATCGTAAACGCTGCGTTGCTTCGCCTGTCACGGGAAGTATGAATCGGGCTTTATACTGAGCATTTTTTGACGAAGTTGAGGTTCCACTAGCCGGTGTCAAAAAAGGATCAAGCGGGGTAGCGAAATTTCGCCATGGGGGTGGGGTCGCATAGAAAAATTATTTTGGAAAAAGAAAATCTGATGGTGGGGGTGGGGTATCTGATTTCGAAAAATTACGCAACGCCCCGCTTGACACGGTGTCATGGTACTTGTATAGGAAAAACAGCACATTTCAGGGAAAAAATCGCACATTCCTACGATCAAAATGGAGGTAGTGCTCCTAAAGTACACAAACTGAAGAAAACATAGTTTCGAACAGGATAAGGTCGAGGACAGCATCAAATTAACACGAACTCGGGTCCGAACATTAAAGAAAAAAAAAATTTCAGTGAAATGCGAAAAGAAGCGAAAAAACCTCGTTGATAAGCGAAACCTTACCTATCATGCTCCTATTCGGATGTGGCGATGGCGATGGTGAGGGCGGGGTTCGTTTGGTTCTCGACAGTAGTTCAGACGAGCCTGCCAGCTGCGCACGGTCCGCGCGCAGCTGAGCACTCAGTGATGTGAACGGGAGGTACCTGAACAAAGTCGCTCAGTTCACTTTGAACAAAAAACATATGATTGATTTGAAGTGAATGAAGAGCTCTCGACTCTTCACGGCCACTCGCGATGGAGCGATCAAGCTGAGAGATAAAAGGACAGCTTGGTGGTGACAGACTGGAGGTGTCAAATGGCCGCGTGAGTGCGTGTTTGTGAAGATCGTCGGCGGCGGATAAATTGCGGACAGTGAGCTGACAGTGGTGGGTGAATGAGCGTCGATAAAAGGCAGTCGTCGATCCGATATGCGTCCGTGCGTGATATCCCCGTCCAAGAAACACCGCAAACGGGAAATCCATCCGCTTGAAAAGACCGCATCACCCTATGGGCTTCAGAAAAAAAACTTCTCAATATCAACTCAAGGATTAGCAGCACGAGATGGTAAGAATGTTTCATGATTTACGAGTTCCCATAAGACATACTATCCAAATTTTTGAGTAATTTACTACTTGAGTTTCTTTTGCCTATCACACGATTTGCTATTCCGATAAATATAACCTTATACACACCTATAAATAGTAGCACTTGTATTAAAGGCAGTATCCACGATGAATTTCGTATTCGCTTTTTTTTGCCGGCAATCGAAAGATCGGGGTCTCATTGGAGTGATAGGGTCGAACAACGATAAAAAAGAGCCCGAAAGAGCCCTTATTGACTCCGAAATCCGCTCGCGCCAGTTCCTTATTCGCGCGTATCAGATACGTATCGATTGATTAGGAAGGTCTAGCGTGAGCTGATTTGGGAGCCGATAAGGGCTCTTTCAGGTCCGTTTTCATCCGTTTTCTTTCGACCCTATCGCTCCAATGAGACCCAGACCTTTCGATTTTCGGCAAAAAAAACGGAGACAAAATTTATCGTGGCCACTGCCTTTAAGATATGTAACACTACGAGACTTGTTAGGCCAGGCTAGGTGTGCAACAAGGACGACAGCGGCATTGAGCACGGAAAACGCGAGATGAGAGAAGCCCGCCGCCACGCGCTCCAACTTTATTGCGACGAACGACAATTTAGACGTGTAATTGCAAGAAGTTCAATCAACTTTTTTAGCGTCGCAATGTCCCCAACGAACGATGAGAACGTGAACCTATACAGCGATGTGTTCTTCTGCATAGCGAAAGCACGGGAAAAGCATGACTATTTGAAGAAAATGTTTTTGGCAGGGTCAAATTGAGCGACGTTATCCGGCGAGACAGCGGCTGACGGGGTCAAAAGATTGTTAGCCTGTAAATGAACACTAATGTAGGAGAACGTAAGATCGATTCCGGCACTCTTTTCGAATCTGAAATCGAATTTCGCAAAGGACCTTTGAACGAAGCAGGCAAGGTTCTTGAAGTCTCGAAAAAGTAAGAAAGCCACCATCAGGAAGTTTTGAGGAATATCCAAGAACTAATTTCGATTTGACTGAAATTTCTTTTACGAAGTTAACTTTAGGTTATTATAATCCCATTTACGTCGCAAAATCTACCTTACCAATCCAAAAATCAGCTAGACATTCTCAGGTTCGCGCTCAGCGTCTCAAGCAGGGTCAGACATTGAGTCGTGAATAGTCCATCGGAGCTGTGGCCCATACTCCCCAGCTTCAACGCTAACGCAGCCCACTTCTTTGCATCATGCTCAATGAAAAACGACTAATTGAAAGTATTTCTGTAATTTTTTGCCACTTTATGAGTGCTAAATCAAGAAAAATAGCTCGTGTATTGCGGGATGCCTGCGGCCCCCACCCGCCATCAATTGGAAACACATTTTTTGAGGAACAAACACTTTCTTTACAAGAATACTTGCGAAAACCGATATAGGACTCAGAGAGAACAAGTACGGATAGATCAAAAATATTATATTCTCTGTATGAAGACGAAATTCTCATCACTCATCGCGCGTGCGTGTGCGCGCAATGCCGCTCCCTCAGTTTGATCCTCGCTCTTTCACTGCCTATAACCTCCACTCCGCTCGCATCCCCGGAGAAACCAGGAGAAAAGGGGCCTAGCGGCCCTAAACGGCCTAAAACTACATTGAAAACGAATGTACTATTGAATGATGCACTCGAAGAGTATAAAAGTTCCCGTGGGAGAAAAAAGACAACGTAGCAAAACAAAATGTGAGGCAAACAAACACAATGCAAAAGTCGCGTAACAGACCTGTTCGATGCGCGATCCTTGGGCAACTTCGGCTGCGTCGCACTCGACTGGTGAATCAGTTGTTCATCTAACCCAGCACAAATCGAGTATCTGTAAGTTTTTGCATCCACTTTATGACATTAACAGCTATTTCTACTACTGCCATCAAATGACCACAATGAGCATTCCACATCAAGTGCTTTCTAATGAGGGAATTTCAATGAGTCAGTTGATGTGACCTTTGACGGGAGGTTGAGAAGAGGCCACATCCAAGCGCAGGCATGAAATCAGGATCATAAAAGGGTAACGCCTCCAACGCGCCCTTGCAAGTTACAGTTCAAAACCAGTTTTCGAAAGTTTTTTTTTCTTTTGCGGCTAGGTAACTTTGTAACAACGGAGCCACGTATGCATGTTGCAAAATAGTTAACGGCTACAAGAGGTACTTGATTCCATCGCGTACGTATGCGCGGTACACTTCTTCTTCTTCTCCAACCAGGGGTGAGCACGGTTGCGACTCGGCGCAACGGGGGGTTGTAAAAATTGTGAAAATGTTTTGACGAAACAATGAAACTTTGGTGTGGGGGGGTCGTTAAATTTTTGGAGAAAAAGGAATTTTCCCCAAACCACCTGGTAAGCTAAAATGAGGTAGTAATAGTCGCCCCTTGATTGTAAGATTGCAGCGTGAGAATAGCTGTATCTGCAGAGGCCGTCATGAAATTCTACGTTACGGTGAGTATACGGTAGTTTGGACAATGTATCAGATTCAAGTCAAAATTTCTGTTTAGAGGTTATTCCGTGAGCTGAATACAAGTTTGATGTCCACTTGTCGAGGGTGGGGTCGTAGCCCTCCGAAAATTGGCGCAACGGCCTGCTCAGCCCTGTCTCCAAACCGCAAACACCCTCGCTCCGCTCACGCACGCGAGGGGACCATGTAAGTTTCACTGTAAAATGGAGTGTGTGGCGCAGCACACATAAAATGAGTTGTCCCTTAATTTCCAGTTCAAATTCCACTCAGGACCACTTCGTTGACTGGGATAGCCTGATTTTTCGAACTGCAATGGACGAGAAAACTTTTACTTCGATGTGAACTACGCCTTAGGGTTAAGCAGAGTTGCGACTCGGCGCAACGGAATCGGGGTCGTCAGAAATTTGAAAAATTTTTGAAGAAAAATGAAAACTGGGGAGAGGTTGGCTCGCGATATTGTTGGAGAGAAGAATATTCTCTCCAAATCACTTGATCAGGGTCAAGCGGGGAACTGCGTAATTTTTCCAAATCGGAGCGACCCCCCTCACCATAAAAGTTCTTTCCAGAATGAAAATTTTTTGCGACCCCCCGAGGCGCGATTCCTAGACAGTTTGTACTTGATTACTTAAACTGTCAGACGCCAAAAACTCGTTCAGTAGTTGGACTCAGACGTCTGAAACCTTGGCAATGCTACGATCCTTCCATTTATTGACCAGAAATATCGGGAATTTCCGGTATATCTAAACCAAAATTTGATTTTGAACCAAGACTTGCGCTCTTCTCCTAACCTTCATTTTCGAACCAGAATTTTTGCGACCCCCCTCTCCCCCGTAGCGAAATTTCGCAACCCCGTTAGACCCTGCACCTGGTATGCTAAAATGAGACGGTAATAGTCGCCCTCTGACAGCAAGATCGCAGCGCGAGAGCAGCTATGCCTGCAGAGGCCGTAATGAAATTCTTCATAATGGTAAGTATACGGCGATTTGGATAAAGTATTTAATTTCAGTCAGAACTTCTATTCAAAGGTTATTCAGTGCGCTGAATACAAATTTAATGTCTATTTGTCGAGGGGGTCACCGTATAAATTTTTCCAAAATTTTCGTCAACAGGGGGGGGTCGTAGCTCAGCCGAAAAATGGCGCAACGGCCTGCTCAACCCTGCTAAGCCTACAACCTGAGTGCATGCTCATCCAACTACCACATTTTGATCAATGGCGTATTCAAAGGAAATAGGAAGTGCTACGTATCTTAAGCAAGATAAGTCTTGAACGACAGCGAGAAGAAAACAAACCAAAGCTCCCCACTTCACTGTTTTTTTACCATATTGGTGCCACTCCAGATGAGCCGGATTTTCATGCGCGGCTGTCACACTTCAGATCACTAATCCTGCCACATCCTGTCGCAGTGGAGCTATCCTCACACCTGGCGACACTTGCGCGGTTTTTTCTTCAAAAACTTGACCGTTAGATCTCTTAAGTTGGGGTAGAGTCAGGTAATTGAGACCTGTTTTGGAGTGAATCCAGCAACGTCCACAAAAAAATTGTGGAGACCGTTAGATAGAAACTAGTCAGACTACAACTCTTTCCAAATTTCTTATTTCTTCAGAGAAAACCCCAGGTCCCTGAAGGGTCAAGCGAGCTCGACGAAGCTACGACCCTAATCCCCCATGACCCAAATTTTCGAAACATTCATGTGTTTCGAAGACATTCTCATTCTCCAACCGCAACCTGCACTCCCGCAACACAATGACTGCTCCAACCTGGTGGTGGTCGTTAGGTGATACAGGGCGAAAGGAAGGAAGAATGAAAGCTCGAGGACGACACGCTATTGAACAGAATTTCTACACCGATGTTATGCTCGCCAAACCCTTCGCGTCTCGTTCACCCGCCTCTCCCGCGCTTTGGTCACCTAAAGACCACCACCCTGGTTCTCGGATCACTCTGTAGCTTCACAACATACAACCCGTGTCAAAACGAAATTCCATGCTCCGCCGCGTGAATGCGGTTCTTTTCGTCTTACTTCCGCTCTCTCGCTATCTCATACCTTCGCTTCACACCAGAGGTCATGCGGGATGTTGTGTACAACCCAAGCCAGGATCCCTTCCCCTTATTGGGAAAATTGTTCGAAACTTCGCTGGTTTTAATCCGAAATTCTCACCCAAGATTATAATTTCTTGGCCTAAGAACTTTACAACGCCATCATCACCCTTTGAGAAACTACACAGCCCCCTTGACCCTGCTCTGCGCACACACAAAGTGAGGAGCCATGGAAATTTCATTTGACACAAACTGCGGGTTTGAGAAACTCGAGCAAATGGTTTTTTTTTTCACTCAAATGTCTTTCAACGCGTATGGAAACTCTTCACCTAAGAGGAACAAAGAAATTCCCGACATTTTTGTAGGATTTTGTCACCAAGTGAGGAGAACGTAACTACGTCGAACAACGGTCTGCTGGACGCTGACACCTATCGGCAGCACTAATTAACGGGCTCAGCCATCTGCCAGTGCTTCACGTTTCTCATGATACTTCTTTTGCTAATCCGTAATTCTAGGGAAAAAAAACTGGCAAATTAATTTATTCGATTTTCGACTAATCGGCATAATGGGAAAACCAAATAATCGGAATCTCAAATGTTCCGCCAATTCCAGAGAAAATTCGAACGTCCATCACAAGAGGGCTACTCGCAACTGTCAGTAGTTGGTGACCATTATTCAAAAACGATTCGAAAATAGGGAGGCTTCAATCTTTGATAGCCGACTAAATATCAATTCGGAAGGGACAGAAAACAAACAGCTATTTGAATGTTGAATCATTCGGAAGTTCTGACAAAAATTACACCCACGAAATCGTAGAAAATCATTCATTCAGGAATTAGAAAAAGCCCGTATCCAAAAACACCACTTCCAGATTTTTAAAAAGTGATTGGATCTTTTTTCATTCACCCATTTTTTTTTCACGATACAACCCTGCACAAGGCTGGCTACTGAACGGGTTCATTTATTCACTTATTTCGGTTATGCATGCAAAAGTAAAGAAGAAAAGTGGAAAGTAGCGGGTACGAGTGCAGCTGAGGGAAAGCATTAAGGACAAGCCCGTCCACGAAAAGAAGGAAAGCGGTCCTTATTAAACCTTCAGTGGCCCCTCCAACTGTCGAAAACAAATGAACAGGAGCTCAAGAAGGAAATGAATCGAAAAGAAAAACGTCAACGAAAGAAATCAGCAGCGAAAAACATACCTCTGCGTGGGTGATGTCATTTCTCTCCATCGTCTATTCATGCGATATTCACGATACGCTCGCTGGATGATGATCGCAGCTCGATGGGCACGCGCTCGACCACCGTATCGTTTCTCAAGTACCTGAAATGACATGTTTTCCGTCTAATGCAAAACGAAGGAATGGTAAGGTACAGAAATAGATATGACACTTTGATCTGCATTTCCCACCCCCAAGTCTTCCCCTTCTGGGTAAGAACTATATATATGGTTGAACCGAGAGCAGGGTCAAGCAGGGTAGCGTCTCGGCGCAAAAGGCGTAGCGTAGAAATTTTGGAAAATTTTGAAAAAAAATGACGATTTTGGGAGAGTGCGATGAAATTATTTAAGAAAAGGGGATTTTTTTCAAGCCACTTGGTAAGCCGAAATGAGGTAGTAATAGTCAGTCGCGTGTGAGAAGTATGCATTTTCAACATTATAATTGCAGATTCTTATCAGATAGGTTGTTCAAAGTGACGATTTTTCCATCTCGGGGGAGGGGGATCGTAAAAATTTTGGAATCAAAAAATAAATTCCGGTCAACAAGGGGGTCGTAGCATCGCCGAAAATTGGTGCATTGGCCTGCTCAACCCTGCACGAGAGTTCTCCACAAAATAGGTTAGAGAACGTTTTCTTTTATGAGTGGCTTTTTGATCATATGTGGTATACCATTCGAAAGCACAACTCTTCCCCTAGAGGGTACAGCAGGTGTGGGCCGGCCGATTTCGCTCAGACCCCCACCCCCTCCCAAATAGAAAGGAAGTGTTGCAGTAGCTCGTTGGGGCGAATCTGTCTCTAACATTGCAATTAGGTGATGTTAATTTTCTTGCATACCAACAGTTTAGATAAAATTGTTCCGTGATTTCAAAAAGATCACAATTAAAAATCTGAAATGTAAATTAGTATTGCCTGAAATTAATTGATATTATTGATTTAAGGAAGACGGCGAGAGCTGAGGAGCGCTACAATAGGGTCAAACGGTTACTGTCCCAAGAAACAACGGATAGACGTTGAAATTTTCGAAAAATTCTAAATCCGGGGAAGGGGATATAGAACTTTTGAGCTGAGAATGAAAAACGCTCTCAAAGCTCGTTAGAGGACGATTAGAGTCCAGCCGCTGAAAGGCGCCGCAGCGGAGGTGTCTCCATCAAGCAGCGCCGCACAATCGATTCCCCTTGGTCATTTGGTACCGCAACGTCCGGCGGCAGTATACTTGTTCCAGATGGAATTCATTTCGAATATCCGACTTTTAGACTGTAGTCGCATATTGCACATTTTCGAATATTCGACTTTTCGACTGTAGTCGGATATCGCACTTTTTCGAATATTCGACTTTTTTATCCGACTGAAACAGTCGGATATTCATCCGATTATTCGATTCAGAACAAGTATAGGCGGCAGGAGTCTAATCGGACCCCTAGTAGGGTTAGGAGTGTAGTGTAAGTAGCAGGTTGAAAATTTCAAAATTTTCTTTCATAATTTGAGTTTCGACATTGTTGGAAAATTTTCCCAACATTTCTTAAAAATTTTGGTCACAAAGGATAAAAATATTGCGAAACTCCGGTCCGCAGTTGCAGACAACCGCTGCTGCAGCACGCCAAACAATGATAATCGTGCCGGGACCACGTGGTCGCGCTGTGTCAAGCAGGACGTTGCGTACATTTTCCAATTCAGAGCGACCCCCCCTCACCATGAATTTTTTCCCAAAACCTAAAATTTTTGCGACCCATCCCCGAGGCTGAATTTCTTGACAGTTTAGATTAGATTACTAGAAAATTCGTTCAGTAGTCGGGCTCAAGCGTTTGAGGGGGTTTTTAGAACTCCAGCGCGGCGCGGCGCGATTTCATGATTCATATGCGAATCGACGAGCGGCGCTTTATCGATCGATGCTCACAGAAAACATCTCATTGCGCCGCGCTGCGATGGAACTCTGAAATAGGCCTAAAACTTAAGTAATGCTACGATCCTTCCCTTTAGTGATCAAAAATATCGACAATTTCTGGAATATCTTCACCATATTTTGATTTTTGAACCCACATTGTTGCGAGTCCTCCTCATCCCTGTTGCGAAACGCCGCAACCCCGCTTGACCCTATGGTCCCGGCACGATTAACTTTTGTCCCAGCGCGAATATAATCGTGTGCTGTGTGCCGCAACAGCGGTCGTGCACATCTGGGGCCGGAATTTCGTTATAAAAGGACAGTACGTAACTCGGTCGCGCTTTCGAGTGGTATAACACAATTGATCAAAAGATCACAGACAGACAAGAGGGACTTTGCTGACCTATTCGGTGCAGAACTTTCGGGTTAGCATAACACTACCGAACCCAGAAGTACAAAACAACGAGTAGGAAGTAGTGACAGGAGGAAATCAAGAAGTGGAAGAAATGGGAGAAAGAAACAAAAAGGTAATACGATGAAGGAACATGCCATTCATCGATTAAGAACTTGGTTTAGTCCAGCAATCGTTAGAATAACTCCTCAAGGCCGAAGTTGCAAACTGAGGTCTAGCAATCACATGAGAATTTAGGGGAGGAAATGTAACCGTCAACAGCCAGCTATGCTGTATACAAAGCAATTACGAAGTGTTTATGTATGACATCAAAACACCCTCTGTTTTCCGCGGCAGCAGGAGTGGTGTGATTTGCTGTATAGCAGTATGAATGAATGTAACACCATTATTATTACACAGCCAGGTTTACAGGGTAATTTTTATAGAAAACTGTGACGTCTTCTGACATTGACGACCAATTAGGAATTGCATCAATGAATGGACAGCGGCGCTCAATGAACCGTGAACATCGAAAACCAAAGAGTTTCGCGGTTTTGTTGGAAAAACACTCTGACTACATTTGCAAATATTCACTGTGCTCTGCGTGCATAATTAACCATCGAATTCGGATCAACAACACTTGCATACACTCAACAACCACTACACTTTGATGACTAAAAAGCATCTACATTAATATATTCATGACCATTGAACTTTTGACAGAGAAAAAATATAGAGCTGCACAACGCAGGGTTGAGCAGATCGTTGCCCCCTCCCCTAGTTTATCATTATTTTTTTAAATATCCAATTTTTACGACCTCCGCAGATACAACTGTTCTCGGGCTGCACTCTTACTGGCAGAGCGCGCCGATTACTACCCTACTTTAGCTTACAAAATAGTTTGGAGAAAATCTACTTCGGCAGGGTCAAGCGGGGCGTTGTGTAATTTTCCGAAATCAGAGCGACCCCCCTCCCTGCCATCAATTTTTCTCCAAAAAGTCCAAATTTTTTGCGATCCCCCCCCGAGACGTAATTTTTGGTAAGTTTTTATTGCAAAAAAAGAAGATTTTTGGATAGTGAGGAAAGATTTCTCACTTTTTCACTTCCAGAAATTTTCATTTTTGGTCCAAAATTTTTGCGACCCCCCCTAACCATTAACTTTGGGCCAAAAATTTTGCGACCCCCCTCCACCCCCGTTGCGGAATTTTACAACCCCGCTTGACCCTGTACTTCGGCTCAAAAATGTTTACGACCTCCTCAATTTTTCATTTTTTTTTTCGGAAAAAGTTCTACGGCCCCCAGTTGCGCCAAGTCGCAACCCTGCTTGACCCTAGCGCAATGGCAAAAGCTCACGTTTTTGTAGGGTTTCTCACGTCACAAGCCATCACGTTCTCTAATACGCAGTGCGCGTCATTAAAGATTTTCGGATAAACAGAATTTCCTCATCATCTTCACGTAATATTCCGAGCGGACCGAGTTTTTTCTATGGGGAAGCGAGGATCGCTTTCAAATAGGAGCAGAGTTGCGGATCGCGTATCACATTTGACTGAAAGACAGCCGGACAGGGGAAAATTCGCTGACCTAGCGGGTGCAAGTTTCGGAACTCACTGTGATCACTTTGATTACGAGTAAATTGATCCGCACCGCGATTTCCAGAGCACCGACAACTACAATTCAGTATAAACTGGAATGCAATTTTTGTGTAGAACACTCACTTCAGAGTCAAGCAGGGCGTTGCGTAATTTTTCGAAATCGGAGCGCCGCCATCAATTTTGTCCAAAATTCAACATTTTTGGGTCCCCCTCAAGGAGCGATTTCTGAGCAGTTTATTTTTTCCAAAAAAAAACTAATTTTTTGGTAAGTTTTGTATTAAATTCCCAATCACTTCCAGAAATTTTCCTTTCTGGGCCGAAAATTTTGCGATTTCTCCCACTAACTTTCAATTTCGGGCCAGAAATTTAGCGACCTCCCTCCCCACATCTTCTGTTGCGAAGTTCCGCAACCCCGCCCCTGACTCACTTTTTAGGCTTTTTATTCTATTAAAGTAGAGAAGAGGAAAATTTCGGCTCGGTGCGAACTTTTTTGTAGGTAAAAATTCAGTGGAGGACCAGCAATGAATGATTTCATGTGACTTTGCATAGGGGGCATGGCATACTTTGTCGCTGTCATGTGCGACAGGCATGCAATTTAGCACAAATCGCGGCGGGACCCGCATCGGAGCAACGGCATCGGTCGTCGTAAGAAAATTTGTCGGGTGTCAGTTGCAGCTTTATGTCGCGGAGGGCTGACATACTGCAAATGTGCCAAAGCCTGTCGCTGTGTGGCGCACTGCGACAGGTTTAAAGTCAATGGCATATTTTGTCGCTGTCATGAACGACAGTCATGACATTTAGCACAAATCGTGCTGGGATCAGCATACTCTGACATTCGGACAGCGCGGCGCTGGGGCATTTTCGGCATTTAGCGCGAGGCTGGGGCGCGATTGGTGGGCGGAGCACCCCTCAGCGCGAGGCCAGCGACTGCCTCTCCGCGGAATCTTCGCGAGACGGCGTGTTCCATGCGAGACCTGCTGAAATAGTTGAACGGCGCCGCGCTTGGTAATAATTCATGGCCGAGCCTCGCGCTCTGCTCTTTGTCCTTTTCATTTCTTGGATTGGAGCGCAGAATTTAATCTGAGATTTTCATGTGGCCATTTTGGTCAGATTTGATTCCGAGACTTATTTTCTCCAATTTTCTGCTGCATTTCTTTAATTTTCTACTCTATGTACGTACCCGGGTTTGACACAAACCAACGACATGTATTTATTAAATTTTAACTAATTGTACAGAGTAAGGTACTTTTACCGCTCTTCTGCAGCGAAATAGTAGGAAATTTTTCAATTGGACCTAACGGGTTTCGGACTTGCTAAACATTATGAAATTCAACAGCTCAGTGTAGCATCTCTATCCATACTCTAACTTGATAATGAACCATTTTTTTGCATCAGGGGCCGGAGGGCAATGTATAATGAATTCGAAAACTCTCGAAAAGATGGTCATCTTTGTACATACCATCCATTCAGATCACGGTAGTCCTTCATGTCATTGTCATAAAAGAGAAGTGGCCTCAACATTTCTCTCCATTTTATTTTTCGCAAAAAAGCTCCGTTTATATTACTCTACATAGTATTTTGGATTCGGACTTGGTCACAAAAAAACGTTCAAAATACTGTTTCTACGGTGCGCGATGGAGAACTAATTTGTATAACTAAATTCTGTTCTACTTTACGCCTATACCTCAGAGGCTTGCAGCAGGAGCTGGCGCTTGTGTTCGAAATTATGGTCCAGATCAACTCAGAGCGGCACTAACACGCGTTTGAAGATTTTGGTGAGTTGAAGAGTTCGAAAAAAAAATACGTTTCAGTCTGATTCCCACTCAAATCCTTTACAGATAGGATAGGCGCTGCGCTGGATTTCTCGTCGTGGGTGGCGTTCAGAATGGACTCTAGGGTACATGAGTTCGCTAAGTTCTTCATAGTTAGACTTTTTTGTATTAATGGCTAAAATAAAATGATTCTGTTCAAAATCTGTTTTAGCATTGTGGTCAGCAGTCGCGGATTGCAGAGGAGGATGCAGATCATTAAAGAGAAGATTTGAATGCAGTCGCGGATTCAGTTATGGAAGATGGTTTTTTCTGAATATTGTACAGCAGTTGATTGATATTAGGTTGGCCCGAGAGTTCTGCTTATCGTGAAAGCCAGCGAGGAAATTGTCCAAAATTTGAAATTATTGGGACAAACATTTTGCGCCAACAATGAAAAACACCTTCCGAGGCTCAGTAAAGTAAGGGGTGTAGGCATGATCACAACAAAAAATACAGTAAGTATCACAAAACATTGTTTTTTAAACATTCAAAATTCGAAAAATTGTCGAAGAATTCGTCTGGGGGAACTCAAATTTTCGTAAATTCAGAAAAATGTGGTCTTTAGGGAGATGGGGTCGTAGCTTAGTCGATGGCGGGGACAAGGGTTCTGCTTGACCCTGGAAGTTTAACTTGTCGGTCTGTGATCTTCCGATCACCCATGGTATCCCACTCGAAAGTGTAGCACTTCCTCTATCTAATGGCGTTCACTGCTACTAAAAACTCGACCTGCTTTGAATTTGCATCAGAATGAAGAAAAAACTTCCCATTAATAGGAGGGCCCGCTAGAGTGGAAGGAACATTTGAATACGTGATTACTAGGTTTTAATATCAACGACTTGAGAGCGCCCTACTTCAAATTCATGGTAGACACTGTCTTATCGGAATTGAATTTTTCGAAAGTCGATATTCGACGAAGTAATTATAATTAGATAAGACACTGCCCATTATGCTTAACTTTATGAAGTTACGCGCCCTAAAGTAAAATGAAGATATAGTAGAAAACATAATTCTTCCAGAAGTTCTCCAGAAAGTTCCAATAAGCACGTGGATTCCCAGGTCCCAGGTATTGTGTGTCGTTCTGTACAGATATAACTTACTGTGTTATTAATTACGAGTACCTGAACGTGCTAACGTGTATTCAAGTACATGTATTTCGAAAAATTATTTCTGGAGAAATTTCTCTTTCTAGAAAAGTCACTTCATTAAAACTCGTTATTGTGACGTAAATCTGGTGTTTGACGATTGAAGATCAGAATAAAGTATTGATAACAATTGTGTCATAATATCGATAATGTACTGTTGATGTAGTGATATGATAATATTTGATAGTACTGATAATGATGAATCGAGGAGTGGATACAGTCGACATGGTGGAAGAGGCCGGCCCCGCGCTATCCTGCTGAAATGACTTCTGCGCGGCGCCGTTGAAGAGTTTCAGCCTCGCGCTGGGGCGCGAGCAGCGCCAGGCTAGGATGGGGGCGCCGCCTCGCGCTGTTTGCGCCCCAGCGCGGCGCTGTCTGAATGTCAGAGTAAGAGCAACAGCAAGGGTCGTCGTAGGAACAGTTGTCGCGTGACCGTCACAGAGACGTTCCGAGGAGGGCTGACATACTACACATATGTCGATGCTTGTCGTTGCCGCTGTGCAGCGACATATTTAAGGGGTATGGTATACTTTTGCGACACAAGGTCGCGTCGCTCTGCACAGCGACAGCGACAGCCTCAGCCCTTTAAATCTATCGCTGTCGCAGTGCAATGCATAGCGACAGGGACAGTGGTAGCGACTGGCTATAGCACATTTGCAGTATGTCAGCCCTCCGCGACCCGTAGCTGAGACCCACAATCGAAATCTGTTCCTACTACGGCAGTTGTCGCTGCTTCGATGCGGATTCCGCCGCGATTTGTGTTAGATTACATGCCTGTCGCTCATTACAGCGACAAAGTATACCATACCCCTAAAGGGCGGGAGCTTCGCGACCACGTGTGGCAAAAGTAGACCATATCCCTTAGACGTTTTTGTGCAGGCATCGCGATAGCGTGCAGCAAATATGGATCGACGCGTGACATCTCAATCGATAACCTCTAATATCGCGGCATCGAGCCGAGCTAGGATTAATGTATGAAAGCGGCATATTTGACAAAAAATGAAGGCAAGACAATGAGGAGCGGACAGCTTATTTACAGCCGGGAGAACACTAAAACTCAATAAATGGTGCCGAGACTGAAATTCCACACGAGAAAATGCCTCGTCTTTACCTCTTTTCGCAACGTTCCAGAAATGACTGTTAGCAAGCTGCTTCATATGAATGCTTAAAGAGGAGCTTGAGCGAACTTTTTCAGTAATCTCGCACGCAAACCCACATTCGCCGCCGATTTGCATTGACGTAATCCGTCAAAAATGAAGGCAACCAAAGGAATCTTGGCCACTTTCCTGTTTCTAATAAGCACTCTGTACAAATCTGATGTAGCTACACAAGATCACGCAACTCATTAGACGAATGGATTCTTTTTCCGATGCAGTAATCTCTTCGGAACCCAGATTATAAAGACAGGCCACGATAGAAAATTGTGTAATTATGATTAATGAATGACAGGGAGTAGAAACAATGAATGAGGGAGAATGAACGATGAAAAGGCGACGAAGAACAAGAGAAGAAAGAGAAAAATGGATGATATTATTTTCAGAAACGGTCACACGATAGGGTCTGCATTACGTACGAGACGCGCAAGTCCACGCAGAAAAATATGAAGCCGCCGGCTGTTGGTGATTGATGAGGTAGGCATTTGCACTTGTTCCAACACGAGGAGGGACCACACTTCCATTTTCAAAACAGGGATGGATCGCGCCCACACCGACCAGGAGAGAAGTGGACCGCACCCCTACCGATCGAGAGAAAAGTGTGCCGCGCACCCGAGCGACCAGGAGAGTAGGGGCCGCGCCTCAGGCCGTACTAGAAATGGGGTCACACTTCCGATCAACCGGCAGCAACGCTGTGTCTACCCAATCGGTCAGGAAGGGCGTATTCAGACGCGGCGTGCAAACGATTCAATTTGAAACCAGCGGTCCCCTTGCGCAACGCTGAGAGAAACGGCCTGAACTGTGGTTGTCATGATGTGATGCGAGCAGTCACGTCACGGCGATCTGCGGCCCATATCAGCTGTGGGCCCTGCGCATTCCACTCGCATACTGATCGAAGGTCGACGCGACCCGAGAGTCCGCGCGCTAGAACGTGGAGTCTGCACCCCTCTCATTTTCCATGAAAAGGCGCTCCTTTATACTACTTTTATTACCAATTCTCACTTGAAGGAATTTGGGGTACTGGACTATATTTTTTTCAACTTTGATACATCCTGTCTTAGGTCGCTCATTTTGAGCCGGCCGAAGCAAGACTTATCGGGCTTATCATGTCAAATTCTCCTTATCACTGTTATATTTCGCCATCACCGACCGCTCCGCTGCTTACTCCGCCCGGACTCGTCCTAACAACCTTAAGCTATATGTAAATTACTCAAAATTTTGAAAAAGGTTCATCATTAATTACTCAAAGACTCCTATTGTGTGCCGCCAAACCATCACCTACTGAGTCTGTTTCGGGCTAATCCAAGGTGTTTCGGTGAAACGGAAGCGGCGCGAGACAAACGCGGCGATTGCGCAACTGCGCGTAAGGGATGTATCGGGGTAAACGTCGGACGTTTCGGGGTAACGGAATCCAGCCTTTAAACGACGGCGGACTTGCGGAAAATAAACAGCTACGAGGGTGTGGTGCGCGGATAGATTTGGTATATGAGGAAAGAATCGATCAACCACATTTAAACGGCCGACTCTTGTCTTCGCACAGCAATGATGGAACAGAAAACGAAACAAGGGAAGCGAATCATCCTAGCAAACTTCAATGCAATGGCTTGCAAGGAACGAAGACGGAGAAGTGGTCCCTTCCTGAGATTACATCTTGCATTTGAGCCAATTAGCAAAGAACACTTTTTCAAATTTCCATTTCGGCTTCAGGCCTCAATTTCGCAAGTTGAGCGAAAGGACATGCCAGAAAGAAAGAACAGCTGCGGTTTGCACAGAGGAAATTTCTTGTTCTTTCGCTCCTAAATTTCGCCAGCGGCTTGATGTCCTAGGAATCATGCAGAGAATTCCTCAATTCCGATATCAAAGCACAGTCAAGGCAGAGTCGCTCGCCGATTCGTTGCATTTCATGGAAGACACAAACACATGGAGACGCAGGCTGCTGTGAGACGTAGAGACTTCACGCCGCAGGCATTGATTCATTTAGACGCAAGGTGTGAGTAAATACACCGAACTAGGGAACAATTCAGCCTCGACTCTAGTACACTTTAGTGTTGCGCGAATTCGCTTTTTCGGTTTGTCGCCGATTCAGGGATCTGTATGCATCCCATATCCTTCAAAAAAAAAAGAGGAAAAAATGGAAAATCGCGCCTATACTGCTTTTAATAGACCATTTTCAAAAACATGGCTATTCTTAGCTCCAACAGCAAGATCTCTATCATCTAGAACTCGCCTATGCTCTATGTCATAACGAAATTCCCATTCCTCGCTGTGCGTGCGTGCGCGATGCTACTCCCTCCATCTCCCCTCCGCTTATCCCGCTCCGCACTCGCACGCGGAGTAACGACCACAACTTCATTTTTACGCAGCCTAAAACGCCATTTTCGGAGCTTGCTTTCCTGTGCTTGCGAACTTGTGAGGGGTAGACGAGAGGACAAGAAAACCAGTAAAGCCAAATCCAAAAAGTAAATGCGCACGCGCCGCGATTGCTCGCCAGCTCTCAGCTACCTTGTGATCACTGTTGATCATTTACCATTCCCTTAAACCCACGTACAGGATATAAAACGGCGAAATCCACATGGTTCCTACGCATTATGGTGCGAAGCGGAGGTTAGAGACAGTGAGAGAGCGGAGGGCAAACGGAGGCTGAGGCATCGCGCGCGTCGCTCGCGCCTCGACTTATGTGAATTACGACGTTTTTTAGAGGGTACTCCTGTATCGGAGGCAAATTTAGATTGTTCCTTGGCGCGCTTGTGCGGGGCTAGGGTAAAGACAGCGAGGAAGTTTGGAGGAAAGAATACGCAGCATACGCGCGCACACGCACGCGATCAACGGCAGCAAATTTCACTCCGAAATAAAGGGTCGATTGTTTAAAACATTATCAAAAATTGCAAGATGCATATAAAGGAAGGGACGAAATAAGTAGTTGAGCTGGGCAGTTTTGTTTCCAATTTATTCATTGTTGGTTCACTAGTCCTCATGAATGAAATGACAAGGAACGGCTAATGAGAACTCGTGCTCCAATCATGCAGCAACAGGAGATGAAGTGGACATCTGGTTCATTCATGTGTTTCCGGGAGGACTAATGAAGGGATGATGGAAGGGCAAGTACATTATCCGTCTGCATATTTGATCATCAGGCAGGTGCCGAAACTCATTCGGTGGAAAAGTCTACAAAGTAAACAGCAAAAAGTGCTGCTGAGATTTCTCGCAAACGATTTACTTCGCAGAGGAAGCGAAACGACAAAATCTATTGAGCTCATTCAGCAGGGAGGATTGGGATAAGTTGGAAAGAAGAAAAAACAAAAATCCTGGAATGACTTCGCAACAGGGAAAAAGAGTTCCGACCTGCTCAGCGCCAACATTAGATAGGAGCGAATGGCATTATCTGCAGATATTCTTGAACCAAGTGGATCTGAATCTCTAACGAGTTTTGGAAATCTGAAGCTGATGCTGTTCCATCCTTATCCAAGGAGATTCAGTGGCAAAACTTTGGATTAGGGCATTATGAGCAAGTGCCTACTTAGAACACTTATTCAGCTATTCCCATCAAATCGTTTTCGGGGAAAATGCTACTACTTTTATCGATTTTTGGAAAAAAATATCGGTAAATGACAAAAAATACAATTGAGTAGGGAATCGCCCGGAATGCTTACTTTTGAAGTTGTCTTGTGGAAAGCCTTTCGGTAGATCAAAAAAGACAGCGAATACTAAAATTTATTCGAAAATTCGAATTCGTTCCAGAAAAAAAGAAAAAAAAACAAATACTGAGGTACAATACCCGCTCTACGTTTTGTAAAAACGGGGAGCATTTGCCAAACTTGGCAAAAAAGCATCCGATGCACGTAACATTTTTGAACGAAAACGTTTTTAGATTCTGAAAACGCTATCATATTCACAGCTCGAATTTCTACATTATAATATGCATTGTGGACCGAACTTCCCTGAAATAGCTGTTTTTGAGTGAAATTGTTTTTGCGGTAGTTTCACAAAATCGTCGCGCGCGGCAAAGTGCGGCGAAACTTTGAGTAGTAATTGTAAGAGTGATAGAAGTGCAATCTTAATTTTTTCTTCGTGAATTAGATGAAAGTGGGGCTATCTCGAGTTCTGTGCAGATTGAATTTCCGAAACCCTCCATTTGTCGGTCTGGGGCTTTCGCAACAAAAGTCCGACTTTTCTGGAAGCTCCCGAGCATATTTAATGGGAGATTTTGGGAATTCAATCGGCACAGATCTCGAGATAGCCCCACTTTCATCTAATTCACGAAGAAAAAATAGTGATTGCTCTTTATTACTCTTACAATTACTACTCAAAGTTTCTGCACTTTGCCGCGAGCGACGATTTTGTGAAACGACCGCAAAAACAATTTCACTCAAGAACAAAGCTATTTTAGGAAGTTCGGTCCACATTGCATATTATTATGTATTAATTCGAGCTGTGAATATGATAGCGTTTTCAAAATCCGAAAACGGCTTCGTTCAAAAAGGTTACAGGCATCGACTCTTTTTGCCAAGTTTGCAAATGCTCCCGTTTTCACAAAGCTTAGCGCGGGTATTGTATATTAAGGGCATCGCACCCGCAGAAAACCAAATACTATTTTTTCATGTTTTTGTGCGGCACGGGATCACTAGTGAACAAAAATGCCGAAAGGGCTCATGAAAAACCTTCATTTGTGAAGGAAAGTCAGTCTGAACACACTGCAGAATTGAATTTAAATTTCGCATCAAAATCTTTTTAAAGTTTTTCTGTATTTGGCGACCTCGTCACTGTCATTTTCGAAGGCTGGTGAGAACTGGTGGCGGATCCTAATCTTTAAACCCTTCCAAACTCATAACCCTACGTTTTTGACGCGCCGAAGCCTACCGGTGAGATCTACCGCGCTCATTCATGAAATTGAGCGTGAAAAATGAAGAGTGGTTTCCAGCGCAAACGATGCCTTTGAGATGTGAAGGAAGGGGCTCCGGTCTGACCCTAGCCTGATAACAACATTGAAACCTTACAAAATTCTGCAAAAGCAACAAAACAGGTAAACATGCTGTTATTTCCGGCTCTATCTATGTACTAGCGAGACCTAGCGAAGTTTTCGCTTACAGAAACTTTTGCGTGAGCCAACTACCTGAGACGGATTAGTTTGTTAGAACGGTGGTGACTGACTTCCGTCTACCCGAAAGTTGCTGTACGTGTGGACTCTCCTGAGCAGAGCAGGGTGCCGTACTTTACAGCAGGCCGTGGGGGTATCAAAATGTGGTATCATAAAGCAAAACATAAGAAGCCAGCGGTTAACCGTCGGTTGCAACCGGTACAAAATTGCAACCCCTTCTGTACTTCCTTCCCTTACGTCGCTACCCACCGTCCTTTCTTCCAATTTGTAGAAGTTCACAAGCGATTGTTCTCGCTTTACCGTCTCTATCATGATAAGGAAAAACGCATTCTCATATTATATGATGTTTCCTTAGTTGACCAGCATCATGCCCTTGTTCTCAATGAATGAAATTAGTAGGTGGTTGTTTATGTTTTTGTGGTGCAGATTTTGATAAGCTCAGACTTGCAACATATATAAAACTGGTTTTTGGAAGTTAGGGATCTGAAATGACTGAGCGGTTGCAATGAGTGGCGAACAGAGAAGGTGCGGAAGTGGAGCTGCTGCTTGTATCTTAAAACTGCAAAAAAATGTCGCAGGAGTTCTGCGTCAATCTCAAAACGCGTCGCACGCTTCTCAAGATTCATGTTTTCCTATCTATTTCTTCTCCATAAAAGGTTAAGATTTAGCATTAAAAAATTGAAAAACCTTTTTTCAAATTCTACACTCTTGGTGACGTCCTGCACACTCCCACTGCGGTCCTGCTAACTTTCGATGACCAGCACACTCCAACTGGGGACCTGCGCACTCTCTATGACGTCCTGCACACTCCCGTTGGGTTCTTCACATTTTCTATGACGCCCTGCACGCTACCATTTGGGTCCTGCACACCTTCTATGACGTGCTGCACACTCCCGTTGGGGTCCTGCACATTCCTACTTAGGACCTGCGCACTTTCTATGACGTCCTGCACACTCCGATTGGGGTCCTGCACACTTTCTATGACGCCCTGCACACTCCCACTGAGGTCCTGCACACTTTCTATGACGTCCTGCACACTCCCACTGGGGTCCTGCACATTCCTACTTAGGACCTGCGCACTTCTATGATGTCCCGTACACTCCGATTAGGATTCTCCACACTTTCTATGACGCCCTGCACACTCTCACTGAGGTCCTGCACACTTTATATGACGTCCTGCACACTCCCACTGGGGTCCTGCATTTTCTACTTAGGACCTGCGCACTTTCTATGACGTCCTGCACACTCCCACTGAGGTCCTGCACACTTTCTACGACGCCCTGCATACTCCCACTGGAGGTCCTGCACACTTTCTTTATGACGCCCTGCACACTTCCACTGGGGTCCTGCACATTCCTACGTAGGACCTGCGCACTTTATATGACGTCCTGCACACTCCGGTTAGGGTCCTGCACACTTTCTATGACGTCCTGCACACTTCCGCTGGGGTCCTGCACCTTCCTACTTAGGACCTGCGCACTTTCTATGACGTCCTGCACACTCCGATTAGGTCCTGCACACTTTCTATGACGCCCTGCACACCCCACTGAGGTCCTGCACACTTTCATGACGTTCTGCACACTCCCACTGGGGTCCTGCACATTCCTACATAGGGACCTGCTCACTTTCTATGACGCTCCTGCACACCCCCACCGGGGCCCTGCACACTTTCTATGACGCCCTGCACACTCCACGGAGGTCCTCCACACTTTCTATGACGCCCTGCACACCCATAGGGAGTCCTGCACATTCCTTCGTAGGACCTGCGCACTTTCTATGACGTCCTGCACACAGTTGAGGTGCACATTCCTACTTAGGACCTGCGCACTTTCTATGATGTCCTGCACACCTGATTAGGGTCTTCCACACTTTCTATGACGCCCTGCACACTCTCACTGAGTCCTGCACACACTTTATATGACGTCCTGCACACTCCACTGGGGTCCTGCACACTTTCTATGACGTCCTGCACACAGATTAGGGTCCTGCACACTTTCTATGACGCCCTGCACACTCACCGAGGTCCTGCACACTTTCTATGTCGCCCTGCCCTCCTCCACACTTTCTATGACGTCCTGCACCTTTCCGCTGGGGTCCTGCACATTCCTACTTATCACCTGCGCACTTTCTATGACGTCCTGCACACCTGATTGAGGTCCTGCACACTTACTATGACGTCTTGCACACCCTCACTGGGGTCCTGCACACCTTTATGACGCCCTGCATTTTTGCATCGCTAGACGACTCTGCAGAAGTTATCATGACCAAGTGCGCTCCACGGACAAACTCGGTTGCCCCGAGGCACATGAGGTGACTGGGCTGATTTTGCAATCGATAAATGTCTCACCCACCTAAATGTTGGTACCATTTCATACAAGTTTTGATCGGCCATTCCTAAGATATCCGGGACACATGCACACACATACACACACACACACACACACACACATCGGGACATAACTGCTTTAAGTATAAGGATGTGTGCGGTCCCATTAGCATCATAAATACTGGGACATGATCGCCTTCATGAATTATTAGTCCATAGCGAAACTGAAAACTGACGTTTGAAAACATCCTAAAATAGAGACCAAAAAGAGGAGTTTAGTCTAGAAAAGCCGAATTGAGAAGAACTGAAGTTATGTGATGGTAAAAGGAACACTTTGATACTAATCAGGTTGCACCAACGGTAGGAATAGGAGAACCAGGGGGAAAGAGATGGTGTGTGACAGTTGAAGGGGAAAGCCATCTGCTGTGGAAATAAATCGCTTCGGTTCTCGTTTCCTCTTCGAATAGGGCAGCGCGTCCGGACAGACAGAAAGCATCTGGTAAAATCTAGTAGCAACATAAATCAAAAAGAGGAGCGTATCTGGGTGGGAGAGCGAAACTAAACGGGATATGAAGGTGAGGCATAAATAAAGATACATAGCTGAGCAGAGAATCAATTTAGAAACTGACGTGTTGAGCAGAGACCCACTCTCTGACAAATACGAGTTCATAATCTAAAGCATGAACCATACTCACCTCGACCCGTCTCCTTTGCAGATCGTCAGAGATCTCATAGCCATTAGCCACATAACCCCGACTTGCACTCGAAATCCCACGCCAATCGGACAGCTGCGTTCGACCGCAGACTGTACTCATATCTGCAACACAAGCGGATTAAGCGATTTACACCAAAATAGACTGAAATGACAGAGAAACGAAAGAAACAAAACAGAATGGTCAACAGAGAATTAACGGAGCGGGAATCAAGAGACAAACATCAAGTTGTCTTTTTCAAACTCAAAAAGGCATGGCAAGTCTCGGTTGACTTCCTACCAACATGTCGAGCTGAAAACGTACACATTTGAGGAATAATGATTTTCGCAAACCGAACTAGCCTATCTCATCGCTGTGACAAAAGAACAATGAGCATTACATGCGAATTGATTGAAACGCGCTGCGATAAAGGGTAGTATAGCCCCATCTTCCCATAGCTAAATTTTAATGTACAAGGTGCGCTCCCACGTTGCTTCGCGGCATACTTGTAGGCGTGTGTTGTGGCGCATAGAATAATCGAATCATTTCGAAATCAGTTGGGTCACGCACACTTCCCCTGGCGCCCTCCAAGTTGATTCCAGCACACTTTTGCTTGCGATCGGCACACCCCCAGTGGAATCCCGCACACATATCGTGACGCCTGGCGCCCTTCTAGTTGGGTCCACACTTGCTCCGGCGCACGGCACACTCCCATTTGAGTCTCACACACATTTCCCAGCGTTTTGCGCACTCGCAGTTGGGTCCTGCACACTTCCGCTTGGCGCTTTCCAAATTGAGCCCAATACAGCTTCCCCGGCGCTGAGCGCACTCTCAGCTGGTCCCGCACAATACCCCTGCGATTGACGCACTCCTAGTGAAGTCGCGCACAGTTGTTTCGGCAACCGGCGCACTCCCAGTGAAGTCCCGACTACCTACCCAGGGCTCCTACTGCACATGCAGAGGCCCATGAAGCTCCTCAGCAACGTTTTATATAGGAACTGATGATATCAGCATACGCCATCACATCAAAACAACAAACCGAATTGTTTCATTTCTGAAAACAAACCGACCGAATTTCCGTTCACTCTCTCACACATACACACACACACACAGACGGTCACACATACCAAGCCGGATATAGTTAGTAAAATAGGGTTCGGGAACAAGTTTCCGCGTTTTTTATCGGGAATTTAGCATTAAGCTTTGAGAATTTCGGTGCATGTTATAGCTATTTCGAAAGGAAATTATTCGCTCTGCAAGGCAGCGCAGTTTTTTTTGGAAAATGCCATTTTATCGAATTTCAGATCGATACAATGGGGGGGTTAGAAAATTTGACTCCACTTCACTGAACCAAAAATCAATGAAAATGAATCTAATTCGAAAATCCAAATAAATTATCTTGCACAGCAAAAAAAATTCTTCTGGGTGGTCTATGCCACTGCGCCAAAATATCCAATATCCTTTTCCCAACGACGATGATCGATGACCCAAGCACTTTTGTAACACCGGCCTGAGCAATTTTAGGCGGAAAGAGACTGATGAATTGGGGAAGAAATGGAATCAGGTGTCGGAAACCACGAAGAATACTTATGAAGAGCATCGTTCGAAGAACAGCGCGTGAACTTATTCCCAATCCCAATATAGTTATATGGGTATACCCACAAAAACACATCGGATCGGAAGCGAAAACGTTCGGATAATTGAATTCCGGATCGATTCAAAAACGGCATTTCTCCAATTGCGGATCATTCGGATAGATATCCGAAAAATGAGGGATTCGGATTCAGTATATACCCAAAACAAAGTGATGAACAAGTAAGCTAAGAGACAAGACAAGAGTCTTCGTCAATCTATCGAAAGGAAGCCATGTGAGAAAAACGGAGGAAATTAGCGCGAATTCGAGTCGACGACATAGAACTGGACCAGTTTCCTATCTTGCGTCATCTCGCATGATCAACTACTGTGCTTCTCTGGGCCAAATTCCGGTCCGCAATTGCGTCCCGACACGCCTTGCGGCCCCGCGCTTTCAAGTCGGAAAAGAGTTTCCAGCGCCGCAGCCGCCGATCTGTTGACTCTAGGTGAGTTTAAGAAACTGGAAACTAAACAAAATTGGAGAAAACTGTATAAAAAGCCATATGGGGTCGGCTTTGGCGCTGGAAACTGGACTAAATCAAGCGCCTGCGGCCGCAAAGCGTGTCGCGACGCAATTGCGGACCGGAATTTGGCTCAGATAAGCACAGTATACTATACGTAAACCTTACGAGCATCTATAAACTGTCTAATGGACCTTAAAGATCTAGAAAACAGCAAGATTCCAGCAAATGGCAGGAAATTGACCTGCAAACTTTGGGATTGAAAATCCTCCAAAAGTAATATGTATGGGACTTCACAGGAAAGCGAATAAAACTGAGAAAGCATCCACGAATACTTTTCTATTCTACATATATATTTATACTACAAAGAGAGAAACTCACTGCAAAAAAATTCAACTAAAAAGGAAAAAAAAGAGAAAAACAATAAAATTCAACACAGGAAGGAGCAAAGGAAGGGTTAAAAATGTGAAAAAAAGTTATGAGGGAAACGTTTTGGTTTCAGGTTCACTACTCGTTTCTAATAAAAGCTTTTCCCAAAATACTTTTTCTCAGAAAAGGATTCTTTTCCTCCAACAATTTCGTTAGCCCTTCTGTTCTAGAAGGCACTTCGTCTTTCCTCGAACGCATCCTCTAAGCACAAAACCGCAGCAAAAAAAGGTGCACTTTTGCGCCAAATCACACACGGATCATGACGATTGAATCACACGAAAAAAAAAGAATAGAACACGCTGAGACGGCCAAACAGGAGTAAATGCCAGCTGAATTGATCAAACTCATTCCACTTCTTGAAAGGTTGGAACGCTAGTTGTTCTCCGAAGTCTTTACGGCGACAAACATCTATGAAATGGCCTTCTTTGCGAACTCTCACAACAGAAAGGCAATCAGCCGCAAAAACTGACACCTTAAGGGTAAACTAGGGTGATAAGGACAAATAAGTCACACCACTGTTTAACATCTAAAGCAAAGATAACTGAGTGCCTCTTGAGATTAGCAGAATAAAAGGCTAAAGAAATAAGAAGATCTGACAATGTTTTTGCGAGGTAGCCGCACCACAGCACAAAAAATTGCGAGCACTATTCCAATAATCGGACAGGTCAAAAAAATTTCAGCTCAAAATTTGTATAGAAAGAATAATTTGGGGTGCCGAATACGGAAAAATGTCTGTTTTCAGTTTTTTTTCGAAATTACAATGGGTAGGTTACCGTAGTTAGACCGTTTATTCTGCTTTGTTCTGGCTTGCTCGAGAATTTCTGAATGATATTTTCTTAGGTTTTCGAAGAGGAGAAACTTGATGGTCTATTACACAAAAACATCTGAAAATGTTATCGAGTCGGAAAGCTACTAGAAATATGTAGATCTCATCACACGAGAAGGAACATTGCCTTCAAATGAGTGGAGAAAATGCAATGTGCATAAGTAACCTGGGAACACCACCTCAAGGAAAACTAGGAAAACAAAGCACACAAATATCAATCAAATTTCCAAATACCTATTTTGAGACGATTAATCGAAGAAAATGGATCTACAGGTGGCAAAATGGAATGCATGGAAAATTCATCAAGAAATGCATGGCATGCATTAATGATTGGTCAGGCTATCCATCAAAAATGGCAAGCATTCAGCCAACATATGTATTTACGAAATTAAAAGAAATCTCGTGAATCAGTAATCCGATGGGTAAAAATCAAGCTAATCCCTCAGGCCTGACAAATCTCCTGACACTTATCATAGGCGAGTATATGGAGTTGAGAGGCGGAAAGAAGAGAGAAAGGTATCTTCACGAAACACGTGTTGAAATGCGGAGAACTTTTTTTGTGAGAAATATGAAGAAATTGAAAGCAAAATTGACAAGTAGAGATTGGGAAGTAAGAAATAGAATGGTACATGTTTGAGAAAAGGGAAAATTTCTGATGGAAATAAGCACTATCACCATTGGACTGATTGCTAGGAGGTCGAGATTTTTTCACCCAAACGTCGCCTTCGAGGGTTACTTGATGTGCTCAACAAAAGTATGAGACTATTTTCGGTTCTTCTGAATATTACGGAAGATACACGGTAGTTATATCGAAGATTCGCACTAGGAATCTCTGTATACAAGTGCCAAACGGTACTCGAAAACCTTGAACTGATTTGAATGTTACATCAATATGTTGAGGGAATTTTGGACATCAAAAATCTACGAATGCCCATCGTTCTCACCGGAACTGCTTCAGTTCAGGGAGAAGTTGAACCCTGTGAAAATTATGTACTTCGTAATACCAAAACGGATTCCCAGTTCCTTCAGCAGGACGCACTTGCAATGTTTCGCAAATTTTTCAAAGGCGAAAAATCCTTCATATTTTGATTGTTAAAAAGCCTAAAGAATTGCAATTTTGCGATCAGTGATTAAGGATATCCCTTTATATAACGACATTTATTTTGTTAATTATCGACCACTTTTTCAAAAGTTGAGGAAACGTAAAACCGAATTTTCATTAAAAGTCGATAATTGACACAATAAATTTCATTGGAAGACGATTTTCGGCAGATTCACGGTAAAATCAAGGCTTTGCCCCTCACCCAGTATCTATACCAGGCCAAAACACGACCATGCCAAGATTCTGCAGTGATTTTTGCCACTGCACACCGAGATTCGAGCTGTCAACCCTACCTACCCATCGCTTCCTTTATGTACTAAAAACCTTTCAATGCCCCTCCTTTGAAGAAAATACAACCCGGAATCTAGCGAGAATTCGATGCAAACCTGGATTGCCAAGAATACCGCGAAAAAAGTGACTGCCGCATTAGCGGCTGAGCCGCGTCCGCTGCTGCACTAGGGCGCACCATTAAAACGATGGAAAAGAAGTTCGCGGTGATACTGTGGTGTTTTCGCGGTATAAAAGCATAAGAGATTTATTTTCGGTAATATTTCGTCATTTTCTGCGGCGTTTTCGAGGCGAATTCGCGGCAGTCACTTTTTCGCGGTATTCTTGGCAATCCAGGTTTGCATCGAATCCTCACTAGATTTCAGGTTGTGTTTTTTTTTTCAAAGGAGGGGCATTGAGAGGTTTTTAGCACATGAAGAAACCCTCCTCTAAACTTCAATGTAGGGTTTAGAGCAGGACGAGGTTGTAACGAAAAACGCTATTGGATAGTTGCTAGATTGAGCTTCTCAGTGGTACACGACACCTGCTCGAAGGATCACATACGGACAAGTGGAAACTAGCTTACCTGCAGGTGTTCGGGGCATAAGTACATAGTAACGTTGCATATGTAGAAAAGCTGAAAGATGTGAAGTCGGAGAAACTAATGCCCGACTCATTTTTTTTCTGCAGCGGGACAATAGAAGCATTGAAGGCAACATTGGCATTGCCTTTGTCCCAAAAATGCCACATAATCCAAACAATGTTATCGCAATCACACATCAATCACAGTTGAATAAACCAACATATAAACATGGCTAAGCCATCGCGCAGACTGGACAAAGAGCTGATGATATCTGACGTCAGGAGGAGGAAGGCTGTAGGTGTAAGGGTGGAGAGGATGAGGTGGCGACGATGGCGAGCGATTCGATGCGATCGCTCGCGGCTTATCTGACGATGGACGGACGGCGAACGACTCGTTCATACAATCTTCTTTTTCGCGTCACAAACAAATGACTCAACAGAAACCGCCCGGCCACCGCCAACAAATCAGCCATCCGAAACCCTTGAACATTTGACACAAGTGTCACAAAACACCCTTGGTGGCTCCACAGGGCTGGAATTCGACGAATAAAAACGACGAGTGGCAAAAAGGTTGGCTACACAGATTCAGTTTGGAGATTGTCAGGAGAAGGCCGGCCAAGAAGAATATTCTACGAGTATCCTCTGGTTCCGAGCCCAATTTACTCTATTCCCTAGCGCCCTTGTGCGGAACGAGGGTAGAGACAACGAGAAAGTGTGGGGAGATGGAGACGTAGCGTGCGCGTGCACACGCACGCGGTGAACGAAAATAAATTTCACTCGGAAACAGAGGATAAGTAGGTGAGACATTTGTGTTATCATGTGACGAATGAATTGAGCATGCACATACCACATTAATAAAAGATTTGAAGGCACTATTCCACCTTTACGACTCCAAAGGTCAATTTTTTCCGAAAAAAAACTTTGCCTAGAGGGCCATTTGGGGGTGCTAAGCGCGAATCTGGGTTCCTTTAACGGTTTCACGATGAGAGACGGAACTTATACCGTACTAGGCTGATGTTCTAGATTTAGCTTGAAGTTTGCCCAAGAGTAATCAATCTATGGGGCGTTGATCATGAATACAATCACATTATTTTCGATATTTAAAGGCAGCATACACGCTCGTAAACGTTGTTGAGATAACTACGGAATTAGAATTGGATGGCTCAGATTACAACGCCCACGCATTTTGAAGCGTCAAAAACGACCCACAGTGCCGCTACACGACTGAGACATTGGTCCGCCCCCTGCCTTTGCCGTCACCTCCAAAACAGGGGCGTGGCCAACTTCTTACTCGTGAAGCGGCATTTTGGGTAGTTTTTGACGCTTCGAAATGGGTATACTCTGTTTATCTTGAATTGCACAAAACACGGTCCGCCAATAGTCCTCTAATCGGCCCGCTAGTACCGTAGTGTAAGTCCACGACGCGTTCTCGGTAGACCCGGGTGTGCACCCGGTGTGCAGAGCAATCGATTCGTCAATGCCGTCACTCGGCCACCCACCCTGCCACCCGGATCTGCCGAGGACGCGTCGTTGACGTACACTACGGTACTAGCGGGCCAATTAGAGGACTATTGGCGGACCGTGTTTTGTGCAATTCAAGATAAACAGAGTATAGGTGTTGTAATCTGAGCCATACCATTCTAATTCCGCACTTATCTCAAACACGCTTACACTGTCTTTAGAGGATTACAGCACTTTACGGTAGGCTTAGTGTCACACGGACACCATAACCTGCCTTATCTTTCTCATATTGAAAAGAAAGCAATGGGTTCGTGATCAGCTCCTAAGAGAATCCCCTAGACAACGTTTAATGATCGGAGACTTTGACCTAGCTACCTCATCCCAACCTCCGAAAAAACTAACACAAGCCTCATATCCCTGCTCGGCACCCCAAATTATCCCACTAGGCGAAGTTTAAGCTTTTCTTTCGATTTCAGGAATCGGAAAAGAGGCGATTCAAAGGTTCTTGGAAATAGTTCGCGTTGGAAACCAATTTGCATTTTGAAGGCATAGTCCAACCTTAGGGGCAAATTGTGATATTATTGTTCGAGCGCCGAGTATAGTAGTCTTGCCGAGCGCGACATCTAAACTCGCTCAAAGAAGCGAAAAAAAAATGGAGGAACAAGTCGACCACGCCCTCAGAAAGGAAAAATGGGTTACGCCCACTGGCAAGTTTTCAATCTCAATAGGGACGAGGTGCGTGGCAAATTTTGATCAGTGTTCTTCTACTTGTTCCTGGTCCCCTTTTGCATTGTGGCCACCTCCAGTGCTCATTCACAAAATTATCGTCATGTGAACCCACAATCTTTGCGAAGCTACATCTCTGTTCGTGGTGGGTTCTGAGCGATTACGGGGACACCATTGTGATCAGCTCAAAATTTTCTCCGAAGCAGGCAGGAGAAAACGATTCTGAGGTTGGACAATGCATTAGGCATGAAATCTCACCTTCGGACAAGTTAGGAATTATCCTCAAGTTTGGGAAGTACGAATCACCCCGTTTTCGATTTGAAGCAGCCCAGGGCTCCAGCCAAAAAGGCGGGGCCAATTTTTCTTTGCCGCTAATCCCATATGAGGAGATTCCTGGCGTACTCGGGGCCAAATTCCGGTACGCATATGCGAACTACTTCTGTTTCATCATGCGACGCGAGATAATCACGATGGGACCACTTGTTCCCGCAACGATTCACCCTTCTCTCAGCACGATTATCACGTGTCGCATTATGCAACAGCTGTAGTCCGCAATTGCGGACCGGAATTTGGCTCCGAGAAAGACAGTTATTGAGACGCAACTTGAGAAGAGGACGACTAATTCGAAGAATTGGGCTAGAAAACGTTGCCTCGCTCCGATCGATGAGCTGTAACGTGAACCTCGTCCAATGTTGTCCGAATTTTTAAATTTCACTGCGTCAGATATGAATATATCAACGCTCGTCAAGTTTATAAGGAATCATAGATGACATTTTAGCCATGTCATAGTGTTCTGGGAGGTCAAGTACGTAATCATACAAAAAAGAGTGTACATAGTAGCGCACTGATAAGAAACGTTTCCCTCTATGTGACAATCACTTCGTCTGAAAAACAGCAACCGTTCTCTGCAATGACGAGTAGGCGAAATGGCACAGAAACAACAAAGGAAACAAAATAGATTGGTAAAACGCCACCAAACCAAAACCCCTCAAGAAGAATCTATTTAACCCTGATCGGAACTTCAAAATGCGGTTTCCGCATTTCGTCTGATTTTAATCAGTAAACATGGCGGATTATGAGGCGGTTCACAGAGGCACTGATTCCGTGCGAGCGGTTGCGTCACAGCAATTACTGACATCTATTTGCTCCAAAACTTGCCAATTGTCAAAAGAGATGGGTCCAGCTGAATCAGAGCATTTGCGGTGGAGTTGAATGAGTTCAACTGAATCTCGGGTAGGTTATGCAGCACTAAATTCCAGATAAGAGAGGTTATTTTAAATCGAGCCATAGACGTGACTTATATTTACCTTCGAGCCGCGCACCGAAGTGCGCACACGTAGTATCGATTTTTTCGCGCCGCGCGAAATCAATATTGCAGGACTGCTCTGTGCCGCATCGTCCCGCGGTGGGAGTATAAACAACGCCTCAGAGGAAAACAATGTGGGCACATTTTTATTAGAATTTGAAGTCATAAGTACATATGTGGGTCAAAAAAGGCTAATTCCTGCAGAAGATCTTAGCGAACATCTAGATCCTTATCCTTTCTCACATGAGTCCCCCCAAAAACCAGCAATGGAAACACTGATGAAAATGGAAACGCAAAAAAAACAGAAAATTTTGCAATTTCTACTAAAAAATCAAAAACGATTTCGTCATAAATTCTTCCCACTATTGGTTCGACAATCAGTAAGTAGCCCTGAGCCCGAATCACACAAGAATCCTTCCAATAAAGAATAAAACATCAATCAAAAAGTTCTTATAATACACGACAGAATCCGTTTCAGCTCTACTTCTAGACGAAACTAGTCGTAACAGATCATTTCCTTCACGTTCATATAAAAAGGTCTACTAATCATTTAGGGAATCCGAGTAATATCTTGCATATCAATACAATGAAACCTTACACTAACTTCCTTCATCCACATAATGCAATTCGTCCATCTCAAAATAACAATTAGTTCGTAGAGCCGCATTAGTGATGGGCGAACTTGATAAGGTTGAAATGTAGCGCACACCGTATCGAGAAAATGGCCTTAATTCGGAGGAACCCTAGATTTCGACATTGAGAACTCGCTCCAGAAAACACCGTAAGGGCGGAATGCTGCTTGAAAGTGCCTTTCGAAATGAACCAGAATATCATTGAGATGTTTTCAGAATTTCCGACTTCATGATGAACTGCTGTCCCGGCCATCCCTAGATTTAAAATAGTTATCGAATTTCACAGAATGAATTTCACGTGTGTTCCAATCAATGAATGGTCCGCAACTGTCGGAAGTGCAGCGCCGGAATATGAAATAATTTTTCGGCCAAAGAGAATTCAGTGTGGTAAGAAAATGGAGAATTTTGAGAAGCATTACAACGACAAATCGACCAGGACATTAGTCACAGCGGGGGCAAAAAACGTTCCACTCTCCATTATCGGATGGATGGCGAAATGACTTCCACGACGGGAATTAATGGGAATAATGCTAGTAGCAGAGCAGGCCTTCAACAAACAGCGGCTGTCATCAACAGGCTGAAGCTTACTTCTACATGTAAGCAGCTTCAAACAGATTAAGGCTTATGAGTGTCTACGATGAGGACGTCACGTCTCCAAGGATTTGCTTCGCCGAAAAATGTACAGAGAAGGGAAACACTGATAAGCGCAATCAGCAGCGGTGTCTAGGGGAGGTCCCTACGGAGCACACTTGAGACACTCTTTGAGAAGCTATTTTATTATATTGTTATCGTTTGAAATACGCCCTGGAAGCGGCACAAAGAAGCCCACGAAACGAAATAACCTTTGGTAAAGGCAGGGTCTCAAATATGTAAAAATATTGATTTGCATTCAGATAGAAGAAACCCAACATCAAGGAGTAATAACAATACAAGGGACAACAGCGAAAAAATATTAACAAGGGACTTCGGTCGGTGAAAGTCGATGTCTAGACGGAGTAGTTAAGCACTCTAGAAAAAGAAATAAATAAAAGATCTCGCCCTCGTGGGACAGGCAACGAGAGTGATTCAAGTTGAGACTGCGAAAATAATTGAGCACTTAACGAGTAGAATGGGCAGATATTAGTTTACACGCAAATTCTGCATGGATCCGCTTCCGCAAATCTTTCTAAATAATTCGGTGCGTGTTTGAAAATAATAGTCGCAATGCTACTTTTTTCTTGAACTCCAATTAAACCACTTTTCACCCTTACGGGAGTGAAATCTCGGTCCGCAGTTGCGGCACTTTGCAGCTGCGCGCTGCAACAGCGGTTGTCCGCAACTATGGTCAGACTCAGGCTAGTCAGAAGGAAATGAAAGCTTACTCAGATACGGCCAGGCCCAAGAAGCTGGAACGGAGTCGTGCTTCGCGTGCTGCCACAGCGTTATTCTGAATTGCACAAAAAACATTTGCTTGGAAAGTGAGTGAGGGACACATGTTGGAACTCTGCGAACTAAACCAGAAAACAGACATGTAACAGGGCGAGCAGAATATATGCAAAGAGAATAGAATACATATAACATAATCGAACATCTTCCAAAACAACATTTTAAAGTCAGATCATGTTTTTGAACATATTATTAGAAATTTCATTTCGCAGTTATACGGGATTTTAGTGTCATGTATCCTATTATTCGAAGCGAAGATTACTCTGTTCCTCCGCGCGCATGTGGAGAGGGCAGGAGACGCAGCATACGCGCGCAGACGCACGCGATAAATGGAAATAAATTTCGCCCGGACCTAGAGCATAAATACTTCGAAGTATATACGTAGATTTACCGTCTAGAAAAAAATTGAGTCCTTATAGAAACAGTATTAATGGTTCTTCGATAACCCTAACCATCAAAACTGTTACCATTCTTTTTCACTCAAAAGCTTCGAGTTAGCGTTATGAATTGTCCAGTATTGAAACTATTCATAAACAAACATTGTCTTAGCGTAATCACAGAGGCAGACAATAACAATAATTAAAAAATTATAATATTTTTTATTATTAATAATAATAACAATAATAATAATAATTATTATTATTATTTTATTATTGCAACAGCAATAATAATCATAAAATCATAAAAAAATAACAATAATAATAATAATAATAATAATAATAATAATAATTTATTTGTCAATCACAAGAGCAGAACAGAACCGAAGAAGCAATAAAGGTACAATAGGATTGACTTGGAGAAGATCTAATGAATCCCAGTTATTGTGTTTGCCACCAGAAAGTGCGCTTTTATTTGAGAAGACCGAGGTTTTGATTAGGAGCTGTGAGAAAAATAGTTATCTTCGTTCCGGAAAAAAAAGTTGATACATCAAATACATTGAAAAAAACGTAAGATTGGGTGAACGGAAATAAAGGGCAAACAAACACATAAATTCCAATAAAAAACTACTACAGGTATAGGGGTTCTCTATACACCAAAGAAGGAATTGTCTCGTCTTTTGCGGCTTTAATTCCACTCGGGACCGATTCACCTGAAATGAGTAACGTGACGTTTCGAACTGCAAAAGCGGGATCACTCCTCCATTTGTGTGTAGAGAGTCCCTATCCCAGTACTACATATTCTTCATACTATTTTTCATTTAATAAGAAAATATTTATACCAAAGATAAGATGTGATCTGACTGATCTCAAAATGAGATCGTCAGAATGGATCAGAGATATGGTGAGGAGTGTGTTGAGGAATGGCCGCGAACAGTTGTTAGGAGGACGTCGATCTGTCAAAAATATGATTTGAGCGCTGACGATCGATCGGAGAGCCGAATGGCGAGAATGAGATGATTAATGAAAAAGAAGGAGAAGGAGGAGGAAAGGAGAAAGGAATGCATGCATGACTGCGATTGGACGGACAGCTGACCGCAAGGGCAAACCTGCTGCCCCTGAGAAGGAAGGGAAAACGCCCCGTCGCACGACGGGTGACAGAATGGCAGACGGGTCTCGTCTCTCGCTGAACGGCCTGTGTGTATCATCAATGTCAAAGTAATCGAAGGCAGGAGCGCTTCTTTGGCTGTGAAAGAAGTTTCCGACGATCGCAATCGACATGTCAGGCATTCCAGAAAAAAAACCCTACAGGGGTATTTTCACCGAGTTGTAGAGTGTTTTTAAAAGCTACATGCCATAGTAAGGCTTTTTTGTCTTTGGAGCAATTCAACAGAAGTGTCAAGCATACAGAAAACTGTGTTGTCATTTTCACTGAACAATGCGCAACTCGAGGTCCGAATGTGTTAAAGGCAGTGTTCACGGAAAAAAAATGTGTTTCAGATTCCACTGGGAATGGGTAGTGGAGGGGCATTTTGTAACGTTGACGTCGAAAGAACACATGAAGACGAGCCAGGAAGAGCCCCAAAAGAGCCCAAAGTTGCCTGTTTTGAGCGCAACGCAAATCCCAAAAGCGCAATGCCGCCCTCCGACGTTAACAAATGAAAACCCGAAATCGTGAGATAAGCGATGAATTCCGATGAGCGATTCTTCCCTTCATTCTCAACTTTTATCTTTACTCAGGTCAGCTCGCATACATCGACTGTAAAAGACGGAAGTTACAAGCCTCGGACAACTCGTTCATCATGCTTCCCTAGCTCAATTTTTGAGGGACCACAACTCCGTTCCCAGAAGGTCGTGTACGATTTCAGAGAGATCATTGGAATCAGCTTCGGACCGTTCTGAAGATAGGGGGGGGGGGAAACAGAAAAACGATTTTTTCATGAAATCCTCGTGCGCGCTCTTATTGCTAGCCAAACGTAGCTAACGTTTCGTGAATCCCTGCCCAAAGGGTTCCGACTCGGGGGATATCAGAGAACGTTGCACACATAAGGTCTGACCGAATGAGACTGTCCTTCAGAGCGATTGGCAGGCATGTCGAGCGGCCGCCACGAGTGGCTTTGTTTTTCTTCCGTATCTTTCCCCAAAATGCTGAAACATGGATGCGCGAAAAATCGGACAGAAATTCCACTGAATTTCTCTTCGATTTTTCTCGAAAAATCAGGAACTGGGAATTACAGAAAAATAAGATTTTAAAATGGAAACAGAAAACAAATCTAATCCGGAAACGGAAAACGAATAAGCCGATATGGACCGGCAGTCGAAAAAAGGGAAGGTTAAAATTGAAACTCGCGCGCTTTGCCACAAGATGGTTTTCTTCCATACTTGTCCCCATAATTCTGAAACACGGATGCGCAAAACTGGCTGAAAAAAAGAAAAACTGATACTTTTGCACATCCTTGGACGTAAAGCTGAACCAAAGACGCAGAATTCTCCTGACCTCATCACTTACAAAATTTCAATCCTTTTGTGAGACACGCACCAAGAGTAGTTAAACCAGAGACCGAAATGTTTCACAGATTTTCAGGTTCACTGAAGACCTTGAATCTGGTCATCGCGTTTTTGAACAAATCTAATACATTGTGGCAGATTTCGCCTTTTTTGTTGGCTAATTCTTCCAAAAACTTCATCTTTAAAGAAAATTTAAAACAGATAGGATGTCTGTAAAAAGATGGAGTCACACCCATTCTATTGGAAGTTGTTTGGCGAATTCACGCAACTAACTGCTTCTATATGGTGAGAAACTTATATACTTCATCATTTGCGTTATATACAGATTCGCAAATTCATGTTACATGCAAATTTAAACCTGCCACGTAACATAAGATAATGGGGAATGTATGTTTCTCGCGAGATAAACGAAGTAGGTAAGTTGCGCGAAGCGTTCAGGTTATTTGTTCATGTTCATGTTTATTACATAAGGTGAACTTATGTGAGGATATGAATATGATAATAAAATCAAAACAGAAGAATAAAAGAACAAAAACGATCATAAATCTAAAACAAGGCAACAGCGTTTTCGCAAACATGGCAATTGTCAAACGAACGCATTGGTGAGAAAAAAAAAACACTTCAGTGAAGAGGACAAAGTTTTGGGGAAAACCTATTTGCTCGACAGAAACCCGTTCACAATCCTTAGAAAGCTAGTGAATTTATTAGGAATTTCGAAACGCTTACTGAGTTTGGCGTACTCGGAACCGGCTCGGCATACGAACGAGTTGGCCCTCACCGAAAGCTTAGCCCGAGGTATTTGAATTTTGAACGTGGGACCTCGAGTTATGGATTCTTTAAGAGGGAAAAATTTAGTTGCATCAAGATGAACAAAATTGTTAAGGATTTTATACGTCATGATTAAATCTTGCTTCTTCCGTCTGTGAGAAAGTGATTCTAGGCCCAGTTGTGAATTCCGCACTGTGTTTTCAGGTACTGAATCGTAGGTGAACCTTCCTGTTCTCAGAAACAATTTCCTTGTAAAGCTATTTTGAACTTTTTCTAACATTAGAATATGCTTTGCTTTTATGGGGTGGAACACTGGTGTACCGTACTCCAATAATGGCCTGATGTAGACCTTATAGGCTTTAAGGAGCGTTTTGGGATCTGTGGATGATAAACATCTGAAAAGGTTACATACCTTTCGAGTAGCATTACTAGCAATGTTCTTACAATGTGTATCAAAATCAAGATTTTGCGATATTTGAAAGCCGAGGTCTCGGATTTCGGAAACCTGAGAGATTTTAACGCCGCCGATGTTGTATATAATTTTCCCATTATTTTTACCCAGGTGTAAACTTTCCGTTTTTCGTTTGCCCAGGGGGAGATTCCAATGCTGAGACCATTCATGTATTGAACTTATGGCTGCCTGCATTGCTCTAACGTCTTCCTGGCTTTCAATGCTTTTATAAACTTTGAAGTCATCAGAAAACGCCTTGCATGTGACTCCATGGATATTTATGATGCTTGGCATTTTCCTTGTATAAATATTGAACAGAACAGGAGGTAGATCTGACCCATGATTAACTCCGCTCTTTGCTGACCTGAGCGAAGATAATTGGCCTTTGACATTGACACGAAAGTTCCGATGTGTCAAAAATTATTCCAGCCAACGAACTATCCTGGGATGGAGCCCGATTATTTCTAGCAACTAAATAAGTTTTTATGGGGTACCTTATCAAAGACTTTTTCGAAATCGAAGTAAACAACATCGACAGAGTGATCTTGATCCATAATTCGAGTCCAGTCATTCAGCGCATCTAACATGAGAGTTGTCGTGGAGTCTCCTCTACGAAAACCGTGTTGTTCGTCAGGAATTATCCTATTCTCATCGAGATGTTTAACGATTGTTTTTTGAGTATTTTTTCGAAAATACGGCAAAAAACGGACGTAATGCTTATTGGACGGTAGTTTGAAGGCTGATTGTAGGGTGGCTTTTAGGGAGTGGAATAATGAGGGAATGTGTCCATTTCTCGGGTATTTCAGCGCGCATAAAGCAGAGATTGAAAGATAGTTTCAAGGGGGCCAGCAATTTCAGCAGCAACTTTTTAACAAAGACAAGTGGGATATGGTCCGGGGTTAGAGAATATGAACTGGGCCATTTAGCTAAATGTTCTAGGATTGTATCGCGGTGGAACCAGATGGAGTCCTGCATTTGAGGAATTCAAGAATAGGAAGCGTACTTGTTTTTCCGTGATGAGAAGTGGAGTTCAAACTAGGTGTGGCATATACATCTTCGAATGTTTGTGCAAGTATTTCAGCCTTCTCCGAGTCTGAGCGGTACTTATTACCTAAGCTGTCAGAAAGGACTTGTACCGAGGATTTATTTTCAATTTAGCATTAAGCATTCGAAAAAAATGAAATAGGTTTACCAGAGGCGATAACCTTTCTTTCAACGGATGCAGAAAATTTTGAGTTTTCTAGAAAACCTATTCGAAAGAACTTTGAAACGATGTTTATTTGCGATCGACGGAAAAATAAGAGATTTTTTCCAGGAGTTTTTCTTTAAATTTGCGAATGAGATCAAGTAATTTGGCCATTTTGACTGGTGTAATGGTTTTCTCGTGCACGGAACATACATAGGTGTCGATACAGTGCTGTAAAACGGAAATTAGCATTTCATACATACTGTTTACCGAGTCTAAACGAGAGAAAGAACCTATCCAATCAATACTCTGAAGATGCTGAAATATTGCACAATAGTTGGCTTTGCTGAACTCTCTGACACATCGGAACTTTTTGAGGTAACATTGAGATTTAATGACCAAACTCAACTGTGTAATGATCGCTGCTTCCAATAGGAGGCTTTATCTGAAGTTCCTTGAGCAAAGGTTTTTTGTTGGTCAAAAACCAGATCAAAAACATGATTGTCTCTGGTGGGTTCTGTGACAAGTTGACTGATATTATGAGTGGAGCATAAATTGAGAAAATCTATAGAGGCCTTAGAGCTCGCCGATTTTCCTTGCCAAGAAATATCAGGGTAATTCAAGTCGCCGGTAAGAACCGAAAATGAGTCCTGGGCGAGTAAGCGACTGATAGCGTTTAACAATTGAAGATTGTTGTGATTACGGCAGGATGGTGTACGATAAACCCTATGAGGCGCAAGATGTAAGTGCCTAGTGAGATGTCACAACATATGTAGTATTTCGTAAGAGTGCGGGACAGATTCTTGAAAAATTATTTCATGCGATAAGGACGACTTTATGAGAAATAAAACTCCTCCGCCACGTTTTCTTGGCCTGTCGCACCTGACCACATCAAAACTGGCGCAGGATAATCCAAAAATCGTTACTGAATCGGTAGAAGGCTTGAGCCAGGTTTCGGTGAGTACCACTACATCATAGTCAGAGCAAGCAAGTGAATACGCCAACGGTTCAGCGTTCATCGAAACCGAACGTATATTTGTTGAGCAAAATTTAAGGGATCGTGCAGGTTTCCGGGGAGTACTTATACGTTTTCCGAAGTGTTGACAGGGTGCATTGGAGTTACATTTTGAGTAACATTATGAGAAAAGTTCTGAGAAACATTTGTGATAAAGCTGCAGATAACTTGTTCAAAATTTCTGAGAAATAGCAGAGTAACATATCTATGTGTGCACATTTATGGACATGATTCTATCGTCTTCAGAATTCAGAATTAAACGTGTAAGATCGAGAATGAGCGAGTTTTCATACTACTGAGGTTTTCCCGAAGGAGTGACTCTCGCAAGTCAGCATGAAATCAGGTAAAGAAAAATTGTCTACGCGTAAAGGCGAACTTGAGTTGATATTCAGTGAATGCGGATGAAATCTCAAAAATATTATCTTTAAATGGGTTTTATTTGAAGCTACACTACCGATTTGGTCAGAAGAGAACGCGTTTCCGCGTCTTTAGCGTTCTCTTTAATAACTTCGTTTAGAATTTAACTTTTTTTTCCAGAGAAAGAGAAGAAGTAATTTAGTATCGATTTGAGGGGGCTGTCAACAATGTAATGCTTGCTAGGGTTTGAATTTTAAACAAAAAATGGACCGTGATTTCCAGTTCATACATCGCGCTGTGGCGGCCGCATACTGTTTTTGTATACTTGACGGCACGCTGAAATTTCACCCCAATCCTTTTCTATCCATCACAAATACTGGAAATCATTGGCTGATTCTCCTCACCAGGATCTTGAATAACTTTTCAGATCCGAAAAAATCAATTTGAAGGGAGTTACTGAGAGAGGACGCTAAAGACGCGAAACGGGTGTCCGCGATCCTGATCAGAACCTACGAGCGGTATTGTAGATGCTAGTTATGTGAGAGCATTATCAATTATCATTAGGCGTTAATAGTCATTTTTCATCGTGGTTCACGACCTTCTGGTCGTAGACATTTCCATTCCAAAATAATTTGAAGATCCGGCTCTTTTCCTCTGGACATTTTTTTGTAATCCTTCCGGGTCTATCTGCTTTCTAGTCAAGAAACATCTGATTTGCTAAAAGAGTGTCCAGTTTAGGTTAAACAAAGGCATGAATCATAGCGTATTTTCAGATACATATACTCACATGATTTTGTGAAAAAGGCTATTTCAATGCTATGGAATAGAGAGCTGTGATGGGATTATATACATTAACGTGTATATGTATTCTATTCTTCTCGCTAGAGAAGGAGTGAAAATGGCAAAAAATGCGGAAGCAGAATGTGTGCGTGGTGATAACGACGAATTTAGATGCCGTAAAGCGAGAGAATCAGTGCGGAAAAGGCCGTTGAGGTGACTGGCCTTCAGTCGCGGCGCCCTCGCAGCGACTCTTGTGAATGACAGGAATGACTTCTGTCGGAATGTTTAGCTGGCATGATCGGGACCACGTAAAGCCGATTAATGTTCGAACTCTGTGTATGACGACGTGAATCGGCTGAGTAGAGTGGTGCTCAGTGTGCCCAGAGAGAGGGGCAGATCGATACCAAGCCACGGCCCCTCGATGACCCATCAGACGACAACGCTCTAAGTGTGTGTGTATGTGTGTGTGTGTCCAATAGCCACTAATCAAATCGACGCCGATTTAGCCCCAGCTGCTCCAGCTCACTCGATCTTGGGCACTCCCGGATTGATCAGGTTCGGCCCTTGATCGGAAACATGTGGGAGAGAGTGGAACTGAAACTTGACGGGGCGAGGTTTGAACCAACTCAGGAGCTTGCTATGTGAGCTTAATGAGGAGGGAGAAAGAGCTACAGAGAACCTCCTTTCGTAATTTTTTTCCGCCTGGAAATATATTTCATTTGTGAATCGCCGTAGATTTCAACATAGAGCTTGGCTTGCTCAGATGAGTCCTGCCTATATTACGTCATGCCCTCGTTTCAAGTTCGAAATTTTGGACTTGATTGATTGTGCAGATGCATAGGTAGTAAATAAACTTAAAAATGTGTTCATCCAATCGGCGCAAGCTTTGGGATCGGACCAAAGTTGCTATGAATGGGAGGTTGAGTGTGACGTAAGCGTTGTCTAAAAGAGTTAACCAGTGCGTCAAATGCAATTTGACGTTTTGTTCCTCGTTTTGCCATTGAACGCCTAGTGGAAGTAAGGTTTGAGGAAGAAACTCTTCCGTCTCTTTGAAAGTTATTGAGTCCTCTGCTCTTCGGGCAAGGACGTACGACCTTCAAGCCTACTCAATTTCAGTTCAGTGGTTTACCCTGTCCGAAGCTAGTTCGAATACATAGTCTCTCTTTCAGCTACCAGGACTCGGACTTGCTGAGAGAAGCTTTTAGGGAGGCATCAGACGGATGCCCTGCTTCGCCCTCAGAAAAAAAAACCGCTGAAAAATAAGATATGATTTTTTGCGCATACACATGCTGTATTTGAGACGCTCGATCGCAATCTTCCAGTGCGGTAATAATGCGACAGTATATGTCTACATTATAGATTAAGGACTTAGTAACGAACTTTAACTTTTTCACGAGTAGGATCTCACGAATGGCTAGAATTATTTGCATATTAGCTGGGTGCGCACTTCTTATACTACATGGCTTCCGAGGCGAACAGATATTCTTTTCCAATGAGAGTGAACGGACAAAGATCACTTCTTTGCAGGAAGAGTCAGTCACGGCGAGGCTCTAGCAATTCATAAGCGATGCATGGATTAGAGCACGAATGACACGGGAAGGGGGACGACGAGAGCTCATAAATGTGCGGCTTGAGCCATTGTTGAGAGCCATGTCGAGAGTGGTCAATTGAATGCGTTGGGGCAGCAGCCTAAAGGAGAGTGCTGACCTCGTTTAGTCCGCGGATCCAATGCGAGTTTCCGTAGGGGGGTTTCGGTCCACTCGGTTGACAAGAGAGGAAAAAGTGGTGATCGCCGGGTAAATCCCTGTGTGGAATGAGGTCAGGGCGAATTCTTGTGGCTGGGGGGGGAATGCTGATAAGGAAATGAAATGAATTTGCCTCAAAGATTGATATTTTGTCAAACAGCCTTCAGAAAAAGGAGAGGCCTGCCTGCGTTCCTGCACTGGATCCTCGATTTTGCCGCGTCAACGCTGTCACTCCAACGACGAGTTAACCCGTCTAGTTCGTAGCCTCAGGCAGCTATGACCACTTCACCTGAACGGAAAAGCCTGATGGTTCGAAGTGGAAGACGCAGGTTGACTCTTCCGTTTTCGTGCACTTCATCGGCAAACCCTGTTTTTCGACTACAGAATTTCAGAGGGCGTGATAGCTTAATATCTCACACCATTACGCGCTATTCGCGCAATGGCGTGAAATATTCAGCTATCCACGTTGTCTAAAACAAAGCGTTCTTGGCTTCCACCACACCGTTCGGGGGGGGGGGGGGAGAGAAGATACAAATTGGATAAGCTCTGAGAAGAGGCTGCACTGCATATCCTGGGCAAGATCTTGACATCTGGTTTGGTGAAAGAACGTCTAAAATCCGCATTTTATTGGACTCCGGAGCGGGCCTAGACCAAAAAAATGATACTCGCACTGGGCGCGCTGCATAGTCTGCCCTCTCCCCATTATTAGGGTCTATTCTAAATCCTCAATTCCAACGCGCCACGTGCGCGACTCGTGGGCATCGCGTCGGAGTATGAATGACTTGACGCTACCCGCGCGCGTCACGCTCGGGCATACGCTCCATCATGGCGGCAACGCCCGTGAAGCGGCGTTCAGACTTTTCGCGGGGCGACGCCATGGCACATGTCAATGCGACGTCGCGTAGTAATTCAGGTGTTAACGTGGAGCGAACGCTGGGCGATTACGCGCAATTGCGTACGTACGCAATTAAAAAAACCACCTCAACCACCTACAGCAAAAACTTAGTCTAGGGATGTTATTCGAGACGTCAAACAGGAAGACGACTCAGATTATTTTCGGCCTGAGCCGCACTGCATAGGAGTTAGAGCCGCCTCACGGTTTGGCTCGTTTTCCCAAGTTCAGTTGAACCCCGAGCCACTGCAGCAGCTGTCAGGGCCGCTCCAGTTTGCTAGATCTTGTATACGAGTCGACTAAAGGAGAACAGCACTTGTTCGAAGATCGAATAAATTTGGAGGAAGAAGCCAGATTGTCAGACGGGTTCGATTGCTGTTCGGTGCAGCTCGGGGCCGAGAACTGTCTGAGAAAATCTGTTCTTAGTTTCTCGGAAGATTAAGGTATGACATTGCAGCTCAGTGATATTTATTCACCGTAACCTACCATAATCTTCTGGAAAACATACAGATTCATGTTCAGGACCCCAAATACCCTCCCTTCTTGAGTAAATTGGAACAGACAATACGCTAGCTCGGAACAGAATCATCTGTTGGACACAGTTTTGTACGACCATGTTAGTTTCTCAGCAGCAAACGGTCAATGGAATCGCTTGTACGTAATCACATCTTATAGATAGATTAAATTGTTTTACCGGTGGTTGCCACACCCAGAATACGACTTTCACAAATATATATTGAATCACTTATTGTTTCGAGCCTCACTGACAGCAAACGAAAAAAAAGTTCCGACCGGTTGGGTAATGAAATCGGGCTCATTCATCGTTAGTTCGCCAATATTTGATTTCGAAAAGGAAAAATAATCGTCAATTATCCACGACAGGCAACGATCCCAGAGTGCTTGAATTCTCAATGCGATTCGGAGCCGAATGGAAGGCCAGAGATTGATGCCTGTGGGTGTAAAGAGGGCGTCTGTTGCTGAAATCTGAGCTGGTTTTCATCTGAAGAAATGCTGCGCTGCGTAACCACCTCCTCCGTCTCTACACACCCCTTATGGAATTGGGCGAGCGACACGGGGCGGTTAGGGGAAGGGGGTAATCACATCGGTGTCAAATCACCGTTTCGTCAAAGGTTCAGTGGGTGAGAAAGTGGGGGGGGTGACTAGTCGACTGATGCAGCAGCAGGAACTCTGTGGTGAACTGGTTTTCGCCCCACTGACTGCGGTCTGTCTGATATGGACAGGAACTCGTGTAACTGAGACGGGGAGCGAAAACATCCTCTTATGGGTATCACGGAAGGTCAAAACATACTTTTTCAGATCTCGACGTTTGATAAAAATGTGCTCAGAACTCAGTCAGAATTCAAAGACCAGAATGCTGCTCAACGCTGATGAGCATGCATAGCATGACCAGTGCCTGTCTGAGAGGTTCCAAAACGTTCTCGAGAAGAGTGGTCGTCTGCTCTTCACATCCTCACATCTCATTAAGTGGTCGGTTAGGGACGAAGTAAATCCGATTCGGGAGATTCGCCGAACACAAGTGGACGTTAGTCACGCTATCGTTGAAGAGAGGTGGAGCTCCTCGAGAATCTCTAATGGGTCTATGGAGCAGGACGAGGTGTGAGGGTTTGCATTCGTGAACATTCAATGCTATGTACACAGTTTTCGAATGAATGAATAAATCGAATATTGTGTTTCTAGAACACCTCGTTCAAAATATTAATTCGGATAACCTATTTTGAGTGATCCCGAATTAAGGGCTTTTTAAGAAAATGGCTTTCTCAACATTTCAGAGTAAAGGTACGGAATCTCTATAAAATGACATGAAGTGACTTGCGGGGCGAGTCGTTGCTCAAGTCAGAGCTCTTATTTTCCCAGACAAGTCTGGTATCGATTCACCAACCCCAAAGCGATAGAAAGGCATGATATGTAGGTCTAGGGGAAGGATCGAGCACTCGACCATGTGCGTGACAGTGGCGCCTCTTGCCACTGCCGTACACGCGCCTATGAGTGGTTGAATGAAATCGAAAGAAAGAAGTGATTTTGAAATTTCGCGTTCACTATATGAGATTGACTTCTGCATTTCCTTCGGTTTTGCACGGTCCTTAAAGGCAGTATTCACGTTGGAATATGAAATTGAGAAAACTGCAGAAATCTGTTTTGTTCAAAAACAGCTGAAGAACTGCGAAAGTTCAGCGGCGGAAAATGCACTAAGATTAGAGTTATTAAGGCGCAAAGATGCCAATCCGTACACAGGTGCACAGCTCCGCCCATAGAAAGGGTAATTTGCTGCTGCACCTGGTCAAAATTTTGCGACGCGCACAGCAACTAATAGAATAGTCTAAGAGTATACAGAAACATTTTTTTCTGCAAAAGAAAAGCAAAAGTGTTTGTGTCAACTAAATGTTAACAATGGAGCTCGAGAAAGGCCAAGTCGACTACCAGAAGTCAAATATCGATCATCGCTTTCGAGCCAGTTGATGACCCCGTGATACTACAAAACATCACTAGAGTCGTGCACAAGCAAAAGTCGACCAATTTCGGATTGCTATATCAGCTTCAAAGAAGTTTTTTTCTCGTGGTTTTTTTTTCGTGTAGCTCGTGCTACAGCGAACAAAAGAAAGAATTTTCTAAGAAGAACTCGACAATCATGTTTCATCGTGAACACTGTTTTTAATAAAGGCAGCATACACGCTCGCAAAAGAAGAGATAACGACGTTATTGGGGTCATACGGCTCCTACTAAAACGCTAACGTCGCTGCAAGCGCCTAAAGGCAGCAGACACTCTCGAAAAAGTTGTTGAAAGAACCAAGCTACTTGGATCTTATGGCCCCTAGTAGAATGCTCACGCCGTTGGAAACGTCAAAAACGAGTGAAAACTACTAAATTCGAGTCGAAAATTTTCGTCAACCACGCCCATGAGCTTTCAACCCCGCCCCCTCAATATACGAATACGGTCACTTTGGCTGGTTTCTGAAGCTTCCAACGAGGTGAGCGTTCTAGTACAGGCCGTAAGAGTCTATCGGCTTCGCTATCCCAACCGTTTTATTGTTAATAATAGCTATTTCAACCGCTCGGGCAAAACTCGTTCAATTTTACCCCATAACAAAGCAGCCGTTTTTTCCTGTATTTGCATGCAGCTTTCGTCAGTTTTCCCGTTAATTCCCATACTACTAGCTTCAAACCTTCGATTTATGACATAAAATCGATACCATTTTCGAGCGTGTCTGCTGCCTTTAAAGGCAGGGTTCTCGATAAAATCGGTCTTTGTGCTATCATTATGAAAAGGTAGATCTGGCCGTCACAAAAGTGAAAATAAGTGAAAAATCAAAAAAAAAAAACGTTTTGGGAACAAGTTATTGCTTGGTGTCCTCTTTCCCCCAATTATCTTAATTCTAATAAATGCTTGTTTTGTCGTCTTCCATTTTGCTTCTCAAATAATTTCTAAGCACTTATAGAGACTACTGACTACTATGGGAGCAAAATAAAAGACCGATGAACAAGCATTCACGAAAATCACGTAATTAGGGGGCCGGCCGACACCTGTAGTTAGCCGCTAGGCCTTGTTTTTGAGCGTTTTTTTCCCTGCAAATTTCAGGAGTTTTCACTTATTTTCACTTTAGTGATGAACGAATCTACATTTTAATGGAGAGAGCTCAGAAATCGTATTTATCGCGAGCCCTGCCTTTAAGCGAGCCAAAATGACCGTATTTGAGCCGTATTCCGTCACCAAACTATTCGTTCTCCGCCCATCTTCAATACGGGCTCCGCCCCTTAATGCAACACCCTCAATTTTAATGCTCGGATAGGGTCATTTTGGCTCGTTCTTGATGCTTCCAACGACGAAGGCTCTCAGTAAAGGCAGGACTGGTTTACCAGCTTCGTTATTTCAGCCACTTTGAGTCTAGCTTCGCTATCTCAGCCACTGCGGAATAACTCTTCCACTTCCGAATCGATACAATAAGAGCCCCTGTTTCGACGTTTCTATCGAGTTTCCTCGGAATTTTCCATTTCTCAATACTAACAGCTCCAGGCCTTCGAATCATGACATGAAATTGCTAGTTTTTGGGCATGGGATGCCGATTGAAAGCGTCATAAAGTTTTTAAGGGGAATCGAAAGGTGTGGGGCTCACGGTAGCAGCAATGTCGAAAAAAATGACGGCTAAAAAAGCACCAAATAACCCTACACGGCTTTTAACTTCTATGTAAAGCGCCATCCCCGCCCACCCCCCTCAACTGCCACTGATCGAAAAAAACAAGTGAAAAATAGATTCCGAAGAGAAGAAATATTAAAATGGGTGAATTTGTTCAATAAGCGCATTATGGGGAACGGTTTTGATCATTTGATCATCGTATGTTCTGTTAAAGTCATTTTTTTGTCGTTGTTGGCTGTGATCAAAAGCCGTGGAGGGGGCGGGCTGGAATTGCGCTTTACACAGAAGTTCAAGGCCGTGTGGGGCTATTTGAATCTCTTTTTAAGCCGTTTTTCGACGTTGCTGCTGCCATAGGCCCCAAAACCTTCAATTTCCGGTGGAAACTCGAGAGCAGATTTTACCGTGGACAATACCTTTAGTGAGTTCGTACTAGGCGCGTTTAGATCCCTATAGTCAGAGGCATCGCTCCATCTTGTTTCGGAACATTTAAGTGTTGGCTTGATGTTCTGCGGGTGCCATAATTCTGCGCGTTCGCCAGTGGTCATCGCGTCTTCTTGCGTGGTGACCAGCCCATCGGTTTTTCGCGGTTGCCATATGAGTGATTCCCTGACTGCTGGTAAAGCTTGTCCGAATGAGAATGGCAGCCCACGCGGCCGGCGTGCTTGGCAGACGGCCGTCGCGTTCGCCGCTGTCGGACGAGCATGCGAAACGTCCCCACAGCCATCGACTACGAACGGGCCGGCACCGTCTGACAGCAATCACTGCGCCGATCAATCAGCTCTGCAAACGGGGGGAGGAATGACCGCCGTTAGAATCCAACACTCGTCCGAGAGCAGTGCATGCGACGGCCGCCTGCCAAGCACGCCGGCCGCGTGGGCCGCCATTCTCATTCGGACACATTTTATAAACAGCTCGACCCCTGCAGCGTCCGTTCGAGAGCCCTTCAGGTCGTTCGGATGCTGAATGTCTTTTGGGAAATTCAGGATCCAGTCCATAGCACTCGACTGGGAGGATCGTGAATTCAAAGAGAATTCCGCGCTGCTTGAGGCCGGTCGCATTCCGTTCGTTCAACATCTGTTGAAGTTGGGCTGGACCGTTGCTGATCATAACGATGTCATTGGACAAGCTGAGGTTGAATCGTTTCTAGTCGTCATTTACACCCCTTCAATTTTGTAAAAACCGTTGAAAACTATTTACAACGTTCTTGATGCTTGCACGATCGGAAAAGACCGGATAGTCAAAAAACAGCTTTGATAGAGATCAGACAATTAGAGGCGGGTTTTGCAATATCCGTCGCAGCGACGCGTGAAAAGGAGCGGTATCGATCAATCGCGGCGATATTGTGCTTTGCTGGGAATCGATTGTTTTTATAAGCACAAAGGCAATTAGTGAACTTCAGTGGTATGAGATATTAACCCTAGCATGGTTCACATCTCCGTTCAAAAACCACATTACCACAATTTTCAGCAAATATGCAAATCGCCGCCATTTTTTCGCAACGTTGACCAATTAAGAGCGGCGCCGATTTCGTCGCGGCGATATGCATATTTGCTCAATATTTTTGAAATAGGGGTGAAAACGAAGAACTCAACTGATTTCGGATAGAGATATCATCCCACATCACTCAACGAGATGCTGTTATGCTCGCCAAAACAATCGATTCCCTCAGAGGCGCAATATCGCCGCGATCGATCGATACTGCCTTTTCTCACCCATCGTCGCGACGGAAGTATGATCCCAGCCTATGTATCCATGAACTTTAGATTCTATAGGTGTATCAGTACATATTGCAAATAAACGAGAGCGAATACGACGAGCTCGAGAGGATGTTGCAAAGGTGACTGATTGTAATCAAACGCTGCCATTCAATCACTTGACCGGCTCCAAAAAGTGAGGTACGGCATCAGCTCGTACGAATCACATCAAAGACGTACGTACACGTGAAAGAAAAGCGCCACGAGTGACATTGCTGATGGAGAATCTCGATTCAGCGTGGTGTTGCTTCGCTATAGTTGATGAGAGTTTGAGCACAATGGGGGGGGGGTTTGGAATGCAACAGTCATTGGATCGCGGAATGGTAGGAGGAAGTGAGGATTACTCATAAATACCAGCAATTAGGAAGGAACGCCACTCACTACACTATTTCGTCGTTTGTTTTTAGTGCTTTCTTTGTTCGGTGATGCACTAGGAGAAAAGAAGTTCCGTGTTTGCCAGAGATTCATGAAGAATGAAAGTTGAGTAGAGGTGCGTTCTTATACGACAAAAGCAATTATCGTTTTTCTGCTGATCTGCACTCCATTTCACTTCAACTGTATGAACGAAAAAATGTTTTTCAGCTAGAATGTGGGGTATCTTATACTAACGTTCTGATGTTTTGCTCACCCATGACATACTTGGTTTATCCGGCACTCCTCCGCCTGACAAGTCAGTGGTTCGGACGTGATAAGTCCGAATCTTGGCCAAGGAAAACCGTCCTAGCAGTCATCCGGGTCCTCTTGTCTTTGGCCACAAATCGAACACAATCCATCATTATCCTTGAGAGAGTGATCCGCGTTCACCTCTCATGCTGCCTTCAGAGCTCGTTCTCGACGCAAGCGACGTTATAATTAGCTTACGTACTGGTCAAGAGACGTCACATCGAGGGTTTCGTCTTGGGCGGGCGACTCCGATACGCTTCATACTGGCATTTCTCCGCATCAACTTTGACTTGTGGCGCACAATATTGAAGTGTACTCTGGTGTTCATAACCACATCAAAATCGTCTTTTTATTCGGCTGCAAAAGTTGTTTCCATCGCCGCCTGAGATAGGCATGCTCTTCACCAGATGTCACACCGATTTCCCTGCTCAGAAAAACGGAAACAATTTACTTCTAATATACATAAATGTAACTTACTTGAATGTCTCAAGTAAATTACATTTATATTACTTGTAAGTTACACTTATGTTAATTGTAACTTACATTTATATTTTGATAATGGGTGGTCATGACGCGAAACATGCGGCACGCGACGCGGAGAACGCGCTCGCACGTGTCCTTGACCACACGCTGCGCGAGAAACGCTGTGCATGGCGTTTCGTGTTACTGTGGAGCAAAGTACCTATAACTTGGATAATTGAACCGACAGCAACGCCAGACTCAAGCCTTTCCCCGAGAGTGCGTGGTATAATCCTTTGGAAATGCTTCTTGTCCGATTTAAGTTACTTGCGACTCATCCTGTGCCATTTAAAGGCAGTGTTCACGATGAAAATCGTTTTTCTGTTTCTCCGCCTATCTTGAAGACGGCTCCGTGCTGATTCCAATGATGTCCCTGAAATCGTACAAGACCTTCTGGGTACGGAGTTATGGTCCCTCAAAGATTGAGCTAAGGAAACATGGGGGACGAGTTGTCCAAGGCTTGTAACTTCCGTCTTTTGCAGCCGATCTATGCGAGCCGACCTGAGTAAAGAGAGAAGCTGGGAATAAAGGGAAGAACGGAGCTATTGATAGGAAACCATCGCTCATATCACAATCTCGAGCATTCATTTGTTCACGTCGGTGGGCGTGGAAAGTGCATCTGGGGGGGGGGGACGAGCTGAAGGGTGTCCAACTATGGGCTCTTTTGGAGCGTTTCCTGGCTCGTTTTCATGCGTTCTTTCGACGTCAACGTTACAGTGTACCCCTCCACTACCGATTCCTAGTGGAAACTGAAACACATTTTTCATCGTAAACACTGCCTTTAAGTTACTTGCATATAACTAACATAACCTAAGATAATTCGCAAGTAACTTACATCGGGCTAGATATGTTACAAGTAGCTTGTTTTCATTTTTTCTGAGTAAGAGTGGTATAAATGTCGCCTCGAATTTTCTTAACGCTAAAATTTTTTGTGACGTTTGGCTTCCAACTATCTGATCTTTTTTGAAATTAGCCTTTCCTTTACTTCCATTCATCGTGAGGATACCAGCACTTTTCTCTTTCCACTTCCCTTTGCTTCCGTATGCAGTTTTTCCACTTTGTCCATATGGGAAGATAGTGTTCAAGTCTTTTATTTTTGAAACTTTGGTGGGCATAGATGGTTTCAGAGACCATAAAATCCTTTCGGAGTTGCTTTTTCGAGGACTGCACTTGCTCTGCGCATCCGTGTCTCTCTTGAATTTTAAAAAATTGACTCTGATTTCTGAACAGATCTTCATGCGTGAAAGACGAACGCCCAGATTTGGTAAAGCATTTGTTCCATGGAGGATCTGTTCATCCTTCTCTTCTGATTTGTGGAAGGCGACCAGAGTTGTTGGTCCACCTTCGAAATGCACCTCGATTCGAACTGCACCAACGAACGTCTTTGGATTATTTGAGGCATCAAACACCGGTTTGATTTCCTTCTTATCGATTGGGTGCAGTGAACTGATATCGAAACCTCTCTGTTTTGCTCTGACTAGAATTCCCGATGGTATTGTATTAATCATTGATCTGTAGAGATGGGGAAGAAGGCGACATAGACGGTGAATTCTTTGGCAAATCTTATCTTAGTAATGATCTTTTCAGTCGTCTTAATGTTGAGTTTCCCAGCACCCCGCTCTCCCTTTTGTTTTCAGATGCCAGTCGTCGGGCCGCATATAAACTGGCATGGGACCAGCGGACACACTCCCGCACGCCGGACCTGCCACCAGCTGGAGCAGCCGATCTTCAACTAACCGGCGACCGTACCTGACCCCCGTCCGAGCCCAGGAGATGTCGCGTCTGAACCACTGTTCGCACTTGATGATTTGCATCCACCAATAAACATTCGTGATTACTGTGTGGCTAGCCAGAGGCACTTTCCCCGTCTAGGATACGGGTTATTACTGATCCACCATCTAGCAAGGCTGGACTAGTAGCATCAAGTAGTTTTACTTCTGTTAGTTCCCGGCTACCGATCACATCTCTTCTGACATACCGTATATGTTTGACTACTGATCCCACACTTCGAGCTTCATCAACGAAATCCGATATATATTTTCCTTCATCTTGCTCTCGAGACCCTACACTTTCATAATTTGAAATACATCTTTCTTGGCTTTCTCTTACATGGCTCACTCTTGTCCGACAATCTTGTGCCACATGTCCATATCGCGTGCAATCATAGCATTTATGCTTATCTACAATACCACTTGTAGGATTTGGTCGGAAAGCGAGCGAGGGCGGGTTTTTGCGTATGCGTCTCTTTTGTATAACTCACTTCAAACTCGGCTTTGAGCGAAGCTAGAGGAATAATCATGATCCTGGCGTTGAGGGCTACCCAATGACTTAACCCTTGTGGGGATTACGTTAAAGGCAGTGTTCACGACGATTTTCGTTCCGGAGTTTTCCACTCGAAATAAAGCGTTGGCCACCGAGTGTTACAGAAATTACGGAGAAACGGCGAAAAACGCACTAAAACGGCTTATTTTAGTGACATTAATCTCTGGCCTGGACTAGTTGTCCAGTTGTTTGAACATGTTCACGGTGATTGTCACCGGTGAAAAAGTGGGTCAGTCGAAAATGAAGAATATTCCAGACAAAGTAGTACTAGTTAGGGTCCGAAGAAAAGAACGGAGCAACAGAAAGCAAATGATTGTAAAGGACGGGCCCACAAATGATTTCATTGTGACAACGAACAGTTCCCGAGAGAGTAAAGAGGCGGGGTGAGAGTGAAGAATTTCGTGACCTTCTGGTGCATTTTTCTCGATCCCTTCGCCATTTTTGTTCGACCCGGGGGGCAAACAATCGATTTAGCTATTATTCTCAAATTCGAAGGTTATCGTGAACACTGCCTTTAAGAACTGTAGAGGTTTCGCAAGCAGCCAGGTTTGTAATTACGCTATCGTGGCGCGAAACTTCCGTGGTTCTCAACGAAACCCCGACAATGGCTATACCACTGGATAGCCCCAAAAGGTCGGCAGCTGCAGGGCCTAGCGCAACCCTAACGTTGGAACAACTAAGAAAAATATGCTCGGAACGGTCCCCTACGAGCCCAAAGTTGGACACCCGTCAGATCGTCACCCCCAGATGCACTTTCCACGCCCACCGACGTGAACAAATGAAAGCTCGAGATCGTGAGATGAGCGATGATTTCCAGTCATTAGCCCCGTTCTTCCCTTCATTCTCAACTTCTCTCTTTACTCAGGTCAGCTCGCATACATCGGCTGCAAAAGACGGAAGTTACAAGCCTCGGACAACTCGTCCACCATGTTTCCTTAGCTCAATTTTTGAGGGACCATAACTCCGTTCCTAGAAGGTCTTGTACGATTCCAAAAACGTCATTGGAATCAGCATGGGACCGTCTTCAAGATGGGCGGAAAAGCAGAAAAACGATTCTCATCGTGAACACTGCCTTTAAACTGCCATTTTGATCCGTATCAACTGACTGAGTTTTGTTCTCTACCACAACGAATGTTATGGCTAGCTTCATCAGTGCTTGAGTGCTCTTGCTTCGTAGCACGTATCTCTGCTATCCTTTCTTCGTGATAGCTGCTGGATACCGGTTGCCCTTACTTCGTGGTAAATCTTCAGATATGAGTTGAAAAAAGGAGGGGGATGATTTTCCAATAATCCAAGTGGCCTCAATGTCTTCTCAGATTCTACCGTTTCGGCGACCATGTAAGCCGAATTATACTTGAATCAACGGGATGAACGATGGGCACATAGGGATTGATAAATAGTTTATTAGCAATAGAGAACAGGGGCCTCCTAAACAGGCAGCAGCGACCGTTCATCCATATCGTTTTCGTGATGAATACGGAGGGAGTTGGCAAGTTGAAACATGATAAAACTCGTACAACATCTCCACTGAGGAAACAGAGTGATGGAACACGTATGGATGAACAGTCGCTGCTGCCTGTTCAGGTTTTCTCCACAGAACACACAGGGGAAAGGTGGATGTGATTAAGGCTCCGTCCATACGTGGCGAGAGCGTGCGATTACGCAAAATCGATGGTCATCGTGGGCACACGATTCGCTAGCCGCTCACAGGCGCTCCTTCTCGCGCGCCCTCGCCCTCTCGCTCTCGCGCTTGCGCCAGCACCACGAAGAAAGCAGCAAGTTTCAAGCTTACTGCTCCATCACTAAAGCAGGTGGCATTAAACCTGTATCAAAACCACTCCCCTTGTTTTTCATAATCCCGCCACGGACGTTGAAAACCGTGGGAAATCATCAGCCGTTGCGACGATTTGAGCGATTGATCACCCGATCAAACGTTTTCAATCGAATCAACACGAGACAGGGGTGTTTGCCAGTGTTAATTCGCAGGCAGCGTTGAGGAGCGTGGAGAGGCGCACAACAGCGGGAGCGCCCGCTCTCGCCACGTATGGACGCTGCCTAAGGAGGAGATCACGTAGACGACGATGATGAGTCAGTTAGCAGCAGCAGACGACACGGACGAAGGCAGGAGCGATGACGGCGAGGGTGGACATGAAGAACCCTCCAGAGGCCGGATTCTCCAAAGACTATACACATTATCCTTATACACCGGGTATAAGGGTAGAATCATCTGCACTTTCCTAGGGAATGCGGAAGATTATACACTCATTCGCCCGTATACCTGGGGTAAAACCATTGACGATTCCGGCCTCAGGAGAAGTGGAACTGTCCCCTAAGGCCTCTTTCAGAGTTCGATCGCCGCGCTACGCGACGGGATGATAAAGATGAACATTGATCGAGATCGCGTCGCAGGTCGATTTGTATTCAAAACATGTAATCGCGGCGATCAGCGATGGAAGTGTAAAATAGGCCTAACAGCTCAGGCGCCAATAATACGCGTTGCGTTGGCGCGCGACCACGGGCCAATGCATCATGATCAGGGATGTGCGGAAAAAATATTTTTGTAAACAGAAAACAGAAAATCTAGTTTGACAGAAAACAGAAAAAAATCTCCAAAAATGGGCAGAAAACAGAAAACAGAAAACAGAGAATTTTCGAAAATCGATAAAGCGTGTCCAGCGTACACTAAACGAAAATTTTCAAAACATTGAACTTTTTTTATACATTTTCAATGATCTACGCTTCTTTCATTGAATTTTCAAAACCTTACAGTTGGCCAGAGCAAAAAGCTCAAGAATTCCAGATTATGAGTGCGATGAGGTGACAAATGTTCATCAAACCTTCTTTTTCCCAGGCAATAAAAGATCGATTATTTATTAGAAGCTCAATACATATGTCTGTGCAAGGAGTACGTATTGACGTCGGAGCGAGCTTTCCGTTCCTGAGTGTATATACATGTTTTGACACTTATTGCAGGATAACAGCTGGTTCGAACACTGCACTACTCCTCAGAGCTGAAAGTCACGCCCGTACGGCGCGCCTGTGCCGTTAGAGTATAAATAACCTGACGCGCTTCACCGTAGAGAGCCTCTCGTACCTTTGTGGCAGAATTATCATCTACCTCGCAGGCTAACCATCAATTTCTTGGCGCTTCATCCTAACTGAATTCTGTGCCATCTGCGTTGCAGTGAATTAAAACACGTATTTAGAGTTTTGTGTGCATGGTACAGTTGGGGCCAACTTTACCCCGCTACATAAAAGCGGGTAGGCCCCGGTCATAGTTGGATGAGCCGACGTCTCCAGCCCGGTCGATACACACAGAATGCATTGGAAATGGGATGCAAAAATCACTCGGTGTATCCATCCCCGGTCGATACGTATGTTTAAAATGATAGTGTGGTTGAGAAAATCACTCGGTGTATCCGACGCGGTCGATATCCATGCAATACGTGGATGACGGCGGATGAGAAAATCACCGGGTGGGCGGGCCTATGATAAAACATTGCGTATCACTAGAAAGCTAACCTTACTGCTACCTCCGTTACTTCACCATACTCTCCTTCACTATTTCTCTGAACAGGTGCAATCCTGTTGGCCACGTAATCATCGTCATATCTAGTTGGATGCACCGAGTGATTTTCTCAACCTCACTCCATCATTTTAAACATACGTTTCGACCGCGTGGGTGTTGGGGGGTGTTGGGGGGTGCGGGGGTGGGGTGCGGGGGGGATACAGATGCAAATAGCACCAACTCTGACCGGGGCCTTATGTTGGGGGAGCGGGTATTCGTAGAGGCTTGACTCAGAGAAATTGCCGCTGCGGCTCCGCGATAGTGCCGCTTTGGCGCGTGCATGCACCGAAGCGGCACTATCTTGGAGCCATTGCGGGGACCCGACAATACCGCTTTGGCTCCGCGGTAACGTCGCAGCGGCTTCGGGAGAGTGTCTGATATGAAGTTATTTAAGAATTATAAGACAACTAGAGGGGGTCTAGTTGTAAGAACGAAAACTCGCCATGGCGATCGTTACGTCCTTTGTCTGATAAGGACAGAGGTTACCGCCGCTTTTGCACACAAGGAAACACGGAATGTACCTCAAACTTAGGTATATTGAACCGGCGACAATTTCGTTTCACCACACATGACAGTGCATCGTACTCCACGCGGGTTCGCTGCTCCATCCTCGCGGAGCCGGCGCGGTCCTTACGCGGAGCTGCTACGGCACTTTCGCGGCGATGTCGAGGCTCTAGGCACGGCCAATCGGCTGGTCACGGAGCCGCTGCGGCACAATCGCGAATCTATCGCGGCAGAGTCGAGGATCGCGTACTTCGCTGGCACTGACGCGGCACATTTTCTCAGAAGAATGGGTTTCGTGTCTATTGAGCGGGTTGTGGCGGCCAGCCGGCTTCCCAATGAGTGCCTTCATCTCCCTACATGAATCTGTTCCAAATCGAAGGATCCCGGAGGGTTGATTGGTTCGGTTCACCTCGGGGAGGATCGAACCCGACCGTGTGCAACGAACAGCACCGTTTCCTCCCACCGCGTCACACATGTCCTAATGGATAACCACTAAAGCGAGATATAAATGTCTAGCGTGGTACAAGTGCAGAGATTCTGGTTGAAGTACACCCTCACCTTATCGGCTTAGCCTCGAAAAATCAAAAACAAAAACAGTCTTGCTGCAAATCGCGGTACACGTTTTTTCTGTTTTCTGTCCAATTTCGCCTATTTTTACAGAAAACAGAAAACAGAAAAAATTTACCAAAAATGGGCAGGAAACAGAAAACAGAAAAACATCCCTGATCATGATCACCCTTGGTCAGCCGTCTGAGTGTGTGTGGCGCCGCTTTGGGTGGTCTTCCATCCCACACTCGGACCTTTCAAATTCCGGTAAGAACTCGAAGACTGTTTCCGAGAACTGCAGAAATGAGGCTGAGAGTTCCAATGAAAGGAGCAGGCTACGCGAGTTGTTTGGGAACGCGCATATGCCACTACAGCAAGATGAGAAACTTTGTACGGGTTATTAATGTGCACCCTGTAGAAAAATGTTTTTCTAAAAGGTATTCTATTCATTGTGAGATCATCTGATAAATCACTCATCTGAGAACGTCTAGATAGGGTTTACTACGGACCTGTATCTTCAATGATTTGGGTGAACAGTGCCGCCTCACTTTGAACTAGCATTAATAGGGGGACACAGTGTATTCAGGAAAAGTTGTAAATGAGGTAAGAAATCAGGAAAGCTTCACATCTCCGATGTAATCAGGAAGCCTGTGTTTATTTATTGGAGACAGCGCCTCAAGGGCTATGCATAAATTTTCAATCCAGAGGTGTGAGCTAGCCACATTAGGAAGGAGAGGCAACGAAAGGAAAAGAACACTGCTGGAGGGCTTTACTCCTAGGCAATGGTGGTATGTAGCTGGCTACCGAATACGATTGCGAAAACTGTGATGCCTCCGATGTGACTCACAAATGAGACACATGTGACACATCCCCAAATTCCGTTGCTCAATAGAAATGAAAGGAATGCTCTGAGTAATTTCACAATCGTTGCGGATTTCTCCGGCTGCAGGGAAAATGTAGTCTTCGTATTCAGTTTAGTCTGGTGAATGGAAGGAGCTGCGACGGTAGACCGCCACGCGCAATCGAAACCCCGTTGACCGGTGATCCTGCCAACCAGGGATGTGCGGAAAAAATATTTGCGGAAACAGAAAACAGAAAACAGAAAAAAAACTCCCAAAATGGGCAGAAAACAGAAAATAGAAAGCAGAAAACAGAAAGTTTTCAAAAATCAATAAAGTGTGTTCAGCGTACACTATACGAGATTTTTCACAACATTGAACTTTTTTTATACATTTTTGTGTGATCGATGGTTTTTTTTTCGTTGAATTGTCAAAACCTAACAGGTGGCCAGAGCAAGAAGTATAGAAGTCGAAGAAATGCAGATTATGAGTGCGAAGAGATGACAAATATTGCTCTAACCTTTCTTACCCTTTCCATACATGCTTTGCACAGATATATTGAGCTTCTGGCAAAGTAATCGAGCATTAAAGCTCGATTACTCTGCCAGAAGCTCAATATATCTGTGCAAGCAGTACGGACAGTACCGAGCATATTTTTTGCAAAATCGGCGTTTTGCGGCGTTTTTTGAGTTCACAAAGCGCCGCATCGCCATAACTCACTTCAAAATTGACTAAATGAATTTTTTTTCAGATAGTTTTTGTGTTCCTCTCAGTAAGGCGAATGTAATGGTATGTATGCGTTGAAAGCTCTTTTAAGTCTGGCATTTTGTTGAAAAATGTGTATTTCCTTTTAAAATTCACATCGACCACAGGTCAAAATGACAGATTTCTGCTATTATCACCGTCTGATCAGTTCATTATGAGGGATTTAGAGGTGCAAATATGCAAATTTCGATAAACTTTCGGAGTTGAATCTATCCTTTTGGAACACTATCGTATAGGAGTAAATGGAAGAAATCCAGAAATGACTTCCGAATTGAAATTGGACCACTTTGAAGCAAGTTATGGCGTTGCGGCGCTTTGTGAGCGCAAAAAACGCCGCAAAACGCTCAAAACGCTTTCTTTGCAAAAAATTTGCTCGGTACTGTAGGTGCTGTCGGAGCGAGCTTCATCTTCCCTAGTGTACATATTTTGACACTGATTGGGGGATAACTGCTTGTTTTACCACTGTACTCACTTTTCAGGGCCGAAAGTCACGCGCGTACTGCGCGGCTGTGCCATTCGAGTATAAATAGCCTGACGCGCCGTTCGCTCCACCGTTGAGAGCCTCTCGTACTTCTGTCACGGAATTATCACCTGCCTCATAAGCTCACCATCGATTTCTTGGCTTTCATCTTAGAGGCAGCGTTCACGATGATCATCCTCGTTGACTTTCCACAGTGAAATGATAGGCGAGAAGGACCCTAGGCTCCCAGTGTCGAAAGAACGGTAGAAAACGAGCCAGGAGCGGCAAAATAACGGCTGCAAACAAGCGTTTTGGAGCCCCAGATCCGTCCCCTCGGAATGAACAAATGACGACTCAGATTACAGGAATGATCAAGTCAAGGAAGTGCTTATAAGTGAGCTAATCGTTTCATTGAACTGATAGGTATCATCCTTCTAGCGGTCAATTCCTCCACTCTCAAAAATCAACGTAAACAAGAGAGGGCCTATTTTCGCTCAAAAAACGCGTCTTTCGTGTCATTTTTAAGCACGCCTTGCTATATAGGGCGCCAGACCTTCCGTAAGCCGTGGAAATATCGGAAGTGAAATTCATCGTGAACACTGCCTCTAACTGAATTCTGTAAAAACTGCGTTGCCGTAGATTGAAACACGAAAGCTCTGGTACATCCCTAGTGATCGGTTGATTTCGATTATCACCAGCAGCGGAGCGGTGGGCCTCGGTGAAATATAACTAGTGATAAGGAAGTTTCGACGAAAAAGCCACCGCTCCGCGCTGTGATAACCGAAAACATGAGTTCACTTGGAATGAAACAGAGTCTATGCATTTAGAGTTTGCGTGTGTAGCACAGTTGGTGCAAAACTTAAAGGCAGAGTTCGCGATAAAAAGTGCTTTTGAGCTCTCCTCATGAGAATGTAGATTTGGCCACCACAAAACTAAAAATAATTGTAAAAACCCGGAAATTCGCGTAAGCAACGCTCGAAAACAAGGTATAAGGGCTAATTACCGGTGTCGGCCGGCCCCCTAATTAACGCGATTTTCAATAATGCTTGCTTATCCGCCATTTATTTTGCTGTTAAGGTAATCAGTAGTCTCCAGTAATGTTCAGAAGTTACTTTAGAGGCAAAATAAAAGTCGGCAAAACAGGCTCCTACACAAGTCTCGGTAATTGGGGGCGGGAGGACACCAAGCCATAACTTGCTCCTGAGCGTTTTTTTCTCCAATTTCCACCTTATTTTCACATTTGTGATGGTCAGATCTACCATTCCATGGAGATAGCACAATAACCGATTTTATCGAGAACCCTGCCTTTAACCCGTTCTACCGAAGCGGTGGCGCTAGAGTATTTTTAATCTCTGCCCATGTGTCCAAAGTAATCACACACGAGCGACGCGCCAGTGCGGGTATGAATAGTGGGCGTTAAGTAGCATTAGTACCTTATTCGTGCTAGTATACAGTAACATTGCAGTTTTCGCGTCATTTGGCTGCATCGTGTACCATCTGAGAGACTCGTCAACGGTAAACTTCTGGGTGAGGGTATCCACTATAAGATAAAGATAAGGAATCGGCTTCCTGAATCCCGATTGGGGCGCTCAGCGCATTCGACGTCGAATTCGCAGAGGCTTTAATGGGTTTTGTGCCTATTTAGTGGCTTCCGGTGAGCCAACCGCCTTCCCTATGAGTGCCTTCATCTCTCTACATAAATGTTACCAATTAAGGGACCCTGGAGGGATAGTTGTTTCGGTTTACCTCGGTGAGGATCGAACCGTCCGTATACAGCGAACAGAAGCGCTTCCTCCCACCACGCCATAGTCGCCCTAATGGTAATCCATTACAGCGACATAGAAGTGTCTAGCGAGGGGGAATCGCAGAGAGCGTGGTAGAAATACATTCTCAACCTATTGGTTCAGCTTCGATGAATCCGTCCACATTTTTTAGGGCCATCCTGCTAAAAATCGCAGTTAACGTTTTTTTCTGTTTTCTGTCCATTGTTGCCTATTTTTACAGAAAACAGAAAACAGAAAAAAATGGCCAAAAATGGGCAGAAAACAGAAAACAGCAAACAGAAAACAGAAAATTCCGCACACCCCTGCTGCCAACCCTGCAACCCCTCGCCCATGCTTCAGACTAAATATAATACGGAAACCAAATGTACTGTCAACCGAAGAACAATGTTTTTTAATGAGAAAATCAGCGCGTTTTGAAATTTTTTAGCAGAATTGCTCGCAGCGACGAACAGGGGTTGTAGGCTCATTACACACCAAGGGAAGAACTCGGACGAGTTTTACGATCTGACGCGCGCGGGAAAATCCGTTCTGTTCACTGGGACACCACAAGGGGTCCGCAATGTTGCGAGTGGTCGTCGAGCGTCAGCCTTGCCACTCGTTGGCAGTGACGCAGGAAGTGGTGGACGAACAGGAAACATTAATGATAAATAATAATACAGCGTGGTGCACAATACCGCTCACAGGATCTGGTCAAAAGTCGTGCGGGGACGGGTTTTCGCGTCTCTAGCATCCTTTTTTAATTGCTTCCACTAAATTGAATTTTTCGGTAACCTGAAAAATCGTTTAGATCTGGGTGAAAAGGCTGTCAAACGGTCAGGGTTTGAGGAAGAACGAAAAAGATTGGAGTGAAATTTTTAGTGTGCTATACAGTATACAAACACAGTATGTGGTGGCACAGCGCTGTGTGTACTATGTAACGATTTAGAATTCACATTCGAGCTCTTTTTCGTGTAGGTCTATAAATAGCCAGCATCATATTGTTGATGAGCCCTCTGTACCTGAATCCTTACTAACTTTTAGATCTGACAGACAATTTATTTCGAAATAGGTTTCCTGAGAAAGGACTCGAAAACGAGTTCTGCGCGCATTCTGACCGTATCTCACGAACGGTTGTGTATAACGACAAACAAAGACGAATTGATAATTTAACTGAAGAAATCTACATTGTATAACCGAACCAGATCCAATTCAAAGAATACATCTGAAAAAGAACCCTTATGAGTTAGTCGGCAAATTGGAAGTGAACATCAATATGATGCAATTCCATGCCGAAAAGAGGTATAATACCCTTGACGAGAAGAAGTGTCGGCGAAAACTCAGCTCCTTGGGGCCACGAATAGGTAGTGATTGATAATATAGGACCGGTGTGTAGCATTCACTAGTGTAGATCGAATGGATAATGGATTTTTCAAAATCGGCAAATCGCTCTGTACAGGGTGGCAAATAAGTTCCTGTCGCGATCTTGTGTAACGAGTGTTGACTAGAGTCTGCCCGCATCAGACTGTCTGCTCACGCGGTCAGCGTGCGTGCTGAGGCATTTTTTTTCAGACGAATTTCTCTACGGCTGCAGATAGTTGACAGGAACATTTTTCAATTTTCGTCTAATACTTCTGCTATTTGATTCACGAGTCTGAAAATTACTTTGCGATGACCGCTTGACACGCACGCGGACCGCGTAGGGGATATTTGGACCTTCTTTAGGCGGCGCTCAGAGTTTTTTTTAGCGCGACGCGATGGCACATGTCAGTGCGATGCTAAAATCGGATGCTGGGCGACTAAGCGCAATAGCGTACGTACGCGATTTCTCGTAAACAAGCAACGGCAATTTTTGTAGCAATATCAAAAGTTTTTCTTTCGTGTTCGTTCAAGTGCAGGTGATCCTGGATACGCATATTTTATTCCTTTCATAGACATATTTGGTGATGTTAATGAAAAAAAAAACTGAATAAAAAAGCAACGAGTTTGCCATCGCGCGACGTCCATCGCGTCGCGTTGCATTGCAAGGCGGACGTCGCGCGATGGCAAATTGCGCTTCATTTCGGATTTATCGCGCCTCTTCACTGTGAACACTCAGCTATGACGCGGCGCGACGTCGCTTGATCGATGCGTAGGCCAATTACAACATCGCGTCGAGCCGCGAATGAACTCTGAACGCCGCCTAAGTTGTGAGAAGTCATGACCAACGCACTCGATCGAGTCATCCTTTTTTTCACTATGACGTTTGGAGGAATAGGTTTGCTAATTGCGGAGTTTCAAGGGATCAATCGCAGGCAGTCGTAGTGATCGCCATACATAGGAATCGAGTGCCGAGCAACAACAGCACAGAAGGACCGCACTTGCTCACTCACGTGGCCAGTACAATTGTCCAGCGTGTCAAGGAACTTGGTGCAAGTGTATATCGTCCGCTAAGAGACAGTCTGATGTCCAAACCATCGGAACGGAGCAGGAGAGCATCAGGAGTCAATTTGGCTGAAGCCGTGAAGAAAATTCTAGAGATCTGAGAAGTTTTGCATACTACCGTGGAGGAAACTGTCAGAAACCGTCCGATTTTTCACACTCATCGTCTAAAAAGTTGCAGGGCTTAAATGATGTACTAAGGAAGGTCAGGGGATTGAAAAAGCGGAAAACATTTTGAGTCTTCAATGACGGGAAGATTTCCTTCATTGAGTGATCCCACAACCCTAAAAATGACAGTATGCTCTGGGTAATAGCTAGTTGAGCCTTGATGTATGCCTTTTTCTGCGCCACGGCGCGAAGATCAATGATTTACGTACTACCAAGAGACCATTCTGCGGGGAGGTGTAGAGCAGCAGGCGCGTGAACAGTCTGGAAACAGCAATGATAGCATCAGCAGAACTGGGCACCTGCGCATTCAGTTCATTCTCCCTCCGGCCTGCTATTTTGGGTGTTGGAGAAGAGATACTCGGCCTACCGATTCTCGCAATCTCAACTCTGCGCTACTTGGTCATTTCTGAAGATAACTATGTGCTAATAAACGCACATCAGTTGATTTTCAACTGCTTAGTACAAAAAAGCGTCGACACTATGCTTAGTACAAAAAAGCGTCGACACTCAAGTGTCCGTTGTGGACAACTCCCTGAACAGTTTCAAGGCTACAAGAAGGGCGAAAGGAGAAAATTACGGAGTGTTCCCGTCGATACTATCTGTGCTCCTCTATTGATGAGGATCTGGCTTGGATATCGCCCTAAATATCCCGGCAGGAACTTAATTGCCACCCTGTATATACTGCGGAAGAGTGCAGCGAGCATTTCTTTCTCCGTAACGCCAGAGTTAAAGTGTGTCCGAATGAGACTGGCCGTCGTACGTGGCAGGCGGCTGTCGCACGCGCCGCTCTCGGACGAGCATGCGAAACGACAGCGAGCCTTCCCCGCAGCCAATCACTAGGTGTGGGGCCGGCAGCGGCTGTAAGCAGGCAATCAATCAGTTCTGCAGTTGAGGGGGAGGGGAGATGGCAGCCGTTTGAACACTCGTCCGAGAGCGGCACATGCGACGGCCGCCTGCCTCGCACGACGGCCGTATGGTCGGCCAGTCTCATTCGGACACACTTTACACGCCAGCCCTACACAATCACCGAAACAGAGGTGTATGAGAAAAGGACGAGGTAGATATGTATGTATGGTTTCAGGACAATGCAGTCATCACGCAGCTGACATCATCTTCACAAATTCCTCGTAGTCGATTTCGCCATTTCCTGAAATTCAAAAGGCTTTATCTATCGGTGCTTCACTAGTAATCATCCTACCTCTCGACCACACGCTGTACAAGATTTTAAATTCTTCGAAAAGGCTTTGTGTTTTACAGATCCAAACTAACCATCACAGTCGACCTCTTGCATCATTTCGTCCACCTCCTCCTCACTGAACTGCATTCCCATATGGATCTGCAGAGAAAAATTTATAGAATTATTATAGAAAAATATAACATAAAGTGATTTATGTATAAATATAGAAATATTATGAAAGGGAAAAGGCTGAGGGAAATCCTTCCCTTCCCTCAAAAAGAGAGATCGGGCGTTTTCAGCTGGGCTTTGTAGCTCGAAAAAAGCTGAAGTTGTTCACGCGATTGCGACCCTCTTGAGCTCCGCAACTTCATTGTCAGCGGCGGGCTCTCAAATGCGAGGCGATTGACGACCACTTGTTGATTGGAATCTGAACGGTAAACCCAAAAGCAAACAGAGGAGCTTCTCTATTCACTCAGCTGAGGTCCATCCGAATGAGACGGTCCACCCACGCGGTAGGCATGCGTTCAGGGCTGCCGTTACGAGAACTTTTTTTTGGGCTTGTGAATTGATTAGCAGGAGTATAAGACGAATAGTTCATCAAAATCAAGCCGGATCTTTGCAGCCGTGAGAATTCGTTTGCCACTCGACACGCACGCCGATCGCGTGGTCGGAGTCGACAGAATTCGGTGGATTCCTATTCGTCATTTCGTAAGGATCTGTACAGCAGATATCGCAAGCAGAACATTATCAGATGCTCACTTCCATGTTAAAAAACGAGGATCAAAAAGAATGGCCGGTGTGCAGTTTTCACAACGTAGACTTTTCAGGAAAGCCTCCGAACTTTTACCGAAATGAAGAAATCGAGATTCTTTCGAGCTGCTTCGCGGTTCGTTAATAGGCCTTGGTAGTTCTTGGTTCAACTAACAAGTCGTTTACTTTTGTTTTCATTAAGTATATGGAGTATTCTCTGAGCTGCTTTTTTTTGCCCTTGAGTGGGCGTTCGGCACCGTTCTTTTGACGCTGTCTTCATTCTGAATGCCATTACAACTGTTTTCTTTGGAAGACTCTTAGGCGAGGTTTATCGTGAGCATTGCTTTTAGGTGCTATTTATACTCCTCAACGCCAGCGCGGCACGCGCGTGACGAGCGGGCGTGGCGTTAGAGTATGTATAGTTTGTACGAGCGTCAGGAGCGTCATGCGCTTCCGGAGAATATGAATACTCCAGCGACGAGCTATGATGGAGCGGAATAAAAGGGTCTTAATTTTTCAGAACATTCGCATTCTGTACACGTGTTCACCCTCACGATAGCAGAGGATAGTAGTGGAATAAATTGGGCTGAAACGGAATGAAACTGGTGACGGATTGATAGTGAAAATGCTGAAAAAGTAATTACGGCCGTCGTCGCCATTGCGGAGCGGGCGTCATGCCGGGCGGACGTGGAGTCAGATCATTCATACTCCAACTCCACGCCCGCTCGTCATGCGCGTACCGCGCTGGCGTTGAATAGTATGAATAGCGCATTAAAGGCATCGTGCGAGCTAGAAATAACTTTAATTTTTTTGTGTACAATCAAACAGTGGGAGCTAGCTGACATCACCCTCGAAACATGAGGCTCTGATGGTGCGTAAAAACCCCAAAAACGGTATTGGCGCGAAATTCAAACCCACTTTTAGAATGCATTCAGATTGATTAGCCTTTACAAATTAAGTGGTTTTAGGGTCTGTTCCAACACTTTTGTTCACTAAAGAGGCCAAGCTGAACGAAAACATGGAAAAATAATACATGTTTTATTGCACGTACGAAGTCTTTAAAGTTAGCTGCTGCTGGGCTTGCAAAGAGTCGTCTTCTTCATCTCGTATTTTCGAGAGTCATCTGTTTATTGTAGAGGCAACAGGAATTTAAGTTCCTCTTCTTTGTGCTTCGTGCATTCGGCATTTTAGAAATAAAGAATCAGATTCTTGATTTTCTCGTTATATGCGCCGAGTCATAAACAATGTAAAGACTACTTTTGCTTCGAGAAATTGGGAGAGCGTATTTTGTGACAGGACCTAACTGAAGATGAAGTGAGAATAGGGCGTGGAAAGTGAAGCTGATCTCAGCGATAGCCGTTGTGCCAGAGCGAAGCCAAATTCTCTGTCCTTTTGCAGTGTACGGGAGTCGTATCTCCCTCTGTTCAAGCAGACACAACGAAGTGTTTTTTTATCGTAAACACTGCCTTTGAAGGCACAGTTCAAGCTCAGGAGCGAAGTCTCAGATTGTCACGTAATTGTGAAGTAAACCCTTCCCATGTAACACCTGTTAAAGGCAGCAGACACGCTCGAAAAAGTTGTTGAGATAACTACGTTTCTGGAGTCGCGTGGCTCCCAATAGGCTGCTCACGCCGTTGGAAGCGTCAAAAACGAGTCAAAACTACTAAATTTCAGCAATGCAAATCGAAAAATTTCTGCAACCCCGCCCCGAAATACAAACTCGTCCAGATTGATAGTACTAATACGGTCAATTTGGCTGGTTTTTGATGCTTCCAACGAGGTTAGCGTTCCAGTACAGGCTGTAAGAGTATACCGGCTTCTCTATCTCAACCGTTTTGTTGCTAATAATCGCTGTTTCAACCGCGCGCTGAGAAACTCGTCCACATTCACCCGATAACAAGATAGCCTTTATTCCTCTATTTGCGCACAGTTTTCGTTCGTTCTTTCGTCATTTCCCATAACAACCGGCTCCAAACCTTTGATTTATGTCATAAAATCGATACCATTTTTGAGCATGTCTGCTGCCTATAAGTGCGAGTTCCCGATCGCTCAGAAAAAGCGATTTATAAGGAGAAGCCACCCTGGGGCGCCCACATCAGGAAGCCACTTTGGCAAGCCCCTATAGTGCCTCTTTCGAGCTCTACAGTGGCGAGATGAGCGATAGTTTCCGACCAAGAGCCCGTTTTTTCCCCTCATTCTCAGCCCCTCTCTTTACCCAGGTCGGCTCGCATGCATCGGTTACAAATGACGGTAGTTACAAGCCGCGGACAACTGGTTCACCATGCTTTCGGAGCCCAGTTTTTAACGGACCATAACTCCGTTCCAAGTGGGTCTTGTACGATTCTAGAGACATCATTGGAATCAAAGTGGGACCGTTTTAAAGTTAGGCAGAAGAACAAAAAAAGACGATTCTAAGGTTGGAATGTGTGTTGAAGGCGTCGTACACGCATAAAACCATATTACCATATGTAATTTTTTGTAGTTTCGAGTGCGTGTACCACTTCGATGAACGGAAAAGAGATTTTTGAAAACCTTAGCTTGTGAGGAAACCAATGGTTTAAAGGCAGTGTTCACGATAATCTTCAAATTTGAGATTATTCGCGATATCGATAAAGTGCCCCCGTGTAGAACTACAATGACGTAAATATTGAGAAAAACGCACCAGAAGTATACGAAATCCCTAAATATCACCCACCTCTTAAGTATCACAGAAAAAGTTTGTTGTGGCAATGAAATTTTTTGTGGACCCGTCCTTCACAATTCTCTACTCTCTATTTCTCCGTTTTTTCCTTGGGGTTCTGACTAATCCTGCTTTGCATAAAATATTCTTCTATTTTCGATCGACGCAATTTCCCACCGGTGACAACCACCATAAACATGTTCATCCAACCGGAAAACTAGTCCATGTTATAGAATAATGTCACGGAAATACGACGTTTTAATGCGTTTCTCGCCATTTCTTCCTAATTTTGGTAACACTTGAGGGCCAACGCATTGTTTTATGTGAAAAACTCGAACACGATGAAAATCCTCGTGAATACTGCCTTTAAAGTAGTCGACAGTAGTTTCGCGCCATATCGGTTTTCTGAATAGTTGCGTTCCCACATTACAAGCTGGCTGGCAGCAAATTCTGCTAGATGCCTGACGGAGGATCGATCTCTTTTGACAAGATCTGTGACGTTTGATCTATATCTTCACAATAGTGCGTTTGTGATTGAAAAACTCTTATTGCGTTCCCAGACGGGCCCAGGCAAATCATCAAACACGAGAAATGGTAAGTGGTTCTCATTTAAACTCGTTGTCGTAAACAGAGTACAGCTCAAATTTTCAACAGCATTACCTGCTAATAGCAGCACGCTCTGAGAATTGCAAGCTGCCACCCTTTGGGCGACCTGCCTTCTCAATGAGAGTGATCGCCTAGTATACCGGCACCGCGGCCATAGAACAAAATCCTGTTGCATACAACTACTCAGACATTCGCCGGGTCCTACCCCAGCTCGAACGGGGTCCATCCCCAGATTTCTCGGGTCGGACCCTTAAGCATTGTTCCTCCACGTGGTCCCAAGTGAGAAGACATGGGGGAACAATAAATTTTAATTTTCCCCACGTCGTCTCAGTTGGTAGAAGTGAGGGGCGAGAAAGTAAAGGGGTTCGACCAGACAGAAATCTGCGGTCGGAACCGTTGAGTTTCTGAGTATATATTGTCTTGGATGAGGGGATTCACACAGAAACTGGAAGCTCACCATGAAGTACTTGAACTCGTTAGCCGTGATTACTCCGTTTCCATCCTTGTCGAATACCCTGAATGCTTCTCGAATCATCTCTGAATCCGTTTCCTTCATGATCCTAAATGCGCTCACTTGTTCTTATTCCGGATAATCTTATTCTAGTAGCATTAATCTCTTCAAACTTGTCATTTAGGGAGCTCACAATACGGGATCGAAGACCACGTTTACTGCGGAGATTGAAGGCAATCTCATTCACTGCGACACATTGAGTAGTAGTCGTAAATGAATTATTTCGCCACTGATTTTGCTCATTTTGATCTTTCCGTCCACGGCCGCCTCTGCTTATGATTTTCGTATCCAGCACTTCTGGCCTACAGTTCACGGCAACGGAAAAACCCTTTCGCCCGGTCGCGTGTTTCCACTAACCATACTGTAGGTTGCTTTATAATCGGCGAAGGCGAAGTTGTATTTTTCATATCCATACCGAAGAATAAAAACACCAACGCTGAAAAACGGTGAGCATATTCGCACACACACACACAAATATATAATATCAGTATACCTAAAGTTTTTACCATGGATACAGGCAGGAAAAGCAAGATTTTTTCTCTAATTCAACGTCTTTGTAACTCTTAGTTTTTTGTATACTCTGTTTATATTGAATTGCACAAAACACGGTCCGCCAATAGTCCTCTAATTGGCCCGCTAGTACCGCAGTGTACATCAACGACGCGTTCTCGGCAGACCCGGGTGGCAGGGTGGGTGGCCGAGTGACGGCTTTGATGAATCGATTGCTCTGCACACCGGGTGCACACCCGGGTCTGCCGAGAACGCGTCGTGGACGTACACTACGGTACTAGCGGGCTAATTAGAGGACTATTGGCGGACCGTGTTTTGTGCAATTCAAGATAAACAGAGTATAATTCCTGCGAGTATCTAGATTAAGATTTTAGGTGCACTGGTAATGTGTGGTGGGGCGGAGAGCTTACAGTTTCCCAACGTCTCTGGTTTCTCTTCTTCGAAATTCAAGAACAAATTACAATTCTGCCGTCGATTATGGCGCAACCCATTGTATGCTTAGTGTCTATGCCGCGCTCACGTTAATCAAAATCAGAGGCACAGCGAGCGCTCGCTTCACACTACCACATTGCGGACATGCGAGGTGTGAGTCTTCTAGGGAACGTTAATCGGTACGTGTTTTTTACTATTGATGGCGGACAAGTGCTTTATCTCTTTCAAAACAATATTTTGAGAACAAAATCATGTACTTCTGAACACTTCACTCTTTTTACATAGGTGCACCAGACGATGTCTTAATTTCGCGAGAGGTGCGGTCATGTTGGACGACTACTCACCGTTTCATCATCACACAGAACTCGGGGAATTCCGCCTGACCATTACCGTCGATGTCCACATCGTTGATGATTTCAGAATTTGCTGAAATAGTGGGTGTTTTTGAACTCGGATACTAAGGGTACATAATTTGGCTCGGTCTCTGCGATAACCGTGAAGCATGGAATCCTATATTCAGAACCAATTGGAAGAGGCGGCAAGGTTGGAATAAAGAATCACTGTTTTCGCTCAGAGTTAAGGACCACCTTCATCCCTCGCCAAATGGTGCCAGTGGAGTTAGCAATGTCTCATCGTTCGTAAATCAGCTCAAACTACTGGGTTGGCCTTCAACAAGAATGTTGCCTCTTGAGATGTTTGGTCCTAGTAAGCTCTGGATAATTTTGCGATAGCCAGGTGTGATACTGGCTCACAGTTTTCAGACGGTTAGCTCAAAAAGGAAACCTCAGTCCTATAAAGAACATTATTGGGACAGAATCGCTCCAGCCGCGAAGCGGCTGGAGAGGTTTGGTTTTGCCTGGCACTTGTGATCACTTAGATTTTGGTAAAGTAGTTAATAAAACCTGTAAAACAAATTTTCTAGAGATTTCCTTCTGGATATAAGTGAGAGAGTATAGAAGACACCCGCTGACAAAATTTGAGCCAAATCGATTGAAAATTAACAAAGTTAGATCGGCGGAAGCTTAGCTAAAATTCGCGTTTTTTCTTGTAACGCGTCCCTCGTGTCCTGTTCCTCGTCCCTCGTTCCTCGTCCCTCGTTCCTCGTCCCTCGTTCCTCGTCCCTCGTTCCTCGTCCCTCGTTCCTCGTTCCTGCCACTAGCCACTGCCAGTGGTCGCAGGCTATCAGTACATAGGGCATCTGATGACGTCATCAGGATGTCATGTAAAGTACATAGGGCATCTGATGACGTCATCAGGTGTCATGTAAAGTCCATAGGGCATCTGATGACGTCATCAGGGTGTCATGTAAAGTACATAGGGCATCTGATGACGTCATCAGGGTGTCATGTAAAGTACATAGGGCATCTGATGACGTCATCAGGGTGTCATGTAAAGTACATAGGGCATCTGATGACGTCATCAGGGTGTCATGTAAAGTACATAGGGCATCTGATGACGTCATCAGGGTGTCATGTAAAGTACATAAGGCATCTGATGACGTCATCAGGGTGTCATGTAAAGTACATAGGGCATCTGATGACGTCATCAGGATGTCATGTAAAGTACATAGGGCATCTGATGACGTCATCAGGGTGTCATGTAAAGTACATAGGGCATCTGATGACGTCATCAGGTGTCATGTAAAGTACATAGGGCATCTGATGACGTCATCAGGGTGTCATGTAAAGTACATAGGGCATCTGATGACGTCATCAGGGTGTCATGTAAAGTACATAGGGCATCTGATGACGTCATCAGGGTGTCATGTAAAGTACATAAGGCATCTGATGACGTCATCAGGTGTCATGTAAAGTACATAGGGCATCTGATGACGCCCTCAGGGTGTCATGTAAAGTACATAGGGCATCTGATGACGTCATCAGGGTGTCATGTAAAGTACATAGGGCATCTGATGACGTCATCAGGGTGTCATGTAAAGTACATAGGGCATCTGATGACGTCATCAGGGTGTCATGTAAAGTACATAGGGCATCTGATGACGTCATCAGGGTGTCATGTAAAGTACATAGGGCATCTGATGACGTCATCAGGGTGTCATGTAAAGTACATAGGGCATCTGATGACGTCATCAGGGTGTCATGTAAAGTACATAGGGCATCTGATGACGTCATCAGGGTGTCATGTAAAGTACATAGGGCATCTGATGACGTCATCAGGTGTCATGTAAAGTACATAGGGCATCTGATGACGTCATCAGGGTGTCATGTAAAGTACATAGGGCATCTGATGACGTCATCAGGGTGTCATGTAAAGTACATAGGGCATCTGATGACGTCATCAGGGTGTCGTAAAGTACATAGGGCATCTGATGACGTCATCAGGGTGTCATGTAAAGTACATAGGGCATCTGATGACGTCATCAGGGTGTCATGTAAAGTACATAGGGCATCTGATGACGTCATCAGGTGTCATGTAAAGTACATAGGGCATCTGATGACGTCATCAGGGTGTCATGTAAAGTACATAGGGCATCTGATGACGTCATCAGGGTGTCATGTAAAGTACATAGGGCATCTGATGACGTCATCAGGGTGTCATGTAAAGTACATAGGGCATCTGATGACGTCATCAGGGTGTCATGTAAAGTACATAGGGCATCTGATGACGTCATCAGGGTGTCATGTAAAGTACATAGGGCATCTGATGACGTCATCAGGGTGTCATGTAAAGTACATAGGGCATCTGATGACGTCATCAGGGTGTCATGTAAAGTACATAGGGCATCTGATGACGTCATCAGGGTGTCATGTAAAGTACATAGGGCATCTGATGACGTCATCAGGGTGTCATGTAAAGTACATAGGGCATCTGATGACGTCATCAGGGTGTCATGTAAAGTACATAGGGCATCTGATGACGTCATCAGGGTGTCATGTAAAGTACATAAGGCATCTGATGACGTCATCAGAGTGTAATGTAAAGTAGATAGGGCATCTGATTACGTCATCAGGGTGTCATGTAAAGTACATAGGGCATCTGATGACGTCATCAGGTGTCATGTAAAGTACATAGGGCATCTGATGACGTCATCAGGTGTCATGCTAAAGTACATAGGGCATCTGATGACGTCATCAGGGTGTCATGTAAAGTACATAAGGCATCTGATGACGTCATCAGGGTGTCATGTAAAGTACATAGGGCATCTGATGACGTCATCAGGGTGTCATGTAAAGTACATAGGGCATCTGATGACGTCATCAGAATTTCACGTAAAGTACACAGGGCATCTGATGACGTCATCAGAACGTCGTGCCAAGTGCATAAAGCATCTGGTGACGTCATCAGGACGTCGTGCCAAGGTGGTGCCAAGTGCATAGGGCATTTTCTGACATCATCAGGACGTCGTGGAAAGTGAGTAGCGCTTCATTTTTAGCGTGCGCAACAAGTTTGTTGCTTACTGATTATTATAGCAATCCATGCTATTCGAAAATTATTGAAGATTTTTCAGGATATTACTTCGTAATATCAATAAAAAGTGAACAATTCTATCAAAAAGGGGTCTTCCAAGCAAAAGAGGTTTGGTTGGCGTCAGAAACGTTCCAACAAAAAGGGAACAATAGGTAAGTTGAATGAGGAGAGTCTACAAAAAGTGAACAATATTTTCTGAGACTGATTTTCCTGCCCGATACTTCTTAACAGCAGAAACAAACCGTTGTGGTACTTCACAAGGAAGAGTTCAATGGTTTCCAAGAATGGACTTCTATTCGTTGACGAGATTATTTTAAAAAAATATTCTCATTAGATGTTGCACTTTGGTTTCGCTTCTCGTAGCAGCTGGAGCTAACCGTCCGTCTGTGTTTTTGGCATCATCTTCTATTCTGATGGTAAGTATTAGGTTTACATGCACATACTTTTTAACGGTTTTCGTGTAGTCAAGACGAGTTTTGGAACCACAGAGTGCTTCCGGGGAAAACACCGCAACGGTTTGTTTTGCTATTAAGAAGCATCGGCCAGGAAAATCAGTCTCAGAAACTATTGTTCACTTTTTGTAGACTCTCCTCATTCAACTTACCTATTGTTCCCTTTTTGTTGGAACGTTTCTGACGCCAACCAAACCTCTTTTGCTTGGAAGACCCCTTTTTGATAGAATTATCTTTAAGGTAATCAGAACTCATATCACGGGGTAAACCAAATTTTGTCAAGTTGTTAGATTATGGTAGACCAACGAGCAATGTTTGAGTTGCAACCTTGAATAAAGCACTCAAAATCACGACAGTGCCAACTATGATCTTCGCTTTACCAATATTGCTTCAGAGAAGTTGGCCTGAGAAGGATTACTGCAAAAGCGGTTCACAAATGAAACTTTTGTTTCGGTTTTCTTGATTCAAGTGGGGTTCCTCGCAGCTTTGAAGATTTTAGCGAAACATACAATACCGGCGCTTAGTTTTGCAAAAACGGGGAGCACCTGGCAAACTTAGCAAAAAAAGCGTTCGATGCATGTAACTTTTCTGAATGAAGACTTTTTCAAATTTTGAAAACGCTGTCATATTCACAGATCAAATTGCTACCTAATTATATGACTAGTGCGCCGAAGTTCCCCAAAATTGCTTTGTTTTTGAAGGAAACAGTTTTGCAATCGGTTTTCAAAAGCTGCCTTCATTTCGGGAGTGCACAAGCCCCCCTTTTCACCCGCACACGCTGCTACAGTAAAGGACCACGGCAGCGCGGTCTGTGGTGAGCCCGTTATCACCCACCCCATGCGACAGGCATCGACATTCGCATGATCACCGTCCAGTCGTCCGTATGACCGGCGATCATGCTCAGAGACGGTAAATTTTTTCATTATTTCTCTGCCGTTTCCAGTTGTTTAGGTGATAATTCAAAAGTCATTGTACTGGCTAAAGGTTAGGGTATAATCTGTTCTCTTTTTTTACAATAAAAGACTTCCTTCTCGAACATTTATCCATTGTTTCAAATCCATGGGTCGTTTATGCACATCCCATTACGACGATATTTAAATTATCACCGAAACAACATAAGACGGCAAAAAAACCCCAAAAACTCACCTTCTCTGAGCGTCAACGCCGGCCGTGCGGACGAATGAACGGTGGTCAAGCGAAAGTCGATGCCTGCGACATGGGGGTGAGAGAGAACGGGCTCGTCACGGACCGCACCGCAGTGGTGTAGTACTCTAACAGCGAGTGCGGGTTAAAAGGGGGGCTTGTGCACTCCCGAATAAAGGCAGTATACAAGTAATGGAGGAGCAATCTGTACCCTTTCTTCATAAATTAGTTGCAGGTAAGAGCATCTCAAGGATTGCGTAGGTCGAATTTTCGAAGTCCTTCATTAAAGAGCCCGGGGCTTTCGCCATAAAACTCCGGCTTTTCGGGTAGTTCTCAAGCGTGTTTAATGAGGGTACCGAGAATTCAACCGACACCAACCTTGACATTCTCTCACCTGCATCTAATTTATGAAGAAAGCATACAGATTGCTGCTTCATTACTTGTGCAAACACTGCTCAAAGTTTCGCCGTACTCCGCCGCGCGCGACGCTTTTGGAAACCGATAAGAAAATTTATTTCCTTCGAAAGCAAAGCGATTTTGGGGAACTTTGGCATACAAGTCATATAATTAGGTAGCAATTTGATCTGTGAATATGATAGCGCTTTCAAAATTTGTAAATGTCTTCATTCAAAAAAGTTACATGCATCGGACGCTTTCGCATTAAGTTTTCCAGATGCTCTCCGTTTTTACAAAACTTAGCGCGGATATTGTACATGAGAAGATAATCTGTAGCCCTAATTGTTGTGAAACGCTTTAGAAGGCTCAAACAGGATTCAAACAACGAGTTTTTTTCCGACGGACCTGGAAGCTAACAGGAGAAGAAGGAAATCTCGAGGTGCTGGAAAAGAATGATATCACAGCCATTTCTTTTGATAGTTCGTGCTATGTCGAGAAATCTTGAAATGCTTTGCTAAAGTGAAGCTAAATTTTGTAAACCTGATTTCTCGACTTCTCAATCATGATTTTACCCAAAAACCACCATATTTAATCATTTTTATTCTTGAAGAATACTACAGCAGTGCTGAAGAAATTATTTTGTAGTACACATTTTTATTTCGGTTTTTTTTCAAGTTTAAATTTTCGTTTTTTTCTATTTCAAAAACTTTTGCACATCCAGGTGCAGAGTTAGACTAATTTGTTGAAGAACTGAGGAAGGGTACCTCTCAGAGGGTTCTACGGTTAGAAAAACTACCAGAATCCCACGAATTTGTAATAGTACTTGTGACAACAGGACTGGAAAACTACTGCTTTTCGGTACTGCTCAACCACTGCTCTTTAAAAAAAATGACTTCGGATTTTGTTGGGCTGGGGTATGTACATCCGTAGAGACGAGCACGAGACTACTGTGGTTAATGCGGTACATAAGTTGGTCATCAAAAGCAGTATTTTAGAAGGAAAAATAACTAGAAGTACATATGAATTATATGGAATTGTTTACGCAAGGTGTTGAGTTGATCGCAAAACGCTTGGCTCCGGGCGAGATTGAACCAGCATATTCCCTTTCCGGGGGAGCGCCTTATCGCACTGCACCACCGAAGCCCCAGCGCCGCTCCCACTCATTTGCTCGGTAAATCTTCACCGAAGCAATCATCCTTTAACCCGCATAACGGGATGAAACAGGTATACCGTCAGAGACTATCTAACAGTCGTAGACCTGTCAAGATGATGCCCTAGTTAAGTCTTACACGATTTTTGGATGTTATTTGCCGTTACTGCAGTTTAATGTCGGAGTGCACGTTATGGTATGTTTACACAAGGTGTTGAGTTGATCGCAAAACGCTTGGCTCCGGGCGAGATTGAACCAGCATATTCCCTTTCCGGGGGAGCGCCTTATCGCACTGCACCACCGAAGCCCCAGCGCCGCTCCCACTCATTTGCTCGGTAAATCTTCACCGAAGCAATCATCCTTTCACCCGCATAACGGGATGAAACAGGTATACCGTCAGAGACTATCGAACAGTCGTAGACCTGTCAAGATGATGCCCTAGTTAAGTCTTACACGATTTTTGGAAATTTTTTGCCGTTACTGCAGTTTAACGTCGCAGTGCACGTTATGGTATGTTTACACAAGGTGTTGAGTTGATCGCAAAACGCTTGGCTCCGGGCGAGATTGAACCAGCATATTCCTTTTCTGGGGGAGCGCCTTATCGCACTGCACCACCAAAGCCCCAACGCCGCTCTCACTCATTTGCTCGGTAAATCTTCACCGAAGCAATCATCCTTTCACCCGCATAACGGGATGAAACAGGTGAAGATTTACCGAGCAGTTGAGTGAGAGCGGCGCTGGGGCTTCGGTGGTGCAGTGCGATAAGGCGCTCCCCCGGAAAGGAAATATGCTGGTTCAATCTCGCCCGGAGCCAAGCGTTTTGCTATTAATTCAACACCTTGTGTAAACATACCATAATGTGCACTGCGACGTTAAACTGCAGTTCCGGCAAAAAACTTTCAAAAATCGTATATGGAATTGTGTATGCTCTGCAAAACATGACCGATAATCGAGTAACAAACAAATCGCTCCATTTCTCGATCTACGAATGTCGAGCAATCTTGGAATAAGGGTTCGTAAAAAGAGAAATCCCAGCTTATCTATTCTCAAGCAGTAAAATTTCATGACATTGTGGGATCAAATGAAATATATATGTAGGCTTTGAAAATATGCTGTGATACTCCAATCCAGTCACCATTATATTTTGTAAGTGTTTCAACAAGTATAGCGTAAGTATAGCAACACCTTCGAAATAGGCTTCTCAGATGTTGAATCGAGGTTGTGTTTCACGCGACGCATAAGTATAGCAATACTTGAGCAACATGGAAATATCTCACGATGGTCGCCAGAATGAGCAGTATTCACGTGTATTTTTATGAAATTGGTTCAGGGCGATGCTATACCTACCTTCATTTTCCCGGTCGACTTCACCTGTCTCCTGACGGGAAAACTCAAACTTACTCCTTCCATAATGCTAGACTTGGATTTCGATGGATTCCCAACCAGCTAAGACGACCAGCTGGATTCGGCTCCAAGTTTCTGCTGAATCCTGAATCGCTCAACGTCTGGGGTTGACCAGCCGTCTCATGGAGCTTCGGAAACGAAACATTACACGACGAATTACCAGTGACATGGCGTTGGCCCAGACGACTCACTACAATTTGTCGCTGTGTTTCTTTACAGATAACATTCCTTACTACATCAACCACTGCGACAACATTGTGGGCTTGGGAGTAAAACAATCTTTTTGCCCAGAACATTTTCACCAGGTCGCTAGACTCGAGTCCTCGCGATCAAACATGAGCCCGAACTAGGAAAACTCGGGTGCTCCACGCAACAAGGGCGGCGATGGTCAAATCGTGCATAAGGTCATCTTCTTCAGCTATGTGGAATTTCTTCAGAAAATGTGCTTCAGAATAAGAAGATAGCCTTATGCACGATTTGACAAGCGGTGACTTTTTTGCGTGGAGCACTTGAGTTTTCCAAGTTTGTGCTCTTGTCGCTTGATCGCGCGGGCTCGAGTCTAGCAACCTTGCGAACATGTTCTAAGCGATGAATTGCTCCACTTCAGAGGGCACAATGTTGTCGCAGTGGTTGTTTTAGTAGGGAATGTTATTTGCCAAGAAATTCGGAGTGTTTCTTTGGTGCCTGCACCATGTCACTGGGAGCTCGTCGTGTAATGTCTCATTTCTTAAGCTCCATGAGACGTCTGGGCATCCCCAGGCGTTGAGCGATTCAGGATACAGCAGAAACTTGGAACTAAATCCAGCTGGTCGTCCAAGCTAGTGGAAAATCCATCGAAATCCAAGTCCGGCATTATGGAAGGAGTGAACTTGACTTTTCCCGTCAGAAGGCAGGCGAAGTCCACCGGGAAAAAGGACGACTAGCATCACTTTGAGCCAGTTTCATAAAAATACACGTGAAAACGGCTCATTCTGGCGATCATCGCGGGATATTTCCATGTTGCTCAAGTGTTGCTATACCTATGCGTCGCTCAAGATACAGGTTTTTTCTATAACTAAGGGTGAAATGGGCAAGTTCTGTTCATAACACTCGATCCATCATTTTCGTCGTAACAGAAAACATAGGAATTCTTCCCAATATCTATACTCGGTCCAACATATGATACTCCTATTTCGAAGGTGCTATATTTATGCGTCGCAAGGTATACTAAACACGAGCCCAACTTTGACGCTATTTTCTCGCAGAACAAAAAGCTACCCTTCTGCCATTTTCTGCATAGATCATTGAATTCGTGAATGAAAACAGCTGGAAATCGCTGTTTTCAGAGTGAACCGATGCATGTCGTGTTTTCCTCTCAACAATTCCCTATTGAGGAGCAAAGAGAATGTAGCCCAGAGTGTATACCTCAATTCATTTCGATTCTTTCTCCACCAGATTTCTTAGCTGCTGCTCTTTTTTCCGTTTCCTCTCTAGCGTCTGGAGATCGTCGAGATATGGGAAATGAAATAGTGAGAGCAGTCAACCTCACTCTGCTAACTGTGACGAAGTTAGAGCTAACTATCAGACTCTGTCATTTAGACTAACTCCCAAGCCACATCGCGGACCAAATAGGTGCGTGCAGCTTACATCTGCATTGAAAAGGGTGAAACTCAGTAAGATGTTTCTCTTACCTCACGTCAGAACACAACAATTTGTCGGAACCTTACTTTACTGAACATTAAGAGATGTTTTAACTCTTCAATGAGGTCTGATTTAACCCAGGGAAGCTATATGCATTCAATGGTTAACCAGCCTTGGGGGACCAGGAAAAGCCTGAAAAAGTGTATAAGGATCATAAGACATATTATTTGTTTCAACACATCAAGAACTTGGTTTTAAAGGCAGTGTTCACGATGAAAAAGTTGCAAAATTTTCGCTGAAGCGTAAGCTTTGGGTCACTCTAAGAACAGTAAGGATGGAACTGCGACGAAAAACGGCCGGGAAACGTTAAAATCTCGTGTATCAGCCGACTCATTGGATCACACCCCGTCTACACCATATAATAGTTGTCCGTCGTTCGTTTCACCAAAGAAACAGTTGCCGGACTTTGGTTACTCTTTATCCCGGAAAATCCTAATAATCAAACATGAGCATTGAACGATTCTATTTTTAGAGAGTTTTCGGTACACGAAAGAAACAGCATAGACGTCTCTCACCCTAATATTTTGAAGCTCAAAACCATTTGCGACGTTTGGTTTGACGTTTTGTCCGCAGTGCACGAAACACACCAGCAGGCGTGAATAAATATTTAATGGTTTTTCCAAACAGTTTTTTCTCTGATATTCGAGAGTTTTATGGGAACTTTCCCCTATTATCCACTACTCCGTGAACTTGCCTACTCAAAAACATGGAAAACTAGAATACGGGTTTTGGTCGTGAGCACTGCCTCTAATTGTAAGTATCAGAAGTTCATGAAAGCTGAACTGTAGTGTAGCTTGATTTTTTAAACATAAATAGCTTTCTGAAAATCGTCGTGACGCCAAAGGTTTAAAGGACTTTTGTTGACTTAACCACTCCACTTCAAAAGAATGTGACACTTTTCCTCAGTTAATTGAGGATAGCTTCTTACGTCTGTAATCGCTTCCCCAAACCGCACTTTCTGCTTATCTGAACGTCACGTCCTTTCCGAAATAGGGACTTACCTAATGACTATGACACAAAGGCGTTGCTTATGTCGGAATCAGTGGAAGTACTTTTGTAAGAATAAGTACTGATGCTCTTGTTAGGAATTCCACATACATAGAACATCTTTTTCTGTGAAATAATAGTTTTTGGCGACTGGTTATCATTGACTGAGTGACGCACTTTGTGAGTAAGGTACATCTACTATTAACAGATTATCTTAGTCACTACCTGGGACAGATTCATGTTCTTATCAATTATTCAGCGTCACCGTACAATAAAGCTCGTAGGTTTGAGTCAGGATGCATGTGGCAGCGCTTTCTCGGTTTTTAGCGCCCTAGATTAATAACCCTATAAAATAAATGTTTTCGGGTTTGAAAATGGTTAGGGATGCTGATTAGACGGGCTATTCAGAGATATATAATGATTGCTAGGATTTAGGCTATAACAAAAAAAATTGCGAAGAAAATTTCGATGGTCAAGCAGCATGCAATTATAGTACGCAGCTTCACATCGCTATGAGTGCTGTATAACGATCTGGAAAATAAATCTGAAACTCTCCTGTTAAAAATTAAATCCTAGCGATTATAGCCGTAGCTCCTCCCACCAAGACTCTGAATCTGTTTTCAGATTCAAAAAAATTAAACTTGGAGCGAATTATTGAAAAATGGATCTTAAAACGCGAGAATGCGTCGCTGCATGCATCCTGACAAAAGCATACGAGAGGTATTGTAACCTCTCTAAAACATCGCATTTCTCACGGCTCACAGCGTGAGCGGCGCGTGCGATGCTGCTCTCTCCGCCTGTCATGCGCTCTCTCGCTGTCTCTAACCTCCGCTCCGCACCAGCACGCGTAGAAACCATGAGAATTTCCCGGTTTTACATCCTGTAGACATAATTCTTTTAGAGCTCATTCTCATCAAAACTATCCTTATTTTATATGCTAGCTTGCTACTTGTACAGATGCTGAAGGAGATCTCAAAAATGGAATGTCCTCTGAGCTTTGAGTTGTCTCAACCAATACATCCTCCTCAAGGCTCATGCGATTTCACCTTTGTTCTCCTTTTTCTATTCAAACTAATCACCGGCAGTCTTCGGTAGTAGACTAATTGCATATAAATATTTTGTTTTTATTTTTATTTTATCTAAAGGCAGTGTTCACGATGGAAATCGTTTTTTGCTTTTCCGCCTATCTTCAAGACGGTCCCATGCTGATTCCAATGATGATTTTGGAATAGTACAAGACCTTGTGGGAACGGAGTTATGATCCCCCAAAATTTGAGCTAGGGAAGCATGGTGGAAGAGTTGTCCGAGGCTTGTAACTTCCGTCTTTTGCAGCCGATGTATAGGGTTGCGCTAGGCACCGCAGCTGCCGATCTCCACCAAAAAATCAGACATAGCTTTTATCGTGGACACTGCCTTTAATTCATATGCGATGTTTAAGACAATAGTAGAATAATATAACATATTCTTTACTACAGAACACGGTTAGTAGTTTCGAGCAAAATAGAATAAGGAAAACTTGGAAGAGAAGTAACACCACGTCTGGGTGCAGCAGTTGAATAATGGGTCTTTCATGCTTTCAGAAGCTTCTTGGAGATCTCACATTTAAAGGGCTTAGCTGTGTAAGGCGTATCGACGGTTTTGCTCAGATTTATAAAGATCGATCCTACTCGAACCGTTAAACTTGTTGCTCTGCGTTTTGTTTTCAGTTTGCGATATGATATTTTAACGTTTATGTACTATGGATACCCATATCTTTATATGACGTAAGCGAATTTGGAAAACACCTAATTGACAGTTAAATGCAGTGGTCACGATGAAAAACGTCATCGAAAAAACTACAAAAATCAGCTTGGATCGAAAACAGCTGAAAAACTAGGAAGCTAGAGCGGTGAACAACGGGCTAGAATTAGAGTTTCTAAGGCCCAGAGATGCCAGTTTGTGCACACGTGCACAGCGTCGCCAAAAAAGATCGCAGTCTCATGCCGTTCAGTCAAAAATCATCGACGTTCGGAGGAAGAAATAAATGCAAGTTTACCTAAGAAAAGCAGTTGAGCAATGAAAGAAAGCACTCCAGTCAATGTCTCTGACTAGATGTGCACATAAATCCGAGGGTTTATTGATTGAAATTCAATTTTAAGCCAGCTGATATTCTTGATATAAGAGGTCATCGATGCCGATGATGTGGAGTGGGCTCGTCCACCATCAACAGACAAGAAAGTTCAGGCTTCAAATTTAGCCCAGAACAGTGTTTTTTCGCGATTTTTTCTTATAAGTCCTACTACTCGAGACCCAGAAAAGGGTTTTAGAGAGAAAAAGACGACAAGCATATTTGATCGCGGCCACTGCCTTTAAAGTCTGTCCAAATGAGGTTGTCCGCCCAAGCGGTAGATGTGCGTGTCGAGAGGCCTTCGCGAAGACATTTTTTGGATCTTTTAATGGATCAGCGGGATTGCTAGACGAATTGGGAATCATTGCAGCCATGGGAAGGCTATTCCGGGAAATGGCTTCCCCGCAGGGCGGTTGACAAGCACGCCAACTGCGTCAGCAGTGATTTACGAAGCTCATAGGAGTTCGATGGGGTTCACGACAATTTCTAGCCTTCTAATTGTAACTACGTTTTAAAGTTCGACGGTAGCGAGCGGTGGCTTACGGTTTCACTGGAATTATTTGAACACACTAGAGCAAGTGAAGCAGAGTAAGACTTCCCTCACGACCACTCGCCAGTGGCGAAGTTCACATTGCAGAACTCATTTATGAATACCCCAGACTTGATATGAAATGCTGCCTAATGGTTTCGAAGTGCGAGAGCACTAAATGAAAGTGCCTGAGAATCGTCATTCCGGACCTGTTCGGTGGGATTCTGTCCAAGTGCTCTCATTGCGATTCCGAGCTCCTTTGTGGAAATCGTGCCGTTTCCATCTTTGTCGAAAAGTACGAACGCTTCTTTGAACTCTTCGATTTCCTGCTCTGTAAGCTGACGAATTACCTAAAGAGTAACATCTGTCATCAGAAATTTAGTCGGTTTTGGACACATTCGGCTCACCTGCTCCGACTCCACAAAAATTGCATGCAAAGTCCTTGTCTGGATGGTAGAAAGACCCGACATTCTCTGAAAAAGTTTGACTTCAGAACCTGCCAACCCTATCTGGACTTTCACCAATCGCGTTTCATAATTTTTAAGAGTTGGACTTCATTACTCATCTTTAGTAATAAGATTATTACTTGTTCACCTAGTTTTACCGAGGCTCACTACACTTTTCAACACAGTTATTGAATAGATGAACAGGAATGAGTGGCAGTCTAGAAAGAGGGGCTCTAAGATGTGATTTTCGAAGATTTTAGAGACCACTGCACTCGCGAAACAAGCTCCTTTTAAAAGGTAGTCTTAACAATAACAAAAAATTGCTAGCTGGAATTACTCAATCAACGGGAGGATTACCCTCCGAACGAGCTGTAATCACGGACGAATGAAAAAAAGCGTAATAAAAATAGGAGAATTTCCAGAGCCCTCTCAACTGGCACCGCCCCTTGACAATAATAATTAAAGAAGTCGTACAATGAAACTATTATCAACTCGAGCACCCATTCTTTCAACTTCTAAACTTTTCTTTTCCCTTCCAGTTAGCTCTGTACGTACGCTTAACTCATAATGTATCGTTCTTGTTTAAAGTGTCTCGTCTGTTTTCGCTATAATGTACATAACTTTTAAAGGCAGCGTACGCTCGAGAAACAGTATCTTATTTCTGAGGCTTCGCTCAGGTAGGCCAACGAAATAGCGGAAAGGGTCTACGGACCCCTCAAATTTCCAAGTCAATCTTCGAAAAATAAAAAAAAATCCAATTTTCCGCACACGCCTATTCTGTGTAACAGAAATTTCAATGTCGGAAATGGTTTCTTACAAGAGAATGACTGGATCAGTTCGTCAAAATTACCCATGCAACCATGCTTTTCTGATCCAGTGCTCTCCGGGTACTCGTAGGAGCCCTGTAGTTGGTGCGCGAGCGATAGTGAGAAAAATTATGAACCGTTCCTCAAATTAGGTGGAGACACTGAGAATGGCAAGCGCTGTATCAGGACTTTCTCGAGTACCCGTAAGGTAACCGATCAGAAAAACAAGACCGTATGGGTATGTTTGGCGAACCGTTTTAGTTAATCCTTTGTTATTTATTCATATTGTTTTTTTAGCCTCAAGCTTAGGCCTAACAAGGGAAGCAGCATTACATGCCGTGGCGATTGCAAATGAGAGATGCGTTTCGAGGATCAATTTTTGATGTAGAGTTCGATTTTTTTTATTACAGCTGCAAAACGTTTCTTTGAAAAGAGTTGTATGCGTTTTCTGCGCTTCGTTCATTGATGCATCATAGCGTGTAATCCAGGAGTATTCGTTGCCTCCTGAGATACACCGATGTGATTTCTACGCCAGGAATCATCCTTCAATCATCTGGGGTAGAAATCACATCGGTGTATCTCAGGAAGCGACGAAGACCCATGGATGGCACGTTACGATGCGCTACGAGTGAGGCGCTAAAAACGCATGTAACCCCGTTCGGAGGAAAGTTTGGCAGCTGCAAGAAAAAAATTCGATTTCTACGTCGAAAATTGACCCTAGAAATGCACATTTCATTTGGAATGGTCGCGACATGTAAAGATCCTTCCCTTGTTAACCGCCGTTTCAGATTCCCGAGCCGCTTTCATTGGGCTATAATATTATGGATATAGGGATAAGCGGGATTCCGCGTTTCGAAAACGGCAGAGTTCCGCGAAACGCGGAAATTGTTGATCAAAATCTCGGCTGAATATCCATTGTTTATTCATGATGACCGACGGGACCTGCGACCTCCTTTCTTCCTGGCACCCAAACCCAATTGAATTTATATTTTACGCGATTGATGTGAATGCAAGCTCTTCAATTCTGTCAGAGAAGTTACACTGGAAAATGTTACTCTCAACCTCATGTTAATTCTTCTCTTTCTTGAGAGGATGTTTTTGAATCAAATTCTGGGCATAATTCTCAGATAAAATAGAGAGTTTTCACAAAGTCACAACGAAGCCAAGAAGGAGAATCGAACTTTCCTCGCAATTCCCCGACCGTACCTCACTTCCCATTGCACTATTTGTGCTCAGCGCGTGAGCTTCCCTCTATGTAAACAAGGGACATGGGGGCAGGGCTTTGACCGCAGTACTAATAGCTTTGCTATGCCGTTTTAGGAGGTACGAGAAGAATACTTGCCCACCGGGCTTTCACTGGATTACTATCCTTACGACTTTTGGTTCAATGAGATAAACTCAACGCAAATTCCTCTACTGAAAGTTTGGACTCGGAAATTACTATCTGCTCCCTCTACATTGGCTGGCTCGGAACGTCTCTTCTCCAGTGCAGAAGTGATCGTAAATGATCTCCGTGAAGGTCTAAATCCGGACACTTTAGAAAAACTCATTTACCTATAAGAAAAAACATACGCCTATAATGAAATTAGCCTGATAGCGATTGAGCCTGTGACGTCTCTCTTTCATTAAATGTTTAAAACTTTCTGAATCCACAATCTTATATTTATTTATTTAATTTATTTATTATACGCCGTTGCCGACGTGCTCATAAGCCACAAAGTAGCGAGTTAGAGCCATGAAAATGAATACAAAAACAAACCAAGTCTTAGCGCAACGATTCAACTGCCGACCACAAGGCCATGGTTCAAATTAGAGAATAATCGAAAAGGCGTCACTAGACAAAGTCAGGAGCTATTAAAGGTTGTGGGGGCAGTAAGGCGAAAACCCAAGTAGTGATAGAGGCTTGGAACCGTTTAGTGTTTCTTGGTACGGGAAATAAATTTATAGTAATCGATATCATTTTCAAGTAACTGTAATGAAAGCGACCCTACCCACGCGGCTTCCTAGGATGTATATGGACCTCCGACCGCTGTTAGGTATCCGGGTGATGTAGCTTAAGAATTCCAAATTTCAGGGGCTAATTAGTGTAGATGACAGGCGGAGATCACTCAGTTTCCAGCTGCAGGCCTATATGTAGTATGTGTTATGGCATATGTGTTGTGGTATGTTATATGTGGTTTTTGCTAGAAAAACTTGGACACGTTTTGAAAAATAGCTTTTTTGGGAATATATGGTACTAACGACGCATTTATGAACTTTATCTGGTGAAGGCTTCTGCCAATCCGGGGTGCGAAAGCTAGCGCAGCGGACCCACCCTGCATGCCATCGTAGGTTTTTACTATATCGGTTTGTAGATCTCTTTGGCGGTTTCCTTTTTTTTGAAGAATATCATATTATGTAATAAACATACATAGAGTGTATGTAGATGCGCATGTTCAGGGTTCGATTTCAATATGCATCAAGACGTTCTACGCGCTACTGAAATCGCATAAATGTTGTTTCATAAGTGGGGGATATCCGTCGAAAATTGCTTCCTCGAACCATATGTGTTTCTCAGATTTTAGCGCAGCCTAAGAAGAATTTCTGTGTTCTGTGTTCCGAAATCCGCAGTTACGTAGTTTTAAATGGTTTGCCCCCGACTTCGACCACTTTTGACTTGCTTAATAGATGGGATTGAGAAAGAGGTAAGAAATGTAGTTTTCCGCGCCGACCATGCCATTAGGGGCCACAAATTATCGGGACCAATTGTAGGGAACACTCCAAGCAGAAAAAAAATCGGAAACAGTCCTGGCCTAAAATTATAATGCCCTAAAATGGGCCTAATAAACGCAAAATCGAGTATTTCTGTTTTCCAAATGAACCAAATAATCGAGAAACCGAATAATCTGTAATCCAAAATGAATTTCTTATGTGGGAAATAAAACCAAAAAATTTACTATTTAAATGATTTTTGAAAAATAATTGATGTTCCAGTAGTGAATCTCACAGTAGTCAGGATACAAAAGTACAGTTTTTTCCGCCGCTCGCCCCTTACGTGTTAGATTTCTGCATCCAAGATCGAGGTGTACAGACGTCTAGTTTCTGACGTGTGCTATGGAATTAGAATTCGCATTTAATCGCCCTGATCCTTTCCGAGAATCCCATTATCCCTTTAATTCGCTTACATACAAATTACTCTATTGCTACGTGCACGAAATGTCATTCATTTCGATATCGCGTCAGAATTAATTTTTTGTAAACTCCGTTTTTCCTCCTGACGCCACAGAAACCAAGAACGCGTAAGCCAGAAAAAAATGGTGACTTTCCTCTCCGTAAGAGTTTCTTTTCAACGCGTTCCCTCTATTTTTGACACTTTTTCAGGTTATAGGTGAAGCTTAGCTTGCTCAACTGAGTCCGGGCGGAGCAAGCAGCGGAGCTGCCTTTCATGGCAAAGTACAACAATGATGAGGAGATTTTGGCAGGATAAACCCGATAAGCCCTACTTCGACCGGCTCAAAATAAGGGGGATAGGCTGTATTTCCTATGTCATCATTAATGAAGTACATTGTTTGTTTACTGTGACTAGACTGTACTGTAACTTGAAGCTGTTTTGAAAACAAGGAGACACGTGTTATTTGAGAGGGGACTTTTTCAGGCAGATTTCCCCCCTTGGGATATTATATTATCTTCTGCAGGCTGGCTTTGCAAAACCATTTCAAACACAAACATAGCTTAGTCACTTTCCGACGTCATTCATTCTATCCCTTCCCTTTTGAAGAATGTTGATAGTACCATTGTGGATAGGTTTAAAGCGCTAACTAGGTAGAACACCCAAATCGCTTCAAAAACGTTGTTGGGTTCGTGTTTACGGAAATTGGGGCTTTGGTAGGACCTACATAAACTTCAGAAATTTTGTTTCAAAGATTCTATAAACTATTTTATGAATTTCGAAGTGATCACAAGGCCTAGACAAAACCAAACCTCTCCAGCCACTTCGCGGCTAGAGCGATAGCGAGAAAGAGGAATATGGAAGAAGAGATGATCCGGTGAAGGCTCATCCATAAGATACAGGTTTATTGCTGACGAATCTTTGCCTAGAAGTAATGGAAAAGTGGAACTACTTGTGACAAACTTTGTGCAAAACTAGAACGATTTCATGGAAAGCTTTAGAACACCTCGAGACAACACTCAGGCATGAATTTTGTGATTTTTATTCAATTGTGCAGTGGGCCCCTCCTGTATAACACGAGCGGAATGCGAGACCTCAAATCCTCGAATAAGCGAGATATAAGCGACCACCGCGGGCCCAACCGCCTTCGTTCACCACCACGGGCCACACCCCATTCCTGATTTTCGACCTCAATAGTGACATTTGGTTGATGGACAAATTTCAACTGCGCTGTCGTTCTTCACTCGTTTGTCGATCCGTCTCCTCATTCTGGTTTGCTCTCGAGCAATCATCACGAATGAAGAGAATAACAGGCCTGAGACAACTCGTCCACTAAATTTGCGCCCTCAAAATATAGGCATCTTTGAAAAGCCATAACTCCGTTTGCAAGGAGCCTTGAGCGAGTTTAGAGATACCATTGCGATCAGCGTCTGAACTTCTCCAAGATAAACATAAAGACTGAATTTTTTTGGTCTGCTGTGCCTTTAATTGAAGGCAGTGCTCACGATAAAAATCGTTTTTCTGTTTTTCCGCCTATCTTGAAAACGGTCCCATGCTGATTCTAAAGATATCTCTGAAATCGTGGTTTACGGAGAATTTGCTCGATGCGTAGCGCATGTATAATATGCCAGCGAGGGGGGAGAAAATGCCCGTCGCGAGGGGAGGAAATGCCCGACACGAGGGAGGAAATGCCAACATCATAAATATAGTTCTTCTATGACCCTGCCTTATGATTAACTGCCTACCGCAACCTGTTAGAGTAGAATATTCCACGCTCGCACACGCGTACCCACGGTATAAGTGTATCCAAACTTCATCCAAACTGCACAGTTTCGTAGATAATTTTGTTGTGCGAAAAACTGAAAAAAAAGAACAAACTATGAAGTAGTGTAGGTGCTTAAACTTCATTCGGAGAAGTAAAATTTGGTAAATAATAGAATGCATTCTAACCCCTACCATAACCGCCCATTCAATTACTCTGAAGTTAGAAAAACGGTGTTAAGCTGGGGTAATCCCTGAGCTAAGAAACTCATTCAAAAGTAACTGGGTGATATCACGGCAGACCAATAAGCCTGGCTAGAGAGTCCAAATATCTTTTGCATGTTCTAGGCGTGACCTCAGGGTCAGGGATCTCAGAGAACTGTTGGATTTCTCTCGAATCTTGCGCTGTCGTTCCAGCTCTTCCGGTCTTATGTAGCGGTGTGGCGCAGTTCCATCCAAAATCGATGGCAGTAGGCTTAGGTTTAGGCCTAGGCTTAGGCAGCGAAAAAAATGGAGAAACAGCAAAAAGGAGCAAAAAATGAAGAAACTGCAGCAGAGAAGTGAACGGAGCACCACTAACTTGCTAGCATGATGTTTTCTAGCGCAAGCAAAATCTCGCCTTCGCGACGAAAATTCCCTGCCCTCCTTGCGGGTATTTTCTCCCCTTCTCCCCTCCATGCGGGTATTTTCCCTACCCCTCGCGGGCAAATACGCGTGGGGCTGGGGCGAAATTTTACGTAATCCTGAGATCGTACAAGACCCCGGGAAACGGAGTTATGGCCCCTCAAAAATTGAGCTAAGGAAGCATTGTGGACGAGTTTTACGAGGCTTGTAGCTTCCGTTTTCGCAGCTGATGTGTGCGGGCTGACCTGAGTAAAGAGAGAAATTGAGCATGAAGGGAAGATCGGGACATTTGATCGTAAACCATCGCTCATCTGAGTGTTCATTTGTTCACATCAAGGGGGCGGACCTGGAGCACGGAGCGGTTTTGGAACACCAAAAGGCTTGTATGCAGCAGCTATTACGCCACTCATGGCTCGTTTTCTACCGCTCCTTCGACACTCAGAGTCTAGGAACCTTCTCGCCTATCACTCACTGTGGAAAGTCACCGAGGATGATTATCGTGAACGCTGCCTTTGAGCTGCCGACACCCAAAAAAGCCTATCCAAATGTCTTGAGTACCAATGTGAGACTCGATGGAGTCTAAGAAAAACGAGTGAAGAGTTGTGGCAGTCGTGAAATGAAAGCAGAAGCCAGACAAGGAGCTGTTGCAGAAGATCTCAAACTGAACCCCAACATTGATAACTACTTTTCATGTTGTTTGGTAGTCACATCAACATTCTATGAAAAGGTGGTAGATGATCGGTGAGAACTGGTGGCGGACCCTCATCTTCAACCCCCTTCTAACTCTATTGCATAGGCCAATACACATTCAAAAGCCTCTACGAATAGGAGTCTCGCATCCCCAGATTGACTGATATAAGCTTGAACTTCATCTTTCCATATAATGTATATTATGTTTTACTATCCAAGTAGTTTTTGTCGGTTATTTCGTCAAGAAAAATGGTGTAAAATGAGGAAAAATCTCTATCTAGCCGCGAAGAAGCCCACATTTGGCTAGCTCGATTGTGCTAAATGTGGGTAAATTTCTGCGAAATTCCATTGAGAACCACATCCTTCAACCCAATTTTCTAAGAAACGTATAGTCCTTCTCGCCAACATAATACGAGGACCACAGCGTGTGTTGGCTCCTCCTTCATATTTATCCGTCGGTATTAACGGAACATGACGGGTGTTTATCAATAAACAACAGCCATCAGGCACTTACGGGATTATGTCTATGTTAACGTCTCGAAATGTTGTCACTATATTTTAAGGTGAAAGAACTGTTTGTCTGATCGGACATCTGCATGCACATATGCTTACATAAAATGCAAAATTATAGCCTCTTGGTAGACTGGATTTGTATCCGGCAACGGATGTTGAACAGGGCCGCTCTTTGGTTTTGACTTGTGGACTCGAGCCATAGATTTTTGTGAATTCGAACGTGGTTGTGCAGCGTTTCCTGATTCAACTCAAGGGGTGGTGGAACCCCAGGGTGGGCAAAATTTTGACGCGGTTCGATTTTATTCGGCCCCGCCCCCGCAATGTCGAAACAAGCTCCAGAAGCCATTATCACCAACCATTTTTTTATTTGTGCATTAGGATTTGTAAAGAAGTCCACTATTGCGCACAGGCAAGCTCTATGGCGAAGGTGGTATCGCAGTGAAGCAGATTCAATAAATCGCCGAGGTAGCTCATCGTTAACAGGATTAAAAAAACCTACGACACGATGGATACTTGGAGTTTGGATTGAAGAGACAACTAAGGGATAGTCAATAGCTACACAAGCAACCGACGTCGCTAAGAAAAGTGCGGTTAAAAATGAATTATCGATTGGAGCTGAAGAGAGTGTGGCTATCTACTCTCGCTCAAGTTAGAATCAAAATATCATCTTTAACAATTGAGATATCGCACGACCCCCGGCTGATCTACTCAACCGACCGCACAATCCACGGCGATTCTGTGGGTTCTGAATCCGGGAATTTCGTTATGAATGAAGCCGTAGGAAAGATTTCTAAGGTGCCTCATATCTGACCATCACTAAAATGAGCTCGTTTTTGTGCGCGTCTTCTAGGTACGATGAAAAGGATTTTTGAAGAAAAGAGAAAAATCGAGTTAACGGTGTGGGTGATTAGTGTTGACTTGCGGTCTCATAGGTTTAGCCGCACTTCCTCTAGTGTCGGTGGTCGCTTTTGATGCTAGCTGTGAACGCTTCCTTAGTGCGAAGCTGTTTGAACTCTGCTTTAGCGCTCCCGATCATGGAAACTATTTGAGTTATGATATTTAATGCAATGCTTACCCAGTAGCAGAAGCCGGATTCATCAAAGCATGTTCCTTGATAAGTTAGCTTTCTGTCGGCAAACTGCAATGGTCATCAGTTATTCGCAGGATTGCTGACTCACTGATAACGATCGCGATTAGCCGATAACGCTAACTAACCATCAAAAATGCTTTGATGAATGCGGCCCCAGAGAACGGCTAGAATTTCTGAGGAATGACGTACTCAGCTACGAAATTTTGAAATCTTCGCTGGCAAACCTCTCCTGATTCTTTTGCTCGACTCAACGATTTGAGCAAAAAATCAAGGAGCGATATGCAGAAATGCTTGATGATCTCATTGTTGCATAACAATGTGAGCATGTTTTTTCGTTTTATCAATAGAATGGACGAGGTTCACCTGATCCTCTGTGGTTTTCTAGCGCACTGAATCAATTCAGTGCCTCTTACTGGAAAGTCGACTGAAGTGGCTTGTCACATATGGTGACACAATGTTGCGAAGAATTTTTTTGATTGCTGACGCTTTCGCTGGGCTATCCTCCTCCAACTTTTTTTCAGAGCTTTAAAGGAGGTGAAAAAAGTAGGAAGCACCTAAACGACCAAAATGAAGCTTACTTTCGGGCAAAAAAGGGGATCATGTGAGGAACATTTGGTACAGTGACATACGGTCGAAGCTGCAAACGTTTTCATCAAAACCAGATGTACTCTTCGGAGATGGGTACCGAAAAATGCCGCAGATCAGGTCCTTTGGACTCCCCTGAGTGGTAAATAGAATTTTACTTAATGACACAGGTTAGACCGAAATTGGCAGAAAAGGAAATTTTCCGCATTTGAAAGATTCAAATATTCCTAGCCCAAACTCTTTTCAGGGGTTATTTCAGGTGCTGAACAGGAATATGTGTTCCGCATCTACATATTTTTGGATGATTGCTGTGGGTTACTGTTGCAAAAGGATATTTTATCTGCCGTACTCTACGGCTATCTTTTGAAAAACCGAAAGCGGATGTCGGATTAGCGTTCAGGGCCCTAAATAACTAAGCTTTGATTTCTACTTTTTTCTTTTCTTTTTTCTCCATTTTTATTTCTTGATTTTTCCTGAATCTGAAGAGTTACCTTTTTGCCGTTTTCGATCTACTCGGGTAAATCAAAGGCACAGTCCAATCTCAGGGACGTTTTCTGAGACTTCCTTATAATTGACCATGCTTCAGATCTAGCACCTGCCAAGTGCGAGCTTCCGAATCCTCCGAATAGGCGAGATGTAGGAAGAACCTTTCGTAACGCGCCCACAGCGAGAACCCACTTTGCAACGCCTTTCTAAGCGACCTTTCGGGCCCAACAGAGGCATGATGATCGATAGTTTTCGATCAATAGCCCGTTTTCCCCTTAATTCTCAGCTAATCTCTACATTGGCGTGCACTCCCATGAATCGGTTACCATTGACGGAAATTGCGTGCCTCCGACAACTCGTCCACAAAGCCTTCGCCGCCCGATTTGAGGCAGTACTTGAGGAACCATAACTAAGTTCTCAGGGGTCTGTACGATTCCAGAGACATCATTGGAATCAGCGAGCGACCTTCTTCAAGATAAGTAGAAAACCTGGAAAGACAGTTACAAGAAGTACTTACTGTGCTTTTGAAGATGGGCGGACCTACGGTGATGGTCATGAACACGAGTATTTCCCTTTTAATCCTTATACTCGATCTTGATACTTCACTTATTACAACCAATACTGAATTCAAACCATGCAAGTTCTCATTATGGCTCAGAGCTCTAAACAACTCGCACATGATGGTTCAGCGTTTGAGACATCGAAAATTGTACTTTAGATTGTCATGGCTTCCAGAAAAAGATACTCTTCAGAATTGTAGTTTTCATGAATAGGATGCCCACACAGTTCAAGTGCAGCAATACAAAATCCAAGTTTTATACAATGCCGAACGCAAGCAAAGGCGGCTCTTTGTCATCGGCGTTTCTCCAGAAAAAAAACGTCTCTCGCAGCTCATTCCGGGGTGGGGTTTCCGTGGATGAATACAAATATTTTGTCCTACAAGTGTTACAATTTTCATATGGAATTTTTCATATCATTCAATTCACTGCATAGAACATTAACAGTTTTGAAAATGACTGCGATTTCTTGAATATCTATTTTGACTTCGGAGTGTGCATAATACCTCTAGGATTTCTTACAAAAAAAAAGAAGGCGTTCTGTCTCGTTTTTTTTTTTGCGCTTAGGAAGCACCGCATCGTTATAACTCACTTCAAACTCAGCGAACTGATTTTTGAAGTAAATTTTCGTGTTTTCCCAAGGGCGCAACGGAACGTGAAGTAGTCTTTTCGACCTTGTTCGAAAAATGTGTTTTCCTACGAAAATCCCATCGATCACAGGTCGAATCATGAAGGATTTCTTCTCTCTAGACCTTTCGAAGAGCTCTTGGGCTCTTTCCAATGCGAGCTACGAGCGTCAGCGAACGCAGGAGATTCCCGTCTTTGCCCCTAAAGGCATCGTTCGCGCTGAAAACCAATTTCCATTTTCCAGGCTCAGTTTCATGAATGAGCCTGGTAGACCACTTCGGTGAAGTTTTGCGCTTCAAAAACATATGGTTCTGGAGTTGGAGTGGTTCAAAATGACGATCTGCCACCAGTTTTTACCAACCATCTAGCACAAGAAACAGAAGCGCCATCACAGGCGCAGATGAATCAGCATTTGAAATTTTTAATCCGGGAAATGCTAACATCCAAACTTGCCCAATGGATACTTCTTTTTTAAGAATATGTATCAGTGAACGAAAGGCAAAAGAAATTTCCACCACTTATTAAATTTAAAGCAAATAACACATCCGAGTTTGCGAAAAAAAAACTTCCGACGTATTGCACCTGACAAACCGAAGTTGACGGACTGGTGGGGAGTGAATAATTCGAGACATTTCAAAACCAGTTTTTTGCGAAAATTGATGGTTTTGTGGGGCCTTTTCACTCTTAATATGTATGTCAGAGAAACGCCTGCGCAAAAACATGGAAAAATGAGATACGGTTTTTTGCGCGCACGAATGCCTTCAATTGATGATTGGCAGAGCTGCGGCATGCAGCTGCCGCTAAGGCGGCGTTCAGAGTTTTCGCGGGACGACGCAATGGCGCATGTCAGTGCGACGCGACAATCGCGTCGCGTAGGAATTTAGGTGTGAACACTGAACGAACGCTGGGCGAATACGCGCATTTGTGTGCGTACGCAAAAAATTTGAGAAATTTCGCGTAAACAAGCAACAGCAATTTATCAGTGGAGTAAGCAACAGTTTTTTCGCGTTTGTTTGAGTGCAAGTGGCCCTAGACATGCTGCTTTTTTCATTGTAAGATCTGATTGTGTTAATGAAAACACATGAAGAAAATCAGCAACGAGCGCTCCTTCGCGCGACGACCATCGCGTCGCGAGCGACGCGGAGCGATCATCGTTTGCGCGTCAAACCCTATGCATCGTGTCACTCCACAGTAAACACTTAGCGACGACGCGGCGTGACGTCGCCTGATCAATACGTAGGCTAATTATAACGTCGCATCGCGCCGCGGATGAGCTCTGAACGCCGCCTAACGTCTGCTGCAGGCCATCATCGTCCGCGGCTGAGCAATAAACCATTATTAACCCCACACCGGCTTAGAGCACGTGCAGTACAGCTGAGACTCGAGAACGTTGTGGCGCTCGTAGCTACTCAGGCAAATTGGGGCGTCGACATCAGGTTGATCCTCCCACCATGAGTCACCGCTGGCCAACGCGCCGATATTCGGCGGGCCGTGGCCGCGAGTTATGCACGGTCGATGCCCAGTTGTTGCACAGGTAGCGCTCTAGATAAAAGGGAAGTATACGACGCGTTTTTCAGGCATGCTGTGAATGCTGGTTGAATTACCCAAGTTTGCGGTACATTGGCCCGCCCAGCATCTGGAGATCCTGCCTATACGGTGGTGACCCCAGTGGAGGCTGTGCGACCAGCCGCGGTGCGTGTCGGTGTAAAGTGGTTTCTAGGCTAGATGAAAGAGTCCTGTAGTATGTTAACTACTGCAAAATAGGCCGCTAAACGCGACACATCAAGTCGTCAACAGCCCGGATGACAACTTATCAACCTGTTGTCGACGCCCAAGTTCGCCTGATTAGCTGTGGGCAGAGCCTAAATGAGGCATTTCGAGGCGGAAATGTGCAGCCTTCAATAATTTGATGGAGTTAGATCTATTATTTGTTACTCTATCGCGACAGTCTCGATAGAAGAAAATTTAAATTAGGCTTAAAAATGCAGCCGGGCCAGATTGAGGCGAGTTATAACGATGCGGAAGAAAACTTTTTTTTGGGAGGAGTCTTTACGGTAATGTATGATTGAGGTCTTCACTAAGAAGAGAGCAGTTCGCGTTCTGCAAGCTGCTAGCTGCATAAAAATGTTGCGGAAACGGAGAAAAAGTAGGTTCATAGAGATAAGAAAGGCACACATCGCAGGTTTTCATGAAGTTTCAGCGCAGACCTAACGTAAACAGGGCTTTTCTACTAAACATGTCAGGTTAGAGAGGGAAGTGCGAACAAATGAGATTGAACCCTGATTGGAAAATCATGATTTTTGTTCTCGACCGAGTTCAGTTTTCCGGAAGAAATTAAGCATTGTTCTCATAAGCGCAATCTGAACATTCACACTGTTTTTTTGAATAATGGAATCTGGAATAAAGCCATTTAAGCCTTCCCGAATGTTGCATTGTTTTTTTACATGTGGTCAAGTTTATCTAAAGCTGTTTCCATTCCTGCAGCCTTCCTTCTGTATGCCCGTGTTTTGGCGTAGCTAAGAGCATACCAGAGGTTCAAAGGTCCGAAGAATATCTCGTCTAATGCTCGTCTAGCTTCCTAAAAATGGCGGTAACAAAAACTTCGTCGGTCGATTGTTATTTAAAGGCAGTGCTCACGATGATCATCATCGGTGACTATCCACACTGGAATGATAGGCGAGAAGGATCCTAGACTCACAGTGCCGAAAGAACGGTAGAAAACGAGCCAGGAGTGACAAATTAACGGCTGCAAACAAGCGTTTTGGTGTTCCAGAACCGCCCCGTGCTCTTGTTCCGCCCCCTCGATATGAACAAATGAAGACTCAGGTCAGAGGATTAGTCAAGTCAAGGAAGGGCTGATAAATGAGCTGATCGCTTGATTGCACTGATAGGCATCATCCTTCATAGCAGTCGATTCCTTTATGCTCAAAAACGTAAACAAGGGAGGGCCTATTTTGGCTCAAAACGCAGCTTTCGCGTCCTTTCTAAGCATGTCTCGCTATATTGGGCACTGGACCTTCCGCAAACCGTGGAGATATTGGAAGTGAAATTTATCGTGAGCACTGCCTTTAAGAAACTTAAAGTGATGCAAGCGTCTAGTCGTGTAGCTGGACGTACATGAAACCGTTTTCGTTCTGAGGACTCCAGTCAAAACATGAATTGGCATTGAAGAGAATTTTTAATTTAAGTACATAGACTCTGTTTCAGTTCAAGTAAACTCCTGTTTTCCATTATCACACCGCGGAGCGGGGGCTTTTTCGTCGGAAACTCCCTATCACCAATTATATTTCACCAGGGCCCACCGCTCCGCTGCTGGAGATAATCGAAATCAACAGATCACTAAGGATGTAACAGAGCTTAGTTCTTGTAGGTTAGCAACCGAGGAAGATTTATAGGGCAATAGAGACGAGCGCGAAAGTGGTTTAGTCACACTGCACACTCAATTCTGTCACAGAATAGAAAGACATTTTTAGAGAAAAAATCCGGAAAACTCTTCTCAGAAGGAAGATCTGATTTCTGCCGTAGTAGGAGGCTTCCAGCGATAGATCTCTAAAATTTCCTACTTTCCCAATTCATAGGTGTCACTCCGTAGAATAAAATTGTTCGAATCTTTGCCGGGACGGTCTGCAACGTTGCGGCGGAACTCATCCGCACTGTGTTTTTCACGCTTCAGAAACTTCGCTCACCCCTGGGTTTATCCCCAATTTCACAATCTGAAGAGTCCAAGAGTTTAAGAAGTTTGTTTCGCACACAATTTCAGATTTCCTATTTGAGTTTTACACGAAGTATCAGAGCTTGAAAAATGCGGTGCGGACGAGATCCTACGTAATTGGTCATTGAGACATTGAGCGACTTTGAGAGTCAAATAGTATGTATTTACCGACTACATTGAGGGAAAGCTAAAAGTAGCCATTGTAATCAGTAAAATATGGGAGGTCAGAGAGCAAAAACCTTTGCTGAATGAGAGATTTGTAGCCTTGGCTAGGCGGAGAGAAAAAGAGGGATCGTATTTGAAGAGGATGCGCCATCGCTTAGATCAATAGCTGAACCACTTTAGCGTGGCCAATCCCCTTCGACTAGTACGTGTTTAGGAGAACGGAGATAACTCGGAGGCCCTTGAATGACGGATTCAGGGTCATCCTCCGAAAACTGTGCTCTGGGTGCCCCTTTAAAAAGAGTATTCAAAAAAAGGGTGTTTATTCAAGCTGAGTTGAGGTCATCTTCGCTCAGCTATAACACTCACAATCAGTGAGGAGCTCAGGCTTGATCTGGAAAAAGTGGAGTGCGAAAAATTCTTGAAGACTATGCATTTAATCGAGTGCTCCTTCCTCTGCGGGTTGCATCGTTTTGGCCGCAGTTTCATCTATTTACCAGGCATGAGCGGAATATCCGATCTCCCATGGCTAATGGCTTTCCGATTTCCGAAAAAAAGGTCCAAAAAAGCGGAAAGATAGCAAAAAATTACAATTTTGGGATGTCAAACAGTGTTACCTGCCGAATCTTCAGGAAGTTGTTTAGGGAGCTGAACCTAGATCTGAGGTCTGTTTCCACTTTTCAAACGGGCAAAAGGATGTAACCCCCCATTCCAAGGAAACTATCTCTGCATCAAATAAACCACGAACCCAGATATAATGTGCCCATTTCCGACAGATTCAGGTTTACGCATTCTTTAACTGCGCTTTTTCCAGGGAATTTCGGGTTTGTCCACGCTTTATTGTATCGAATAGGAGCCTCTACTTTGTTTATAATTACCTTGAGCTTGCAGTCTGGATGGAGGGTGCATATGGCCTCTTCGTTACATTTATTTTACTGCATGGACAAGGCTGCGGCGGTAGATCGTCACGTGACCGGTGTTGAGCGAAGGCCGCAGGGTCCGCCGCGATGATCGCTCCTCGTCCATTCGCTAGATCAAATTTGACAGAGGGTTTTTGAGGCTCCGTCCATACGTGGCGAGAGCGTGCGATTGCACAAAATCGATGGTCATCGTGAGCTCACGATTCGCTAGCCGCGGCGCTCCTTCTCGCGCGCCCTCGCCCGCTCGCTCTCGCGCGCTTGCGCCAGCACCACGAAGCAAGCAGCAAGTTTCAAGCTCACGATTTTTCGGTTTTCTGCCCATCTTGGGAGAAAATTTCACGCTGATCACAATTGACTACGGCTCCTCAAAAGTTTTGAATTTGAAATGGTAGAAGTTCGTGGACGAGTTGTCTCGAGCCTGTATTTTCTCGTTATCTGCAGCCATCATTCTGAAGCAGATCACAGCAAATAGCTAGACCGAAAATAAAAGAAAGAACATAGATTTTGAATAAAATCATTCGCGCTTCCTTATTGAAGTCGGAAACCTGGCAGTGGGCGTTGCCCATTTTTTCTTTCAAGGGGGCGTGGTCGACTTTTTCCTAGCTTTTTCTCGCTTATTTGAGCGAATTGAGATTTCGCGCTTGGCAGGGTTGTTGCGGACGGCGACCGGACCAAAATATCAAAAATTACCTCTGAGGTTGAACTGTGCCTTTAATGCTGCCCGTCGCTGTGAGCAACGCAGCGACAGGCAGCACTTCAACTCTGCAGACCTCTTCAGTTCTCTGTTGAAGTTTAGCGCAAACTAGGTGCACGCGTGCTATAACATATGTGCACCGCGTCTCCGTCAACCATTGTGAGGTAACTAAAAGTGTCAGGACGATCCGTTGAGTGTTTCTTTGCCGACATTTTCAGACTAAGCTCGAATTTACGCCTATCCTGTAGAAGGCTAATTTCCTGGATGATTTTGGGATTGTGATGTGAGGGTATTCTACATTCCATTAGTTTGAGGTATGCGAAAGTCCATGATCTGTTCTCCTAAAATGCTTCATCGGCGTTTCTATATGCCACTATGTTAGGTCCTGTTAGAGCCAGCTCCGCCCCTTCTCGTGGGAGGTCTCCCCAGTCTTGGTCATAACATAATTGCCTATCAGCAGTCAGTAAGACTATTACTGCCTTGGCGCTCTAATCGGACTGGACCGATGATTCTCAAAGTATGACGTTTTTTGCTATCTGTGTTGCGATCCTGAAGATTTCCCTTATTACTCTCCCTTTTTGGAATGCAAGTTGTATTTTTTACCATCTTTGGATACTTCTCAATGAGCGTCACAAAAGCTTTGAAACCAGCTAGAAGTGAGGCATTCCCGTCGTCCCTCTAAGGTAGAAAAAGAGATTCTCCTTCGACGAAAGTAGGTTTTCGGGATTGCTGATGGATATTCCAAACGCAGCCCGTGACGCAAGACTACAATTAAGACACTGCACGACAAATGTCCAGTGATAGCGTCTCTGAGAAACTTCTTTTTTATGGGAGGGATTCAAGAGACTGGGCGTTAGGACGGATACCCGTTGAAGGCAGTGGTCGCGATAAAATATGCCTGCCTTCTCCCCTATTTAAACCTTTTTTGGATCTAGAGTAGTAGGACCTATTAGCAAAATTTGCGAAAAACCCCGGTTTTGAGCCAATTTAAAGCCTGAACTTTCCTGTCTTTTGATGTTGGACGAGCCCACTCCTCATCATCGACATCGATGATCTCTAATATCAAGAACATCAGCTGGCTTCAAACTGCTCACAATTCACAAGCGATATTGGCTTTCTGATTTCTACAACGATAGATCATTCCATTTTTTTGCTCTTTGGAAAGAATTTTTTTGCTAAGTGTACTCACAATAGAAACAAAATGATTACAGGAACATTGGAAAAACTCTTGTCTGAGGATGTGGTTTCTCCTGTTCTTGTTGTTCCATTTTAAAGACAGTGTTCACGATAAATGTCGTTCTCGAGGTGTCGGTGTGAAACACTAAGTTGGCAGGTGCTGTAGAGGATAGGATCGGAGAAAGCAACGAAAACTGGCCAGAAATGAATACAAACGGCTTTGAAAACTCTCCCGGTGCGCCTACTGTGCTTCTCTGAGCCAAATTCCGGTCCGCAATTGCGTCTCAACACGCTTCGCGGCCGCGCGCTTCCGAGTCGGAAGAGTTTCCAGCGCCACAGCCGCCGATCTTTTGACTCTAGGTGGGTTTTAGAAACTGGCAACTAAACTAAATTGGAGAAAATTGTATAAAAAAGCCATATCGAGTCGGCTTTGGCGCTGGAAATTAGATTGTCTCGAGCTCGTGCGGCCGCAAAGCGTGTGGAGACACAATCGCGGACCGGAATTTGGCCCAGAGAAGCACAGTACCTATCCCGGTCCGCTCCCCAATCGGACGAGCTTGTGGCGCCGCACACGTTTCGATGGCGAATTGCCAAGCAACTCTGCCGCAGTTAGCATTATCGATTCGCGCAGATTTCGCGATTAGCGCGCGCTTGCCGAAATCAACAAGGCCTATGATTCTCGTCCACGTCCTGAATTTATAAACCGTTATTCTAACTTATTCTGGACGTTTTTCTTCACTATTAGTTACCTCACGACCGAACAATCCCATTTTTTGGTCGAACTCGAGTGCGATATTCATCGTGAACACTGCCTTTAAGCATATTTCATCACATCAGTATTTGAACAATGACATTAAAAGTGCATGGCTATTTAAACTCAACTTCAATTTTTTTAATGAAAATTTTCATTCGTATATTCACATTTCGGGGGCCGAAAATGAAAAAATCAGAAAAAATGAGACGAAGGCAAATCCAAGCTTGAAATTCATAAACGAAATATGGGAAACACAACATTATTCGGAGTGGAGCAGATCATGATTTTCACTCGCCCTAGACCCAAATCTGCGCCCCCCCCCCCCCACGACGCCGTCTGCCAAACTGCGCCACCCCCCCTTTTCTCACACTGGGATCGGGGATGAGCGGAACAAAAATATGAAATTTCGGAAGTCGATTTTCGGAACAGAAAAATTTTTCTCGGGTTTCGGAAAGCGGGCGCGAAACGCCTGAAAATGCTCGGAAATGCGGTTTTCGGAACGCGAAACAGTTTCGGAAATCGTCTACTGTTTTCTTCCTCCGAGAGGACCCGATATTTTCGCATTCCGCAGCGTTTTTTGCGGTTTTCGGAATGCGGAACGCGGAATGCCAAAAATGCGCGAAACTGCGGGTTTCGGAACGCGAAACGCGGAACTCCGCTCATCCCTGACTGGGATCATCCCAGTGTAGGTTTGACCCTGGAAGGAGGTCGGGCCCGTGGTGTTCGCTAATATCTCGCTTAATTGGGATAGGGGCTCTCTACACACAGAGGGAGGAGTTGTCCCGTTTTTGCAGTTCGACACGTCACGCGACTCAATGCAAGCGAAGCGGTCCCGAGTGGAATTAGAGCCGCGAAACGCGAGACAATTCCTCCCTCGGTGTGTAGAGAGCCCCTGTCCCCACTTAATTGGACAAATCATGATCTCGACTTTGGCTCGTGTTATGTAGGAGGGGTCTACAACACAGATGAAAATCACAGAATTCATGTCTGAGGGTGTACTGTGCCTTAAATGTTGTCTCTTCTGATCAGTCGGTGAGGATCCCATTTAGTCAGAACAATAAGATAGCCAGGGCATGGAGGTAGTCAGCGTTGATTGTGAGGTTACAGCCGAGTGTCCTTGTCAGTCCGCATATACTAATAATTCGGGCTCCTGGATAGGGGGAGTACATTGTCAACATCGATTCTCTAGGTTCGACCCCAGCGAAGCCAACACTCAAAGCCAACTTCGTCGTCTGCAAAGTGATCGATTTGCCTCTGTCCCATCTCACATAGGTCTTTCGCAAACTACAGTTGAGCGAATGGACCAGACGTGATAATTTGAGGCGGTCGTTTGGCCTTCGCTACTTCACCGGTCACACTCTATCATCAGATCTACCGGTCATGGACGAGAAGTGAACCCAATACGTTTTGTGACCTTCCAGATGCTGATTTTTCCTTATGCTTCTAGTAGAGCTTTGATGATGTTATAGGAGAATCTAGACAAATTGTACTATTTACTGAGGGATTTGAGTAGAAAACCACTTATAGCCTTTTTGGTGCCCAGGAGTCCAATTTTTTTCGTAGGTGAATATCGATCATTCTCTTAGTACCGAAAAAGAAAAAGAGGAAAAAAAAACCCTGCTTGGTCGACTCCTCGATTTTTGAAGAACAGCTTCGACTGATTTATTCGAAAAAAAAGAGAAAAAACGGTGCCGCTTTTGCACTAAAAGAAGTGCTCGCACGTCTCGGAAACACTTCACAAAGGTCGGACATGTCAACACTTCTCGCCGAAGTGATGTGCATTGAGTGGAAGATTACGTTTTCTTCTCACAGGTGAACATTTATTGGACGACCCGCAAGTTAGTAACCAAATATATTGTAGAGGATTAGGCTGACGCAAAAATAAATTCGGTTTCCGGAAAGAGCATTTTCCTTTGTTTGACTGGACTATTTTGGCAAGAAGAGACCTGACATTATAAGATACCGAGGGTCACAGGAATCTGTCGAAAACGCCACTTTTGCATCTTTCCTAAACGAAAAGTCTTGCTGTTTTTTCTTTGCGCTACGACTTTAAGGCCCCGAACTTCTTAACTAAGTACTGCAGTCATGAACAGAACAATATTTTTTCTGCAAGTTATAGATTAATTGTTCGAAAAATCGCTTTTCAGTTTTCTTTTTCGATTTTTTGGAAGAATAATCGATAAATTGCAGAAAAAAATATCGGGGATCAGGTTCATGCCTATAGTACTTGCCTATGAGATTTGGGCCCTCAGAGTGGCTTCACGAAGAAAGACTGCAAAAGTTTTCATGTTTTAAAAAATGCGAAAGCGGAGTTGTTAGAGAAATCCTGTGAGTCTGTGTTTTAGTCTTTGTAGAGTTTGAACGTGCTTTAACCAATGGTAATTGCAGTCGAGTAGAAAAAGGATAGAATATGCAGTTCGGAGACCACACGACTTCAGGAAATTTTCAGGGAGTTCAGAAGATTGCCTCGGATTTGACTCAAAACTTCTTTTTCGGTGTCCTGAAAGCAAATCTGGGATCGCTTTTCCAAATTCTGGGGCGTATTATAGATTGCGATAGATAAAATACCATTTGCATGGCGTAGCCTACTATCCTAACCAAAATCGTGCAGGGAACATGGATAATCGTGCGGAGACCACGAGGTCCCGGCACGAATATCCTCGAGGAGCGTGCTGCACTAGCGGTAATCGGCAACTGCGGGCCGGAATTTCTCTCGATGAGAGCATTCCTTGGGATTCGCAAGATTGTTGAATGGGCCTCCTTTCAGCACCTCAAATACCCCTACAGTATAGTTGTACAATTTCGAAAAAATTGTCGAACGAACGAAAATCAGAATTTTTTCGTTCGAAATGTTTTCGAACGAACGAAAAATCAAAATGTTTCTCTCAAAAATTTCTTGAACGAACGAAAATTGAAAAAATTTCGTGCGAAATTTTTTCGAAAGTTTCAAACGAAATTTGGAAAAAAAGTTCAAACGAACGAATTTCGAAAAACTTTCGAAATTTCGGAGGTCGAACGAACAAAATTCGAATTAAATCGTAACTTCGATTTCTCTCGAAATTGTGTAATTTTTTGGAAATTCGTCGATAATTTCGATTTTTTTTAATTTGCCGGAAATTTCGTATTTTTTTCGGAGTTCTTCGGAAATTTCATTTTTTTTTCGAAATTTGCCGGAAATTTCGAACTTTTTTTTGAAATTCGTTCGAAAGTATTTCGAACGAAAGAATTTCGGAAAAAAAATTTAAAAAAAACGGATATCGAACGAACGAAATTCGAAAAAATTTCGTCCGACGAAATTCGAACGAACGGAATCTGAAAAAATTTCGTTCGACGAGTTTTCGAACGAGCGAAAACAATTTTGAAAAATCTTTCGAAAACTTGGTTCGTGTACAACTATACCCCAGAGGTAAGCTTTCAGCTAGGTTTGAGGCTTTAACTTAACCACCGTAACCTACCAAAATCTAGAGAAATCTGATCAATGGGCATTAGCTTATGAGCTTACAAGCTTGTTAGCAGTGACATCGCGGCGCGACCTTATTATGAGCCGCCGTATCTATAGATAGCGGCGATCAATCAGTACGGCAGCCCATCAGAGGCCGGAGTCATACTTGCAGCGACGAGCGACGCGTTGTAGTGTTTACCATGAATATCGACTGAAAACCGATATTCCCGACCTTCACTGTCGCGGTCACCGATCGCCAGAAGTATGATCCCTGTCATAAGGTAGCCCACCGGGCAGCGATACCACTCTGTTCGGCCCCAAGGGAAGGTTGCTCACATAAGATGGGGTTTCGAGATGCAACTTTAATATGTTCTAGGGGGAGGACGGTGCTCCAATATTACATACTCAGAATCGGCTAAATGATTCAGAAATTCACAGGAGATTCCCAAAAGTGGGCATTTCCATAGCTTTGCCCATAGAAAAGGGATACACATAATTTCAGGGCGTTCAAAAAATTTGTCTCGGATTGAGCTTAAAACTTGTTTCTGGGTTTTTTTTCGGATGCTGATTACGAATCTGAGGCCCATTTGCCAATATTTGAAAATTTCCTCCTGATTCGGTATGAAGCTTCAAAATAGGAGAAATTTTGCCGCCCGTATGCGACTTTTGACGATTTTGAGAATGCTACGATCAAATCGCATCAAAACCTATACATAAGGGTGTTCGGGCTGCCTAACACTAATCTGCAACCCGTTTGTCGATTTTCAATAAAATACGGTAGTTTACGGTGGGTTTATGGTAGCTCGGTCAAAGCCTCAGATTCGACTCTAAATTTCTCTGTGGGTGTTATTTGGGACGCTGAACACGAATTTGAGGTGCATTTTTCGATTCTCAAGTTTTTAAAGAAAGTAACGCCAGTTAGAAGGCATTATGCTTACCGTAACCTGCAGTAACCCTAAGTCGAGGATTAGAGCCCAGATTCTGGTTCAGCGCCCGAAATAACCCCCCAGTTGAAAGTTTTGAGCCGAATCCGAAAACTTTTTTCTAAACGCCCCAAAAATCCCTAACCTTTTCGTGAAGCAATCAAAATGCCGTTTTTGGGATCCCCTCAGCCATTTAGCCAATTGCAAGCACGGCCATTTATGTACTCTCACAGACCTACAGCAACGACAACATGGTTTTCCAAATCGCCACCGGAAGGTGACAAGCCTCCCTTGTTAGTGGTCAGAGGCCGGATTCTCTAGCGATCATACCCCAGGTATAAGGGCGCACCAGAGTAAAAGCATCCGCCCTTTCTTAGGTATTGTGGACAGTTATACCCTGAATCGCCCTTGCGCCCGAATCCGGTCTCAGAACTTCAAAGGATTTCTACTTCAAAGTTTTGAGGCAAATCTGTTGTGGGGATTTGGGAATCACTAAAAGAAACAAAATCCGCCTCGATGGTGGACTCTCAACAAACCTATCGAAGTTTTCCGAAAATTGAACGTGGACCTCAATTTCCAGGACCCAGAATAACCCTAAAAAAAGGTTTGATCTAAAGCCTAAACATCCGGAGCAGCTACAACTTTTGTTGGGATACGTTCTTTGGGGTACGATAAGTTAGGGTACACATATATACTTTCTTTCGAGGAAAGCCTACTGCTGTCGATCGCTCGCGCTTTTTCGCGTGTGCTGTGTCTTTTTTTTTCTTGAAGGCAGTGTTCACGATAAGAACCGTTTTTCTGATTTACCGCCTATCTTGAAGACGGTTCCATGCTGATTCCAATGATGTTTTTGGAATCGTGCAAGACCTTCTTGGAACGGAGTTATGGTCCCTCAAAGATTGAGCTAAGGAAACTTGGTGGACGAGTTTTCTGAGGCTTGTAACTTCCGTCTTCTGCAGCCGATGTACGCGAGCTGACCTGAGTAAAGAGAGATGTTGAGATTGAAGGGAAGAACGGGGCTATTAACCGGAAACCATCGCTCATCTCACAATCTCGAGCATTCATTTGTTCACGTCGGTGGGCGTGGAAAGTGCATCTGGGTGTGACGAGCTGACGGGTGTACAACATTGGGGCCGTAGGGGACCGTTCCGAGCTCATTTTTCTTAGTTTTTTTCAACGTTAGGGTTGCGCTAGGCCCCGCACCTGCCGATCTCCACCAGAAAATCAGACATGGTTTTTATCGTGGACACTGCCTTTAACGCTTTCTCGATGTCTTTCCCTCGTTCCGCACCCGCACGCGAAGGAGCAGACTAACATTGTCCCCGAAATAGATTATTTACAGATATATATTTTACTGCCAACAGCCGAGTCCCTAGTCAACATGAAAAAAAGTTCAGCAAACAAATGAATACATTGCATATAAAACCAGGTGGTCAGCCTAAAAGGGTAGACAATGTGGCTTTTTGTAAAGACTACCATATTTTTTATGAGTAGAAAGAGGAGGAAAGTATCAATAGTTGCTTATATGTACGGAGTGCACCGACAAAAGCCGGTGGAGTTAATAATTTCTTCTAATCCTCCAAAGTACCTAATGAAGTGTATAGTGTCGCAAATAGCAAGTAAGTTCTCTCCTCTCCGCTTTTTGAAAAAAGAGTGTTCTGTCTTTCGGGGAACCATTTCTACTTGCAGCGGCTGAAAATGAGTGGAACTCGAGGGAAAAAAGCGCTTATCGAAAAAGTCTAATACCTCAAAGATCTATCAGCGGATAAGCAATTAATCTTTTTCCTCCCAGGAAAAGCTATAGGAATGTTTGAAAAAAGTAGCTTCCTGGATTCCCCTCCCCTCATTCAATTAAGCCATCAAGGAAATTGGAAATTCGATGATCCCTCTTTAATTATTACATTGCACCAATTGGTGTTAAACGAAAATGCTTCATCGTGCTAGCTGATATTATCCTTCCATGGATCTACATATGTTGTCTCGATGGAAGACTGAGTTCTGATTTTTCAGACCTCTGTTTTAGTTGCCCCTCGTTCGGAGGTGTACCTCAGGTAGACATGTATGTACTTATTTCTGGAAAGAAATTACGGTGTTTATTTTTTTGTAAAGTCGAATATTCTATTATTGGCTTATTCGGGAATCTGAGTTGCCCGATTTCACGAAAATTCGTCCAAATCGGGGTGACGACATGTGAGTTTATAGCTACTGAAAAATTATGTAGTGTACACTCCATTCGAATATTTGTATAAATCTTCCAATTGATCTTTCGAATCGAGTTTGGGACAGATTTAGGAACTAATTCATTCAAACCAAAAATAATGAGAGGGTTCATTCTAAATCACCCATTCACTAAGATACTTTAAAAACGTGTTATTATGGAAAGTCATTCTTTGAATGGATGGTTTTGAAAAGGCTATAATCAAAAAATCCATTCAATCGAGATTTTTCTGAATGGGCTTATCGGAATCATTCATTCGAGGTGTTCAGTAGCACCATATTCGAATTATTCATAGACCCGAAACCTAGCTTCAAATTCCCTTTGTAGAATTATTTAGTACCCAGCAAATGTTGGCGCAATAAAAGGTGCGCTCTACTCTCAGATTACACTATGTAACGAATTTTCACTTTTTTCTGTCCCTGGGTTGAGAGTGTGTTTCCCTAACCCGTTCAGCCTAGAAAAGATAGGAAATCGCTGTTATCGCAGGAAAACTTTTTTTTGTGACTAGGACAATGAAATTTGGAAAATTGCGTGCTTATGCAAGACAATTTTTGTTCCTGGCTTCTGAGTATTATATTTCTATTGTTTATACCTGAAGTATGTGAAAAATGACTTCATCAAGCACAAACTTTGCTTACTCGACGACAGCACGAAAAAAAAACTCTTTTTTTGTGAAAATAGAAAGATTTTTATTCATTTTCGGCACTATGATCAGGTAAAAAAATGCACAAGGAATGAACAGACACAGTCGGAAATCTCTCAACAAGGTTCAGAAATGTGTAGATTTTCTAGATTTACGATTGTACTGTGAACCATTCTCTCGAAGTTGCACCCAAATGTAGTCCCTCATCATGTTTCGTTATACTGTCCTTGGTACCGAAGTTCGAAGTCCAATGTATCTTGATGAAAGGGCTCGCCTTGCTCGTTGAATTTTTTAGATTACGTGAGAACTGGTCCGCGCCGCGATTTTAAAGCCCTAATATCTGGGATTAAACTCGAGTTGAAAATCCCACTCTGTGTGGAAGTTTCACTTCTCAAGGCCCTAAACTATCCTGTTTTTGAAAGAGGAGGGAAACCCCAGGCTGGTTCGAAATTTTTTGTTGGTGATCAATTAGGCGCGGACCAGTTCTCCCGCGACGTTCAGCGTTGTGATAACCTAGGAAGCCGTGAACAACTGCAACTGCTCCAAGCCGTTCTCTTTGTCCTGTTCAACAACATTGCGAAATCCTCACATGATATGATTCCCTTGATCTGTGGTTTGACGAATATACCAGCCCTGACCTCAGCCTCGAACAGACTCGTTACCAGGGACAGTATAACAAAACATGATGGGGACTACACTTTTCTGAACCTTGTTGAGTGCTTCCCGACTGTGTTTGTCTATTTCTTGTGCATTTTTTGTTTTTACCTGTTCGTAATGCCGAAATTGAATAAAAATCTTTCTATTTTCACAAAAAAACGGGTTTTCTTCGTGCTGTTGTAGAGTAAGCGAAGTTTAGTCTCAATGGAGTCATTTTTTCACATACTTTGGACATACGCAATTGAAATAATAACACTAAGAACTCATTAACAAAAATCGTGTTACGTAGTGTTATCGAAACTCGCGGATATCCTAGATTTTTTTAAAAATTGAATAACAGTCTGTGAAGTTAATGTTATTATATCTCGACATTTTTTATAGAGTCCGATGTCATAGATCTTGAAACCTCATCTTGATACTTACTTGGAAAAGTCACTATAGCGTCCATCGACCTGACGAGGGAAGTATACAGAGCGTTTTTTTTTGAAAACGAGTTTCATTGTTATCATCTCTCAAGCTTCTATAGTAAGACTGCGTATCCCTTCCCGAGCTGCCAGCTCCTAAAATGGTATTGTACCCATCGTAACCTATAGTAAACCTCAGAATTTCGACAAACGTCCACGACACCGCGTGCAGGTTTTGTTCACATTGCGTGCGGCTGCCCTTTCTCACGTTTTAGCGTCATTTTGTAAAATCTCCTTCAAGTTTAATGCTTGTCGCGGATCTGAAAAAGAATTTGGGGTTCTAATGAGACGCGTTATTCAGAGCTATAGTGATTGCTGGAGGTAAAGATATGAGAAAAAGGTTTGCGAGAAAATTCCTGAGGAGATGCGACTTTGTCTCGCAGAGGCTTAAATATGTTTCGGGTCTATACAATGAATTATGGGAGACAGTCCACTTTCTAATCAGTGTTTTTGTCTTACCAGATGAATCCGGTCCCAATTTGCCGAACCCGGAGGGTTTTGGGCGAGGAGCGAACCCGACCGCGGGCAGCGAAACCGCGCCTCCTGCCACCCCACTCGCCCGTTCACTGTATAACGATCATGGAATGAAGTGTGGAGCTTTTTTCGTGCACACCTAACTTATAGCTATCATTAAACCGTTGAGTAGTTCTCTTCACAAAAAAAACTGAAAATCTGTTTTCAGATTCCGAGAAAAATGGATTTGAAGCGAGTTATTAAAAAAGGGGGCCAAAACGCGAGAATACGTCGCTGAATGCATTATGAACTAAACATACTAGCGGTATTGTAACTCTTTGAGATCAAAGACTCGGCCCGAGCAATGAACATTATTTATTACAAATGGGAACTACATATGGTTTCCGCGTGACCAGGTCGTTCAATAAGTTTTGTCGTTCGATAAGAAAAACACAATTTTATGGTCAAAATACACTTTATTATTCAGTATAATCTCCCTAAACATTAATACACTTGCTCCAACGATCCTCCAATCTTTGGATCCCATTCCTGAACTGAGAATCCGGAAGGTCTGCAAAATACGCGTCAGCAGCCGTTATGACCTCTTCATTTGATGAAAAACGCTTGCAACGCATACATTTTTTCTGAGTTCTGGAAACGAATGGAAGTCACTGGGGGACAAATCTGGTGAATACGGTGGATGCTCCAACAATTCGAACTTCAATTCATGGATTTAAGCCACTGTCAAGATGCTCTTGTGACACGGTGCATTATCCTGATGAAAAAGGAATTTTTCCTACTGCAAACCTGGTCTTTTTCACGAATTTTTTCCTTCAACTGGTCCAAGAGGTTGCAATAATATTTAGAATAAATTGTTTAACCATTTTGAAAGTAATCCACAAAGAAATTTCTTTCGCATCCCAAAAAAACTGATGCCATAACCTTCTTGGCCGATTTCCGGACACGAACTCGTTTCGAAGCCGAACAACCAGGTTCACACCACTCTTTAGCCTCTTGTTTTAATTCAGAATCATGGTGATAGACCCAAGTCTCATCCATAGTGATGAATCGACGCACAAAATCCACTTTATCCTTTTTAAAACGCTCCAAATGTTGCTGAGAAAGTCGCATTCGAATGTGTTTTTATTCCATTGTTAGCGAATGCGGCACCCATTGTGCACACAGCTTTCTAAAACCCAAACTTTTACTTAAAATATGGCTCACACTGCCTAATGAGATGTGTAGAGCCTCTTTTAAATCCATCTCAGTCAATCGACGATCTTCCAAAACCCTATCCTGTATTTTGGCTATGATTTCTGGTGTTGATGCGCTTTTCGGACGTCCTTCACGTGGATCGTCTTCAAGGCTTGTACGACCACGTTTAAATTCAGCAACCCATCTTTCTACTGTTCTAGTTGTAGGTGAACAGACATTATACACTTTCAACATTTGCTCGTGGATTTCTTTTGATGCTACACCTTCCAAAAATAAGAATTTCATCACTGCACGATATTCAATTGTTTCCATTGCTGTGACACGGCGACACTAAATGGCTTGTGGACAAAGAATGAATTGGCAGATTGAAATGAAACTTCCTACACTTTCATACGAAGAGTGTACCAACAAAACAAAAAAACATTTGGACTAGTAGCAACGCCCTCTCTCATCGAACGACAAAACTTATTGAACAACCTTGTATATTTAGTGCAGGCGACTGGCGATGCGCTGTATGTCTACCTATGCATTTGTTATTCTAATCCGGTAAGCGATTGCGTCAGGACGTTTCTTGTCGCAAATTATTGTTTTCTCGAGATCTATCTGATGTTTCTTGGTGTTTGGAAATAGCAATTGGAAAAGACACCTGCAGTAGAAAGTGTCAAGCAGATGCAACAAAAACTTGTGAACAATAACACGTCTGAAGTTAAGACACTATTCACGACATAAGTAGCCGAACCATCTGCGATATTTAGTGTTTGTGTGGACATCGCAAGACTTCGTCGGGATTTGTTACGGAATAAAACGAACGCTCGGTTTTGTCTCGATCTCGATTGCCTTGTGAAGTAAGAGGGACGTATCAGTTGAGAGCGGGCTTCTCCTGCAGATCTTTTTGAAGAACTATCTCCGTCTTCACTCGCTCTCATCATATGTAGTTTGAGTGAATAGTGGTATAGATGTTCTCATGATGTTGCCCTTTAGCTCTACTTTGAAATTTAATGACACTAGTCACGATGGTTTTCAATGAACTTGCTGGCTGTTCATCAATTCTGGCCCGTAGCGTGCTCTAAGCAGCAATGGAGCTCAACAGTGTCTCCATCACTACGATCTGTATACAAAAGCCATGAGCAGCCAGCACGCCCATTCGCTCCCTCTGTCAACGGTATTTCGGCTTTCATAGCCGTTTCAGAGATTTTTTTTTCTGCAGGGCTCCACCCGTACATATATAAGATTTTTTCTAGAAGCCCTGAAATGCTCACGATTTTTTTAGCCGTGAGCGCTGCCTTTAAAAGTGTGCGCTTTCTGCGTCGGAATGTGTAACGAGTATCAGTAAGAACATCCCCCACGTTTAATAAAGGCGGAATGTACAAGTGCAGCTCCTTTACGGTTGAGAGAATTGTTGGAAATAACTTTTCATTGTTCATGATACGCTTCTTCCTTCAAGTTGGCAAAACCACTTCCGAAGACTTGCAAAACTATCACAAACGGAAACTTTGTGTCCGATAAGAGTTCATCGTGCTCTATCAGGTTCTGGTTTGAAATTTCAACTTTTAGTTATAGGCACTGCTTGCTTACTACTACATCTTTCGAGAGTCTTAAAAAGAGGCTGCCTTTACTCAGCTCGTAGGTTTATTCGGTTGCTTAGGTTCAACTTTAACCTGCAAGACGGATTGGTTAGATGTTAGATCCATGTTTAGTTCACCATTTAAACAGTTGTTTTGACGTCTTTCATCTTTTATCTCGACCTACTGCTAAGATCTCTGGATTCGATCAAAATGAAGGTAAAATTCACTTCCCAAGATTCTTGACGCAACAACGTTTTGCTGCCCACAATAATGTAACCTGACACGGCGATGGTACAGGATCACCGCTTTTGTACATGAGGCAATTTCAGTGACTGTTTTTAAGAACGTTATTTTCGGGACCGAATTTCATTCATACCCAAGCCCACAAGACTGATATGGGTACCATTGCGTGAAGCGTGAAGTGGCGGAAAATAATTCTGAAGAAAAGTATTCCTAAAAACCATCTGTTCGAAATAAAGGCGATGTATGTTTCGCCGTAAATCTTCAAGTGGATAAAGTGGTGGAATTTTTGATTGCACGAAACTGCCCTTAAAATGACCTGTGATTCTGTCAACACTATGGATGGGTTCGGCAAATATCGGTCTTCAAAAAAGAGTGGGATATCGTCATCGTTGTTAGCGCATCAGTCAGGAAAAGTTAGTGACGTATGCCTATGAATAAAGTAAAGTTAATAAAGTAGCGATATTGCATATCAGGCATATCGACTTTCGGTCGATTTTGATGGTAAGCAGTGGGTGACGTCGCTCGTGAAGTACGACCCCGGCCTCACAAGGGAACCACTATAAGTCATAGTAACCATTCCAAATGAAATTTACTTTTGTAGAACCATTTTCGTACGAGAAGTCCGGATATGCCCATCGCAGCTGCCTAGACCCACCCTGAGAGAAGTTATTGGCGTTTTTTCTCTGATTTTCGTACCTATTGTACCCTCCAAAAAGCGCATTATTTTTGCGAAAATCCGGAAACTGACCCCATAATCGTGTTCAGCGCCCAAAACTACTCTCCTAGGCAAATTTTGGGTGAAGGAACATTTTCCAAACTTTGCACAGACTGAAAGCGTTTTGGACTTGTACGGATTTTCGGTTTGGCGTTTTACCAATTAGAGGGCTGTTGAAGTGTTTGAAAAAATGTACCAGATTTGACTTAAAACTCGCCCTGGGGGGCTATTTGGGGTGCTGATCACGAATCTGAGGTTCACTTGTCATTTTTCCAGAGTTTTCGACTAAATTTCTTCAAAGCTTCCCACCATCAGAAAAAGTTGACGGCGAAAATCACTTTTGACGATTTCCGAAATGTGGCTACAGATGTGGCTCAAATCGTTCTTCTGGGGGTTATTTGGAGTGCTTAACAAGAATCTGATTTTAGTAAATCGATTTTTGACAGCTTACGATAGATTACGGGGGGTATACGGTAGTTTGGTCAAAGTCTCAGACTTATCTCAAAGTTGTTATGTAGGGGTTGTTTGGGTTGCTGAATACGAATTCGATGTCCACTTGTCGATTTTGGAATTATTAAGGTAGTTTTTGCCTCCTAAATGGCATGTTACTTACCGTAACCTACAGTAAACCTTGGAATTTCTACAAGCGAACCCCAGATTTGTGTTCAGCACCCCAGATTGCCCCTGCATTCATGCTTTTAGCGAAAATCGGAAAAAATGTTGAAAACACTTTAAAAATTCCATGGGGGGTTCCCTAACCTTGACGCGAAGCTTTAAAAATGCTCATAACTTCTTTCAGAGTGGGCCTACGCAGCTGCGATGAGCATATTCGGACTTTTCGTCCGAAAATGGTTATAGAAAAGTACATTTCATTTGGAGTGGTTACTATGACTTATAATGGTTCCCTTGTCAGGCGAGGATCGATCACTCGGTCGTGTGTATGACAGTGGCGCCTCCTGCCACAGCCGTACAGGCGCTCGTTCTACATGCTTATCTTTCGGAATTATGTATATTGAGGCTAGTTGAGATATGCCGAAAACCCAAACAAGGAAGCCACCGTTCAAATTCGGAGGAGTATGCATTATATATTATCTCACTGTGTATGTCTCACGAATTTCTATACAAATACTATTTTCCCTTTATTCCGAGCACAAACATAGTGCCAGCCATTAGGCAGCCGTCATGGAACCGTGGAATAGCCTATATTTCACCCCATCGGCCAGATGCGGACAATTTCACAGCTATTTCTCGCCTGAATCTCTCCGGAAGGAATAATCGTGTTACCCACTAAAGAAATACATATTCGGCGGTTTTTCGAAAAAAGTTTCCATGTGAGCGAGAAATTAATGGTCACGAACTGGTCTTACCAACTTATTTTAATCGCTCTTTCTTCAGCTACCTCTTCTTACTTCTCTTTTGATGTTCGCGCTTCACGAAAAAGATACACTCTAATCCAGTAGGTGGTGCTACGAATATGCAAGTGCACCAGATGAAAAAATTCAGCTCAAAAATCTGTTACAAACATCTCCTACAATTTAGAAGACAATACGCAATACTACAAAGCCGACTCCAATTGGAATAAGAAAGAAACGCTTGGATTTCATTGTCATTGTTAGCAACTCTACTCTCACTTTCGGTTCTCTTTTGCCGTCAGCGGTTCTCTGACGAGCAAAAAAACTATTCATCGTATAGAATAACATGAAGCTAGTGATCTAGCAGGAAAACTTTGTGCTATCTTCCTGTTGGCAAAACAAACTGTTTCTGCAGCGTAGTTCATTTGTAATGTCCATGTTTTACTATCTCGTAACCTGGACATGACTTACATAATTCCTGAGTTTGATACTTATGTCTCACCGGTCATTATTATGTGATTATTGTTCTGACGCTTCGAAGCAAGGGCCGAAATATAGTTTGAGGCTTGAAGTTTTAATAGTTTTTCCAGTTTGAAGGTTCTGTCTTAGAGTAACACTACACCGCCAAACGCCTCTGCAGCACAATGCATATCTTGACAATTGCACTGACTAAGAGCTGATAACAACACTAACCGGAGTTTTGAAAAACGGTCTGGGGAATGTTGCAGGGAAGGCAAAAAGAAACACTTTAAATTAATCTTCCCAATTAACCGGGGTAAATGAAAAAAAAAAAACCAAAAAAGTAATTTTTCTGGATCTCAAAAATTTAAACATTCGCAGTCCAAGCATTGTCCAGGGGAGTCATCGTTTTGAAATTCGAGTTTGAGGTCCGTTTTTAGTTTTTCACAAGATTGCTGTAGACAACAGCGAGAAACGTAACGTCTATCTGCAGTTTTTTTTTGATAAACCGAAAACGAACCTCATATTCATGATCAGCTCTCAGAAGAACCCTAGTAGTAAAAGTATAGGCTGAAAGTTTTTTCTGTAATCCAGAGAATTATATTTTTTGTCGTTTCCGGTCAACTGAGGTGCATTAGGGAAGTTTAACTAATTTCATATTCTTCATATTGTTTCTTTTCATCTTTCCCACATCTTCATCATCAACTTCATATGTACTTCATAATGTTTCTTTTCATCTTCCCCTCAACACTCATCAGACCATTATTCACGACTCCAGTTTATGTCGGGATCAGTCCGTAATGAGGCTGTTGCATTACTTTTGAACTAATCTTTTGATTGGATGTGAATATCTCAAACGCGGACCTTGAGCTGTTTGAGAGCTTCGTTCGCGCTAGAAATCGCTTTCCATTTTCAGGCTCAATTAAATGAATGAGCCCGGTAGACCACACCCGTAAACTTCGGCTCGTCCAAAACGTAGGAATATAAGGTTGGAAGGGGCTAAAGATGAGGATCCGCCACCACCAGCTCTCACCAGTCATCTACCACTTGTATATAATGTTGATGCAACCGCCAACCAACATGAAAAATAGTTACGGCACAAACTCCACATGCAAAAAAAAACTTTGAAATGACAGTGATGGGGTCTCCAAATGCCCAAAAAAACCTCGAAAACAATTTTGACGCGAAATTAAAAATCAATTTCGCAGTGTGTTCAGACTGGCTTTCTTTTACAAGTATAGGTTTTTCATGCGTCCTTTTGTCATTTTCTTCACTATAGAAGCCAAGCTATGTACATAAAAATATGATGAAATAATAGACGGTTTTCCCGTGTATTGTTTTAGTCTTAGAATGCCTTTAAGGTCTTCAGAAACGCAGATGCCTCCAATTGATATCAATTAATTCGCTGCGTTTCATACCCATGTGAGAACCCCTGGGAGCAGCCTTGATGGAAATTTTGAGATATTTTGAGATATGAAAAGCCAAATGTAACGTTCTCCTCGTTCTGGCTTTAGAATGTTGAGAAACAAAGTTTTCTGGCTTTCTGTTAAGAGGAGTTTAGTGCTTGGTGTATTTTAAATGCACGATCCAACCTCTGAATGGCTTTTCAAGTTTACCGCTGGTATTGGAAAAAATACGAGCTGATCGTAATATCCTATTGAAGTTTCTAGAATCGCTCAGCTATGAAAAAAGTTATGACCCTCAAAAACCGTGAATTTTGAACGACGAAAAGTTCGTGGACGAGTTGCCTCGGGTCTGCTTTTTCTCGTAGATCGTAGCTATCGCCCTGGAACAGATCGCAGTATACTATTAATGCTACCCCAATAACAAATGGATGAACATGGATTTTTCTAGGGCGCGGTCGACTTCTTCCTCGGGTTTTCTGGCTTATTTCAAAGAATCGGGTTTTCTCGCTTGGCAAAGTTGCTACACACGGTGATCGAACTATTATGTCAAAAGTAACCCCTAAGATTGTACTGTATCCTCGAAAACAATATGGATTCGATTTGTATGTCGACATATGTATTAGGGGTCCGTTTCTACATTGAAGGATTCGGTCGGAAGGCGCGCAAGGTAGCGTTTTGACATTTTTGGCGTCCTTTCTTCCTTCAAATTAATTTTTAGTGTGGGGATGTCGTAAAGGTCCTGGGAAGGAGGGCTATCTAACCGTGATGGCAAGGGTCGAAGTTCAGACAAAAAAGTTAGGGGTGGCATTTTCAGTCTGCCGTACAGTGTCCGAATAAAGTAAGCGGCCGCACGGAGCTATGGGTACTGTAAGACGATGTGGAAATCACCTTCTGAAGTTTCCTAGTCAAATCCGAACCGTAGCAAGCATAACATGACTGGATATCCCCCATCAGCTGGACCTTGAAAAAACGTTTCGAACTAATAAATTTGATTTCGAAGGAAGTTATTCAAAAAGGGACGCTTACTACGCAGAACGCATCTCAGGGCGCTATCTGACCAAACGCTACAAGCAGTAGTGTACCGTTGAAACGCACTGTGTGAGTTGCGGCAACTGTTTTCTGTACGTCCGTCCGCACACTTTGATATTATCCATATCTTATCCTAAGATTTTTGTTCAAAAGTAGGTGCCGTTTGTCCTCATGGGAAAGTATGAATGGATGCCACAAGCATCCATTCATACTTTCCCATGAGGACAAACGGCACCTACGAAAAAAGAATTACGAAGATCAACTTGCGATCATTTATCATGTCCCTAAAACTATAGCCCTCCAACGGCAGGAAGTATTCTAAAACATTATCCACATTTTCACGCTTCCACGGTTGATTTGCGACCTAACAATTCATGGAGCATTTTTGTCATGTTATCCAATCGATTCTTAATTCGATCCCGTGTATGTGAATAAAGGCCTATTATGTACACTCAATGGCAAGAGTTGCAGGTTAGAGCAATGTTGATGTTGGTGGTCGGGTATGCAGTTTGTCTACTGGTTTCAGCCAGTCAAATGGTCATCGAAGGTGAGTTCATAGAATCAATTCATGAATGTGTTCACTTACAAAAGAAAGGGCTATTGGAAATAGGCCACTCCAGGCCAGTTATAATTTTTAGGACCGTTTTTTCTACTTAGAATTCAATAGGTGGGTGTGCTAGGTTGCTCCGGGCGAAGTCATAGACATTTTTCCATTATTTTCGGTCGTTGGCTGACCGTTTTCTCTCTACGAATCGGTGAGGAGTTTTCAGGAGCATTTGAGAAAAACGTGTCAAATTTGACTCACCATTTTCTCAGGAAGGGTATTTCGGGACTTATCACGGGTCTAAATCCCCGTATCGAATTTAAAAAGTTCTACTCATAGTTCATTCAAATCTGGACTGTCAACACACCGAGGGAGGAGTTGTCCCGTTTCTACAGTATGAAACGTCACGCCACACAATGCTAGCGAAGTGGTCCCGAGTGGAATTAGAGCCACAAAAGGCGGACAACTCCTTCCTCGGTGTGTGAAGAGCTCCTGTCCCTTCAAATCTTATCCTAGGGAGAGATTTCCGGGGTCAGACACCCCTCCTGATGGTTCCCGATATTCTAGTATAAATTTGGCGCGAAATTTTTCTGCAGAGGTGCACATTTGGATTGTTTGACACGAATCTGAAGTTTGTTACTCGATTCTAATTGATTACGGTAGGTTACGGTGGGAATACGGTAGCTAGGTCAAAGTCTCAGATTGGAAAACAACTTCTCTGCGCGTGGTGAACACGAATGTGACGAACATTTCTCGATTTTCGGAACATTTAGGTCAATGGTATTGATTGCCGCTGTCATGAGCGACAGTCATCGCATTTAGCACAAATCGCGACTGGACCAGCATCGGAGCAATTGCGCTGACCATCGTAGGAACACTTGTCGAGTGTCCGTCGCAGCGGCATGTCTCGGAGGGCTGTCATACAGCAAATGTTTCGATGCCTGTCGTTGCCGCTGTCGCTGTCGCTGTGCAGCGCATGCGACAGCGACTGATTCAAAGGGCAGAAGGCGGACGCTGTCGCTGTGCAGGGCGACTCGACCGCGTCTCGCAAAAGTATACCATGGGTCTTATGTAGGTCACGCACCCTGGATGACATTATGTTCACCGTGGCCTACAGTAAGCTCCACAATTTGGACGAATTGGCGCCCGTGTTCATCGCCCTTAATTACTCCTGCATACAGGTTTTGAGCTGAATCGACAAACTTCTCTAACAGTCTGGAATCTGTGTAACCCTACCTACACGTGAAGCTTCAGCAACGCTTATAGCAACGCTTGGCGGAAGAAGACTTCTTCCAAATTAGTTCTAGGAATGCAAATCTTATTTGCAAAGGCTGTTTAGCCCACAACCACTTTTCTTGTTAACGTGAGGCTGGTTGGCCAAACTACATATGGGGAAGTTCATGCGTAATTGCCTCCGGTCGCGCTCAGATCGCGCGCCGCACCGCCAATAAGGCGTCGTTTCTACTTCCACTGTCGAGCGGCGGGGCCAAGTGCAATTCCATAATATCGAAGCGCTGCGTGATCAATATTACAGAACTGCACTGTGCCGCGCCGCTCGGCGGTGGGAGTATAAACGATCTCTGAAATGGGTAAGATCAAAAGTACACGTCACGAGCGAGCGTGATGTGAGCGATCAGCAGCGACGCAGCCATGCACGGAAAAGACGATAGATGGAATATGATGGTGTAGATTTCAATCATAATCACATTTCATCTGCCGCATGCGAGGATTTCTCGTTTGGGTACAAACTCATATGGTGAAAATGGTATTTAGAGGCAAAAAAAACGGCAGGGAATCCGGAGAATTCGCAGTGACATTCTGAGACGTCGTGTTAGGTTTTATAGGTAGGAGCACCCGTCCACCTCGTTTTGCACGTTTGCCAGCAGACGGAGCGAGAAGTTTTTTCCCTCTTTGATTCTGTAGTCGAGTGTGTAATGTAGGTTAACAATAGAGAAAAGGGTGACAGAAGAACAGAGTTGTGCGTTCAACACGTGATTCAAGAGTAAGTTGTAAGTTGACAATCAAGAAGCTTCCAATAAGGTTAAGGTTAATTTTTGGGATCATGTACACCTAGAAATGCCCATTTACCGACCAAGGGCAATCACGAATTCTTCTATTTTTATCGACACAAAGTCTTTCAGTGGTAAAGGAGTTGTTGCTCTGGGCTAACTAACAATTCCGAACGGTGAAGTAACTTACCGCTCCATGGTGCCGCATCTTTGACTTCCGAAGTTCTGAGAG